>CAWUFW010002431.1:1111721-1763443 GCA_963921515.1 Calotriton arnoldi | reverse complement strand
AGGGTTCTCGCCATTTTAGGAGGTGGCAGAATGGTGCATCCTCGGATAACCAGATGCCACACTTCCCAGGACGTGGTCATCAGAAGGGAGAGTTCCTGGTAGCCCATTGGCTACCAACCACATCCTACCCTGAGGGCATATTCTGAAGATAAGTAGGGCACCCAGATCTCAGATCTCGACCGACATGAAGGAAGGACTGAAGAAGGACTGCCCTGCTGCACTGAGGCACCAACAAAAAGAGGCAGCACCGATGAGGATTGCACCTGCTCCACCTGGTGGCTAGCGTAGAGAGGAACTGTGCCTGCCGATTCCTGCTCAGGGAGAGGCTGTCTCCAGAGCCCAGTCAAGCCAAGAGAACTCAAAGGGCCAGCTGACTGGCCTCTTGTTCAAGCACAGGGACATAATAGCTGAAGATGCCTGCTGGGGCAAGTTGGTAGCTCAAGTCTTTAGTCGCTACCACCGCCGCTGTGCAGCACCGAGGACCCAAGGCACAGAGTCGCACCCGCGTTTGCTGAACCCAGGAGTGCTGTTGAAGAGTTGCTGGGACCTCAGAAGGCATCGACTCAGGAAGGATTGACCTGTGACTGGGACAACGGGTGACTGGTAGTCCAGTGGCAACAGGACTTTGGGCAGACTGGAGAGGACTCTGTGGAACGTTGATCTTGCAACCAGGACCCCCTCATCATCTTCGTGGACCAAGGAATCCCTGCAGGAAGACCCCGTTGACCGCATTGCATCCACAGCATCCTTAAAGCATCTTCAGAATCCTTCATCTCTTGCATCACAACTATTTCACAGGAATCCATTGCAACGTGGATAAATTGCCTGGAACTGCTGGAGGACTGCTTCTCCTACGAAGGTAACTGTTCTTGAGGATCTTGCTGGTCTCCCTGACTAGGTCCCCACCGAAGTTGGTCGCCCCAAGTACTTCTAACCAAACGCATTGACACTTACTTAAGTTTTCTTTGAAAATGTTTCTAAGTGTCCAGTTTGTTGACTTTGCCAAGGCTCGTTCGCGGTTGAGTGAAATTGCACTGATTTATTTTTGTTTGTAAAATCCATATCTCCAAAACCGTCTGGTGGATCTTTTCTGTTCTAGTGTCTAAGGGCCAAATGTATCAAAAAAGAGTTTTTCGATTCTCAAATTGCGATTTTTAGCGAATCGCAATTAGAGAATCGTTAAGTGCAATGTATGTAGGATTTGCTAAAAATTTTGCGAATCCTACATATTTCCTTATTTGCGAATCGCAAATTGAGATTCGCAAATAAGGAATACCTTCCCATTCATTCCTATGGGCTAGAAGGCCCATAGGAATGAATGGGAAGACATTCTCAATTTGCGATTACCAATTAGAGAATCGCAAATTGAGAATGCAATTTCAAGGTTGCAAGGGTGCCAAAAGGACACCCTGTTGCACCCTGAAATATGCATGTGTGCACATTTTGCGCACATACATGCCCTAAGGGCATGTATGTGCGAAATATGGCACTTTTAAAAAATCTAAAAAGTGCATTTTTAAAGAAAATCGTAAATTACCACCAACTTGAAGTTGGTGGTAATTTGCAATTCCTTAAGGCCAAATAGCAAATTTCTGGTGCTTCCAGAATTGCATTTAAGGAATCGCAATTTGCAATTCCTTAATTGCATTCGCAAAATAGAGAATCGCAAATTTTGCAAATCTCTATTTTGCGTTGGCCTTTTGGGATGATACATCCCAAAAGGCTTTTTCCAATTCGCAAACGGGCCGATTCTGAGAATCTGCCCGTTTGCAAACGGGAAAAAGGCTTCATACATATGGCCCTAAATTCTTATAAAAATACAACCTGTTTTTAAAAACTGGTGTTGGACTTCTTGAGTGTTGTGTTGATTTCTTCTTCAAATATTTTGGTGCTGTTTAAATTTTAACACTTGTTCCTCTGTGTAAGTCTTGCTGCTCAGGACCACGGCTAGCCTGGATTGAGCAGAAGGTTTGACAGACGAAACCCAAGGGTCCTAAAGGGGTTGGCAGGTGTATTATACAGTGAGGCTGCACTACCACACCATATAATACAGCCCGTTTCCTCACACTGGGCTTTTTCGCCACTGCCGAAACCGTTGCTGATGGAGGATCGGAAAGTGATGGGCCCGGGTGGCCAAATCTGTTACCTTTATGAGGGACAGGAGCTGCCACCACTTCCTCCGGAGACAGACGTGGTCATGAAAATATGGAGGAATGTGACAAACTCCCTGGGATGGAAGGGTAAAGTGACCCTGGAAACCGCAAAGTGGGATACAAATATATTGAAGGGCCTGCGGGTTATTGAGGGGCATAGGAAATGGGACATGCTGGGTATTTCCAAGCTCGGGGACGTGTGGTGCGGCGGCAAGATAATACAGTACTCGGAACTCCAAGAGCAGTATAAACTGACGGTTAGTCAATATCTTAGATATTTATAATGGTCAAACATCCTGGAACAGCACAAAGAGGCACTGGCGAAAGTTAGCGAGCCATGGGGGCGGAGGTTAGTGAGTGTGGTGGCAGGATAAAAGAGGTGGCTAAAAAGAACAAAATATTCTGTAAGTATTTTGTTATTTTTTGCCTTCACGCACCTGCTTATAAAATAACCGGCACACAGTGAAATGAAAAATATATGCAAGTCAAACATCCTATGATTCTTTGGAAATCACTTACTTTTCCTGTGGCAAAAAATGAATGTGACCTTGTGTAATGTAACTTGTGCTCATGTAAAGCACTCCAATACCTTTAGGCCAAGTTCACACTATATAAAACTACACACAAAAAAAACAAGTCGTGAAAAATGTGAAACCTCAGTTGGTTAATGCAATTACTGCAGATGTCTGCCTGTGTGAGAACAGAAAGACACAGAACTGAATCCTAGTTGGCGCACTGTGGAATAGTGAGTTATGTACCTATAGCGCTATGAGGTCCCAGCTTGTGGCTTAAAGCACTGTGAATATGTAAGTAATTATTTAAAAATAGTATTACACACTGTATAAGCTAGGCTGCCGTAATTTCTTTTATTTTTGCAGTTTTATACAGGGCGGACTCAACTCAAAGGTACTGGAGCACTTTACATGTGCACCAGTTAATTAAACAAGGTCAAAATATTTTTTAGGCATGGGGAGATTTAGTAATTTGTTCAAAATCACAGGATGTTGAGGGCCAGGACTCTAAAATGGTTCCCCACTTCCAAAGTCAGCAGCTCTAGCCAAAACACCACATCCTGAATTAGTGTTTGAGATAAAATAAGTGCTTTCAAAATATATATTTTAGCAATAAGCAATCATACTGTACTTAGTGCTAACATTTTAGTAAGTGTCTCAATTACTCCTGAACTCAGCTGATAACACACCTACATTACCTCTTAAAGAGAATAAATCTTTGTAACCATGAAGCTTTAAGGGACTCCATCAATTAAATGCTGGTAAGAAGGCCTTTTTTTTTAAATCTTCTTTAGCTCTTTGTACCGCACCATCCCCTTTGCTTTCAGGCAAAGGCACCTCAAGGTCAGAATTGACCTTCAGGGATAGATGTTTTTGTGAAAAGTGAGTCCAAGGGGGTGGCAGGGAAGAGGCAAACAGGATTGTATTGAAGTGCAGAGCCCCAATCCTCTGGACCCCTGGGGCCTCAGAGTAATGGCAGAGGAGAAACAGGAAAGGAGAGAGATCCATGGATAGTGTCAAAGATATGGCCCAGAAGAGGGGGCACAATGTGGGGCCCATTTTTTCGTTTACAAATGAACAGAAACAACTTCCTCGGAGAGATGGAGACGATGCATAAGGTTTTTTTGTAAAGGGCCATCACTATCATTAGTGCAATAGGTACAGGGGCCAAGGATGTAAGTGACCAATTATGTCTGTCTTAGTGTGAAAATTGGAGTGGGGTACATTGTCCTTGCTAACATTAAAGCCCAGGTCACCATTGCTGCTTTTTTTAACACAAAGGGGCAGAAACTATCATTGGTGCTGCAGGTACTGTGGCACCAAGGTCCCGTGGTATGAGAACCCAACTAAACCCCCAATCATGGAGGTTTTACTTTCCTTCTTTGCTTGCATTAGGGCCCAATGCACACTTGCTATGCCAATTTTACTTTCAGCCTCCAAGCAATGGCTCATGGGAGTGGGAAATTGACGCATATGTGACATCTTAATTTAGCCTCAGAGAGATGGCAGGGAGGGAGATGTGGCAAAGATGGGACCCCATTTTTAACAAACGGCAGAGGAAGCAGTCCGCTTTCCAAGGCAGTAGCTATCATGTGACGCAGGTGCAGCGCAGTGAGTCCTGGGGTCTGAGGGGCACACTGCATCACTATTATGACGGTCTCACTTTGAAAAAGGGGGCATGGTGGCTTATTTTCCTGTTTAGCATTAGGGCACCCTTGCAGAAACGGAAGATAACATGTGGGAGCTCTTATTTCTGTTGAAAGAGACAGAGAGCCTGTTGCAAGATTGGTGAGATGGTCAGGCAAGGTGGGGAAGGGGTGTAAGAGGCAGAGGCGATAGCCTGCTAGTAAGGGCCTCAGGTATCATTAGACCAGTAGGTGAAGTTGCACTGGGGCCCAGGAGCGCGAGGGGCTCACAACACCGCAATTATCGGGAGCAGTATTCTTAGATCAGTTACTGATTATGTATTTGCTGTTTTATAAGTCTCAAATTTAGTGTGGACCATGAGCTACAGAAAAGGTACCACTGAAATGATCTCATAAGTTCCGCCCTCCGTATTCAGCTCCATCTCTCCTGCTCCCCAATCCTAGTAATAAAGTTTTGCAGGGGGGCCCGACTTCAAAATATTTTGCTATGGAGCGTTGAAAGCAAAAATGTTTGATGACCTCAGGTCTAGTGTGAGTACCCCATTCCAGGTCATTACTCGTGTCCTGAATTGTTTACCCACATATTATTGATTTCAGGTGTGTTAGTCTAATTAGTTCAATGGCAGCAAAACAGGATTACAACAACCAGAATGCATTCTGCTATCACGAAAAACTCCAGAACTGGAAACAGTGTTACAATGACCGGGAGGGAGGTGGTCATCCTACCTGTGTCTGAAAGGGGTCCCACTTTTCATCAGGTGTTGAGAGAGGACAAAACAAAAACGGCATGTGGACTGTGGTGCTGAAATGGCAGAGGAGTGGGACACGGCCTTTTGAGTCGAAAAGTAAGCATCTGGTAATTCCAAGTTTAGGCTGGCACAGTACAAGTTCTCACATAGGATGCACCTGACATCACTGATTCTTCATAGGCTATCTGAGGAAAGGGCTGGCACCTGCCCTAGATGTCAACTGAAATTTGACTAAGAGCTACAGTATGGGGTTATCGGGTGGTATCTGAGGGCTGAGCTGCAGGAGCAGAAAACATGAAAGCTGAAAAAGGCAGTCGGATTGAACTGTTTGTTGATCCAGCATTAGATTCTTGGCCTGCACACAAGCCCTTTGGGAGGGAAATATTAAATATAAGTTTGCAGCCTTGTGCGTGTTGCTAGCACTGGGTAGGATTTCCATTCTTTGACTGCATCAAGCGGCCCTTCCATTTCAAAGTGACAAAGCAATGCATTGGAGAGACATTGGCAGAGTTGCTTCACATGCTCAAATCTCATAAACATCCTTAAGCTGAGAAAGAAAGAAATAAAAGAAGGAATTTGTGAGGACACAGGACTCTTGATCTAGTCTCCTCGAAATATTGTGTTGGTTAATTTCTTGGATGGTGTAACAAATTGTAGAAATGCCAATAGTTTTTCTTCTTTTTTCTGTGTTCAGGGCTTGGGTAACCAGCAACACCCGTGTATACATGAGCACAACTTCCGTGAATGTTTATGGCTATGTGTAAATGATAAAAACATAATAAAAATACACAAAAGTCTTTATTCATCCCACTGAGCTCTAACTCATGGTGCAAAACCTAGAGAGTAGTGTGGTACTTATCCACCATTAGTGCATTAGTGTCTCTTTAGTTGTATGAAGTGCGATATAAGTGCATTTACAAAAAGGCTGCACATACTCTTATACGGTAAGTCACAAGAATGAAAATACTTTATTTCGGCCATTGGCCTTAAAGTTTCGTAGCAATAAAAAGAGACAATAACAACTATAAGACCCAATACATGGCTCACATCAACACACAATACATTACTCTTGCGGCCCTCCATATATGGGCAGCATTGCATGCAATGATTCTCTAATTACATAGCTTTCACAGAAAAGAAAGGTCGCAGACAATAGTCATAGACAAAAACCTACATGGCCCGCCATGCCTAGCGATAAGGTCTGTGCTAGAGCTCAGTCTGCACTACATCTACATATAAACAGCAAAACCATATTGTCCGGAGTTAAAACACGACCACAACCATGGTAAAGATTTTCTAAGCTTAAAATACCCAATTAGCTTGGTTGCTCAGGGCTATTTTCATACTAATTCATGAATACATAATAGAACCATGCGTTATTGGTCAGGCAATTACAAACAGTTATATTTATATATATATATATATATCCACAAGAAAGCTGGCGCTTGGTGAACGCCCCTCCAAGGCGGGTCGGGGCTCTTTACGGGCAGGCGCCTCCGCTCCTCTAATTGCACACGAAACTCGCAACTTACTGCAAGGACGAGCCACACCAATCCGGGAAGTTCAATGTATATTTATTCGAGCACAACGACGCGTTTCGACCTCAACAGGTCTTGGTCACACTAATTCAGGGACCTTTGCAATAAATAACATATCATTATTTTATACATTAAAGTCATATCAATAATAAAATCATGATATTAAAAAAATAAATTTATATACATTTGTAAAGGAGTAAAAAAATTCACTTCAGCAGCATCAAACGAATAAAGTGCAAGTGCAAGTGCAAGTTTCATTGATCAATTTCTCATAGGAATTGCATTTTGTTCTACTAACTTAAGAGGTGTTCTGAAAATGTCTTCTTTTCACTTTCCACCATTACATCTGCCAATATAAACCGAAAATATATCTCATTTAGATACATACATAACCTCTTTCATAATGCCAATCTAATACAGTACTTGAAAAGACAGATGAATTTAGTTCAATTAAAGTGCAAGTGCTTTACAGTACTTAAACTACAATCCTATCTTCCCTCTTTGTGCAAAATTCGCTATTGAAAGTGCAAGTGCTTTTTACAAAATTTAATTGGTTCCTGGTGGATTATTCATGATGGTTCTTAAATTCAACTTTAAAATACCTCATCTATTGAAATTTAAAATTTATAATCCAATCTTATAACTTGATCTTACCGGTCTGTCTTCCTTTCTCTGTTCTATGTTAAAAAAATATATCTTAAAAACAATCTTACTGCAATGGATAACTCTTTTATGTCAAGTGAACATGCAGATCCTCTTCAGCATTTAATCCATATGGATTTTTTGAGTTGAACAGCATTATGTATTTTGATTCAAGTTGGCGGAGTTTACCTTCTCTGTTTCCACCTCTTCTCAACTTTTGTACTTGATCAATAGCAAAATACGATAAATCATTAATATTCCCTTTGTGCACCTCATTGATGTGGCGGGCTACCACATAGCTTTTGTCATTATTCTTTACCGCCCTGAGATGCTGCAGAATACGGACGTGTACCATATGAATTGTACTACCAACATATACTTTAGGGCAAGTACATTGAATGATATAGACCACATAATCACTTTTACAGTTTAATGAACACCTTATTTTCCATGGGCTGCTCATCAATGGAGTTATGACTTGTTGTTCGTTTTTACCAAACCTACATGCTTTGCACTTGAAACATTTATGGAAGCCAGGACTGGCCTTTAGCCATCCTCCCCTCTTACTGTTTCTGGGTTAGTGTTAAATAAGTCATTTCTCATAGACTTTGCTTTATTAAAAGTCACCATGGGTCTACGTGATATCTTCCCCTGTAATATGGGGTCTTGTTTCACTAGATACCAATGCCTGCACAGGCTATCTCCCACTTTAGCCTGGTAGGTATTGTAACCAGTGATCATCCAAATCTGACTTTCAGTGCTCTTTTTCTTTTTTTTTGCCTTCTCTATGTCAGATTTCAGTAGTATATCCCTTTCTATTTTATCAACTTTGTTTTTAGCCTGCTTCAATGTATTATGTTTGTACCCTCTTTGCAAAAACCTTTCAGTGAGGGCATCTTGTGCTTCATGTAAGGCAGTACGTTCACTACAGTTTCGCTTCATTCTCAAATGCTCCACGTATGGGATACTCAATTTCAAACGTGGTGGGAGAAAGCTTTGAGCATGCAGGATTGTGTTCCCAGCAGTGGGTTTCCTATATGTGCGAGTATGAATCATTCCTTGTTTCACATATACTTCAAGATCTAAATATGTAACACTAGACTCGCTAATGTGTTCAGTGAATTTCGATCATTGTCATTGATATCCTGTATGAACACCTCAGCCAATTCTTTTGATCCATCCCATAAAATGAAAAGGTCATCTATGAAACGAATCCACGTAACTATGTGGTCATCCCATATTCTGCTGTATTTGGTTTTGAGCACCTGCTCCTCCCACCAGCCCATATGCAAATTAGCATAGCTGGGGGCGAAGCAGGTGCCCATCGCCGTACCTTGTAACTGCCTGTACGTCTCTCCTCCAAACATGAAGTGATTATTTGTCAGGCACAATCTACACATCTCAACTAGCATGTTTGTGTGTTGGTATAAATTGATGGGTCTTGTGTTTAGAAAGTGACGTATCGCTCGCAGGCCATCTTCGTGAGCTATGCTGGTATAAAGGCTAACGACGTCCAAAGTAATCAAAAGGTATGTTTCTTTCCAGCCCATTGTATCAATCTTGTTCAGGAAGTCTCTTGTATCCTGTATATATGCAGGCAATGCTTGTACATATGTTTGTAAAAATGAATCTAGATATCTTGAGGTTGGCTCAAATAAACTACCAATGGCAGAAATTATCGGCCGTCCAGGTGGTTTTTCTTTATTCTTATGAATTTTGGGGATCAGATATAGGATGGGTAATACTGGATTGTCTACTTTTAAAAACAAATATTCTGTTTGTGTGAGTAGTCCTAATCCTCGCCATCTAGCTAGATCTTTTAAGTATTTCTGTTTAACCTCAGACAGGTTAATTTGTGGGACCTTAAGATAGCATTTTTTGTCCTTCAATTGAGAAATTGCTTCGATGTTATATGCTTCTAATGACCAAAGGACAAGGTTCCCACCTTTATCGGCCTGTCTGACCACTATATCTTGTCTGTTTTTTATTTTGGTGACTACTGCTTGATATTCTTTTTCAAAATGACTCTCATTTTTTAAGAAGTCTCTGCTTGAGTTTAAAGATAAATCTTTTAAATCTTTAATGACTAAGTCTGAAAATATATATATATCCAGAAAAGCTCGCCCAATGCTTCTTGCTCGAAGAACGAGAGTAGACCAGATTTCAGTGCAATTAGTGTTTATTTAGTACAACACCATGGCGCCATGACGCGTTTCGGCTGATTACCGGCCTTGATCACATGACAGCGCCTGGGGGTGAGGGCTCCCCTTTTAAAGTGACAGTGCAAAATAGCAGCAATGATAAACATAGAAAACATACTATACTGTTTTCTGCAATGTATGCTTAAATGCATTAATGTAGTTCAATAAAAACATATTATAATATTTAAATTAAAACATTATTAAGTCAACATGGTTAAAATCACTTAATTGTGTAATAATATCTGTATAAATACAAAAAGTAATTAATTACCCTATTGACTAGTTATGTAATCATCGTTTATACATATGCAATGCTATTGTTAAAGTAAAGTGCTTAGTGCGTGATTACCCCCTAAGTGCAAGTCTTTAAAACTATATATGTGCAAATGTGCATAATTGTGTGCAAAACTAATATTCGAAGGGTATTGCAGCAATTTTCTCTTATATGTTTGACTAATGCAACTATATTGGTCTTATATAGTACCCTTTAGATTGTTGTCACGGCAGGAAAAGGAATCCAATGCCATTAATTGGTAGTACCTATCCGTTATATATAGTTGATTCCCACAAATGAGGATATACAATATTATATATTATATAAAATCATTTCAACCGAATAAAACAGATAAATTAGTAAAATGGCTAAAATCAGGTAATTTAAGAAACATGATAGAAAAATATTTGAAAGTTGATTGAGAGTTGGTTGGAGAATTTGTTTAATTGTAAAATTCCCCCCACCTTCTACAACTTAAAATGTTTTTTTGTTTTTTTAGACGAAGAAATTGATTTTCAATATTTATACAAATTAGAGATTCGGATGCTATGGGTCAATGTCACCTTTTGGACTACTATAAATAAGTGTACATATCCTCACTCGTGTTGAGCCCCCCCGGATGTTTTGTATCCATCTCAAGTATATATCTCGTTTCAAGGCACCTTAGTTTTGCTTCCCTGTTGCCTCCTCTTTTGTGCGGTGGTACTGCGCCTAAAACAAAGTAATTAAAATGTTTCAGACTGCTTTTCTGTATTTCTTTAAAATGCCTGGCAACAGGATAACTAGGGTCGTTATTCACAATGGCTCTAGTGTGCTGTAATATCCTTTTATGCACTGCCAATTTTGTGCTGCCTATGTAATACAAATTACAGCTACAAACTTGTGCATAAACCGCATATTCAGTTTTACAGGACAGATGTTGGATAATCATTTGGGTACGATCACTAAAAGCTGTTTTATACGAGATCTTATTTATTCCAAACTGGCAAGCTTTACAGCTCGAACACTTGTAAAACCCCTTTCTAGCAGTTAACCAAGAACCTGTTTCTAGATCTTCTGGGCTATTTTTAACCAAAGCATTGCCCATTGACGCAGTTCTTCTGTATGTTATTGATGGCTTTTTGGGAAGTAAACCTCCAATTATTGGGTCTCCCAATATTATAGGCCAATTGCGTCTTATAATAGATCTTATCTGTTCTTCCTGTCTTGAATATGAGAGTATTAACCGTGTAGGTTCTTTTAGTGTATTATCTTTTGCACATAGAGTTTGCGATCTATACTTGAGTAAGTCATGTCTGGCTTGGCTTTTTGTTTTTGAAATTGCTGCATCTATGGTTTTAGGCTTGTAACCCCTTTGAAGGAATCTATTTTTACATTCCCTTTGTTTTTCTTGTGAGTCGTTTTCCTCACTGCAGATGCATCTTATTCTCAACATCTCCCCATAGGGGATGCTTTGTATAAGATGAGGAGGGTGGGAGCTTGATGCATGCAATACTGCATTGCCAGCCGTTTGTTTTCGAAAGAGAGAAGTTGCTAGTTTGTTATTCATTATGTACACTTGAGTATCCAAAAACGTTATATTTTTACAGCTGATAGAAAAAGTAAAATTCAAATTCACATTATTGTTGTTGATTTGTGCTATAAAATCTCGAGCGCTCTGCTCAGAGCCATTCCACACAATAAATAAATCGTCTATGAACCTTAGCCATGATATTACCTTTTCATTGTAGGTGCGTTCATATTGTTTCATAAGGACCAGCTCCTCCCACCAGCCCATAAACAAACAGGCATAGCTGGGGGAGAAGCTGGGCCCCATTGCTACACCCTGTATTTGCTGATACAACTGATTTTTATACATAAATAAATTGTTTTCCAGACAAAATAATAACATATCGATCAGCATTTGATTGTGTTTAGCAAACTTCATGGGCCTATTGGCTAAGAAATGGTCTACCGCCTTGATGCCATCTTTATTCCTGATGCATGTATATAGTGCAGATACATCTAGTGCTATCAAGTGGTAGCCAGCTTGCCACTTGATTGTATCAATTTTCCTTATGAAATCACAAGTGTCCTGCAGATACGATTTAAGTTTTTTAACATGTTCTTGTAGGAATGAGTCAATATAGATAGACATATTTTCCAATGGCCCATCACAGGCCGAAATGATGGGCCTCCCTGGCGGTTTGTTTAAACATTTGTGAACCTTAGGAACAAAATTAATTACTGGAATCGTTGGATTTTCTTTTTCAAGTACTTGTATTCCTCTAAGTTCAGGAGGCCCAGGCTTTTCCATGCCAAGAGTTTTTGAAAAAATTGTCTTGTGCACTTTTGAATTTTTGCATAGAACTTTTTCGGTAGCAGTCAGCATCATTTAGTTGCAGAGTTGCTTCCTCTATATAGTCCTTAAGGGGCCACAGCACTATGTTTCCCCCCTTGTCTGCATTCCTGACTACTACTTCTTTTTCTTTCTTTAATTTTTCTATCAGTTGATGATATTGTCTTTCTTGGTTAGCAATCTTTCTTTTAGTTTTGTTAGTATCCATATATAGTTTTTTCACTTGCGCCACCACATGTTCATTAAATAGGTCTAAGGAGTCTCTCGGCATAATGGGGACAAATTTGGATTTTACTTTGAATGACGTCGTTGGTTTGATACACGTTGTATAGGGTGGAGACATAAGATCTTGTGTGTTCGTATCCAGTTGTTGATTTGTGTAGAATTCCCCCCCATCTTCTTGATTTTGTTCCAGCTTGTGGAGGTCCTTGAGTATAGCCAAATCTGCTACAGTGAGATTTTGTACCATTGGCATAATCGATGTTACATGTGGGGTGTCTGTGTCCCCCCTTTGCTCAATTTGTTTAGTCTGCAACTGGTGAAACTTCTTTAGTTTTAATTTTCTTATGAATTTGTAAATGTCCGCCCTTGTGTTTGTATAATCAAAGTTGGTTTCGGGACAAAAGGACAGTCCTAGAGCAAGTAGTTGTTGTTCTGCTGCATCCAAATTCACATTAGTTAAATTAATAAAAGTATTGTCCTTGGAGGTTGGTTTTGGGGAACTACGAGACATTATTATTTGCGTCTCCATTGGCCCCGTCCTCTCGTCGGTTTTGGATTGCCACTTTTGCCCCCGTTTTCTGGCCGCCTGTCTTTGTTGCCGCCTACTCTCTGTCCGTCGTTTTTTGACGGTTTATTGGCTCTGGGTCTAAGGGTCTCCCTTCGGCTTCTCCTTAGATAGTCCAACTCCTCTCCCAGTGATAACTTTATAGCTCTTTGATCAGGTCTGTCAGTTGCTGTTTCCACCTCTGATTCACTTTCAACAGTCGAGCTAAGGTCAGATGCTGATGCCGATGTAGCCCCTCCTTGCTCCTCATTTCTTTGTGGTGCGAACTTTTTGTTTTTTATCGTTGCATTTCTAAATGAATCATACTTCCGGCCAAATGTAAATATTTGACCATTTGTATAGTCGTCCTTGTCTCTTTTAAATTTGTATGTCTTTCTTTGTTTTATTTTTTTCTTCTTCTTTGTTTAGTCTTGCAATCATTTCATCATGAAGTTTTTTCCTCTGTTGTGGCTCACCTTGTGTTTTAACCTCCTCATTGAGGGCGTCTATCTTGGCCTGGAGCTCAACCCGGTCTGACTCTGCATATTTGACCAAGATTTGGACAAGTTTGTGCGAGGACTCGAGGTTACATTCCGCCCACTCAGCCATCATACGAGGGTTAGGTGTGTCGTAACTGGGGGCTAACATGATCCGCAGCCCCCTGGGGATCCTTCCCACGTCTAAGTACTTTTGGAGGGATTTTGCTTCCCACCACTTAGCTGTTTCTTGCCGCATATATTTTTCCAAAATGCGATAAGTATCCTTTAAGCTTTTGGTATTTCCTGACGTTTCCTGACGTTTCAATGCCATTATCTTCATTTTGCCGCTGTCCCTGCAAGGGAGTGTCCGAAAACATTTCCTCCGCTGCCGACTATATATATATATAGTTTCAAAAGGAATGTAAAATACCTGTGCATGGAGAGCAAGGCAGCAATCTAGCATACAATTGAATAAATACATAATAAATCCTCTCACAAGAGGCATATGCACATTCTTCAATGGCATTCTTCTATATACAGGGGCGTAGCTTCCATTGGTGCAGGAGGTGCAGTGGTACCGGGGCCCGCAGCCCTGATTATTGCTGTATTTTATCATTCAAACAGCTGCCAGGGGGCCCATTTTCTTCTTTGCACTAGGTCCCCTGGCCCAGTGGCTACGCTACTGTCCATACCACTTTGTCTTACTCCCCCTGTCTCCTGAAACCATTTAAGCTTTGAAGGACAAACAGATCTTAAAGGTAAAAGATTGTGACCAAAAGGTAAACAGATTTCGTCCAATGCCCAAACTCTTCACATTATAGACATATGTGCCAGTGGTTACGTTACATGCAGTGGGCACCGGCACGTATTTTTGGGGATTGGACTTATTTTTTATCATCAAGACTTTGACCCGGAGAAAAAGAATGAAAGGCAAAAAAGGGAGAAATAAATAGGAAGAGAAAGCTGTGTAAGAGTGGTATTGGTAGAAAGCTGGGGTGAAATACAACTTAAGATAAAGAGACAGAAAGGAGTTAAAATGCTACTAATGCCTCAAAACATTTATGCAGACACCATTAATGTTGTCAAAACAGCATTTTGGCAAATTATACTACCAACATAGCATAATTTGCCTTTTCTTGCTGCATAATTTAGGCAATCCTGCCGCATAATTTAGTCCTCCATTGCCACATAATTCCAGTGAATCTCGCTATATTGATCTGTAATATTGCTCCCTCTTTGACTTGTGTAACCTGATAATTTAATTATAAAGCACTGAAGCTCCTTTAGGCCTTGTTGGCACCACAGGGAATCCAAAAGATGATGGTGGCCAGCAGTGCAACCACAACAATTAACAGCAGAAGTTGCATAAAAGCTGCTGAAACCCTAGCAGCGCTTTAAATGCCACCACTGCAGCCGACTTCATTCAAGCGAAGCACTAGGTTGCCTGTTCGCTCTGGTGAGACCAAGCATGATGTAAACAGGCCGGGAAGCGATCACAGCCGCAGATTAGAGGAGGAAACCGCAACATAAAGCCAGGAAGGCCCTTCGCGGAACTGAAAGGTTAAACAAGGCCACCAAACATAATAATGTGGTACAAATAATGCCTCGCCTTGTGTCAAAGAGCTACCAGTCCACCCGCCCCTCAGCGTGATCAGCCTTCGATTACAAGAGCCTGGAGGGTTATACAAAAATTATTCCACACAGTCAAATCCAATACCCTGGGGTTTGGAATTTCCCAGGTGTGATAAATTGCACATATTCCCCTTTCAAAAGATAAAATACATGAAAGTGTAGTTGCACACTGCCTTTTACTTTGGTTGGGTAGAAGAGCAATTAAGAGGCATCTGTAAAGATGAGAAAAATGTAGGTACCCTTTTGTAGTTAAGGATTTTCATTTATTAAACCAAATTAACGAGATCACCGCCAATAAAACCTACACATTTATTAAACATGTGAAAATAGTGGAGCGGTGCACTACCAAAGAGTTTTCTTCAATAAATCCAAATGTTCATTTTGTATAGTGGTTTATCAATCCTTTATTTTCAATATCAAAATGTGCAAATTCCAGCCAACGCGTTTTGATATTGAAAATAAAGGATTGATAAACCATTATACAAAATGAACATTTGGATTTATTGAAGAAAACTCTTTGGTAGTGCACCGCTCCACTATTTTCACAGTTTTCTCTCTGCTTGGCAGCTGGCATCCAACAACGGCAGGTTCAGGAGCTGTATGTGCACACCCAATCATATTATCCATTACAATTTCTTAAACAAGAAAAGGAATAAAGCAGGGAGGTGTGGTTACTCAGATCCGCCGTTGCTCATTCATTCTCTATTGTACATTTATTAAACATCTTCAGCTTCTTGCAAATACTGCTAATATAGTTGAAATTGTTCTAGCTGGCATGCATGGCCAAGCCATCAGACTTTCAGGAAAAAAATACTAATTAATAGGTATACATCACCAATCCTAATAAAACCAGACAACATGACAAAACCCAACCCACCCTTAAATATTTATGATTAATTATATGCTTGCGCCCCATCAAAGGGAAAAACAAATTCACACCTCAGTGCATGCTCCACAGGGTCAAAGAACTCATTTACTCCCATATATTTGGAAACATTCCAGTCTTCTGAGGGAACTTACTGGGCCCAACTCAGTAGCTGAATGGATGAGAACCTACTGCTTGAAACTCAACTCCAACAAAACAGAAGTACTGGTCTTTAGAAACAGGAACTCCTCATGCAACACCACCTGATGGCTGACAGAACTAGGACCAGCACCTACACCCACCGACCATGCTAGAAATCTGGGGATCATCCTTAACGACAAGCTCAACATGACGGCACAAGTAAATGCAGTGAGCACCTCCTTCTTCCACATCCTGCGGATGCTGCGAAAAACCCTCAAGTGGCTTCAACAGAACACCAGACAATCTGTCACGCAAGAACTCATCAAAAGCAGACTCGACTCCGGCAATGAACTGTTCGCCGGAATTTCCAAGCAGCTCCTAAACAAACTTCAGAGCATTCAGAACACCGCTGCAAGACTCATACTCAACCTTCCCCCTGTACCCAAATCTCACCTCAGGGAGATTCCCTGGCTCCCCATTCACAAAAGCAGTCAGTTACAAAGCCCTACGCAACACTGGACCCGCATACCTCAACAGCCGTAAAAAAATCTTCACAATCCATCAAGACACTTATTCTCAGTCTCACTCTTGCTTGAACCCCCCCACGCCCCACCGGCCCCCGCTTTCAAAAAAGCAGAGCAGGAGATTGCTTGTTCTCCTACATCGCACCCAAAACATGGAATGACCTCCTACAACACATCAGAACCTCCTCCTCACTACTGGAGTTTCACAAGAAGCTGAAGACCTGGCTCTTCAAATAATACCGCAGGGACCATATCCCTTCACACCTGCCCAAGCGCCTGGATACCCTCACGGGTGATTAGAGCGCTCTACAAATCGATATAACATAACATAACTGTGGCCATGTAGTTGTTCCCAAATATTTTAATGCCAGGATTGAAACCCAAATTCCGGTTCTCACCAGAGCTACAGTCTTGAAACATCTACTAGAAATTCCATCACTGACCACCTCGGCTTTAGGATGAAGATTAAAATTAAATCAAAACTATAGAGCCTGACATAGAATTGGATTCTACAATGGAGGAAATTCCACTGGTGGATTCTCCTCTGCATTGAGTGGACTAGAAGCAATGTATGTAAACGTGTACATTTGGTAAGCAGAAGGCGAAAACCTTTTGAGCCTCAGTAGGAGGTCTCCGTTGTTATGCCCAGTAACCCCTACCCTGGAGTTACTATTGCAGGACACATGTAACTCCACAGGCAGAGTTGCCTGGGATTAAAAGCGTGACCCAGTGGGTGTGGGTCTCCTTAGAAATGAGGAATTATTGAGGGAGTATGCAATTGCACACTCCATGATAATCTGGACAATGCCACATTTTCCCCAGAGTATTACAGAGGGTTTCTGATGCTGACCTGCTGAAACTAAATGGCTCTTCAGTGCTCCCAGGGAGCTCATAATTCCAAAGGGAAGGTAATTGTTATTCCAAATGATATAATGTTACATTACCATAAAATTCAAAAACCATGAAAGAGTCTAACACAAACCTCTTTGAGAAAAACGTGCTTGCATACAGATAATTTTACCTGTGAATAAAATGTCATAACATTTATTTAGTAAGAGAAAGGGTATACAGGTACATAAATAACCGATCCCTTGTTTTAGGCTAGTTACAGTTT
Source organism: Calotriton arnoldi (assembly GCA_963921515.1). NCBI lineage: Eukaryota > Metazoa > Chordata > Amphibia > Caudata > Salamandridae > Calotriton > Calotriton arnoldi. The sequence goes on along the minus strand of CAWUFW010002431.1, from coordinate 1,745,869 downwards.
GCTGACTTGCACACATTTGAAATACAGTTTGTATACATTTTGAAATCAGTGTAGGGTCTCATAAGTAAAAGAGCTAGGTTATTTGGTTTCGACCACATTAGAGGCACAATCAAAATAATTTAAATATTTCCAGAATACACACTCTGTTGACAATGTTATCAATACCTTCCGTTGCATTTGTAAAGATGGCAGTTCATTGGTTAGACAAGCAATTGGTCCACTGAAAAACTCTCAGTTAAGAAAATGAATTGTATTATAGCATGCACGGTGTCTCGGCGCTGGATCTTTGTGACACCGCAAACAACAGGTTCTGGCATTATCCAGCTCAACAGTATTCATTTTATGATTGTACTACTGAATATTGACCCCCAGAATATCGTGGTACAAGAATATCAAGGAGAGAATATCTAGGGACAAAATATTGAAAAATAAGTGCATATAAGGAAGTATAGATTTACTATTCCGAACTCCACATCTATGAACATTGAAGATAGATGTACCACGTAGGTCCATAGATATGGAGTTAGGTATAGACCATCTAGACTTATTTACCTGTCGATATATTTTTTCCAATAATTTGTCCTCAATATTCTGGGGTCGATACTTCGGGTGCATGGCCATTTTATCACCCATAGAAGTATGAAACTCTGAATTCGCCCACACCAGTATTTAAATCTGAGACTTGCAGACAGCTCACAAATTTCTTCTGCAGATGCCTTCACCCACTGAGCTATTTCACTGGCAAATTTTTTAGAAGAAAATTTCAATCAAGCTACTCCCGTACAGAGATCTATACTTGTCGCTGCGTACACTGTATAACGAATTGTGTGAATAAAGTAAGGCTGCAGATCAATAGGCAGTTTGCTAGCTTTGGGCCTACAGGCCCAGGTTTCCTATCTCTGCCTGCCTACTCAACCGATTCCCTGATAAATCAGTTCAGGACCAGACAGGCCTCTTATTCTACCGGGCATTTTCCTGGTGGGCTGAAGCCCTGAAAGACCGTTTTTGAAAGCCCAGGGCGGCACTTGGTGCCTCTGCCACTTTCCCCAGCTCCCAGAGGTTATATGTAGCAGGCACGGGAGGCTTCAAGAGAGACAGAAAGAGAGGAAGAGATGGGGAAAGTAGAGGGATCGTGATCAGAGGAGAGAAGAGAGAGAGAACAGAAAGAGAGAGAGGATGGATGGATGGATGGATGGATGGATGGATGGATGGAAAGAGAGAGATTGCACAAGGAGACAAAGGGAGCAGGGTTGGTTAGAGCATTTTTACTGGGGCTGCTTTTGGTTCCCCGTCAGGCCCTGAATCAGTTCTCTTCCATTTGCCCCAGATTCTTCATTTGCAAAAATTGTGAGCACTTAAAAACGGGTCAACCACAATACTTATTTAATAGAAAACATCTATATTTACATTTTCATCAAAGAGCCCTCAATGGAGTCCTCTTCCTGACGAATGTCTTCTTTAACCCTAAATCTCTCTCCTCTCGATCAAACCACCTTTCCTACTCATTACTTCACAAGACCTGCACTGATAATGTTCTAAAGCATGAAAAATCTACTTTCTTTCAGTAGTCTAGAAAGTCAAATACCACCCACCCCCTGCGTCTTGCTGAGCATCATCTACACATGCAAGTCCTAGTCATCCTAGTAGGATATACACAATACCAGAATAAGCCTATTACGTTGTCACCTGTGGTGCAAGTACCAAGTAGGTGATTGAACCTTTGTTTTTTTTCACTGTATTCAGGTACTAAATTTATATAAAAGTAAAAGTAACACTTCATTTGCAGGAAACTAAACAGCAATGTCAAATGTTCTCTCACATGACCTGGCACAACTTGACGTCTGTGCTTGGATGAACGTGTTTGAACAGAAACCCTTATAATAAAGGAAACACCCATATTCCCCTACAAGGTCGGACTGGGACAGAAAATAGGCCAGGGCACCAAACTAAAAGTGACCCCATTCTCGAATCAGAGAGCTAGAAAATTGGCCTACATTTGAAATTCTGGGCAGTTTTTAAATTGTAAAGACACACTGTATAGCTGGTTTGCAAGGTATGGCTGCATACATTTGTGCTTGCTGCAGGCAATATTGGTGCATACATGGCAACATTTAAGAAGAGGAAAAAAGTGGCAGAGTCTAAAAAAATAATCGAGAGAATGAATTTTCTCCACTGACTTTTACTAAAGCAGAGGCAATTTCAGGCACGAGACTGGCAAAATAAAACCATTTTTGGCTTAAAAAATCGTGCGCCTCCCCTGAATGTGGTTTATTGGCATGTATGATGGTGGTAATATGATATCAGAAAAATCAACAGTAAAAACCACCCACCACACCTTTAAAAAAAAAGTTCCACCTGTCTATTCAGCCCTTTTGGAGCTGCCAGATTGTCCTATAAGCAAGCCCGAATCTGTTCCCCAATGTCATCATGGTGATGACGTCATCCAACCTCATTGGATTTTAGGTTTCTCAGTACCAGGGTCGCAGCCTACAAGATGGCGGCCAAGCACCTACCGCGGGCGGACGCAGGTGACCAGGTAACGCCACAGATTTGATTGAAGCAGTCGCACATGCTTGCACCATCCGCGCGCGGTCGGGTTCGTCCAAACGAATGTCGTCGGTCCAAGCTGTGTCCCAGCCGCGTCCCCCGACAGTCCCGGGACCGGGGGCCTGGGGAAAGTGCGTAAGAGGGTAAGCCTCAACATAAAGCGAGAGAATGGACTGAAACCCCGCAGATTAGAGCGAGCCCGGAGTCAGCATTTCCAAAGGCCCGTCAAAAACCTCCTCCATTGTTGCACACAGGATGGGTTTAACGAGAGAGACACATTCCCTGTTCGAGGCACCATTCAGACAGAAAGAACTTGCGGTTGCAGAAATCTGTCCGGCTGTTTGTCTCCATGCGCCCAATATAACGGGGGCTTCGGTGGGGGAGTTGGGGGTCTTATCTATATTCACACGTCAGTCCAAGGTAGAGTTCGTCACTGGCAACGTTTATAAACGCCCCCTGTTCTGATCCACACCTTGGGCCGTATCATGTGAATAGGTTTGTGTTGGTGGCGTTATTGTTAATGTTAGCCAAGTATCCTGCTGCAACTCCATAGCAGCATAAATTGATATAATAACAAACATTGGCAAGGCCAAGAGGTCTCTCGCCTTTGAAAGGTATAGTCGACCTTTTGGATTTGACATTGCATGTTGCCAATAGTGAACAGCATCGGCAAAACAAAAAATGCTTGCTTTTAACGGTGAACAGTAGTGGCACCAAAATAAAAAGGCCAAAATGGCAAGCCTTATTGTGATGATGTATGTTTAACGGTAATTTGCCTCCGTGGTCCCACGCTATAAACAATAACAAACAAGACTACGCTGGGCAACCTTGGCTTTCTGGAGCTGTGTGCAAGTGGAGGGTTTCCTTGTTGGAGCCGGACCTTACATCAGGAACAGAAGGGCCCCTGAAGCCCCCTCTCCTCTCAGCTGGGATAAGTGAGGTGAAGAGGACACAAATCTTAACCCCGCTGCACAGTGTCAGTCACAGGTAAGTGGGAGGGGCCAAGTAAACTTGACTATTGCATACCACTAATCTCATCAGCTACCTCGTGTTTCTCCAACATGGAATGTGGCAACATATGCCTCAACATAAATAAACTGTGACCTACAGCAGGCAGGTTTCAGGATTTGTGCAGAATAGGAAAATGTGAGGCTGCTCTCATTTGCTTAAGATATAATATCACAGGAAGTGACTTCAATTGACCATTTATTTTCAGGCGTTGAAACAGCTTTGCAAGAAGCTACTAATCTAGTGGGATATCTATAAAATGGCTAACAATACAAATAAAAACTCTAGTAAAATGAGTGCAAATATTTTACAGCTCTGTTATGTGGAAATACAATACATTAATCAAGTTGGATGGAAAAGCTAGGCCTACGACTCTCTAAAACTGATATTTTTACTCTGATGCACTAATTGTTTTCAGATTAGTGCATTATTAAAATTCCAAGACAGATTGCCCAGAGCTACACAACAGGTCTTCAGGTGACTTGCCAACCCGCCCATTATGCCAGTGAAGTTGGACAATAAGGCATGTGGTTATCAGCAGTCATGGGGGAATCAACACAAAGGGATACAATATGGTTTGGGTAAGTGACCTGCAAGGGCTGCAGCAAACAACAGGAAGTACAGATTGCAGAAGATAAGAGGACAAGACGGCACAGATGAATTAATTGGGTGGGTAATATATTGGCAGGCAGGAGCACCAAAGGCTGGACCTCACACGCACATTGAGTGCCTAAACAAAGCAATTACTCTCAAACTCCATTTCTAAGAGATGCAAACTAATAAAGTAACTTAAATATATAAAGAAGTGATAAAGAAGTGATGGCTAAGAAGGTACAACAATTTGTATCCAGAAAAAACTGCCAAAGGTACACTGGGAGCCAGGCACTCAACAATTTTTTTTTACATTGCGCTGCCCCGCGCCCGCCCCACCACCCGCGAGCTGTCACGGCTGCCACTACATCCTGATAAATTCATTCTTATTCTGTCAAGTCCCCTTAACACTTTCTCTAGAGCCCTCTGAAACACAGAGGCTGCTGAAACCAATCCAAAAGGCAGCCTGGTGTAACAAAATGTTTCAAAGGGAGTCACAAATGCCATGAGATCCCTAGATGCTACATCAAGCCTGATTTGGTGGAAGGCCAATTAGAGATCCATGGTGGAAAAGACCTTGGCCCCTTGCAACAACATTAGCATATCTGAGATTTTTGGCAACGGATACTTGTCCACCACTACATGTTTATTCAATTCTCTTAAGTCCACGTACAGGCGCAAACTCCCATTGGCCTTCTCGGCAGCCACCACCGGAGCTAGCCACTGCGTTCCTTCCACCTCCTCAATAATACCATCACTCTTCAATTTTTCTAGTTCTGCTTTCATTTCCTCTCTCACAGCCACCGGTACATTTCGAACCTTCCCACAAACCAGTTTGGCCCTATCAATCAAGCATATGTGGTGCACATAGTCTCAGAGACAACCAAGTTTCCCTCGCAAAACCCCAGGAAAGTTTGCCTCCAAACGGCATCTAAATGCTTCACTGAAACCATTATGTACATCCTCCTCCTTCACCTCAAAATCCTCCTTCAACTTGATAGGGGACTACTATTGGGATCCGGTATCACTCCCAGATCCCTTTGGTGGAACCAGCTGAGAATACTATCTCCCTTTCTTGATATGTATATCTTAGCGTTTGTGTACCTTCCCTTGTACTCGACCAGACCCCAAAAATTACCATACAGCTTTATAGGTTCCCCACCATAGTCACATGGTCTTATGTCAGGTCTAAATACCTTGATTTTACTTTTCAGTTTCTTCAAATAAAACTCCTTTGAAACTATAGTGATCTTAGCTCCGGAATCAAATAGGACCTTTGTTCCTTCACCTTCCACCATTACTTCATCCAATGGACTGGTACTCTCAATGCCATTCACTTGCAACACAATTTGCCCACATTTAAAGTCTTCTTCCTCATCACTGTCGCAACAACGTTGCTTTGATTTCGCATACTTTCCATTTAAAAGCTTTCTTTGAAAACACTGGTGAAATGTCCCCTTTTGTTTTACAGTTATTACAAATTGCTTCACTCGCTGGACATGTTCTATCATTGGCCAGGTGTCCGAATGTCCAACAGCTAAAACATTTTCCATGGAAAGTACTTTTCCTTTCCATCCTGCTGTCTACATCCTTCTTTTTCTCTTGGACTTTAGAGGTGTGCTTAACTATGTGAATCACTTCTCCTTCTTCTTTTTCAATGACCTCAACACATTTAATAGAGTGTTCAGATTTTTAGCAAACAAAAGGACTTCATCTAAAGACAGTTCGTCGTTCTGACACAATTCTTCCCTCACCCTCTCAATATTGTTTCCTAACATAAATTGGTCCCCTATTCTCTCTTCCACCAAAGGACCAAATTTACATGATGAGGCCAATTTTCTTAAAATTGTGACATAATTCTCCACCGTCTCCCCTTCCTTTTGATTCCTGCGGCCAAAATGATAACGTTCTAGGATGGTGCTAACCTTACTTCACTCAAATCTTCCCCAACAACATCCAGAAGATTATCAAAAACTTCTCCCCCTCAAGACCTAAGCAATGCTGTAGTAATGCTGTTTTTCTTTCGGAAGTTAGAGATGCCCCACAAACTTTAGCATATCTCTCAAAAACCTTGCGCTATTTTTGCCATTTAATAGGTGGTTCACCTGGTGTTGCTAAGAAAAATGGCAGCACTGTTGCGTTCTGCATGCTATATGTGATGCATACCTGCCTTTTACCCAAGAAACGCGACAGAAATGTCACACAATCAGCTATGCACAGCGCAAAAGTACAGTGGCACAGTGACTCGGTGTGTGTGTCCCTGATGAGAAAATCATGAAACACTACAGTTATATATGTGGTGTATAATGTGACAATATGGTTGTCACTGATGAAAACAAAACCCAACCCTGACATGTTCCTCACCATAAACCTTTAAAGTTTTATCAGTTGTAGGGTGTTATAGAATCTGTGCCACAGCCACAGAAAGATGATGTATACTGTATGTCGTGACACACTGCTTCTGAGAGAAAAATACGTATCCCACTGCTTGAATGCAACTTATGCCCCAAAGTGTGCATGTCACTGTTTCACCAGACACACTAATCCTCCTTTGTCTGCCTTAAAAGTGTGGCTTCACTGTTTATAATGATGCGACAAGCCGTTGTGTTGCTGAAGTGTGTGTGTCACTGCTCCGGCAATCCGTACACGCAATACTGCCCAATTCAAAATGGCGCTTGTGTCATGTCAAGGGCTTGATGAAGTGACGCATACTCCGTCACGCATCACTGAGCAGAGAGAAGGAAGGAAAGGGCTTGAATAATGCCAGCACAGACGGTCCGCAGACCGTGTTCTTTTGAGGAATGCCGGCACAGGCTTGAAAAATGCCGGCAGAGGCGGTCCGCTCAAAGTCAACTGGAAAACACTGGCCTTCCTGCGAGAGCCGAGCGGCTCGAGCAGCTAGAGCACCAGCTCACCACGACAGTAAGCTCGAGAGCAGTCACGTGGTAGGGGTAACTGTCGGGGCAGGTATTCCAGTCAACAGCCCCATTCAACGATAAACAAAATTGCAACTCACACTTGACAGCTTCCCAGTTTTCGGAATTGCCTGACTCCAAGCCTCACTCGGCTGGTCCACCGCTGGCAGCGTCTTGCACATTTAAGTAAAACTCCAACTTTAACAAATCAAAGTTCCAGGCCTTTACAGAAACGGGCAGATAAATCCTTCCAGTAGATAATCCAAGTTTATGTACGCCACCTGTCCAGATCAGTCTTGACCTCCACTACAACAACCTTTAGATATATCCTTGTGTGCCTTGAAACGATCGGGTGAAGCGCAAGATTGTAGTGTTGCCAGTTGCTAGCGAATTGTCCAGTAAAGATAAGATGTTGGGACCCTTGAAGTTCAGCCTTCCTCATATGTGACAGCCACATCCCATCCTCGTCGCCAGTGTGACAAGTGGCTTCCATACATAATCCAGGAGACATCAGATTAGTTCAAAGTGTAGTTTATTCTCCAAGAAGGGTCCCTTCCATCCTCAGCAACTGCTGCTTCTTATTTTACAAGATCTCTCCCAGTTACCCCTCTATAACCTCAGCAAATTCCACAATCATGGTTACCATCACATGCCAAGCTCTGCATATACAAGCAAGCGCCTTGAGACCCTCACGGGTGAGTAGCCACGCTTTACAAGCCCCTGTTTGATTGATTGATTGAGATACCACAGGTGCCCTGCCTTATGCTTCCAATACGCCTGTGTGGGCAAGTGTAAAAGTTGTATACAGGCTTCGCCTGAGGGGCTTATTGTCCGGTCACACTGCTGTTTGTCTCCTTGTGGCTCTACATACTTGGGGCTGCCCCCTTTCTTCTGCGTGTGTCCAGCATTTTATCATTGGTATTTATACATTATACAGGACAAAGACGGAGCACCGGTATTTCGGTGATGAGGCGTATCATCAAGACATGGAGGAAGAGCAACTCCTCCTTAAAGAAAACCTTGTGGATGTTTTGGATGCCTCAGTCACACAAGCTGCCCTCCAACCCTAAACACGCCATCTGCAGTGGTATGCTGTCAATTCCGCCCCGCCTCCTGGCCTGTCCCATGCAGATGGCAGCTCCCTCTCATGTGACTGGCCCCAGCTTGCTGTTATGACCCGCATCTCCCAGTCCTTTACCTCTGATTATGCGTATTCAGCGTGCACCCTTTCAACAGAGGATGTTGCCCCACCCCCTACACCTACTTCCCAAGACGTGGAATCAGATCAGTCCTCTTCCCCTCCCTCAGCCACGATGACTCTCACTCCCCTCCACAATAGCGACAGAAGAAGACCCAGCGTGACTTCTCATGCCCTTCTACCTCCACCCAGCCCTCCCTGACTCCCATGGACTTCGACCCAGATGCTATCATTTACCCTCGCTCCTCCAATTGGGCTCCCCTTCCTCCTGTCGTGGACTACGTCTATGACCGCATCCGCAAACGATATGACAAAGAGGTGCACATCCGGTTGCGCTCCGAGTGCCCTCCCCAACATCACATATAAATTGACACGGACCCCAATCTAGCGACCTTCCTCAAATGCTCCTCTAAGGACCCGAAGAAAGCGATCAACAGGTATTGGAAAGCCTGTCAATATAAGGTCCTCAACTTGACAAGCCCCCTTTGTAAAATCCTAGAGATGGCAGTCACCGCCAAGGACACGGGCTCCTCCATCGACCCCGACACATTAGCTGGCTGAGCCCAGGGATCGTTATGCCTGGTGGGAAATGCAAATTGCGCCCTGTTAGCAGAGTGCCGTAGGTCCATACTCATCCGCAGAGAGCCCAAGCTGGCTGAACTAGTCACTGCAGAACCGGGCCCTAAGGCTAACAGCCTCTTCTTTGGAGACAAATTTGTCAAGTACATCGGAAAATTTGTCCAGACGTTCACAGCGCTTGACAAAGTACAGTCCTCACTGCATAAGGTTTTTCCACAACCAGCACCTGTTTGGACGGGTCGGTCGATATAAAGGGCATTTGCCCGGCCATCCATATACACCAGGCCCCTCCAGAGCATATCAAGGTGGAAACCGCTCCTACAGCGCTGAGTCACGCACCACCTTCTACCCCTCCAGAGGCCAAGGAATGTAATCCCGATATGACAGAGGCTCCTTCTGAAGCCAAGGAAAATTAAAACGCTTCTTTCGGCGCCTCAGGTAAGGCTCATTCATTCTTCATCAGTACAGTTGGGGGGCAGGAGAAAACATTTCCTTCCCAAATGGAGGTCCATTAGGCAGGATCCATGGGTTCTGGAGATCGTCTCCGGGTTCAGACTGGAATTTTTCAGGATGCCTCTTCAGCCCTATCCCCCTCCTCCCATTCTTTTTTCCCTTCAAGATCATTCCTTTATTCGAGATGAAGTACTCCAACTCCTCCAAAAAGAAGCTATATGTGAATCCTATCTCTTGCAGCAACATCTTTGTGGTTCCAAAAAAAGAAAATGGTTCCCATTTGGTCATCATTTTGAAAGAATTCAACACTTAGACCCTTTACCACCATTTCAAGATGAAGGGGATTAATCTCCTCAGAGATCTCCAAGGCGGAGCCTGGATTACCCGCCTGGACTTGAAAGACGTGTACCATTCGATTCTCATTTTTCCTCCGCACTGCACGTCTCTCCAGTTTAGGAGGGTCAGTGGTTCCATTTCAAAGTCCTTCCCTTCGGTCTGTCCCCTGCACCGTGGTGCTTCACCAAGGTGATGTGTCCGGTTGTGGAACAACTTCGTGCCAGAGGTGTCCGTCTTATCATATATGTCAGCGATATTCTCCTGATGGCGCAAGACAAGCACCTGTTACTAAATCATCTATCTTGTACTATCCAATTGCTCTAGGATTTGGGTTTCCTACAGAACCAGAAAAAATCCATCCTTTCTCCCTCTCAATGCATAGAGTTCCTCGGCTTCTAAATCAGTTCAGTGTCGGCTGTCCTCTCGCTTCCTTGGCAGAGGCTAAAGTCAGTCCAAAAAAAGATTTGCTCCGCCCCTTCCCAGGACAAGGTTTTCCTGAGGGTGCTAGCCAGGATTGTGAGCCTGTTGGCATCCTCAATACAGGCGATCTATTCATCCTCCCTGCACTACATAGCTCTTTCACATTTGAAAATCAGTCGTCTCCAACGAGGTCTTTCCTGTTCGGAAATGATCAGCCTCACGCCAGACACCAGAGCAGAATTGCAACAGTGGCTCGACCACATGGCAGCCTGGAACGGAAGGTCATTTTCGGGTCCCGTCCAGACGTAGTGATCGAATTGGATGGCAGCCAGGGGGTTGGGGGGCAGTTGTGGAAGTACCTCAACTGGTGGGTGATGAAACCCAGATGAATCACAGCTTCACATAAGTAACCTAGAAATCCTGGTGGGTTTCGTTCGCCATCAAGACCCTAGCTCCACACACCTCCAGTTGTAGCGTACTGCTCAAGATGGACAACATCTCTGCAGTCCAGTACATCAACAGACTGGGCGGGACCAAATCCCAGGTTCTGGTGGAGATTGGCAAGGAGTTTTGGCATTATTGCCTCCTACACCGCATCTCAGTGATTGCGGAATATCTCTGGGGTAGCGACAACATTGTGGCAGACTGGAACTCACAGAATCTCTGAGACGCCAGTGAGTGGAAGCTTCACCCTTCCATCTTCCTACTGCTCCGGAAACAATGGGGCCTGTGTGGCACGTATCTGTTTGCCTCTTGCCTCTCCAATCAACGTGCAAAATGTTTCTCCAGGTGCACGGACCTGGCCTTAACATGGTGAAATTAGGAGAAAGGCTTTATTTCCGATTGCTCTTGCCACGGATGCCTTGCTACAGGACTGGAACGGTCCTCTGCACTATACCTTCCCTCCATTCCTCCTCATTCCCAGAGTGTCAGCCTACGCCCTCAACCAACATACAGAGTTAATTCTGATCACTCCACTATGGAGATCTCAACCCTGGTTCCCTGTCCTGCTTTAAACAAGCATAATCCAAAGCCTTCAGTCTGGACATAGAATGAAAACCTTTTCTAGCTAACACGTCTAGAATTTTCAATTCTATTAAGGACTTGGAGGCGAGGATTATCCCACCCAGCACATCATACGAGTTAATATTGTTGGAAGTTGCATGATATATTATACCCACCCTGTTTGCTTAATGATGTTGTTTAGACTCATTCAGTGATGGATTGGAAATTACATGTGTTTTTGTTTCCCTAGGTTCTGAACAGAAACAGTAATAGTTACATTCCAGCAGGTTGATCTGCATTCCAGTTATCCTTCTGGATTTTCCGGCAAGTGGTCCGCCCCGGACTGTCCGTTGAGTGGGCAGTTTGTTATTCCAGTTTGATCGGACAACAAGGATACCCAACTTCCTGGGACTGTTCGCCAATGTTTGGCAAAGAAAGAGGTGTTAAAATGGCATCTTGTCATTATATCAGCAAGGGTATAGGCTGATTTGTGTATTGCTGGTGACGTCAGTAAAGGAATGTTGAGAAATGTAGTTTGTTGAGAATGTTTACATTTAATTGCCTGCTGTGAAAAAAATGCTAGTAAACAGCAAAGAAAGAGAAAGCATAATCTCGCCTCTGAGTCCTTAATAAAATTGAAAATTCCAGTCACGTTAACTAGAAAAAAGTACAGTCCTTGCCTGTTTGATATTTGGATTGAATTTAAGATAGTGTGCTATGCTTTTATTGTTTGTGCAGCTTATGGGGCTGCCACGAGTGGCAGATGACTTTTTAACTGTATATCAGAAATGGGTGTCCATCCCCAAACAATTGTATACTTTGGGGTATATTTACAAAAGAATGGTGGAGCGCGTCGTTAAGCCAAAATAGCTAATGCCACGCTCTACCATTCTGAAAACACAGGGATGCACAGTATTTACAACAATACGGTGTATCCCTGCGTTTTTCCTAGCACTGGTGCTGAACTCAGCTGCCTAGCGCCAACGCAGTCACATTTGGACCATAGTGCAAGAGTGCCTGCGTTGAGTGAATGATTGTTTATGTGCAGGAAGGTGTCCCTTCGTGCACATAAACAATCCAGAATGGCGAATTGTAACTGCTATGTGTACTGCATTGTGCAGCACACATAGAAGTTGCAAATCGTCATTTGTTAAATAGTTGTTTATATGCAGGAAGGGACACCTTCCTGCACATAAACAATCATTCATGGCGTTTTGCTGTTTCTATGTGTGCTGCACAATTCAGAACACATAGAAACAGCAAAAACAAGGAGAAATAAAGCATTTTTCCTCGTTTCGCCATGTTAAGACCAGGTTTTCCCTGATCTTAATTTTGGCGCTGTCTCCTAGTTACGCCACCCTTGTAAGTAGGGGGCAGCGTCAACATCAGTGGGTGTTGCAGTGGAATGCCCATTGCAACACCCATTGCCCACCCCTTTCACGGTAAGTATATCGTGAAAGGGTGCCTTATTTACAGGCGGCGTCAAGCCATGTTAAGTGGCTTAACACCGCCTTGTAAATAAGGCAAAGCCCCTATTGCCACAGGAACGTCTATAAAAGTGAGGTTCCTGTAGCGATAGGGTCTTTTAAATATGTCCCTTTGTGTCTCAAGGGATACATGCTGAAGGCAACCCTTTCCCTTCAGTCATATCAATTTTGGTTTGTTACTTTCAGGGCTTCATTTCAACAGTAAGGCTTTATTTGTAATGGACTGCTGACCAAACAACAAGGGTGTGGCCTAGAGGCAAGGCATGCACGCTGAGTATTGGGGTTGGAGACCAAGTGTCGGGTGGAAATTTAAAAACACTGTTATTGTTTTTCATTAAATGCAAACAGATTAGATTATTGTTGGGACTGAACATTCCCTCGCATGGTGACTGACATGTACCCCTGGCCTGAGTGCCCCAGCTGCAACAAAGTCTGGATTTCTGGTGCTGATTGTTGTTGTCATTGGTGAACACAGATCATGCGTCTACGCCATGAGATATGCCTGTCTACCAGATTGCGGTCTTGTTATTAACTAATGGTCATTATGAAAAATTATGTGATTAACAAGGACTGCCAGGGCAATACTAATGTTGCAGAGGATGAAGTTTTTAAGAAACATTTTTGCAAATTTTTAGACTCAACGGTGCCTAATTCAATTAAGAAAGTGGTTTCCTCATCATTTAAAAATGTGGCGACAGAGATTGGCACTTCAGTGACAAATCAATAAGTGCTTTTGACCACGTTCTCAGGTGAATGATGAAAAATAAACACATGGCGATGCTTAACAATACATTGGGGTACAAATATAATGAAGCAGGTGGTGGTTCAATTCCATGAGAGAATATGGACTTAACGTCCCTGTGGCAAGATTGGGATATGGAGACTTTTGGTGGTCAAAATAAAAGATCATTTGGAGATTTAAGTGACTTATATTTGGTTGACCTGTATGACAATGAAACTTACAATGATGATGGTAATCCTCCTGTGCCTAAAAATGTAAGGTCTCATAAGCTGCAGACAGTGATTCTGGATTCAGAGAACAATACGATGTTTGATCCAGGGTAGCTTAAAAACAGAAGGGCTCCTGTTGAGAATAGACCCTACGTTGGAGGAACGAGCAGGGTCAGAGGTTGGTGTGAACTCTCAAAGTTCTCTCTTTGGGGACCATTTCATAAGAGAAATCTTTGGAAAATTGGACAAAGCCCATCCCTCACCAATGAGGGCGTTTAGTCGGGTTTTCCCTAGGGCTGGAGGATACAAGGGATGTTTTGCTGGCCGTACAAACTACTGCTGGCCCAAACTAAGATACCAATACAGATATTCCCTGGCTATGTTATTCACGCAAAGAAGAAGGGGCACTTGTTTTGCCATCAATAGAGGACAAACAAAGGGAGGGGTAGATAGAGGTAGGAGTTATTTCCCCCCTTGTGAAAGTAGGGGGCAGATTAGCCCTTTTTGCGCTGGAGTCAGGATTAATTTCAGGGGACCCATGGTTCCTTCAAACAGTTCAGGGGTTCCATATAGATATCTGTGCCCCTCAAGCCCAGTTCAGACTCCCCGCCCTAATGTAGTTTTCACAGGAGAGCACACATTTAATTTCTGTGGTGGTATGGGATTTGCTTTGAAAAGGTGGGATAGAACTATGCTGTATGCATCCCAGAGGGTTTGTCATCTCTCTGTCACAAAAAGTTCGGGCAAGTGATAAACCTCAATCAGTTTGTACTTTAGCGTCATTTCAAAATGAAGACAGTATTCCTTCTCCTTCCTGGGAATTGAATGATGCATTTAGATCTCAAAGATGCTTATTTAATGCTTATTTAATGGTGCCAGTATGTCACGATCACAGAAAATATCTCCAGTTCCTTTGGCAAAATCAGATGTGCAGGTTCAGATCCCGACTTTCAGTCTGTCCTCTGTTTCTTGGTGAGTCACCAAGCAATTAAGCTGATGTCAGTGGCTCTCAGGTCCCAGAGGCTGAAGATGGCGGTTTTTCTGGACGATATGGCATCCCTGTGTCTAAAGAAGGATCTTTTGCTGACATTTGTGCATGAGGCAATACATCTCATCTAAAGGCTAGTATTTATTATAAATGTAGAGAAGTCAAACTTGATACCATCAAGTTGAATGGATTTTCTGGGGTCCCTTGTGGACTCAAAGGGGTGCTTTTGCTTTCAGAATCAAAGTTAAAAATGATCAGCAGGTTTTGAGGATGACGTTGGCCCAGTCATAGTTTTCCCTCTGGCACTTGGCAACGAAGGTGGGTCTTCTCTCATCTTCGATTCACAAGATCTTTCCAAGAACCATTTATTACAGAACGCAGCAGAGACGGAATATAAAGCATTTACAAAGGGGCTTGGAATATTCAGAAATTATTCCCTTAGGCTCAAAAGCAAGGGAAGAAGTAAGATCTACTATTAGACTCAGAAGCATGTCTCTGGTGATGGGGGGCCAGATGTGTCACCTTCTCGACTTGGGAAAGATGGTCCAAGAGGAAGTCAACAATGCACATAAGTTGTTTAGAGCTTCTTGCAGGCCCCTTTGCAAATCAGAACTTAGTGAAAGACAGAGTAAGGTGTTCAGTTCCCCATCCCATGGACAATCTGAGTGCAGTCAGATATATAAACAAGTTGCAGGGAACTAGGTCAAAGCCACTAGCAGAGTTGGCCAAGGCACTGTGGGGGATTTGTCTTCACCAGGGAATATTATTGGCAGTGGAGTATCTTCCAGGGGTCACCCAATAGAGGGACAGATTGTTATTCAAGGAGCCTTTACAACAGCAGCAAGTGGCATTTAGATTTTCAATTTTCAAAACACTGAATGAAATTTGTTGTCCATTTGATATAGATCTGTTAGTGTCTAGGTTGACAACTTGAAAGAAGTGACCCGTTTAGGGTCACCCGGGTCACTCGCGACCACCTCTCAGCCTTCCATACAAATGAAGAGTCAGTCAGACAGTAGAGAATACAAACCAAAGTTATTTATTAGTATGTGCTCGAGCGGAATCCGGTCTGACCAGCCTCCTTAGATAGCTGCAGAGGGACTGACCCCCGTCCACAAGATAAAGTCAGATATACATTTCCAACACCCCTAAGACCCGCCCAGACTGGAATTTTCCAGCCTGGGCACTGATGAACAAAGGAGGTACAGAAAGATGAGATCCTGAGACTGGGTACATGCTATCTTAGTTTCAAGGTTACTCTGCCCGTGCTCGTCTCTCTAAGAGTGGGAGCAGGTCTACCTACTGGGAAAGGCATGCAAACACTGAACAATCTATTCATTAGTGCAGCGAAGCTCAACCTTAAATAATTAAAAGAAACAATCGAGGCTGCTTTCTGCTGAGGCAGGCAGTGTGAGACAAAAGCTTAATTTCGATCATGGTACAAAATGGCAGCTGAATACAAAATGGTGCCGCAAATGCTAACTTAACTCGCACAATGCTATAAGGAGTCAGCCAGATGCATTTTCAGTCCAAACAGACCCTCCTTTTAGCATTTGCTAACAATTTTGTCTAATGCATAGGAAATTGATAACTGCTCACATAGTAAAAACTACTGGTACATTTTCATTCACACATTATCAGTATTCAAAAATACCTTCGTCAATAGACATTAAGTCATGGACAGCTTGCATCATCATGGCTGAAGACTTAGCATCATGTTCTGGGGCCTTTGGTGTGGGTGTTAACTTTACAACACAGTAAGTACAGCAGGCAGGAAGGCAATAGACGCACAGGCAACAAGTGAAAATGACACCTGCAATTACTACCAGGAAGATAAGAATATTCCAACCCCAGGATGCTATTAAACCCCAGAACCAACCAGAAAGAGTCCAAGTACCATTCTCTTGGTGAATGTCAGATGCAAGCCTTGGCAACTTCTGTATTGCAGCGTATACATTAGGAGCGTGGTCCGGTATGTACACACAGCAACTGCTGCCGATGACGCGGCAGGCCCCTCCCCGATCAGCAAGGATGACTTCTAACACCATCCTGTTCTGAAGAGCAACGAGCCTCGTAGCCTGGAGCTCAGCTGTAATATTTGTCAGAATTCCAGCCGTGGTATCAATGACTCCTTCGACCACCCTGGTGAGGCGACAGATATTAAGGCTATTGGACATAGGGCCCCAAAAGGGAATAATACCCTTCATAGCATCAGTGAACTGCTGTAGGGTAGTATCTGTCTGATCTATGTCTTCTGTATTGATAACCCTTCTAATACGGGATAGATGGACACCCCTACGCTGCAATCGGTGATCTCTATGGTAGTTGGACGGTGCTATATTCACCGGGGGAATGAGGAAAGAGAGGTAACATATGCCAGACGGTAAACAGTCTAAATATCGAGTTTTAAATATCGAGTGGACAAAATATCGAGTGGACAGAATATCGACTGTCAAAAATATAGTGGTACAGAATATCGATATGCAGGTAAGAAATATCGTTTGTCATAATATCGAAGTCAGTAATATTGTCAGTCATAATATCGTTGTTAAAAATATCGTTTTTTTTTAGTGTTTTAACTGTTAGTATATGTGTTAAAAGTATATATTATTTTTATAATGTATGTTAGAATTTTTTTAAAGTAATGAGTTTTATGTTAATTTTTTGTGTGCGTATTTTAGTTCTGTAGCGGGTTGTGGGTTTATAGGGGAATAGGGTGGAAAGTAATTTAATTTAAATTAATTATTTAATAAATTAATTAATTCATATGTTTGTATTTAATAATGTATTTTGTTAATTGTGTTAAATAATTAATTCTTAATTAATTATAAAGGGGCCCATTACGATGGCGGGCGGAAGCACTACCGCCGTGCTGGCGGATGCATAAACCACCAGTTACCGCCCGCATGCCGCAGCCCACACGCCCGCCAAATTACGATGTGAAAAGGCAGCCAAACACCGCCGGCAAGCCAGCGAAGCTGTCCGCCATCAAAGTGCGCCCGCTCACGTAGCGGCGCAGCCCAATGGAGACACACCGCCAGACGAAATCACGTACCGCCCGGCGTACAAATTACGATGCCGCAAACAAACAGCTCCCACGGCTAAGAGACACCGCACGCGAAAGTGAGGCGGAAACCCGAACGCCGAGCACAGACACCGAAGAGGCGACCCCCCGAGCATGAATCCAGCACTGCAGGCCCTCCCCATGCTATACCTGATGCACCACCAAGGAGGCAACGTACCGCGGAGACGCAGGTAGGCACACACACAACAAGGGCACGCAAACAGCGCACACAGTGCAAGGGCGGAAAAGGAGGACATGGCACCCCCCAACACCCATGCGTGGACAAGACACATCCACCACTGCACCCACAAATGTAACACAGGGCAAAGTGCAACATCTCGCAAATATCATGGGCACACCACCTGGGACCAGGAACTAACGACCCCGTCACGGCACAGCAGCACAGCGGCGATGACGCAGCCACACATGCGCACAACTCAGCGCCCAACTATAACGCCATGTATGCGTCGCACACAAACAACACAGGGACACAACCAAGCACCACACACACGAGCCACACCCAGAACGCACATGACACGTGACAGGCCTGCCACAGTCATGACCCCAACGCCCAATTCACGGACAACACCCAACGTCACACAACCGACGCCCACATGTCAGTGAAGTCACGCAACATCAGGACACACCCCTGTGTGACAAACATGGCGAAGCACACAGCGGCGGCAACACCACCCAGTAGAACATGGGCCCCGTCGGGAAGAGGTACGCCAGTACCACACAGAAACACCCATACCACCCTGCACCCATGAACCAGACATACAAAACGGAACACCAAAGAGCCCGGGGACCGACAACAGGTGGACCCAAGAATGACACCCACACACAAGGCCCAACGCATAGCGGAAACACAGCCTGCCGCCCACACACGGGAGAGCAGACAGCACTGAATGACCTTCCATTCCAACTCCGTAACCACATCCCGACTAAACAAGCCGGAGAATACAGCCATTGTCCCAAAAAAAGACCAACACAGGCATGCAGAGGAAACCGACCACAGGGCAGATAGCGCATATCACCTAAGAACATACCGAACGGGAAAGAAAGGAATATATAAAACTCCCCCATGCCGTTCCCATGCAAGTTATCTGGAAGGAGTCACACACCACTGACCTTGAACATTCAGAGAAGCACGTGGGATGAGGGCCCGTGTCCTCCGCACAAGCTAACAGAACACAAGTCCTGCCCCCTACGACCATCACAGATCTCACAGCAACCTCGGAGCCTGCACACTGCAGACTGCACACACAGCCGGAGCACGCCACCACATCGCCCCGCAGCAAAATGGCACCTACAACACACCTGCCCAACTACGCCAAACAGGTCAAGCTGTACAAACACAACCTGATACAGCTACTGGGATGCGAACCCCTATCCCTGCTGAACGTAAGTTACCGACTGACTTACCGCATCGCATTGTTCAGCTGCGTCATACCCGTCTTCTACTGTCGGAGGTGTCCCTTCCACCATCCTGTGGAGTTGTGCCTCTCCAACCCGGCATGTCCAAGGGCGGACCTGCTACCACTATTCCACCCTCTGGACGCACACGACAGGGCCTGTTCAGCCTATGGGGGCATGGCGTATGTGGCGAACATCGGACCCACACTGCAATGGGACCACTGTACCTCCACACGACGGATCATGGATCACAGCTACATCGAATGTCACCCAGCATGCCCCATCATGCTCCTACAAGGGACAACTTACGAACAACACCGTGACAGCCACCATCCGCTACATTGGCTGGCAAACATGTATACCACCAATGAAATGGAAGCCCTGCAGGAAGCCATCGCATACCTGACAACCTGTCAATTCGTAGGACCCCGGCGCAATCCCCCAATTGAGCCATGATGTCCGACACTGTACCCATGCTTAGCTTCCGCACGGACTGGCCAGTAACCACCACAACAGCCATACCAAACGACCTGCAACTGATACCACACCATCAACGACACTGCCATGACATCGGATGTGTCCGGGACATGCACTCCGTTCCCCATCACATCCAGGAACTCTGCATGTATCGGGGGAGGCAGTGGCATGGGATATGTGTATCGCACCCACATGGACAGAACTGCACGTACAACTATGCCATGACATGGATCCTGCGCCCATGGACATATGCACCGCCCAGTGTACAGGAATCGCCCGGCTGGAGTATGTGAGAGCTGCACCCCTTTTCCCCCTCCCCGGAAATCCCGTAACAGGACCATTGCATGGACGACAAGTGCATACAACAACAACACGACCCCAGTGACTGTGACATGTCCAGTATCCACCATATGGCAACAACAAGTGGGACGCCGTTGCATGCACGTAAGCCCATGCCCTGATGTCAACTCACACGCACGCGTGCATGAGTAACAACAGCAGCACACCTGTCACATGGAACTGAGATGGACTGTGCCCATGATGCCAAGCGGTCTGGTAGGCTAAATGTATCCCGTCTGTGTCAAAGTCCGCAGCACCGCAGCCACTTGCAAATGAACATTAGCACAGCAACAGCCAAGCAGATGTAACTCTGAAGCCCACATCCCACATGCAACAGCTAATCACATGTACCCCTACACCCTTAGCTATGTGTAATCATGCTCAGTATATCCCCCACATGCATACCGCTGCCAGTAGTGTCCACTATACTGCATCACAGAGGACATAAGTCACAATACATGGTTTGAAGAAAGAAACTGTCTCTGCTGATTCCTTTCACAAGTACGAATGTGAGATGATGAGAGTGTGTGATGTACACGGCAGACGTGACATGACTATGTAGTCCACTGTCATTCGATGTCAACGCAAATGAGTAGCACAACTGTGGAAGACACACATGTGTCGTGTGAAGCGGGGAGACGCTTCGCTCAGGTGGGTGGGTGTGACGGGTAGATGCGCACATGCAAAGTTGAAACACGCTGTGTCGGGAGGGGTCCGGAACTGCACATTACCGCTTCCCTGGGCAATGTCAAAGGCCACATGTCGGGGGGGATGTGAACACGTGTGTGCACAGCAGCCGGGCACACGAACAATGCGGTATCAGGCGTACACGTCAGCCCACCCTCTGTGGACAAGCTGGATCCTGTTGTGCGCCCGCCAGGCCCTTGACAAGGCACACACAGCCCCTGCCGACCAGGTGTATCCCCAACATTGTCAACCTGCACAGGCAATCCAGGGCACGGGATGGCAGTGGAGCATGGTGGGGGAGAGGACTCGGCGCGCTCCTCCGGGACACATCACGCAGGCAAAACATCCTCAATGTGTAGCATGGCTCAAGTCATATGGAAGTATTGGGGGGACGCACACATCACGAGCAGGAGTGACGTCACGGAAGGTGGCTCGCACCATCCCACCCATTGCCTACATCTCCACACACGTCACATGCCGTTGCAACAGAGAAGCCAGCGCGTGCGCAAGCACCTCCGAGCCCGCCCCAGTGAGGCAAAAGAGTGAATGTGTGGGTCCATCAGCCCCAGATGGACGCGGCATGGGCCGCTAGGGCAGCTACAGCCTCTGTGTGTCGCAGGTGGTGTATCCGGACTGCGGAGACTGCTATGCATTGTCTATGTTGCCCGTGTCTCGAGTCGGGGCACCACGCAGGTGGACGGCGTCCCGCCACACATCATGCCGTGAGACAGACCACTCGTTCAACTGGACCCACACATACACTCCTTGGCCTCTCCGGGGCGAGCTTGGGGCTGCATCTGCATGCGCTAGCCCCACAGTTGCAAATGCATATTGTGGGGAGCGAGGGGAGGCCATGAGGACAGGGACAAAGACGACTGTATTACTGTCAGTGAGTTCAAGGAATGACCCTGATGTGGACAGGAAAAGACGTGCCCCGTGTGTATTGCAACTAGTCGCTAATCCGATCACCCTCCCATGTCCTGCATGTAAGCCCGCACCTAGCCCCGCCCACCCACCACATTGAAATTAGCACCAGCACAAAATCATTCACATTCGAAGCACTGACTGGGGGTGACAACCATCGGACACACTTGTTGAGGCCACCCACGCGTACATGTGGGCCCTCCATGATCCATGTCACCTGCGGCCAAGTGATGACATGCGCAATGACGGAAGTGAGGAGAGCTGTCCGCCCCACGCACAGATGGTGCATCAGCTCCACAGACCCAGCAGCGAGTGCAGCAGGGGTCACATGTGCAGGGGCAGCTGTGCCTGGTGTGAAGGCACATTCAAATTGACAGCACATCGACCAATGTGTAGTCTGCCCACATCTACAGTCCATTATCATGCGGACATGGAAAATGAACATAGGGCAACACATCTGTGTGGGTGCACCCACTGTGACCAACACTGCGCAATCATCGACGTACTCGCCCTGTGCATGGCCCACCACACAAAGGAGGTCACATTCAGTGCCACCATCCCACACACACATCCCTATCACGAGACATGGTGTGTCCAATAGTCAGTACTGAGTTAGCGCCCATCTGGAGGGTCCTGAACAGGAGACACATGCAACCCACTAGGCAGTCGGTGCTGTCACCTACTGGCATTGTGCAGTCAATGTGCAGGCCAGGCTTGCTGGGACTGAGAGGGGCAGCATGGCCCAGCCTGACATCCACACGAGCAACAAGTGCACTGAGACCTGCATTGGCAATTGCAGACGTTGGCCTGCACCCAGCTGGCCCGGGACGCCTACCTCCATAGTGGAACACGCAGGGTGCAACCGCGAGGGTCATCGGAGTTGGCCGTAATGGCCTGGCCCATGTTGGTGACAGTCCGCTGATGCCATGTGCACCACACAGTATGATGTGCGCACTGCATCGTCAGGTGTGGCCATGATGTGCGCGTGGGTGCAGGT
The DNA here is from genome assembly GCA_963921515.1 of Calotriton arnoldi. Taxonomy (NCBI): domain Eukaryota; kingdom Metazoa; phylum Chordata; class Amphibia; order Caudata; family Salamandridae; genus Calotriton; species Calotriton arnoldi. The sequence continues at coordinate 1,723,487 of CAWUFW010002431.1, read as the reverse complement.
GCACAATGGACGGGGCCACAACATGCCGTGTGCATAGGCAGGGACGGCCAGTGGCCGGCCCCCACATGTCTGTTAGCATGTCATCATCTGCACATTGGCATGGGTGCATGGTATACGCATATGCACACGCATGTCATCTCTCACTATGTACATCTGCCACTTGGCACGTGCAAGGTTACGTGTCACATGTGATGTGTATTTGCAAGCACACAGCCGTGTTGGCATGGGGCTGTCAATGTGTACACCTGACAATGCTTCTGGAGGTGTGATCCGTACAGTGCTGCACATAGGGTGCAGTGGTGACACCAATGACTGTCTCATATCCCCTCGTGCCACAGGTCCCACTTGTCTTGGCCGCTCAGCCTGTGCCCACATCGTCGTTGGTGTGTGCCATACTCATCCGGCCTCGGAAGCAGTGTGATGCACAGCAGCCAGTCATGTTGCCGTGGTGTTGCCGCTTGCCGAATATGCAGTCAGTCCCCATCAGCACGCCTCACAGGTCATTGAGGCCTGGATCCCCATGTGCATGCACATAGCAATGGTTTGTGTCACTGCTCATTGCTATTGGTGGGAGACCTGTGTAAGTGTATTGTGGCTGTGCTGTCCCTGCATGACAGCTGTTCTGTGACTCATGTTCTTGCTCTGTCATATCAGTTATGTGTATGTGAAAATGCCATGTGGCGTGTTGCTTTGACATGTGTCCACTCCCATCTTTCCTAGGCGGAGACCAAACATTTACCGCCCTTACCAATTGTTGGCGGACATGGAGGATTCTGAGGTCATCCGGAAATTTCGTCTGGACCGACCAACCCTGCATCGACTATGTGCCATGTTGGAACCCCACCTCCGTCCTCGCAGGGTGTATCCGACAGCATTCACCCCCACGGCTAAGGTGATGGCTGCACTGCATTTTTTCGCCACTGGGTCATTCCAGCACACAGTGGGCAGTGGAGGTGGGATGTCCCAGCCCATGTTCAGCATGGTGCTGAGGGATGTACTGGCAGCCATGATGCTGTACAGGAACAGGTACATCAGATTCCCCAGGGCACGTGAGTTGGCGGCAGTGAAGGGTGCATTCTATGCCCTTGGACGGATCCCACACGTCGTTGGTGCCATTGACTGCACCCATGTTGGCCTTGTCCCACCACAGGCCACTGAGCAGCTCTTCCGCAACCGGAAGCACACGCACTCCCTGAATGTGCAAGTGGTGTGCCTTGCGGACATGGTCATCTCCCACGTGTGTGCAAAGTTCCCAGGCTCGGCCCATGACGCGCACATCATGCGAAACAGCATATTACCACGACTGATGACCAATCTGCAACAGGACCGTGGCTGGATTGTCGGTGAGTATGTGGAGTTGTGTAGCGTGCTGGCTTAAGGATGCTGTCTACTGTCCTGTTTGAATTGCAACGGTTCTCTGTGTCCCCCACGCCCAGGTGACTCGGCTTACCCGAATGGGCCCTGGCTGCTCAGTCCATTACGAAATCCTCGGACCCCAGCAGATGACCGCTACAATGAGGCACATGGGAGGACCAGACGTGTGGTCGAGCGTACCTTTGGCCTCCTCAAGTCCAGGTTCAGATGCCTGGACCGCACCGAGGGTGCGCTGGCGTACTCCCCACAGAAGGTGTGCCAGATAGTGGTGGCTTGCTGCATGCTGCACAATCTGGCCATTCGAAAGCAGATCCCCCTAATTGTGGATGACGGAGATCAACCAGGGCCCCAGCCTGCACACCAGGACAGCTCCAGTGAAGAGGACAGTGGAGAGGATGAAGCTGTGAATGTGCGTCAGCAGCTCATCGCCCGCTACTTCACTTGACGGTGAGTGACCATGTACGACGGCTGATGTAGCTGTAGTTGTGCAGGTGTATGTGTGCTCTGTTACTGGGGCCTTTTGTTCACTGAGTGCTGTGTGTCAATGGTCCATGTCCAGGTTGGTATGCCACTGTCAGTGGCTGTAGCATTGTGCCCTGTTGCTCTGTGAGATGTGTGTGCATTGCTTGTAGTTGGTGACAAGTACTGTGTGATGAGTGTGTGACACACTCATTGAATGTACTCTTGTTCTGTTTTTCACCCCTAGGTCCCTGCAGCCTCTCCTGTCCCATCGACATGCCACACAGCAGATGCTATTCTGCTCATGGTGGCGATTGCACATCTTGGAATAAACCCAGGACACATTAAGCCGATTGTGATCAAGGTGTATTTATTAACAGCGGTGACATGTGATTGTGTGCAAGGTGATGACAAATGTGGTGCATGCTGTGACAATGAGTTGACGGTCATGGCTGCGTGATGGTCAAGGTGTACCCATGGAGTTCTATGTCCACAGTCCAACAGACACATGCCATTCACATGGCAGTGTGGGCTAGGATCGTATTCCAAGTCAATGCAGTAGGTGGTCAAGGTGGCTGGCTGACTCACTGGCGTTTGGTGCGGGCGAAGTCCTCTCTGGACACCTGTTTCCTCTTCGGACGGCCCCTTCCACGTTTGGTAGGGGGGTGTTGATGTTCCGCTGGTGGTGGTTGAGGAGTGCTCACTCGCTGTGGACGCAGGGGAACGCGATGCTGCACGAACCTGCGCCACAGCAGGTGGTGGCGGAGGTGGTGTTGCTGGCCTTGCTTGTGCCCTCCCCCACCACCAGCTGGCCCATGAGGTCCGCGATTTGGGCCATGTGGGCGTCCATGGACCTCAACACCGCAAGGACCTCCCGCGTGTCGCTTGCCGACCTGGCCCATTCGCCTTGGGCCTCCTCATAGGCCCCAAGGACTCTGTCGATTGGCGGCAGGGCTTGGCTCCCAGGCACAGTTGGCGTTGGCCTGGCCCTGCTCCTCCTACCAGTACTGCTGCCACCGACCTGCCCACTGGCCACATTGCTCAACACGGTCCTCGCTGTGGCTCCCAGGGTGGACCCAGTCGGCCGGACCACCACTTGCGCTGGGGCTGGGGCCAGTGATGACGTGGTGGTGGTTGCGGCAGTGGGAGTGGCCGCAACGACCGTGGGAGTGGCCGCCACAACAGTGGTAGTGGCCGCTACGACAGTGGCAGCAAGGGGCTGTGAGTGGTCATCAGCCCTGGATGATGGGTTGGTGGGTGGGAGGGTGCCTGGGGTGCGGTTGGGCCCTGCCACACCAGATGGGCCTGCTGGGTGGTCCGTGTCCGAATAGGAGGACAGATCCTCCAAATCCGTGAGTCCTTGTTGGGGGCTTGCAGGCTGGCTGTGCTGGCTGCTGTCTCCATCTCCAGCATCCAGCAGTTCGTCACCTGTGGGGGGAATGAGATATGTTATTGTGTTGCACATGACAAAGTATGTATAGGTTGTCTGACATCCACAGTTCGTGCACAGTCGTGCACAGGTTTCCCGGAGCCGTGTGTGTGGCTGTGCTATTTGTTGTTGTGTGGGCATGCCAATGGGACTGTGTGCTGTGGACATGTGGCATGGGACGGATTGGCAATGCCGATGGGTGTGTTGCTGTGCTCCTGCTTTTTGTGGCTCTGGTGTATGCGGACTCCAGACCCATCGTGGAGGTTGGTTTGTACTATGCTCTTGGGGTTCAAATGTAACGCTTCGAAACGCAGATGGCAAAATGGGGGTCAGCCCCTGAAACGCATTTGAGATGAACTATGCTTTGGGGGTACATACTGTGAGCCATGGGTGCAGAACGTGACATGTGTTGTGGCAACATGACAGTGCATGGTCTGAGGTGTGTGTATGTCTGACATACCCTGCATATTTGCTGTCTGTTGTGATTTCTGGCCATGTAATTGGACGCATTGTTATGAGTGAGTGATGGTTGTGTGCCACACGACGTATTGCAGATGGTCCAATTCCTTGGTGTGCGTGCTGCCCTGTGCCATGTGCATCACTGCAGTGCTCGGGGGTGTGTGGCCCATGTTATGTGTGTAGTTGCTCACAGTGTGACGTGCGCTTCATTCACTTCTGGCACATGATTTATCATGGGCATGTTTCTTTGCGTGACTACTGTATGTGGACCAGCTGTTCGGATGACATACCTTTCATGTGACTGGGGCTGACGGATGAGATGGATGGTATGTTGTATGTGCATTGTGTGTCTGTGTGTTTGATGGGTCCAGTGGTGTTCGTGTGCATTTATGTTGTTCCACGCTGTTGCGTCTAGTGTGGTATGTCTTACATGGGCGTAGTTGTGGGATGTGTGGTTGACAGGCAGTAGGGGCTACATGGACAGGACTTCGATGGTGTTGCAGTTGTGTGTGATGGGTTGCACTGTGCCTGCCGTGTGGTTCTGTAATCAGTGTGACTTGTGCATGCAGACGTGGCTCCTTGGGTGTTGCTGTGTCTGTGATGGGTCATGTGGGGTGTGACTCTGTGGTTCATGTCCGTGTGCACATTGTTCACATGGTTGTGGCAGGGAGCTGTGCTGCGTGTTCCTCTGCTATTTGACATGTCCCATGTGTTAGTCGTAATTCAGTCCTCATGCCTCCAGTCACCCCGCCCTGTCCAGTTTCCCACCTGCAGGTTGTTTTTGAGCGTGCACTGGACTGGATGCAACATGGTTATGGGCGGGGGGTGCTCCATGTTGCAGGTCTGTGGGGGTGGGGGCGGTGTTATGGGTCGTGGTGATGGCTGGACACCCACTGACACCGTTTTTCCTGGGGCGGGATGTCTACCTGTCGGCTGCCGGTGTGCACTGCAGTGGCTGCTACGTGGGTGTGGGGTGTGGGCTGTGCTCCTCCTTGCTGTGCTGTGGGACTAGGGGCCTGGTGTGTGTTGTACTTCAGCTGTCCCCCCTCCCACCCACTGCACTTTGTGTTGCTGCTACTTACCTGTTACTTGTCTCCCACCACTCGCTTTGTTGCTGCTACTTACCTGTTACTTGTCGGTTAGTGCAGCTACGGCTGCCACATGGGTGTGGGGGGTGCTCCGCCTCGCTGTGCTGTAGGACTAGGGGCCTGGTGGGTGTTGTACTTCAGCTGTCCCCCCTCCCACCCACTGCCTTTGTGTTGCGGCTACTTACCTGTTACTTGTCGGTTGGTGCAGCTACGGCTGCCACATGGGTGTGGGGGTGCTCGTTGTGGCGCTTCTGGAGTACTAGGGGACCTGTTGGTAGTTACGTGGCTGGCTGGGTGTACACATGCCCCCATGGTTTTGTTAGTTGATATGTTTGGGCTGTGTGTGTGGTGGTGCCTGTTGCATGTGTGAGTGATGTGTTGTGTATTGTGTACTGGACATGGGGGTGTTTGTCCCTCGGAGCTATGGCATGGTGGTAGTGCATGTGAGTACATAGCGGTGTGCTGGTATACATTTGTTTGTACTTACCAGCCTCCACTCCCCCTGGTAATCCGGTGAGGATCTCCGGATGGATGATGACTCGCACCTTCTCCTCCCACGCTTTGAAGGTCTTGTAATGCGCGGGATTCCCTCCGCCAGTCGTGGCAGCCAGCTCTCGGTTTTTGCTCTCCTTCTTCTTGACCAGGCTTTTGATGTCGTTCCACCGTTTGTTTATCTCTCCTCTGTTTCTGGGTACGGTCCCGACTGCATTGACCTGGTCTACAATTCTGTTCCACATCCTTTTTCTGGTGGCTAGTGGGGTGTGCTGGACCTGGTTGCCATAGATTTGTGTGTGCACCTTGACGATCTCGTCGACCATGACCGTCAGCTCAGTGGAAGTGAACTTGGGCATTCTGTGTGATGCCATGGTGTTTGTGGTGCTGGTGCGGTGTGTGATGTGTGATGTGCAGGGGGTTTGTGGTGCCGGTGTTTGGTGGTGGTGGTGGTGGTGGTGGTGGGTGTGATGTGTGCGTATCTGTGGTGTACTGCTGTCCTTGCTGTGTCACTGTGTCCTCCTCTCCTCTCCTCTCTGCTTTGCAATGTTGCAAGGGGTTGTGGTCTGTGGAGGGGCTGTTTTTGTACTTACCTGTTTGGGTGTGTCCTGATGGTCTGTTGTTTTCAGGTGTGTTGTGGCTGGTGTTCTGGGCTTTGTGGTTTATTTGTTTGTCCAGGGGTGGTGTGTTTTCGGGATGTGTACTTTGTCTGTGTATTTGTGCGTGGGTTGCTGTGTGGACTTGTTTGCCATGTTGTGTGTGTTTGTTTGAGTCCGGGGCTGTTTCTGTGCAGGGACGTGGCCGCCATGGCTTCTGCCGTGTCCATTTTCTTCAGTGTTGTTTCCGCTGGCGGGCGGTGTATTTGTTGTTTTTCCGCGCTCATGTCGGTGCGATCGTAATTTCACGTGCGGTGTCTCGACCGTGAGGGCGGGCGGTTTTGTGTTGTCGTGCGTCTTTCCGTCCGTGGTGGGCGGTTTGACTCCGACTCGGGCATGGGCGGGCGGTATTCTGTGTGTTTTTACCGCCGCTGGCGGGTTTCGGTTCGAGGCATCATAATTGCTGGGTCGGTATTCAGAAGGTGTAGGCGGGCGGATTTTTGCCGCTTTCATGGGTGGCGGATTTGGCCTTAAAGTTATTAATAATAATGAATAATTTATTGGTAAATATGTTAATTGTGCTTAAAAAATAATAATAATTAGTTATTAATTTGATATTAATTATTAATAATTAATGTGTTAATATGTTAATTGTGTACTTTTTTTAGGAGTGGGTTGAGTGTTGATAGGGTAGTAGGGTGGGAAGTAATTTAATTTTTATTAAAAAATTTAATATTTTTATATAATTTAAAAAAAAGTTATTTTATAGTGTTAATTGTGTGAATTAATTTATATATGATGGTTATAAATTTTATTGTTAATTGTTATTAGTTAATTAATTAATTGATAATTATTTATGTTAATTCATTAATATTTTACAATATTGGTGGTGACGTTTATAGGGGAATATGGTGGGAGGTAATTATTTTTTTTTTTTTTTATTAATTAATTGTTAAATAATGTTAATTATATTGCAGGAGTGGGAATACTAAATTAATCCCCTACGCTATCCAACACTTTCCCTACTGTTATACTTGGTGGAGTGGGAATAGTAAATTATTCCCTCCCGCTAGCCAACACTTTCCCTACAGTTGCACTCCGCAAGAGTGGGAATAGTAATTTTTACCCACCCGCTATCCAACACTTTCCCTACTGTTGCACTCGCTGGAGTGGGAATAGTAATTTTTACCCACCCGCTATCCAACACTTTCCCTACTGTTACACTCATTGGAGTGGGAATAGTCATTTTTACCCTCCCACTATCCAACACTTTCCCTACTGTTGCACTCATGAAGTGGGAATAGTAATTTTTACCCTACCGCTATCCAACACTTTCCCTACTGTTACACTTGGTGGAGTGGGAATAGTAAATTATTCCCACACGCTATCCAACACTTTCCCTACTATTGCACTTGCTGGAGTGGGAATAGTAATTTTTACCCACCCGGTATCCAACACTTTCCCTACTGTTGCACTCGCTGGAGTGGGAATAGTAATTTTTTCCCACCCGCTATCCAACACTTTCCCTACTGTTACACTCGTTGGAGTGGAAATAGTAATTTTTACCCTCCCGCTATCCAACACTTTCCCTACTGTTGCACTCACTGGAGTGGGAATAGTAATTTTTACCTTCCCGCTATCCAACGCTTTCCCTACTGTTACACTTGTTGGAGTGGGAATAGTAATTTTATCCCCTACGCTATGCAATGTTTTCCCTACTGTTATAATTAATGTAGTGTGAAATATTATTTAAAAAATAATAATAATTTTTATAATTTAATTTATTATATAGAAAATTAAATTTTAAATTTATATTACAGGTTAATTTAGATATATATGTAATTATAATTTAAATTATGTTTTTAGCATTTTATAATTAAATTTAATAATTATTTATTAATATTATTAAGTTAATATATATATAAAAATTAATTATGCAAGTTTAATATTTTTTTACATTACATTTTTTTTTTTTAATAATTCTAACTATGTTTTATTTAATTATATTTATAATTTAATTAATTTCATATTATTTTTAAGACATTAAAAAAATCGATATTTTTGTATAACTATATTTTTAACAACGATATTTTGGTTTCGATATTTTGGTACTTACCTTTATGGAGATAGGAAGTCGATATTTTGTCCATCGATATTTTGGCGACGATATTCTGGTACCTGGATATTTTGACTGACGATATTATGTCAGTGATCCATGCCAGACCACCCCCTAGGAAGCCACACATAAGCCTGGGACCCAACAAACAAAATAAACATTATGGGGGGGAAGCAAAGGTGGGCTACTTGTTGTGCTCAATACATAAGTATAATTGCAATTACTCTTTCCAACTTTAACATTCCCAAGGCCTCGAACACAAAAATTAGCTGTTGTGTTAACTACCGGCACCGGCATTGCTTCATCCCTAGTAATATTGCGCATCTGGAAAGACTTGAAATATTCAGTGACATTAAACCCCTGGAAATCCAACATTTCATTTCGAAGCCATGTTACATTTTTTTCGTTCTCGTATTCGTTCATACAGGCTGTTGGGGACAAGGTATCAGGGGCCCCTTGTTCTCCTGGAGTAAACCCTTGGTGAACACGTATATATTCTAACACAGTATCATAATCAGCATATGTCATATTCATGGCATCAGAATGGAAATGAGTATATACCATGGTAAACAGTTGAAACCAGGCTTCGCAACTCCCAAGATAGGAAAATGGCATGGACAGTAATATATCGTTCTTATGTGTCACGGAAGGGAGCAGTCCACAAACCCAACTATTAGTAACGTTTGATGTATCATGTGCCTGGTGGAGCATTTGCAAGAAAACATTATCTACATATGTTTTTCTGTGCTCACCCTGTGAGGGGCCAAAGTAACAAACATGTGCTCAGGGGGAACGGGCGTTGTACCAATCAAAGAGTGCACAGGATATTTCTCCTCAAGGAACCACACTATTCCAAGTACTGTTATCAGAAAGATCAGGATAATTACTACGAAAACTATTATACTCTTAGTAGACCAACTAGACCAACCAGACCCACCCTGCCCGAAACGCGGGGCTGCCAAAGGCTGTTCTTCCTCCATAATGGGGCGACGAAATGGGTACATTTTTAAACCAAAGGAAAGGACATGCAATAGAGCCAATGACAAGGAAACAAGAGAGGGGCAAATGTCCCCAGCGTCCGTCAGAGCCTTGCTGATAGACTCCTATTGTTCATCAAGTGTTGGCGCTGTTGTGCACCGGCGGTGGAGCTAGGCGATCCTAGCTCTTTGAACAAATCCCACCTCGCACAGGATGAGGAACTCCCTTTTCCAGGGGAGCACACTCGAACAATCCTGTTCAATGTCCGAACAATGCACCAATTTCACCTCTCCCTATTCTACTGTGGCCTGACTTGTCGAGTCCATCCCTGCTAATCTGACTTTTCCTTTGGTGCACTGTTCCTCCGCCGGGGGCGCAAATTGTATCGAGCTACTCCAGGGACAGAGGGGTCTACAAACAGGGGCCAGAGACACAGAGGGGCCAATGGACTGGGGCTCAAGCACAGATGGGCCAGCAGGCTGGGGCTCCTGGATGGCCTTGATCTCAGGTGGCACTGCTTTGTTCAATACTGCGTTGTTTTCCTCCTCCGTTTGTGCCCACGTCAGCCGAGCATCCGAGAAAGAAACAAAACGAGGCACTTGCTCAGTTTCAGAGTCACCAACTCCCTCAAGCACCCATTGGTCGTAGAGTAGAGGGAGGGGCACCTTTTTGCAATGCTGTGAGTGGATCCAATTCTTTCTGCCGGCCACCTTTACAGCTGAGCGTGTAGCGAGGAGGACTTGTGTGGGCCCCTTCCAGCGCAGCTCCAAACTGCCTTTCCTCTGGAAATGCCTCGTCAAGACATAGTCCCCAGGCCGGATATCATGGCCTGGGCCCTCGGGAGCTGGTGGGAGGACCTCGTGGATCTATTGGTGAATAGAACACAGGTTTTTAATCAACTCATACAAGTAATCCACTAGCAAAGGATATTCAATTTCAGAGAATCTGCAAGGACGCGGGACGCCCCAGACATCCGCCGGGCGTCCGAACATGACCTCATACGGTGACAATCCTGTCCTAGAGTGAGCCGTTGTTCTTGTAGACAAAAGGGCTCATGGTAAAGCATCTGGCCACTGCAATCCTGTGCTCTCTTGAATTTTTGCCAATTTCAGTTTGAGAGTACCATTGTACTTCTCAACCAGGCCTGCTGACTGGGGGTGATTTGCAGCATGAAATTTCTGTTTGATGTGCAAGCCGTCGCACACCAACTGGATAACCTTTGAATTGAAGTGACTTCCGTTTTCACTCCAAATCAAATGGGGCAAACCAAAACGTGGGAAGAACTCCTTTAGGAGTACCTTCACCGTCGCCATGGCTGTGTTCTCTTTAGTGGGGTAAGCCTCAACCCATTTACTGAATGCACAAACAACTACTAACTCATATTTCAGATTGTTGACTCGTTCCATTTCGATAAAATCCATCTGAAGGACCTCGAAAGGGAAGGACGGCGGTGCAAAATTGCCAGGAGGTGTGGGGGTGCCTTTTCCGGGGTTGTACATCATGCATACCATACAGTACTTCACCAAGTGAGCAGCAACCTTGGGAATATTGTCATTCTGCCATACAGGATCTAATAATTTACAGATACCCTTTGCGCTAATGTGGGCTGGCCCTTGTGCCATAGTGAGAACAGGAAGGACATATGCGTCTGGTAACATCCATCTCTGCTTTCCTGACTTATCCGTCCACACACATCCTCATCTAAACGTGCTGTACTTTCCTGCCATACTGCTAACTCCTCAATCATTGCCTCACTCTGAATTTCTTTCACATTGTCTAGAGTATCCTCGAACATAGTGGCCTCGGGCACCCACCTGGCAGGACCCGCTACAAACATCTTTGTCATTTTTGTTCGAGCTGTCTCCTTCGCTATCTGGTCTGCAAATGCATTTCCCCTTCAAACATCATCAGTAATCGCCTTGTGGGCGCTGCACTTTATTATGGCCAATTTCTTAGGGAGTGTCAGGGCAGACAGAAGCCTATGTATAAGGGGGCCGTTCTGGATGCGTGTCCCATGGGAGGTAAGAAACCCCCTCTCTGCCCAGAGCAGCCCAAAATTATGGGCGACCCCGAAGGCATACTGGCTGTCAGTATAAATATTAACAGCCAGTCCCTCGCTCAATTCACAGGCTCTGATAAGGGCGACTAACTCAGCTGACTGATAGGGAACTCGTGATGTCTCAACGACCGTATGCAGTGTGGTAAGCGCATATGCGGCGGTGGTGGTGCCATCTGGTAATTTAAAACAAGAGACATCGACATATAGTTCCCCTTGGGGTTCAGATAAGGGAACATCAGTCAGGTCTAACCATCCCTTTGTCTCTTCCTCTGTCCGAAAAAGACAATCATATATGTTATGTTATTTTTTTGTTACTGGGCACTTGTAAAGCGCACGGCTACTCCCAGGAGTGTCCCGGCGCTAAGAAAACGAGAAACCAGTCTATTTCTTCACTCTCAGAAGGAAGGGGCAGTAACGTGGCAGGGTTCAGAGTGGCACATCTTTTGATCGTGATATGCAGGGCAAAGAGAATTAGCTCATAACCGGTCAGACGTGCACTGGTAAGGTGCTGTGTCTTGGTTTTATTCAAAAGGGTATTCACAGCATGGGGGACCATAACTGTGAGGTCAGTATCAAGTACGAGCCCAGCCGATTGCCTTATAGAGATGGCCACAGCCGCGACCGCTCTTAGACAGCTCGGGAGGGCTCTTGCGACAGGGTCAAGCAAAGCAGAAAAATAAGCACACAGCCGTTGCTTACCTCCAAAGGCCTGTGTTAAAACAGAGAGCGTGCAACCAGCCGTCAACATCACGAACGGCTTCCCATAGTCAGGCGTGCCAAGCACAGGAACAGAGCAAAGCGCAACTTTTAATTGCTCAAAAGACTGCTGACATTCAGGCGTCCAAGGCAGGGGCTCATGCACATCTTTAGTGGTTAGTACAAGCAAAGACTTTATTAGTAATGAATAATTAGGGATTCAATGTCGACAGTAGGAAGTGATGCCAATAAAAGCGCGCACATCCCTCTGGGTTTTAGGGATAGGCATTTTAACAATGGCACTAATGCGCTCAGGGGTCAATCTCCTACCCTCCTTCGACAGTAGGTGACCTAAATAGGTGACCTCCTGTCGACAATATTGAAATTTAGAAAGGGACACTTTATGTCCATTGTTAGCCAAATGTAGCAACAACTTAACCGTACTGTCTTTGCATCCCTGTCCAGTATCAGAGGCTATCAGTATGTCATCCACATACTGAAGCAATACATTACCTGGGCAAAGCGTGAGAGAGTCTAATTGAGCCTTCAGAGCCTGGCTATATATACTAGGACTTTCAGTATAGCCCTGAGGAGCGCGATAGAATCTAAAACTCCTCCCAGCCAAGGTAAAACCAAACAGATAGCGACTATCAGGATGAATTGGGATACTAAAGAAGGCATTTTTCAAATCAATGACAGAGAAAAATTTGGTAGAAGAGGGGATCATTGTCAGAATGGCATTAATATCGGGAACCACCGGGAACTGAGGGACCACTATTTTATTTACTGCGCGCAAATCAATCACAATACGATAAACATCTGGGTGATCATCAGAGGAGCCTGAAGTTGCCTTTTTAAGAATGGAAAGAATAGGGCTATTACACACATTCCCAGTCATCTCTTCAACAACTCCTGACTCAATCAAGTCTTGTATAATCCACAGCAAAGCTCGCTCCCCTGCTTGTGGTATTTTGTACTGAGGAATACGGGGCAAAATGGAATTGTCTTTAACTTTAATGGAAATTGGGGGAATTTGCAATAGTCCTACATCCGTTTCACCTGTTGCCCACAAAGTGGGCGGCACAGCCTTAAGCTCAGCGGGAAGGGGCGCATCCTTGGACAGACACTGCTTAGAGCTAACCACATTCGGTCCCATTGTCATGTAAACACCGTCCGGAGAACAAAAAATGGTTGCATGCAACTTCTTTAATAAATCCAAGCCCATTAGGTTTTCTCCACAACTTGACATCAATAAGAACTGTGAATCTACAGTAAAAGGACCGATAGTCAAAGCAAGAGGTTTGGAAATGGAACTTACAACTGGTACACCAGAAAATCCTAACGAAACATTATTTTGGCCAGACAAAGCTGCCCCGGGGACCAGCGAACGAGAAACAGAGCTATTCATTGCACCTGTGTCCAGTAAGAATTTCTGAACTGAGCCTTGCAAATCTGCGGTGACATAAGGACTGCGTTGATCTACAGGTATCTGGACTGGCCCCTCACCCTGTCCCTGGCTGTCCTAGCTGTGGGCCATCCCTGTCACCTCGTCCAGATCATAATCATCGTGATAATACTGTCTCCCTCAAGGGTCATCAAAATAGTTCTGGTCAGAGCGACCCTGGGATGTCCCATCCTCCCGAACCCCAGCCTGATCACTTGCTCCATGGCCCCGTCCACGAGAACCCCGTTCTCTGGGTGTCGCAAATTTCTGCAATAACACCGGACACTCGCTACGCCAGTGTCCCTCCTCCTTACAATACGCACACTTATTCGGCCCCACAGGAGCAGTGCTCCTACTAGTACGGGGAAGCTGCCGGGCCGGACCAGCTCCACGTCCTCTACCGTTACCCCTAGACGCCTGCTGTAACAACACCTTCGTCTTCAACTCCTTATGCTTCTTTTCCACCTTCTCCTTCTCCCCATTTTCCCTGTGTTCATAATACTGTGCCATACTCAATATTACAGAAGGGGAGGAGGTCGTCCAAGTGCTCTCTGAAGCCTGCAACCGAGCTGCAGTCTCTGGGAGCAGGTTCGTAACAAATCTATTGACGAACAACCGAACACCCTTCTACTGACAAATCTTGTCCACTGAAATCCAAAAACACACCCGAGAACCGTGTAAAAAAATCAGATACACTTTCATCTTTCTTCTGACGACATGCCGCTAACTTGTCCCAATCTACCCTTCTCGAGGGAATAAGAGAGTGCATATAGGTAATAATTCGGCCGGGTAAAGCTAGTATCTCGGCCTTAGGCTTTTCTCCAGGCTTCCTTTCCTTATCCCATGCTTTAATCTAGTCCCATGTACCACCCAATTCCACAGCATGGTCCTGCGTGTGCACCTGCCTCCAAATGTCGACGGGCACCAGCAGACCAAAGAACATTTCAATATCTGCAAACGGCATTACTGTCGATGAAGCGGCTTCTGTCAATTCCTTATAGTATGCAGTAGGATTTTTCCTCGGGTCAGGTAACTGAGTCTTGAGGGATAACACCTCACTCTCTTCCATGGGGTATAAACCCACTGTTCTTGAAACCGGGCCTCTACCCTTGGTCTAAGAACAGCGTCATGCTGATCTCGAAGCTCTGGCACCTCAGGGTGATATATGGGATGGACTTCCCTCATCGGAAACTGGGACACTGTCTTCAGGCTCTTCTCAAACAGCCTACCTCGGTACGCTACCAATGTCGCAACATTTCCGAAAACCTCCTCGGGCGCCATACCAGCTACGTACACATTATCTCTGATATCATAAATAATCTGGGGCGCTATGGCATTGAAGCACTGTTCCCACAATCCAATCAGCGTAGCCGACATGTGCTTAAGGGCATGTTGCTGCACAAACGGCTCATAATTCCTCATCACACTCCACACATCTTCAGTACTATAAATGGGATGACGGGCCCACTGAGCGGCCTGGTTTGCTACCGCCCTTTCTCTTCCTCCCCACATCAGATCGTATTAAGATTCGTCCCAACCGCTCCCTAGCAGTTGCCCAGTCCCCTGATCCACGTACAGGTGTTCCACTACCCAGTACCAGCCGGGGAATGAGAGAAGAGGGAAGGAGTAGTAACTGAAAGAGTAGGCACCAATGTCATTAATGGCTGTGTTGTGGGCATAGGGCTGGAGAAAAGGAAGACATTGACATGTTAGGCATAGCAGAGAGACTAGCAGTTATCGCAGGCGCGGAGGGCGAAGCCACAGAATTGATAGTAGGCGCAGCGGCTAAAGCAACTGAATCAATAACAGAAGAAACAGAAACAGCAGGGGCAGAAGAGACAGACGACTGGGGCTGTGGCACAGCAGGGTATATTCTCTGCGGGGCGTATGGAGGCGGAGGTCGGGTGTCTAACAATTCCTCCACAAATGTATCACTGTCTTCCCGAACCACATAAGACTTGTCACACTGCAATCGAAACTTCCTATCGGCACACTCTATTCCCTTCTCAGTCTTCTCTTTATCGTACGCCACGGCTTTCTGAGTTACTGTCTCCACCCTTCCCTTTTGGGCCTCCTTTTCTGCTTTCATTCGTCTCTGTTTAGCTTCCTTTTGCCACGTTCTAAGGGAATCAAACATTGACTGCCTACTCCTTTCCGCAAACAATTTATCCTGCAGGAAATTTTGCTTTTGCTCATCAAAAGTGCCCGTCAACGACCACTGCAGCTCGGCGTTGTCCCTCGTATATTTGTGCCATAATGTACTAAACATAATAGGGTCAAGGCCATGCTTAACATACATTTCAAAGTTTGGGGTGTCTTCTGGAGGAGCAGGCTGACTCTCTTCCAATGGAGCATCAGTAGAACAACAACGACAACTCACACAACATAGCTTACTAAGACACGGCATCTTAAAACGAAAACGTTTTCACTATCTATGTTGAGAAGATATTTGCAAATATCTTTCCAAAGTTGGTCCGCAGACCTCGCCAAATCCGTATCAGAAAAATACCATGTTCACAAAGAACTCAAACAAATTCAAGCGCTTGTCCAAAAATGATCCTCAGACCGTACCAAGCACAAACCAAAGTGGTACCACAAACCAAAAGCCGGCTAACCCCAGGCATTCTCAAAAGTAAACCAAATTCGTTGTGTTGCCTGGCAAAGTGTTCACAAACATTTTCTATCCAAATCGGTCTTTAGACCGTGCCAAACACAAACCAAAATGGCGCCATAGCCACAAAGAACCAAAGCAAACTCACCTGGTGCACAGAGGTCAAACGAAGTTATTCTCCACTTTCTCTTCGGACCAAACGGTCAGATCCAAGGGTTTTGCCATTCAGGACCCCAGCCAGGATGACCACTGGCCGAGGCATCGCCCAGTCAGCCAGACGGGGCAGCTGCGAGTACTAGAATCTCTCGTGGAGGGATCCCCGGTCCGCCCGTCCGACCCGACGTGGCCCCGTCCCCCACACCCGTCCGCGGGCAAGGAATGGTCACTCACCCGATGGGGTCCCTGTTCGGGCACCAACTGAAGGAAGTGACCCGTTTAGGGTCACCCGGGTCACTCGCAACCACCTCTCAGCCTTCCATACAAAGAAGAGTCAGTCAGACAGTAGAGAATACAAACCAAAGTTATTTATTAGTATGCGCTCAAGCGGAGTCCGGTCTGACCAGCCTCCTTAGACAGCTGCCGAGGGACTGACCCCCGTCCACAAGATAAAGTCAGATATACATTTCCAACACCCCTAAGACCCGCCCAGACTGGAATTTTCCAGCCTGGGCACTGATGAACAAAGGAGTTACAGAAAGATGAGCTACCATCCTGAGACTGGGTACACGCTATCTTAGTTTCAAGGTTACTCCGCCCATGCTCGTCTCTCTGAGAGTGGGAGCAGGTCTAGCTACTGGGAAAGGCATGCAAACACTGAACAATCTATTCATTAGTGCAGCGAAGCTCAACCTTGAATAATGAAAAGTATCAATCGAGGCTGCTTTCTGCTGAGGCAGGCAGTGTGAGACAGATGCTTAATTTCAATCATGGTACAAAATGGCGGCTGAATACAAAATGGTGCCACAAATGCTAACTTAACTCGCACAATGCTATAAGGAGTCAGCCAGACGCATTTTCAGCCCAACAAACTCAGAAAGTTTTCAGCTGGAGGCGGGATCCAGAAGCATTAGCGATGGATGCTTTTCGTCAGGATTGGTCTGGTGGAAATCATAATACCTTTCCACCCATTGCTGTGATTTCAGGTGTCTAACAGAGGTATACAGGCAATCAACGAGGGTGGTATTGGTAACACAACTATGGATATCTCAACCCTGGTACACTGTTTTGTTGGCGATGTCGAGTCTGTCTACAAATCTTAGAGTTGGTAGCATGAAACCTTTCAGGCATTGACAGACATGACAGTACGCTCGGAGTCTGCATCCCGGTATAGCCTGTGATGTTTGGAGTGGTTGGTGTGTGACACGTGGTATGGATCCCATTTCATCAGATGTCACGGGGAGCTGGGCAAAAGTTGTAAAGGGCAATCAATGGCTATTCATCAGTGGGGCCAGCAGGGCATCAAAAGGTTGGAGGTAAACTAGTTGGGGCGCACCCATTACATTGCAGGTCATTTAAGGGTATCAGGTTTATGAACACCCCTAAAACTGGCTAAGATACTGCAATTTCTCCTCATTTTATCCACACATAGGAATAAATTTGACCGGTCCCTTTATGGCCTACATAAATTGGAAGGTTCTCCCCTTCATTCTCACCCTCAGTTAAATCGCAGGGCTTTACAAAAGAGCCCACTCTGACTCATCCTACTTATCAATCGGATGATTAAACCTGCAAAACTGCACCTCCACATCCTCAAATAAAGCACTGGGGGGCAGTGACGTTCCTGTGGCGATGTGGGCTTTGCCTCATTCACAAGGCAGCGTTAAGCCGCTTAACGTAGCTTAACGCTGCCTTGTAAATAAGGCACCCTTTCACGCTATACTTAGCGTGAAAGGGGTGGGCAATGGGTGTTGTGGTGGGCGTTCCACCGCAACACCCATTGATTTTGACGCTGCCTCATATTTACATGGGTGGCTTAAATATGGGGCAGCGCCAAAATTAAGACCAGGGAAAACTTGGTCTTACCCTGGCGAAACGAGAAGAAATGCTTTATTTCTCCTCGTTTTTGCTGTTTCTATGTGGGCTGCGTTGTGCAGCAAACATAGAAATAGCAAAACGGCATTCCTGCACATAAACAATCATTAAAAAAAATGACGAGTTACAACTTTTATGTGTGCTTTTGTAACAAAACGCCATTTCAGATTGTTTATGTGCAGAAAGGAACATCTTCTTGCACATAAACAATCCTTCCCCTCAATGCAGGCACCCTTGCATTATGGTGCAAGGGTGCCTGCGTTGGCACTAGGCTGCTAAATTTAGCGCCAGCACAGGGAGAAACGCAGGGCTGCACCGTATTCTGGTAAATACGGTGCAGCCTTGTGTTTCAGAAGTGGCGGAGCGCGTCGTTAAGCCGACAAGGCTAACGCCGCGCACTGACACGTCTTTGTAAATATGCTCCTTAATATCCCCAGATCATGCGAAAACAACAGTTCCAAGCTCCTGTCGTTTCCAGACTTGGCTCAGAAATGCTATTCCAGCTGGAGCTCAACATGCCCTGATTACGAATATGTGATGTTACAACGCGATCAAAATGTTCGCGGTATGTAACATCGCAGTTTTTACAACGCAAGTCGTTACAACGACTTGCGCTGGAGGGCGCTGGACTTAGGAGTAGTAAGATTTTCTATTCCAACACCAGTCTACGTACAGTAGGGAAGGTGTTGGAATAGTAAATCTTACTATTCCTTAGGTTATAGCACCCTCCAGTGCAAGTCGATGTAATGCTTGCGTTGTAATGGCAGCGTTCTAAATGCATCGCGGTGTAATCACCGCGATGTAAAGGATGTTTCCCCCTGATTACTGCCCATTGGAAATTTGCCATTTCTGCGTGGTTACCCTGGATTTTTCACCTTTCACTGGACCCTATATTTTGGCTGGCTTTAGAACTCTGTGCGCTTTACCCTTGTTAATCAGTAGTAAAGTACCTGTGCTCTCTTTTTAAACATGCTTTAATTTGCATATTCTGAATTGGTATATTTATCTTGCCTGTAAGTCCCTAGTATATGGTAAAAAAACTACCAAGGGCCTGGAAGTTAAATGCCACTAGTGAATTGCAGCACTTATTGTCCCATCTATTACAGTGACCGTGCAAACATGGCTTCAAGCCTACTATTGCACCTTGACTGCATCAGTGTAAAATCAGCACTTCGGCCTGCCAAAATAAACCATTTTGACAAGTCAAACCCATCCTTTTAAATATTAATACGTCACCTATATGTTGGTCTTGTAGTCCACAAGGAAGGGGACATGGTATTTAGAAGTAGGACATGCAGAAATTTCATGTTAGCACGCCCTTCCCGTAACTAGCCTTCAAAAGCAATTTTTTACTGAGATAGGCCTAGCGATCCTATGTAGAAAACCAGAGTACAGACTCCAATCCTAATACTGTATCTCAGGAATGAAACTAGCTAGAAATACAATTAACTGATTTTAGTAGCTTTTAAAAATCCAATTTATTGGTGAAGTCTAATTTTTAATACATATCAAGGAAAAGTTTCTTTTAGAAAGGTACCTTTTCTGTTCCTGAAATTTCTGAAGGTTAGTTTGCATTTGCTCCAGGGATCAGCATTTGAATAGGTATGAAAAAGGTGTGAAATGCCTCCCAGGAGAGCAAAAAATTGGCTGACCTGAAGGAGAGGATATGACTCGTATGAATCTCCCAGAATATGCAAGGTGGGGGCTGTGAGCATCTTTTTTTACATTACAGTGTCAAATCCTGTTCGAGTGACAATGCCTGCTTGACATGTCTGCTGGGTGTACTGAAACATAGCTCCTCCTAGGGTCTTGAGAGCTTAGGTCTCTGAGCGGTACCGAGACCTAGGTCCCCCAGGGGTACTGAGTAGTGGGGCTCCCAGCAGTACCAAACCTTAGGTCCCCAGGGGGTAACGGACCCTAGGCCCACCGGTGGTACTAGGCATAGG
This sequence comes from Calotriton arnoldi, assembly GCA_963921515.1. Taxonomy (NCBI): domain Eukaryota; kingdom Metazoa; phylum Chordata; class Amphibia; order Caudata; family Salamandridae; genus Calotriton; species Calotriton arnoldi. The sequence goes on along the minus strand of CAWUFW010002431.1, from coordinate 1,703,709 downwards.
TCTCCTGGGGGTACAAAACATTCGGACGCCCTGGGGTACTGAGTCCTAGGTCCTCCGGGGGTTCTGAGGCCTGGGTCCACAGGGGTACCGAACCTTTTGTCTCCAGAGGGTACCAAGTTCTAGATCCCCAAGGGTACCCAACCTTAGGTTCCAGAGGTCCTGAGTACTGGGTCCCCAGGGGGTACCAAGCTCTGGGTCGCCCAGGGGAAATGAGCCTTAGGTCCCAGAGGGGACCTCACCTGAATCCCCCAGGGGTAACGAATCTTAGGTCCCCCGGGGGTGCCAAGCCTTAGGTCCCCGGGGTACCAAGCCTTAGGTTTCCCCTGAAAGTACTGAACCTTAGGTCCCCCAGGGGTACAAACCATGGATCCCCCGGGGGTCCTGAGCATTAGGTCCCCCAGGGGTACTGAATCTTAGGGCCCCCCCTGGTACTTAGTCCTACGTCCCCTAGAGGTATCAAATCTAAGGTCTCCCGGGGGTACCGAATCAAAGGTCTCCACAGGATACTGAATTTTAGTCCCCCAGGGGTTCTGAGCCTTACGTCCCCCCAGGAGTATCAAATCTGAGGTTTCCTGGGAGTACTGAATTATAGGTCCCCACAGGGTACTAAGGCCTAGGTCCCCCTGAGGTACCAAACCTTTAGTCCCCTTGTGGTACTGAGCACTAGGTCCTCTGGGGGTACTTAATCTTAAGTCCCCCAGGGGTACTAAAGCTGTGGTACACCAGGGTACCGAACCTTAGGTCCCCTGAGGTTACTGAGACCTAGATACCCCGGGGTACCGAACCCTAGGTGCCCCAGGTGTACCAAACCCTAGGTCCTCCAGGTATACTGAACCTTAGTTCCCACAGGGTTATGGAACCCTAGGTCCCCCAGGGGAACTGAGCCAAAGGTACCCCGGGGGTACTAAAACCCAGGTCCCCTGAGGGTACTGAGCCATATGGGTCTTCCAGGAGTATCAAGCCCCTGTTCCCCCAGGGGGACTGAGCTAAGGGCCCATGGAGGTACCCAGTAGTAGGTCCCCCGGGGGTACTGAGCCATTTGTCCCCAGGGGTACCGAACCGTAGGTCCCTCTGGGGTACTTAACACTAGGTCCCCCAGGGATCCTGAATAGTGGGTCCCCCAGGGGTATCAGGCTGTAGGTCCCTTGGGGGTACTGAACCATAGGTCACCTGGGGGTACTGAACACTAGGTCCCCCGGAAGTACTGAACCCTAGGTCCTCTAGGGGTAAAAAAACTCTAGGCCCCCAGGGGATACCGAAACCTAGGTCCCCCTAGGGTACTTATTAGTTTGTCCCTCGGGGGGTACTGAGTAGGGTTAGGCATAGCTGGTGTAATTCGTGCTAGCATAATTACTGCAAAAGTACTTAATTATGCGTAATTGTGTGAGAAACATAATCCACCATTTAGCGCAATTTGTTTTGTGGAAAGAGCACCCTCGTTTCCAAAATGGGCCCAAGGATGCATTTTGCTCTAAGAAAATAGCACTAAAAGCTACAGGACATGAAGTACAATAGCCAGCAGCCCCTTGATCTCTCTTAGTTTTTTTTTTCTGTTATCATTTAGTCCCCGGGTGTTCCAGGTCATAAGATGTAAGGAATGCGCCTTCCCGCCCTCAGGTGTCCTTGAGTCTGTGTATTACAAGTGGAGTCCGGATCGCTGCTCGTGTGAGATGCCTGGCGCAATTATATCGTATTTTGTCCTCTAATCTAACCAAAACAGTACATGCAATTATAAACATCCGTCCATGGAAGTTGTGGATCCCAACTTCCATGGTTTCAGACATCCCCTCCCTTCATCCCTTTAGTACTTGATAACCCCCAACAAGACATACGACATAGTGTGATACACTTGGGGGCAGATGTTGCCATCTCTCCTAGATCTTAACGCCACTCTTACGTCACTCACCCTTGCTGTGGTGTATAAATATTCCCGCAGCGGCTTGGTTCTGAGCCTTTGCAACCCTACCCACCCAAATGAATACCCCGGGCTAGTAACTTAATGGTCTGATGTGGAGAGCCGGTTTTTACTATGTCATACCCCCACGTAGCCGCCTGCATAAGACCCCAACAGTACGTTGCATTTAACAGACATAAAGAGAGTAAACCACTCATCCATGTTGCAGCATTGTTTAACAGTTCCTGCGGCACTAGAGTCCCCTTCCTTGTGCGGTTCTCGCCATTCCACCTAACTCGATGACGTCATCTGTGGAAACTGCTCCCAGCTTTTCTCACTCTCCTCGCTCATCATCAGTGCCCGGGGGGGGGGGGCGTCTGTCTGTGGACGAGAGCTACTGGGTGACCCCCGCCGCCTCGAATTTTGTTCCTTTTCTTTTAAGAAGCACAGGACAGCTTTGGGGTCCGTAAAGAAATGTACCTTCCCATCCGATCTGACCCTTAGCTTAGCTGGGTATTGCATGCTGTACTCCAGGTTCATCTCTCTGAGTCGTTTTTTAGCAGGAATGAAAAGATGTCTTGCCTCTTGGACTTGTAGTGTAATGTCCGGGAATAAGGAAATGTCTGCGCCTTCACGTCGCAGCGTCCCCAGTTCACGCGCCCTCCTCAGGGCAGCATCGCGGTCTCTGTAATTTAACAGTCTCCCTATTATGGGTCGTGGGGCCGCTCCCGGGACCGGTCGGGGTGCCAAGGTACGGTGGGCCCGCTCCACTATAAATATATCTGAAAAGGTATCTCTGCCCAGGAGAGTGATGAGCAATTTCTCCACGTGCTGTTCCATGTTCCCTATATTTGACGACTCCGCCACCCCCAAAATACGGATATTGTTCAGTCTTAACCTCGCTTCGAGGTCTTCTGCCTTGGATTGAAGCGCTTGTAGGATTTTGTCTCTCTCTTTATCTGTCTCCGAGTCCACCTTCACGATGTCCTCCACATCCGATATTCTTTGCTCCGCCGCGTTGAGTCTGTCGCCATGTTTGTCGAGGCGTTCAGACATCCTGTCCATGCGGAACGATAAAACATCTATTTTGCTATCTATTTTGGAGAGACTTTGCTGCATGGTTCGCAATATTTGCTTCAGATCTGTGTCTGATGACGCCTCCTGGTCGTCCGATGTAGCTTCAGGATCAGTGGGGGTGAGTTCCCGTGATCTGGGGGTTTTGCGGAGCTCAAACTGCAATTTCGATTGAAGTTTGTCCGATTTACCCATTTTGCAGTGGGAAAGTGCGCTTTAATCAAACTCTGAGGTCTGCTGCTTTTATGCGATGCTGTGATTCTTGACGCGGTGTGGGCCGGAGCGGCGGGACTTCAGTGTGTCTCAGGGGTGCCGCCACAGAGAGAACACCAGCTTGTGGCGCTCAACTCCGGTGTGTTCCGCCACTCGTGGACCGCAAGTCAGCTCGAAGGAGCCACTGAAGTGGCGACGTTGTGTGCCTCAGGTTCCAGGTCCGTCCCAGCGCACCGATTCACAATGGGGCAAAGGAGACTCAAGATTGCCAAGGAATCCACTGCTACCGTGCGCGATCTGAGCGTTACTCCTGCGGGAGCGCCGTGCCCGGTTGCAGTCTGGGGCTATCTCTGGCACACCCCAAATGGTCTGTTTGACGCTCTTGTTGGCCCCCTGACCAGGCCACCATACAGATAGGGGCTTAGCTGCATTCTATGTCGGACCTGTCTGGGCAATGCAGCGGCGCCCACCCCCCATTTCTTACTCTTCTGGGTGGGTGTCTCGCGGCTGCTCTCAGTCATGAGCGCCAGTGTGGGGTTTACTCCGTTTTTCCTCCCCCTGTGCCTCTTCAGTGTGCCGACGCAATCTCAATGCGCTCCCGAGTCCACAAGCCCCCCGCAACTCACTGTGTCCGCTGTCCGCACCCAGGGGGGGCCCGCTCTGCAGAGTGTGCTCAACACCGCCGGCCGCTGGAGTAGGCAGCCCCGCACCCCGCTAGCTATTGTGTACCTCGGATCACGTTGCAGTCTGGGACATCGCCTATCGCTCCGCTGCCTTTGTTCCGGTACCGCGTCTCCGGGCTCTGCTCGACGTTATTCAATCGCAGGACTCCAGCTCTCCGGGCACACGCAGGGGCGCACTTTTCTGCCCCGCAGTGCGAAGGCCTCAGGATCGCTCACGCTGCTCCGGCCGCTGCCGACGTTCGTGGCTGCTAGCGAGCCCCATTCCCGGAAACGTCGAGCTCCCCGAGTTGCCCACGATGATAGTGTGGCGATGACCCCACAGAGGAGGGCAGCTGGCTGGAAATACACCAGGATTTTGACGGATATTGGTGGCTATTGGCGGAGCTCCCTGAACTCGCTGCCATCTTGGAGTCAGGCAAGCTCTGCCCCACTGATCTCTCTTAGTTTGTTGTTTCTGTGCCCCATGTCGTAGGATTTTTGCCCCAAATTACTCTTAATTACTCAAGCTGGTCACAAGAGTAATGCGTATTTACTGAAATTACACCGATTACTCCAGCAATATTAACATTTCGCCCAGGCCTAGTACTGAGTAGTGAGCCCTACAACCCCCAGGGGTAGCAAACCTTAGGTCCACTGGTGGTACCAAACCCTAGGTCCCCCGGGGGTATTGACCACCAGATACCCCAGGGGTCTCGAACCATAGTCCCCCCATGGGTATTGAGCCCTATGTTATCCACGTGCACCAAACTATAGGTCCCCTGGGAGTACCGGCCCTAGGTCCCATGGGGTAGTGAATCCTAGGTCCCCCGTGTCTTTTGAACCATAGGTCCCGGGGGGTACTGAACCCTCGGTCCCCCAGGGTTATTGAGCTGTGGGTCCCCCAAAGTACAGAGCAGTTGGACCCCCCGAGGAGCACCAAGCAGTAAGTCCCCCAGCATTACTGAGCACTAGAGCCCATGGTGGTACAAAGCCCTAGCCCCCCCCCCCACCGGGGGTACAGAGATGTAGGTCACCCGGGGATACTGAGTGGTGGGCCCCCCAAGGGTACTGAACCCTAGGTCCCCCACGGGTACCAAACATTAGATTTCCCCAGGGGTACTGAGTGCTAGGTCCCTTGGTGGGGGTATGGAACCTTAAGTCCCAGTGAGTACTGAACCATAGGTCCCATAGGGGTATTGAGCAGTGGGTCCCTTGGGGTACTAATTACTGAGTCCCCCTCTGACCACCTGGAACACATTATTTGGGAAAGGAGGAAGGAAAAATTATGTGCATTCTAGAATGATGGATAAAGCTGGTTTACCCAAAGGAGGTGACAATTTGAAACACAGGGCTCAAAAGGACCCTGCCATACTCCAGTCATCCAGGAACCACAGATTGCATACACACAAACATACAATCTTTATGCTGTCCCAGAAATTAAGTAGACAAGCCACTGGGCTGACCTTGACTGGGGAGATCTATTAGTCAGTCTCCCTACATGGTACAAGTAAAAAGGCCTGAGCCCCTGGACTATCATCATGCAGTCATATTATGAGATGAGTGAGCATAAACAGGTCTCATTCAGAAAGCAGGCACTCTGTGGTTGACCTCATGGCATTAGAGCACAGCTCTCACCATGACAAAATCGGTCATATCTTCAATGGGCTCCCTTGGTTGTTAAAGTCCAATGGATGAAAACGCAGTGAAGTCCAGAAAATGTGTTACAGGGCAGGACGGCAAAGCTTTGTAAAGCCATGCAGGGGACTTTCATCTCAACACCATCCTACAGCAAGGTTTGTCACTATTGAAGAGCTTTTATAAGGATTTGAAAAAGAAAGAGGCATTACACTATGTTGCACACTCCTCCCGTGATTTCTCACTCAGTACTTAGACCGATTAGTGGAAAATTCAAGGTGCAATGAAAATTTAGGGTGCTTTATTAATATGTTATACTGCTAAAATAGCAATATATGCAAATATTCTGCAGCAGGAGGTTCTCACTCTGTCGAGCAAAAGGGCTGGGGAGACAGTTGTTCCAGAGAACAAGATCAAAGCAGACAAAATGTTGGGCCTCACCTAAAGGGTCGCCTTGTTCTGACCAACATGAAAGGGAATTGCAACCTTAGGAAGCAAGGAAGCTCACGTCTGCAGCACCAGCTTGTCTGGGTAGAAAGTGGTGAAAGGCAGGTGTATAGACAGGACCTATAAGTCGCTCATCTGCCGCACCAATGTTATGGTGAAGAGAAAGACTGTCTTGAGGGTAAGGAGCCAGAGAGAACAGCTATGTAGATGCTGAAACTGCGCTTACATGAGGAACATGAGAACTAAATTTAGATCCCATTGGGGCATAACAAATGGAGACAAGGGGAACATATATTTTAACCATTTAAATAAATACATCACAACAGGTAACTTGATTAAAGAGGGCTTGTCTGTCAACCGTAAAAAGGCAGAAAGAGCTGAGAGATACCCTTTAACAGTGCCCAAAGCAAGATCTTGCAGAGCTATGGACAACACAAACAACAAAACTTTGGATAGCTTGGCATTGAGTGGGTCGATCTATTTAGAAGCACACTAGGCCACAAATATATCCTATTGGCAGGCATATACAGATTTATTTCGCCTGGCTGCCAATATGATGTCAACTACTTGGGGAGGAAGGTCAAAGGCACGCAACTGTTACCACTCACTCCCCAAGCATTGAGGTGCAGAATGTGTAGATTTGGGTGCAGAATCCTGCCCTACTGCTGCAATAGGAGATACTCCCAAAGGGCAGCTGATCGGAGGACAGATGCTTATGCCCAGGAGTTCGGGATACCACACTCTCTGTGCCCAATCCGGAGCCACTAAGATGACTCGGAACCGGTCGGTTCTGATCTTCTTCAGAAATCGGGGCAAAAGAGGTATTGGCGAGAAGACATATAGGAGTCCCGAGGCCCACTCTATGCAGAATGCACAAAAGTGCTGACATTGCGAGTTCTCGGCGGAGGTGAAAAGATTGAGCCAGTGTTCTTTCCACTTGCAGAAAGACCCTGCACCACCTCTGGATGTAATTGCTACTTGTGATCTTCGAGGCATAGTTCGTCCACTCTGGCATTCAAGGAACCCACCAGGTTGTGCATTTTGAGAAAAGTCCCTTGGCGGTCCAGCCACATCCAGAGACACAAAGCCTCTTCGTCCAGTGTCCACAAACCCATCCCACTTGTTGCAGTAGTACGTGGCGGTGGTGTTGTCCCTGAGCACCTGCACCAGCTTCCCTTTGATGGAAGGCAGGAAGGCTTCAACACCAAACACTTGACTCTTAGCTCCAAAAGGTTGATATAGAGCCGGGCATGTGCTGGAGCTCAGACACCTGTGATCTCCACCTCTCCCAGGTGACCCCCCCAACCCAGATGCGATGCATTAATCACCAATGTAAGCTTCGGCTGAGGTAAGGAGAGGGTCTATTGCTGACACAATCGTGGCCCCCCACCACCAATGCAGATCTTTGCAGTCTCTTCCAAGATCTGGAACAAATGGGATGGATCCTCCTGTGCTGTGCCCACAATGACTTCAGATCCCATTGCAGTGCCGGCATATGCAATCTGGCGTGCTTGACTAGCAGCATGCAAGAGGCCATCTGTCCCAGCAGTCTCAGAGTCATCCTCAGTGAGATCCAGGACAGAGCTTGAAACATCGAGATCATAGCTCCAATGTCCTGGACTCTCCGCCTGCTCCAGGGCAGAGGTGCGAAACTGCTCCATGTCCAGAAAGGATCCATTGAAGAGGAGCACCTGCAAAGGAGTCAGGTGTGACTTTGGCACATTGATAGCCAACCCTAAGGATTTCAGGAGGTTCGCCGTAGTCTGGAAGTGGTTGACGACTGCCTGGGGCGAGCCCGCCTTCAACAACCAGTCGTTGAGGTAAGGGAAGACTGGAACCTCCTGAAATGTGCTGCTATCACTGCCCTCACTTTAAGGAACATCCGAGGGGTGCTGGTCAGGTCAAAGGAAGTACAGCGAACTGAAAATGCTTATGACCTAGCATGAACCACAGGTAACGCCTTGGGGCCTGGCGGACTGGCATGTGAAAATAAGTGTCCTGCAAGCCCAGCCCTACTATCCAGTGTCTAGGGTCGAAAGCAGACAAGAGCTGGCTCGGGTGTCTTTGTGCAGAAAGGCATTGAGAGGATGAAGCCCTAAAATGGGGTGGAGTCCTGCATCCTTTTTCGTCACCAGGAAGTAGTGGGAATAATCACCACAACCAGCTTCTGGCACCGACACCCTCTCTATTGCTCCTTTGGACAAAAGAGCCTGCACTTCCTGCTGCAAAATTGGCAGGTGGTCCTTTGTCATCAGGTCCAGGGACGGTGGAATAGGGTCGGGGTCTTGAGAAATGGTACGGCGTAACCCTGTTGAGCAATTTGCCATCCCCACTTGTCCGAAGTTATCGCCTCCCATCCTAGTAGAAAGTTTCTGATCCTGCCTCCGACAGGGTAGATGCGTGCCATCAAGGGCATGCTGAAGAAGCTTGGGATGGGCAGCAGCTACGGGCGAAGAAGACTGGGTCATCTGCTGTAATGGTTGCCCTCTCCGGGGGGTATCACAGCTTCTGCCCTGAAAAGCTGGGGAGGTTGTTGAACCTGCTGAGGCTGGTGGCTATATTTCAAGCACTTCTATAGCCCCAAAGGGGGTGAAACTGCTGTTGCGCTGACGCGGAGGAGCAGAAAAGCCCAGGGAGCACACTGTGGCCCTGCTATCTCTGAATCTCTCCATGGCCGAGTCCACTTTGCCCCCAAAGAGTTGGGAGCTACTGAATGGCATGTCCATAAGACGGGCCTGAAGGTCTCCCTGGAGCCAGTGGGCCACATCAATGAATGCCTACACATGGCCACACTAGTGCCAAATTTTCCACGAGGAGTCAGGGGCCACTGATTGGCATGTCCATAAGACTGGCCTAAATGTCTCCCAAAAAGCCAGTGGACCACATCGAAGCATGTCTACGAATGGCCACACTGGTGTCAATAACCCTGCCAAGAGAGAGAGTAGTATTCAGTTTGCAGCGAGCGGTGAACTGGGCTAAATCATGACCATCTTGCATTGCCTGGATAAGTATGGTCCGGGATTCCTCTGGGACCATGCACAATACTTATCCAGTGAATCCCACAAGGCGTGAGAGTAGCAGCCTAAGAAGAAGCTAATGTTCACTGAGCAAAGGGCCAAACTGGTAGAGGAAAAAAACCTGCTTACCAAACGTCTCTATCCTCTTTGATTCCCTATCCAGGGGAGTAGTGGGATATGAGTTTAAGCTTAAGCTACTGGCTGAAGTCTGCACGAGAAGGCACTCAGGAGAGGGGTGCTGGGTGAGGAACACTGTGTTGCCTGGAGCAGGGCGATGGACTCTGGTGATCTGGTGATATACAGGTGGGGCCGAGCAGGGTTTGGCCCAGATACCTAAAAGTGTATCAGTAAATGGGAGTGGAGATACAGAACTGGAATCGCCAGGCTGCAATTCCTCCATCAGAACACTGGTTTTAACTTCCTGACTGGGAAGTTAAAGATCAAGAACCTCCACCACTGCGTAACAATAGCAAACGAGGTGCTGTCTTCCATGGCAGGCGCGAGGGGAAATTAGTCCAGTGTCTGGGGCGGTATCCAGACCACTAGCATCTTGGAGGTCCACATACCAGTTGTCCTCCAGGTAAGGCAGGGCAACGTCATCCCTGGCATGATAGCCTCCATTATTGGAGTCTGTGCCAAACAACTCTTAAAGGACATGACATCTCCCAGAAGATAAAGGCACAGTGTCTAAATCTGAAGTGTGATAAAGAGGTTGCGGTGCAGATAAAGCAGCACACAGCCTCAGTTGACTTCAGGACGGCTTCTCCTCAGAGTCATATATACAAATCCTCTGCAGACGTTCAAAAGTAAATACATCAAGTTACATAAAATATCACAATGATGCTTGTCTTTATATTTTCAGATGTCTTTAATTCAAGATCTTTAAGCCTTCTTAGCCAACACGTGTTTCGTCGCTGTTAGAGGGGATTACCCAGCGACTTCTTCAGGGCTGAGGTCAGTTTCAAGTAGTCTCTTAGTTCCGGTGATAATTCCAACCCGGAAGGGGTTCCTATAAGTTCTGCTCCTGGAGAGGGAGACTAATTAGTCTTGTGTCCGGAAAGCTAAATATGCTTCCAAATGTAAGGGAGTTTCTTTTAGAAGAGCTGCCCCATCTGGCAGTATTAGGTAGAACGCTTCGGATCTCCAGGCCGTGGCGTGTTCGCCGTGCAAATCAGCAGAGACTGAACGTGTGCAGAGGATTTGTACATATAGCATAAGTGGTCTGCTGGCCACACACGTGGGGATCTGGTGGTTTTTCCCTACCTTATGCACCGTGCCAGATTACCTGCCGTAACTGATTTGTACTTGTGATAGACCTTAGAGCGCCATTTTGCCTATTGCTGACCACAGACTGTTCTCCTCAGAGTCAGACAGCATTATGGGATGGCCGTCTCTGTCCGGAGTCAATGGCACCAGCAACGGTGGATTGCGTTCCTGTATGGGTTGTGGTGTTGGGTAGGGAATTGGCGCTGAGGTTGGTCCGAAGCCCTGAGCAGTTCCAGAGGGCCCAACTGGTGTCAGGGGCTGAGCCACCGGCAGAAGTCCAGGTGAGAGGCTTCTCAGGTTCTTGGGGCCCGCAGGCACACCACACCGGATGACCCTGGAAAATTCTGGTTGCTATGGAATAAGGGTTAGAATCATCTCCGAAGTAGAGCGACTTTGGGAGCATGACCTGGAGGCACAATAATGTCCTTGTGCCTTCTCGGGAGATCGAGTGTGGCAGGACTTCTTGCACTTCTTTTTGGATTTGCCGAAGGACTTAGAGTGAGAAGACGACCTGTCATGAGAGCGACCTATCCCAAAGGTAAGGTTGGCCAAGGGAACTTTTAATCCATTGGTTAGGGCCTGCCCAGGAGTCATTTCCTCCCATTGGCTTGTGCCAGGGATAAATGTGGCATCTCCAGCACCCACTTCAGAACACTCCTGGACCTGAGGAAGAACAGACGAGGACTGGACCTGCTGTCTGTAACCTGAGAGGAGCCCCGAAGGATTGGACCTGCTCCCTCTTGTACCCTGAACAAAGAAGTGGACTCCAAATGTCATAAGGCTGACTTGCAGTTCGAGCAGTTCAAGCTATAGAAATACAACAAGCTAAAAGTGACCTTTACTGCAACTGCCCAGGTGACCAGTGGCACCTGAACCTGGACTGGACCCTGCTGTTTGTCTCCGTCTGACACCCTGTGAGTCTCCAAGTGCCATCCCTGAGAGCCGAGGTGGCTTTGGATGTGTACTCCTATGGCAGATTGGGACTTAATGGACTAACGTCAGAAGGTAAAATCTTTGACCAGATGAACCTGGTTGCTGTATCTAACCCTTGCTCCAATGTGGTCAGCGTCAAAGGGCGCCTCGGTCCCGGTCTACTGCAACCTTTGATCACCATTGGCACTTTGTCCTTCTTGGTGCTACTCCTACTTAAAACTTTATTATTGGAATATATATTGGATCCTCTTATTAATTTTTTGTCATTTTGTTTATTGAATCTTACTCTGTTAGTTCAGGATTTTTTTTGTTTTGTATTTTGACTTTATTACTGTTTTGGTACTGCATAAATACTTTACACATTGCCTTAAGTTATTCCTGTCTGCTCTGTGCCATAGCTACCAGCGGTTGAGCGCAGGTTAATTTAATGACTGTAAGGGTTCACCCTGACAAGGGCTGTGATTATTGCTTGAAGTGGTTTGTCACCCACCCTGAATAATAATCCAATTTCTTAAACCCCTGATCAAAGCAATACTTATATTCTGGGGCTAATTTTGACCCATACCAAAAATATCGACTCATTCACTGATGGCCTCCACTAGCTACTTGTAACAGCAAGAATAAAATTTAAATATAGTCACCTCAGCAAGCCATAAAGCCATTTACCTATCCAAATTATTTTGTGCTGTCCAAGAGAACTTAGACGGTGAAGCTGCTTACAACCTGAAGTACCTGGGTTCAAAGCCTATTGTGAACATAAAATCACATTCACTTTTGCTGTAATTCCTGCTTGGAACCGGCGCCCACTGCTCCAAAACCAGCCCCCACCCTACCAGCCTTACGGGCAAACGCCCGATTCCCGCTATGGCCAGTCCTGTCCGGGATACACAGATCAACTGCATAGCATCTTACACAGTCAGAAACAAGTTGTCAGTTAGGTACTTAGGGCCTGATTTAGAGATTGGCACACGGAATGCTCCATCAGAAACTTGATGGGTATCCCGTCTGCCAAATACAAGTGCATTACATCTTATAGCACTTGTAATACAGAGGATGGTTTATCTGTCATGTTTGTGAGTAACTTCTCCACCAAACTCTAAATCCCTTAGGCCCTTAGTTACATATTAACCATCATTAGAGCCCGCGACCAGCATCATCTTCGTGAGATTACAGTAGTAAGTATTGCTGGAGAAGTGACCAGATATCTTTGGGCCTGGATTTTTCTGCCAGTAATGTATTAAAAGTATCCACAGAATTGTCACAATACATTATGTCTTTGACCCATTCATGGACTATTGGATCCCTTCCCAATCTCATCACAATACAACACTAACAAGAGTGCCAATGTTGTACATTTTGTGACTGAAACTGGGATCTCCTTAATATACCCCAGAAGTGCCAGCAATTGAATTTTTTCTATACTGTGACACGTCATTCTGTACAATTTGATAACAATATTCTGCCAGTAGGTTTGAAGAACTGGGCACAACCAAGCAAAGTGCACGAGATTAGGTTCCCCCAGTTGTATCTTTGACATCGGGCATCTTCAACCAGACCATATTTGCGTAGCCTGGCTTGCGTACAGCAGGACCTTTGGATAAACCTAAACTGTATGAGCCTCTCCCTATGCTAAGAAAGACACTTCTGATTAATGATCAGCAGTGCAAGCAATGCTGATCAGTGAAGGTGTAGTCTAAATTATGCCCCCATTGTTGACACATTAGGTTGGTTTCTGGAGAGTATTACACACTCCAGGCCAGTTTAAAAAAAGATTATGGGTTTTAATCCTTAAGGTTTGGTGAGTGAGCAGGACAAAAGGCTTAAGTTCACTAGGGAAATCTGCAAGCGTGCTCTTAAGTGTGCATCTGATTCTGTAATGTAGAAATATATAAAGTACCATCATGGCGGGACCGTCCTCTTTCATCTGTTCAAGAGTTTTGCTTTCCAGAATCATGTCAGTCACCTGAACTATACCTAACCTTTCTAACTGACTGTTGACACCCTTGTCTAGGAGCACAGGTAGCCATGTACACCACTAGACCCATAATTACGCGGAGTAGAGTAATGTGAGTTGGCTCCTCATCAGCCATCTCCACAAGCTTATGGCTTAACAACCAGGTTGCTAAATGTATGTGATTTCGAGGTCAAACTGAACAAACCAGCTATGGGAGTCTTAGGCTCTCTCCCGCCACGTTCACGCCTTAAATGTGGTAGGTGATGGGGGCCATGGATCCAATAATGTCTGAATTGGGCCTGTGCTGTATGGTAATAGAGCTCCAGCTCTGGTGCAATGAGACCACCCTGTTTGTATGGGAGAGTCAGTGTAGCCGGTTCGGCTCTGAGCTGTTTATCCATCCATGCATGTCTAGACAGCAATCTCAGAAGGATGTGGAAAAAAGCATGACCATATAGTATCCTGGGGAGATTTAACATCTTCATAATAGCAAATCAGCCTGCCAGGGATAACAGAAGCTTGCCTCTTTTCTCTGTGCAGCCTATAAATGTATCTATGACCCCATCATAAGTAGAGTGAAATCGCTACACCATGCTCCAGACGTAGCATACAGCGTCTGATTTCCATCCATAGGGAAGCTTTTCTGCTCAAATCCTCTAAGCTGTCATATGGCAAAGGACTGTAGCAGCTTTTTGACTCTTCATCCAGTAGGGAGACTGTCATGCCTGTCAGCATCAAATGAGGAGGCCAGGCCATCTGAGAGGATGTGGACAGACCCATTGGTACAAGTCTTTAAAGGTGTAAGTTTAGAAACATATTGCATTCTCAGCCACCAAGAGGTAGACCTACCATTCCAATGCACTGCTGTAGCTTCCAAGATCTATGGAGATGAGAATTGGGCCTTTGACGGCTCTCGCCTCCTTGACCTCAAACTGTTACTCAAGTTTAAGTGCCTCACATAGAAATATCTCAGAACGAGCACTTTCTTGCTGCAGCAAAAGCCTGCTTGGCATCAAGGGTGCTGTCAACAACAATCTCAACGTCTAAGGTTTTCTGACTTATGAAGCATTATTATTAACGTTATCTTTATCGATGGTGGTTTTGACACTGCAGAGGAGACAGTTTATACTGATGGAAGGCAATCAACTTCCTCCTCAGAGGCACTCTTCCCAAACCATGCTCCAAATTAGGAAAGAGCTGAAGACGAACAAGTTACTTACATCGGCGGCTCCTCCACTAAGGCGAAGTAGCATCAGCCCACTGATCTCTAGCAGTGTAAAAGGAAAAATAAAATGATAATAACACATCGTTAATAACGTTGCGTTGTTATCATTTTATTTTTATAATGGAGCCAGGCTAGGACGGAGCTGGGCTATGTGACGTCGGAGCCGAAAGGAGGAGTAGTGATGGGCACCATAAGTGCGCATGAAGGTTTGGCCGGCCGTCTCAGGCCAGCCAAACCGACATGTGCACTTAGCATTTCTCCACCTGTGTTGTACAGCTGGGTAGAGACCTGACACAGGCTCCCAGTCCCGGTCTGAGCGCCGAACCTGGGTGCTCAGACCAACACCAGCGCTTCTCTCATGCTTGGAATAGTATTTCCAGCAAGAAAGAAGCGCTGTGATTGGCAGCTGGGAGCCCTGCGCAGTGTGCCCCAGCTGCCGGAGTCGAGGATCAGGGGAGAGAGGAGTAAGGCGGCGGCCGCCGCCTGAGTGGCAGGTAAGTACAAATTTATTAATTTTTAATTATGTCTTCTTGTTTGTATTCTCCTTTTCCCTCCCTGCCACTTTACGATGCTTGCAGCCGCTACTGATTACTTACATACGGTAACATTCTTCCTGGTGGACACTTTCTCCTACCGCAGATTCCTCACTTTTTGAATTCTCCCAAGGGAAAGACTGGATCTGGAAACCCTTCTTGCTACAGCTCCAGCGCAGGTATTGCCATCAGACTCTGCAGCTACCTCGTCCCACCTCCAGAAGTGATGACATGGAGCCGAATATAAATGCCACTGCCGCACGCTGACATGACTTTACAAAGGCAACTTCCATGCCCTCAAACCTGGAGCGACCAACAAATTGGTAAAGTGCGCTCTCGCCTGTGAGGGTATCATGGTATCCACCATAAAGATTGTCATCAAAAGGTAAGTAACTTATTCTTGTGATGGATACCTCTAACCACAGACTCCTCACCTTCTGAATAGATACCAAGCAGTACGCTCCCACCCAAAGGTGTTGGGTCTGAGGAGTGAATTTCACACTAGGAAGTCCTGCAGGATTGAGCGTACAAAATTGCCCTCACTGCAGATCTGAGAGATGACATAGTAAAGCCTGTGAAGTTGAGCATGGACACCCCTGTAGCAGCCTGTCAGATGTCCAGCACCAGAACACCCCTAACTAAATCTACAGTGGTGACTTTGGCTCTGGTGGACAGAGCCCAAAGTACCTCAGAAATCAACTTCTTAGCCAAGGCATAGCACATCTTGGTGCAAAGGACAATCCATCTGGAAAGAGTCTGCTGTTGAATTACCCTTCCCTTCTTTGCACCGGAGAATTCAGTTGGTCGTCCACCAGGTGCTCCTTAGTACGATCAAAATAGAGACTAAGAGCACTCTGGGGGTCCAGCCAGTGAAGATTCTCTTCCTCATCACACAGATGTGGCTGAGCAAGGAAAGCGGGATCATAGTGGATTGCCTGACAAAGAAGGGTGACACTACTTTCAGCAGAAAGGGTTCTCGAGTCCAAAGTACCAACTTGTCAGGGAAGAACATGGTGCAAGAAGGTTGCACTGACAGCACCTGTAGCTCATGGACACAATGCACAGAAGTGTTTGCAGTGAGGATAACAGTCTTAAGGCTCAGCAACCTCAAAGATCAACTGTGCATGGGTTCTAAAGGAGTGCACAACAAGAGCGCAATGACCAAATTAGGACCCTACTGTGGCATTAGAAAAGGTGCAGGAGGAAACATTATGTAAGCCCTTTCAAAACAAGAATCACAACTGATGACTTACAAGTAACCTTCCATGGTGCCCATGACAAGACTTTGCTTGGCTAAAGACGGAACAAACCGAAGTACAGAAAACCTAGCCTGAAGTGGAGTGAGCTGGCAGTTCTTGCACCAGGCAATAAACTTTGCCCGGAGGCCCAAATTGATTGACTTTGTGGACAGAAAACGAGCAACCAAAATCACATTCATTACTTTTGCATACAAGTTGCAGCTACTCATACGTTTCTTTTGGATCTCCACTGATGAAGGTGTAGGTGGTGGAGTTTCAGGTGCAGAAACCTGCCTGGTTACTGAAACAGAAGGTCCTCACAGAGAGATTGAGCAGAGGGCAGATGCTCAAACTCAGCAGATCTCAGAGCTGAGTTCTTCGTGACCTTCTTCAGAACTCTGAAAGCAGAGGCAGAGGCAAAAGTGTGTGAACAAACTGAAGCCCCACTGAAGACAGACTGCATTTCTGAGGGAGACATGAGGCAGAAACTCTAGGGTGAAAAAAGCACAGCACCAACCATTCTCTGCAGTAGCGCAAAGAGATGCCCCACTGAGCAATGATGCCCTGAACTCCATTCAGAAGCAAGCACCACGCAAGGTCGGCAAGATGACATCTGTTGAGTTTGTCAGCCCAGGCATTCAGGGAGCTTGCTTGTGGATTTCTGTGGGGAACTCCACTGAAAAGTCCAGCCAGCACCATGGTCTCGCACTTCCTGTCACAGCACAAATGACCCACACCACTCTGCTTGTTGCAATACCACATGTTGTATGGTCATGTTGTCTGTGAGAACCTGAACAGGGCTGCTGCTCATGGAAGGCAGGAACACCTTGTGGGCCCGCCAGATGGTGCACAGCTCCAGAAGATTGATGTGGTAACTCTGTTCCAGTGGTGACCAGAAACCTATGATCTCCACTGTGTCCAGCTGGCCTCCTCAGCCCAGATGTGAGGCGTTCATCACCACCGTGACCTGTGCATGTGCAGTGATATTGGTCTGCCACAAGTCAGGTGGGTATTCTTCATCTACCAATGAAGGTTCTGGTTCACCTTGTCTGAAACCCTGATGCGGTCCAAGAAAAAACTGTAGTATTGAGCCCACTAGAGGTGAAGGTTCTTCTGCAGAGCCAGCAGGTGCAAATGTGCATGAGCCCCAGCAAGATGCACAAGGGCCGGAAGACAAAAGGCCTGAGAACGTCCAGTGCAGAACCCAGGAATGAGTCCAAAAGTTTAGGATTATAAACTGAATGTCACAGATTCACTACAGGGGCAAAAAAGCGTTGAAAGCCACTGTGTCCAGGACAACATTTATAAATGGCCAAAGGTTGAATTTTGGCTCATTGACAGAGAACGTTAGTGAAGACAGTAGTGAGATTGTGATCTTCCGCTCATCCATGACTGAATGCGGAAAGCACATCTTCAATAGTCATTGAGATACAAGAATACATGAACTCTAACCTGCAACGATGTGCCACTATCACTGCTATCACCTTCATGAACACCCAGAGTGCCGAGGTGAGGCTGAAGGCCAGGATGGTGAACTGGAAGTGTTCTAATCCCACAGCAAAGTGGAGGAAACTCCTTTGGGACTGCAAGAAGGGCCTATGGCAGCATGCATCCTCCAAGTCCCAAAGTCACAGCCCACCATCCTTCTTAGTTACCAGGGACTACCTGAATTACCTTTCTGTGCTCCTCTCTCTGCCTTGGGGACTCTATAGCCCCAGTGGCAAGGAGTGTGTGTCCTTCTTGTGAGAAAATGGCAACATGATCTGCCAAAGTCTGCGGAAAAACAGGAACAACAGGAGGGGAAGCAGACTGAAACAGGAGAGTCTAACGATTTTGAACAACCTCCAATAACCACCGGAATGAGGTAAAGGCGCACCAGCCAGACAAAGATGAATCCTATTCCACACTGGCTGCAGATGACCAATGGAGGAGGAATTAGAGTGGTTTGGCTGCAGTCGCAGGGGGCGATGTGGAGGACTGCTACCTTTGCTGACGGCCATCTCCTCTTCCACCACCTTATCCCCTGGCATAAAGTCTACATATAGGCCAAACACCTTGTTAGAAAGCTTGTGAGGGCTGCCTCTGGCGACAGCAAGGCCCCTCGAGTTGCCCCAGAATTTCCAGTACAATGGGTGTAACTGGCTGATCCTGGACAACCGACCTAAGGGGTGAGCTCCTGTAGCTTATTTATCTTTGAAGTACATCGAGGTCAAGTATGCCTTTTCTCTGTATAGCTTGGAGTCATCACAAGGCATACCCACAGAGACAGCTGCATGTCATCAGAAAAACCTGTGTAATGCATCCAGGCATAGCGATGGGCGAACACGCTGACGCCCATCGCACAGCTAATGCAGTCTGCAGTGTCTAAACCAACCAGCAAAATGTACCTGGCTGCATCCTGGCCACCATGAGCTATCTGGGTGAACAATTTTCGGAACTCCTGTGGTATAACAGGCAAGTTCTTGCTCGTCATACCCCAGATAGCATGACTGTACCAGCCCAACAGGCAAGCCGCATTAATGGACCTCAGAGCCAGAATGCTGAAGAAAATACTCTCTTTCCCAGAGCGTCAATTCACTTGATTCACTGTCCAATGTAGCAGTGTGGCAGACATTAGGGTTTACCTTACTAGCAGGTGCCTGTACATCTAAGCTTTCCTGCATCAGATAGTGTCAGGAAGGCTGGATCATTCAAGCCAGGCTTATGACACCTAGCAAAATCATGGAATCATTGGCAGCGCTGAACATGTCTTGGACCAAGCCGCTCTCAAGGCCTCTGTCGAAGCCTCACTGAAGGGCAGCAATAGTTTGGACTGCAAACTTTCTGTAAGCAAATCTGCTTTACTTTCCACAGTAAGCAATTGCAACTCCAGTATCTCTGTGACTCTGAACTACCACCACAAAAGAGGCACACTCTTTGGTAGAGGGACCAAATGGCAAGTACAAGTCAATCTTTGGAGAATTAGCTAAGCCACTAGCATTTTAAAGCATAAATCAGCATCAAGTTGTTAGAATCGGATTCTCAAATGGACTCCAGCCTTTTCTAATAGTGTTGTCGATGCAAGGGTATCATAGGGAAGTTTTCCCAGATTAGGGGCTGGGCTTTATGAAATTTCATAGTGTGACATTGGTTGAAATCTACCCAAACCTGGCTCAAGCTCTAGAACTGGATCGGGGTTGGGTGTGGGTCTAGCAGGGCCAGTTGATGCAAGGGAGGTTCGCGCTGGCAGAAGTCCAACTGGAATGCCGGGTAAGACCCATGCGGCCCAAAGGCATGCCAGGCTACCCGGAATCATCCGAAAAATCTGCAGCTTTGCCTCCTTGACAACCTGTACCTGCTGCAGAGTCGATGATGGCCTGTGAAATTCAGGGCGCATCGACTCCAACTGTGGAATGGGATTGGAGTCAGATGATGGCCGTGTAGTTGGATCCATAGCACACTGATTGCACCGACTCTCCCTAGATCAGAAGTGTGAGGGTTATTCAACACCCATTTAGATCTTTTGTGCCTGCGTGGAGACTTGTCTTTCGACTTCACCTTGGATTTACGAGAGGACAGCAACCAGGATCAAGACTTGTTCTGGAGCAGACGCAGGATTTTGTGTGTGACTAACTTCTCTTCTTGTGCTTGACAACATACAAGTTTGCTTCACGCTCCCTGGTAGCCTTAGGGTGCATCAGGGAGCACATGTTGTAGGACTTCTTGTCATCGAACCATGCTTGAAACCTAAACAGCAAAGGCAGATGTTGTGTGGATCAATGACTGACATCTGTTTTGGCTGGCGAGGCACGGTTTACAGCCTGTAAAAGTTTGGGAGCGGTGTTCCAGATCAAATTCGAATGGTGCCAAAAAACAAAAAGCACCTATATATAGCTTTGTGCCACTACTTCCAGATGTGGGGCGAGACCACCGTGCAGTCTGATGGTGCCATCTGCCTGTGCACAAGAGCTAATACTGGAAAAGTTTCTGGACCCAGTCTGTCACCTACAAGAATTCAAACGGTGAGGAATTTGCAGTTAGAAGGATCCATCAGAAATACCTCTTAAAAGAACACTACATTAGGACGCACTTATAGTTCACTCATGCTATTATCAAGCTACACCTCCAATCACAAACTGACAGTATGTTTGCCTTTGATCCCCCTGGAGTGCTCTGCTGGCTTACAGCTAGGTTTGCACTATACAAATGCCATGTATATATGTGCATGGATATATATATTATAGTTTTCAGTTACCCAAAAAGTGACATTAAACATCTATCTTCTCTACCCATCTTTCTACCTAACTTGAAACCGTGTAAGAGTTCTTAAATAGGGGAGGGAGATTTTCAATTTGATAAATAAGCTTCTGTCAAAAAACTAAAATGGAAGTCAAAGACGAAATACAGAAAGCGTTGCAAGGGGTCAAAGAAAATCAAGAAAGAGAGTAAGTCCAAATGCAGAGCCACGGCGTCCTGAGGTCGTCTTCTAAAATCCCATGAAGCATCCGCATGACATTTTTCTTATTTAAAAAGAAAAGAGAATAGTTTTTTTTTTTACATTTGAAAAAAATAATATATTTATTTTTTAAGTGTTCTATAACACAGCGAAGCCAACAACCTATCAATTAGATTATGAATTATAGTTAAGATCTCAAAATAGAAAAAAAGGTTCTCTTTCTTTCCGTTCAATAGCACCACTGCTGGAAGCAGTGGAGTACTCTGTGCTATTCATAAATAAGAACATAGACCAGCAAGCTTAGCCAACATCCAAGCACAGAGCCAAGGCAGTGAGACAATTCCTAAGCTGAAAGGTTCTGCATTGGAAGCCGCTCTCACGACTGCTCTAGAGTAAGAATCAATGCAATAGTGTTTAGCAAATATATGAAAGATGAATTTGCCAGAAACCAACCTGAATAAACTAGTTCGGATCACTCATTTCCAACGAATTTCTCCTATTTTTCACAACAAGCCCAGCCTGAGGATTGTCCTTCTTTGCAAATTTGTGTTTTCTTTAGGTTTGTTTCTCATTTTCCTTCCATTTTCTTGCTTTAAAGTTTTTTCCAACGGGAACCCTGACAAACGTCCTCTTTTTTCCTTGTTCCATATCTATTCTTCTCCTTGCTTAGCATGCAGATTTGTTTTTCCTTTTTTAAGTTGAATTTCTCTTCTGTTCCCGATTTGGCTTTTCTGGTTTTTAGGTCAAGCCTGGACAGCGCATGCGCTGCCCTGCGAGGCATGCTGTATTAGAGTATGTACTTGAAGCCCCACCCTCTCTCCGTCCATATTTTTCATTGGCTTGTGTCTTGGTCTTTTGTAAATGTTTGCTTCTGATTCGGTAATCGGCTTGTTAGTCCCTCCTTAGTACCGCCTTGTCTTCATTTGTAGCCTCCCATGAGGACTGGCCCTTTTACTCCTGTTGTTACACCGTCTGTGTTATTTAGTCTGTAAGCACTATTTTCTTTACTGAGTTTTGTCTTACTTCCAGCACGATGTGCTTTCCTTAAATTCAGCGCGCCATGCGCGCTTTCACTTCCCAAGCAGCCGGGACAATGGCGGGCGCGTCTTTGCAATGCCATAGGTCTTGCATTTAGGAGAGTTTGAGCTATTGGCATTGTAAATGACAATAGCTTAAGCTCTCACAAATGCGAGACCTATTGCTTTACAAATATTTTTTTGGGGGTTGTTTCCAAGCTCCCCATGTTGCGCTTGCATTTAATAGAGGCCACGCCCCTTTCTTTAGACGCTGCTCGTCTGAATAAAGGGGAGTTGCCTCTATTAAGTGCAAGCACGGCATGGGGTGCTTGGAAACAAACAATATTTGCAATTCAATAGGTCTCGCATTTGAAAGAATTTAAGCTATTGACATTTACAGTGCCAATAGCTCAAAGTCTCGTAAATGCGAGACCTATTGCATTGTAAATGCTTGTTTTTTTCTTACTTTTGATCACTTTACAACCCCGATACTTAAGGTCTTACTCTTCCTTCGGTTGTGATGTCATTCATCTTCCCCTCTTTGCCCTAACACCCAGCATATTTTTTCCGCCATCCACGACCCCAATACGGTACCAACCGTTTGATGTGTTCTCATTACCTTCCTTGTGCATGATCAGCTTCCTCATCCCATGCTTCTTCGCCCAAACTGTCATTCACATAGCTACAGATGAGAAATGCTATAACAACCAGGTCTCTTGTAGGCCTATAATAGTAGTGTACTGATTTGCTAAGTAAGTTTCGTTTCCTGAAGGCCAGCAAGATTACATGAGAGTAAATGAACTTTTCTGCTAAAAAGGTGAGGGGCGGAGCTTGCCTGGATCCAAGATGGCCGCGTTTGTGTAAAGCTCCAGTAATCCGGCTTTACATCCAGCATAATCCTGAAGTACCAGACATCAAATTACCTCCCTGGAGGGCGCAGAAGTGCTCCTGGTTGCGGTGCTCCTGTTTCCTTGCCTCCTGGGTCCCTGTTGAGGGTGATAACTGCTCCTGGCTGACTGCCGAGGTGGGGCCTATGCCACTTTGCTGGGGTATCACCTGCTCAGCCCGGAGGGAAGGGGCGCGATCGCCAAAGCACTTGGCCTCATAGCTGCTCATTGAGCCAGTGGGAACTCGTCACCGGCTGCGGGGTTGCGAGGATGCCTCTGGCCGAGTCGCGGCCGGGTTGGTGTGCGGCCGCGGCGGAGGTAGGAGATCGCAACTCTGCCGCCCCCCCTTCCCACTGTGGACAAAGCCTATGCCTCCCCTGCGTTACTATAATGCACAATCAACGGGCCTGCTGCGGGCGCCTTTGTGGAGCCTCCCTGATTAGAGAGCGCATAGCAGTCGCGATCACCAGTGGGCGGAGCCACTGGGGCGGCGGGGCCTTTCTGCGAGCGCCCTTCTCCTCCGCTGTATTGTGTCAGTGTTTATGGTGCGGCGCGTCCTGGCTTATCGATGGGAGCAGCTGCCACATATTACTAGTTGGCTGGGGAGAATTAAGCAAGGATCGCGCCGCTTTCGTTCTGCAGCCCAGTCTTCCCGCTCTGGATTGCTACGGAGCTCCCTCCTGTGGGGAGCAGCTCATGGATACGATAACGACGCCATAGTGCGGGCCTGGGAGAAGGAACCAGGCTGTTCTGCGCTGGACACCACTGTTGCGACTTCATTGGGAAGGGTGCAGAGTCGGTGTGCTGAACTGATGTGACAGGTGCACGTTAGATCGGAATTGCTACCGATCCGCTACAGTCTAAGATAGTGATAGCCCCTTACTAAATGCAAGAACGAGGCAGCCCCGGCTTCAATGAGTTGTGAAGGCGGGCTATAGATATAGCGCTTCGTGCATCTGATGACGCACACCTCGACTACCAGTGGTGAAAAGCCAGTACAGGTAACCTGCACTATGGGGAGAACTGACAAATCTCAACCTAAACAACAGTTTGAGCCACGAAAGATGGCCAGGCAGCAGGAAATGGACAAAGCTGCGCCTGAATCTGGATCTGAGGCCGGAGAGACGCCAGAGGAACTAGATTTAAAACAACTCCTAGCGGCAATGCAACGAAGTCTGACCAAAATAGATGGGAAGATAGACGCTCTATCTTTCCACATGGACAGGATGTCGGAACGCTTAGACAAGCACACTGAGAGGTTAGATTTGGTGGAAAAGCGAGTTTCGGACGCAGAGGATTCCTTAAACACTAGCTCCCTAGCGCACAACAAAATGGATAAGCTACTGCATGCGGTACAGGCCAAAGCCGAAGATTTGGAAGCGAGATCTCGATGTAGCAATATAAGACTGGTGGGCATTGCGGAATCAACCAACTTTCCAAACATGGAACACTTTGTGGTACAATTGCTGGTTACACTCCTGGGAAGAGATACATTCTCGAGTGTGTTCATCGTAGAACGCGCCCACCGCGCCCAGACTGGTACCGGGAGCCCCTCTGAGGCCTATAATTGCCAAGTTGCTCAACTATAGAGATCGGGATGCTGCTCTGCGCAAGGCCAGAGAACTACGCACATTGCGACACGAGGGCATAGACATCTCTCTATATCCTGATTTCACACAACAGGTGCAGGAAGCAAGACGCCTCTTTTTCCCAGTAAAGCGGAAGCTTTGTGACCTAAATCTAGAATATAACATGATGTATCTTGCGAAACTGCGTATACAGGCGGATGGTAAGGCGTTTATATTCACAGACCCGAAGCAGGCGCTACAGTTTATAAAGAAGCAGGAGAGCGGAGGACGTCGCAGGGATCCCTCAAGTTCACCAGCTGCCATGAGAGAGGAGGTACTGGACCTATACGAACAGTAACTTTAAATAGTCACTACTTGGATCTCATTGAATAGAAGTCTCAACAGAATGCGTCATTTTGGGGGATGCTACCCGAACGATTGCTGTGCAAGCCATTGAGCCTGAGAGTGCAACACTGGTTTGAAAATTAGGTTTAAATAAGACTTTTGGTTGATTACGACTTGCCTGTCAATCATTATCACTGTGTGAGCTTTGCGCAGAGCTACCTATACTCTTAGGGAGCATTAGTTGCCATAATTAGTCCAGCATTGATGGGCAGATGATGACTGCCATGCCCAACCATAGAGATTGCTTAACGAATTGTGGTGCGCCCCTCATAGGGAAGTATTTCAGATGTACTATGGTGTTAGATGCTGCATACTGGAATATGTTTGTAGCCGGTAACATCTGCCCCTGCGTGTTACTCACTGTTTATTAATGAATCTGTTTAGGGGGGGATGGCATGCTTTGGGGTCTATCCTTCTGTTGGGGGGTGGGCTACTTTTCGACTATGCCTGGTTGGGGATTGCATAGCGTGGGTGGAGGGGTTGTTTGTTGTTCAAGTAAAGATACAATGAGAATAGTTTCGGGTCCACTGGGCTTGCAGGCAATACAAGGAATGAGGAAGCCGAATGTATCAGTGTAACGAATAGATCTAATTCGAATGATGCAACACCTCAACTGCTAAACGGAGTCAGATTTTTGTCCTGGAATGTGCGGGGGTTCAATGATTTTAGGAAGCTACGCAAAGTGGTAGCATATCTTAAACGACACCAAGTAGACGTCGCACTAATCCAAGAAACGCACTTAACCCCTAACAGTAATATGCTTACACACAGACGACTGCAGGGCAGCTTCCACGCGGCAGGGTTCACCTCGCACGCCAGGGGAGTTCTCACGTGGGTGAATTCGAAGTCTGGCATTGCTCTGCAAGA
Source organism: Calotriton arnoldi (assembly GCA_963921515.1). Classification (NCBI taxonomy): domain Eukaryota; kingdom Metazoa; phylum Chordata; class Amphibia; order Caudata; family Salamandridae; genus Calotriton; species Calotriton arnoldi. Next base: position 1,678,440 of record CAWUFW010002431.1, on the reverse strand, counting down.
GCTAGAAGTAGACCCAAATGGTAGATTTGTCATCTCCAGATGCTATAAAGAAGGATTGAATGTCAAATTAGTCAATATTTACGGCCCGAACTAGATGATCCGCTCTTTTATCAAACAATGGTCTCACGTATCCTTAGAGGGCCGGACCTCCCAGTGATGTGGGGCGGTGACTTTAATTGCGATCTCGATCCTGCCCCAGACCACTCCAGAGGCCCTCCTCGGAGGCCTTCAGCAGCTGCCAGTACAATTAGTGACATTATAGATCAACTGAGTTTGCTAGACGTAGGACGCTGGCGCTCCCCTGAGTCCCCGGGTTTCTCTCATTATTCCACTACACATGATATTCATACCAGAATAGACCTTTGGCTTGTCTCTAAGTCGCTTTGCTCCAATGTTACTTCCTGCAACCCACTTCCCTGCATGTATTCAGACAACTCACCTATACTCTTAGATATCAACTTACCCCCGAGAAGAAGTGCGCACTTCACTTGGAGGTTCCCTCCATACTCCCTGCTTGACCCTGTATTTAAGGCAGACTTAGCCTCCTCGACCGAAAGAGTTTTTTGAGAATATATAGGCTCTGTCTCCAACTTTTCTACAGTCTGGGAAACGTATAAGGTATTTCTTAAAGGGGTAGTCATAGAAAAACATGCTGGGGTTCTTCGCTCGCTTAGAACCAGGCTTACTGCCTTGGAAAAGAAACTGGCAACTCTAGAGCGAGTACATCAGCTAAAGGGAGAGCCACAAACACTTGAGGATATTAAAACTACATTAGAAGAATACCAGGAAGTTGCAGACAGTGAGGTGAAACATTTGGGCAAATATGCCATTGCTAGATCGTATGACGAGGGAGAACGTCCTGGTGCAGTGTTGGCCTCCATGCAGCAATGTAAAAGGGAATCTAGCGCAATAGTCGAGATTCTGGGGGAAGATGGTTGTCAGATACAGGAGACGGCGCTCATTGGGGAGAGGTTTAGCAGGTATTATACCAAATTGTATAGCTCTAGGTTAGCTCCTAATAAGGAGAGCATGAAGGATTACTTGGAGCATATACAAATGCCATGGCTCACTAATTCCCATAGAGAATACCTCATGTCACCTCTAGACCCCGGCGAGATTCGTCGTGCACTTCAGTCTATGCGAGATGGCAGTGCTCCGGGCTCATATGGTCTGATTGTGGCTTTTTATAAGACATTCGCGGACATACTAATACCACATTTAGTCACCCTCTATGAAGAGATGGTGGAGGCTGAGAAGATGCCACCGACCATGAGAGAAGCCCTGATAATTACTATACTTAAACCTGGGAAACCGCCAAATGTATGCTCCTCCTATAGGCCCTTATTGCTTCTGAATGTTGACACTAAATTGTTCGCTAAAGGTTTGGCTAACTACCTTGCCCCACTGGTACCGCTCCTGGTCGGCCCTGAGCAGGCTGGTTTTGTTCCGGGGCAATGCTTAACGTACAACTTCAGACCGGTTTTCGGAGCTATCCAGAACATTACGCTGAGATCAAAGCTGCTGCGGTCTTTTTGGACGCAGAAAAGGTGTTTGACTCTGTGGAGTGGGCGTTTATGAAAGAGTGCTTAGACGTTTTGGGGTGGGAGATATTTTTCTGCGTCTGGTGGCGGTCTTGTATAATGCTCCTGTAGCCAGGGTTAGAATTTGCAACGTGGTCATCCCTCTCATTGCTATATCTAGAGGTACTAGGCAGGGGTGCCCGCTATCACCCCTACTTTTATGCCCTTGTCGCGGAGCCATTGGCCTGCGCCTTAAGGGAATATCACAGACATAGGGGGTTGCGCTTTCCTGGATATCGGCTCATTATCTCCGCCTACGCGGATGACATGCTCTTATATATCCGAAAACCCGGGAAAAATCTTACACCGGTGCTTAAGGAGGTCGCGAACTTTGGGGACATATCAGGCCTGAAGTTCAACTGGTCTATATCTATTATCTTCCCGCTTACCCCTACTATGACTCCGGTGGAGCTTGACTTCCCACTACAATGGACTACGGACCCTGTGCAATATTTGGGTATACAGGTGCACACTGACCCTGGCATGGTATTTTCCGAGAACTATGGCAGGGCAATTACTAAACTGGAGGAGGATGTGGCGCGATGGATTCGCCTGTCTCTCTCTTTGGTGGGGCGCATCTCTCTGATGAAAATGGTTGTCCTTCCTAGATTCTTGTTTCTGTTCCAGAATGTCCCGATGCTCCTTCCTGGACACTTGCGATCCTTCGCTCCTTACTTATAAGACTTGCATGGGCAGGTAAACAACCAAGGGTTAAGTGGGACACTGACTTTGCCTTACTCGATGAGTGGTCGTAATGCCCCTGACTTAGATTTGTACTATAGAGTAGTGCAGTGCTCGCATGCTCGCTATTGGATCCACGAGCCGCAGAACTTGCCACATATACATATTGAGAAAGTTGCCGCCAATCCCTTCAGTCTCCCCCAGATGTTGTTCCACTGTCCCAGCAGAAAGACGAGTGTGCTGTACTCTATAAACACCACAGTCCATGCTTGGCACAACCTGTTAGACAGGCGGGTGCCCTGTTGTACTCCCCTCTGATACCGATTGACTGGTGCCATTGGTTTATGACGGGACGTGAAAAAGAAGTGGCCTCTGCTCTGAAATAATTAGGCATCATGCAGATGGGAGATCTTTTTCAGGATGGGATTGCACGCAGGTGGGAGGAAATGGTACCAGAGGGCGGGGTTCCCACCCCGTTAGTGCAGTATCAGTTCCACAGAGTTAGGCATGCACTGCGCGATCTCCTGGGGGTGGACATGCAGGAACCCATGGAGATCCCATCGCTCACCTACATTCTGCGCTCCACTTCTCCCGCTAAGATGGTTACTGTTGTTTATAATCTGACGCAAGATGCCAGGAGGCCGATGCAGACCAAGTCCAGACAGGATTGGCGGAGCGATTTGGAAAGGATTATTGATGACAGTACCTGGTGATATTGCTGCAAACTGACTAAACATATCTCACTTAATGGCAAACACCGTCTAATCTACTTCAAATATCTCAATAGAGTTTACTATACCCTAGAGAGGCTGAGACGCTTTGGATTGCAAGATTCTGCTGTATGCCTTCGCTGTGGGGAGGGAGAGGCGGGTTTCTGCATGTGGCCTGGCTCTCTCCCGGGATCGCTGCCTTTTGGGATAAGGTTTTCCATACGATAAATAAAGTCACAGGCCTCTTGTTGACACCAGATCCATTACTCACCCTCTTGGGATATAGCAAGAACATAGATAACAAGCATTGGCATAGCCAATAGGTCTCGCTTTTGGGACCTTATAAGTGTTTAACCATGCAACAGTTAATGTTGTTGCACCAAGGATATTGTGCTGCATAACTAAATACTTATAAGGTCCCAAAAGCGAGACCTATTGGCTATGCCAATGCTTGTTTAAGTATGCGGGCAATGAAGGGCATTTATAACTGCACTCCCTTATATCATGTTGGTATGTATTTTAATTGAGCTTTACAATTATATTTGTAAACTAATCTGCTTGTGTGACTTTTTAGTTTGCTTTCAGTGCTTCTGCATGTCAATGTATTTGTAAATAGATTTAGGGCCCCATTACAAGTTTGGTGGTGTGGGAGCAGGCCGCTACGCCACTGCCCGCTCACACATGCCAAACAGGAATGCCACCCACCAGATTACAAGTAATTGTGTGGTCTGGTGGGAGGCGCGCCAGTCCAGCGGTGGTGCAGTACAAAGGCTCATATGTGAGCCTTAGAACTGCACGGCCACGGGACCGTCAATGCACGTTCCTGAACTGCATGGACTGTGAAGTCCATGCCGTGCATGAACAAGGGTGCATGCACACAGGGGGCCCCTGCATGCACCACCACCAGTTTCATGGTGTGAGAACAGCCATTTGACCGCTGGCGGTGAGGATACTCGTAATATGCTTGGCGGTGCCGCAGTGGCACACCAAGCATATTGCGCCCTCAAGACTGCCGCGCCACCGCCAGGGATTGCGGATCCCTGGCGGTTGGGGCAGTTCTCTGGAGGTCCGACTGCCGTACTCGTAATACGGCAGTCCCCGAATGCCACAGCGAGTTTGCCGGTCCCATGGACCACCAATTTCATAATAAGGCCCTTAGTCTGTATATCCTGTTTGTATGAGTTTCTCGTGTTTTCAGTGGTCATGTATGTCGTGCTTCTATACATATTTAGCTAATATATTACAAACTGAAGCTCTGCTATTTATCCCAATTTCCTCTCGTATCTACATGTCTATTTTTGAAAATCTATCTACACAACCCTATCTATCTAACTATACAAAACTATCTATCTATACAACCCTATCTATGTCTGCAACTTGATCTAGCTATACATACAACCCTATCTATCTACACACCTCTATCTATGTCTTTTTCGTTTTGCAGTTTTTTGCATTCAGTTGTCTGTAACAGCAAAGAAAAAGGGTCTTCATAAAATGTGTATGTTCGCAGTATTTGAGGGATACAATTTTGCTTGAAAAGTGCACATTTCAAAAGTCGGGTGCTACGGTATATAAATTTACATTTTTTATGCAATTCAAAAATCTAAATAATTTTTAAAAACAAATTTGGAAGGAAAACATACTTCAAGGGTGATATAACGGATTGAACTGCCAATAAAAATGCATACAATTTGATAATTTAATGTGGTTAGTGTAGAAAAGACCTTGACATCTTGTTTTCTTAGCAATGGCCCAAACAACTATTTTAATTTGTTATTTATGCTTTCAAGCTATGTAATTTCCTTATGCGTTAAATTACTGTTATCAGTGTTATAAAACCACACAAAGTATGGATTTCCTCATTTTTTTCTTTTCAGTCCAAACCAGATACATTGGGCCTGATTCACAGAACTAACTTACGTCAAAAACGTAAACGTAAAGTTAGTACTTTTTAGGTATTCACAGAATACACTTACTCATTTTGGTATTCACAGAATAGTACTAACTTTACGATTGGTTTTCCAGACCATAATTAAGCCCTGAAGAAGTCAAGGGTTATTACCCACTGACGAAACACGTGTTGGCTGGCTTGGGGAAAAAAATACTCTGAACATTAAAATGAACTACACCGGCTAAGGACTCCATTGTCTTTTGTACCCTTGGGACAGTGTTTTATCACTACCCTGCATCTAGTTTTTCGTGTGCATAGGATTGGTGTCATATATTGCTTTGGACCCTTGTCCTGATTTGGGGGTTTATGGGGTTATTTCCCCCACCTATAGCACCGTTAGAATTTTAAATTTGGTTTGATTAATCACGTTATTAGGTTTAGCGCCATCTTATCTACCTGTGAGAATTAATAACCCCCCCCAGTTTTAACCTAAACTTTACGTTTACGTTTTTGACGTAAGTTAGTTCTGTGAATCAGGCCCAGTGGGCCTGATTCACAGAACTAACTTACGTCAAAAACGTAAACGTAAAGTTAGTACTATTCTGTGAATACCAAAATGAGTAAGTGTATTCTGTGAATACCTAAAAAATACTAACTTTACGTTTACGTTTTTGACATAAGTTAGTTCTGTGAATCAGGCCCCCTGTGGGGGACTATATTAGATATCTGACTGCATAGGCCTCTACGCAGAGTAGGGAACTTATGCGCATCAGTAGGATCTTTCCGTCTGGCCTTCCATCATGCGTGAGCTGGTTGCTGTCTGCAATAAATGAAAAATAAAGTGACAGAGATCATCCATTGTTTTGACATTTTTCGCCTTCTGTCACTTCTCTACTGGCAATGTCTCTTACAAACCACAACTTCCTTCCCACTCTGTGATGCAACTCTCTCTTTTGGTAAATGATTTCTGTGAGGTCTGACCTTATTAGAACTGGATGAGTGGAATTTGCTTATGGTATTTTATGTACTTTTGCTATGTCATTTTACACATATCTGCAAACATAGTGGTAAAGGCCAATTACATTTTTAGTAAAGAAAAAAAAATAGGAGCCTTGATCCAGTGGCATAATACAAAATGATGAGCCCCCTGCAGAATGTGAAGAGGGGCCCCTTAGTCCTGCGTATCTCACACTTTTTTATTGGCCTTAGGCTGAATGGGGCCCCTGAAGGGTTTGGAGGGAGACTTCACCACAGGGCTGCAGGGGCTTGCGTTTGTTGTGTCCTGTTGGACACAGTCTAGATTTTTACCAGCCTCTCCCAATGAGGGCTGGCCCATACACTCACCCCACACCCATCCAACACAGGCATCACCGGTCAGGTAACCCTGCCCATAAAAGAGCCCGAGTGCACATGCTTGAGGCCAGTTACCAGTCCACTGTGTGCATTATTTGTGTAGCATGTGGGCCCAGGACCCACGACTCAACATTGGTGACAAGCGGGTCTGACCCCACTATTATGCCGGCTGCAGCTCTGTCTGTAATAAAGCCCAGACACTGGTTTAAGCTGTAAGTAAAGGAGGTTTTAATTGATCAACCCCATCCATCGTAGACCTGAGCCAACTGACTCAAGTAGAACCCCACACGTTCCACGCTCCAAGCTGGAACATGGAACCAAGCCTCATCACACTTCTTCCTCTTTACAATTTGAAATATAATTACAGAAGAAATAACATATGCAAATAACATATACAATTCCAAGTACATATGAAGTACAAATTTGTATAGTTTCCAACCTTTCCTCCCAATTATACCAAAAAAAATAAAAATTACTCTTTACAAAGTCTTTAAGATAAACTGGAATCTTGCGAGATCTGATGCTTTTGCGTATGGGAAGCAATATTTCCTTATCCAAAGAAGATCCACTTGAACTTTCTTCTCCACCTGCATCACCACATCTTGACTCAACACGAACTACACGACTATGATTCCAAATGCGACCATCATTTGTTTTCACAGCACATTTGAACAACTTCACCACAGTCTTTTCATCCGTGAACTTAGACCAGTTTAAACAGCCTACTGGCGCTTTAATCTTAACTCTGTCTCCCACTTTAAATTCAACTGACTTTGCCGATTTATGAGAGTCCACATATATCTTCCTTTTCCGTTGCAGATTCAATTCTTTATTTCTCCACTGACCAATTTCATTATTCTTAAGTCCTTTATCCATAATCATCCAGCCAGGACAGATGATGGTATTAGCAGATCTTCCTTTGAATAACTCAAAAGGAGTCTTCCCTGTTGAGGAGTGAGGTGTGAACCTGTAAGCTGTAATCCTATTTTGCAACTCATCCCTCCAATTCAAATTGCTGACCCTTGCCAGCTGTATACTTTCTTTCAAGGTTTTGTTTAACCTTTCTACTGCACCATTGCACTCGGGATGATAAAGAGCAGTCTTCTTATGTTTAATTCCACACTTTGCTAAATATTCCTCCATTACACAAGAACAAAATTGTGGACCATTGTCCGATAACAAAGAACCAGGAAAACTTTCTCGCTTAAAAATTGCATCTAGAAACTTAATCACTGACTGAGTAGTGATGTCACGCACAGAACTCACTTCAATCCAACGTGAGTATAGATCTAGTAAAACAATCAAATACGGAGTTTGATGTTCACCATGAAGAGGTCCAACAATATCAATGGCTATTTCATCCCAAGGACACATTGGTAATCTCCTACAAACCATTGGAGATTGTCTGGGCTTAAGAATCTTGTCGCTCAATGAACAGGGAACACAATCACGCACCACTCGTTCCACCATGAGATCCAGACCAGGCCACCAAAAATCTTGCCTAATTCGTTCTTTTGTTTTACAAATACCCATGTGTCCTTCATGAGCCATTTTTACAATGTTGTCTCTCAGACCAACAGGAGGAACTAACCTTGTCCCTCTTGTAAGAATGTCATTATTAATTGCCAACTCATCAGACACCAACGACCAAGGTTTCTCAAGCCTGCTACCATTATCTTGCGAAATCATATCCATCACCCTCAACATTTCATTGTCTTTCTTTATCTTATCCTTCCATTCTTGTTCTTTAATGACACCTAAAGTGACTTCACACACTTTCACCTCTATGTCATCCACCAGATCATCTTCTCCCTTTTCATCTTCACCTTCCACACTGTCTACCAAACGAGAGAGACAATCAGCTGAAACATTAGTTGCACCTGGAATATACTCCATAACAAAATCAAATTCCTGTAGTGAAATCACCCATCTCCTGATCCTGGATGAAATTGCGTCCAAACCCTTTTTCTCAAATATCTCTTTAAGAGGTTTGTGATCAGACCTGACAATAAATTTTGTACCCCACACAAACTTCTTAAATTTATTCAATGCCCAAAAATGGCAAGCGCCTCTTTCTCAATGACTGAGTAGTTAACCTCAGCACCTCTTAGACATCTTGAGGCACTAGCAACCAAACACTCTTGAGCATCGCTCTTCTGGATCAGCAATGCACCTAGCCCTTTCTTACTTGAATCTGTTACAATGTATGTCAAATCACCTGGTTTAAAAGCCTGTAAATCCGGGGCACTTTTGAGGTCCAACTTGACCTTCGCAAATTCACTTTTGCACAGTTCATCCCACACAAACTCAGTTTTTTTGCACAGCAAACTTCTTAAATGGCTAGTTTTATCCGCAACATTTTTTATGAACTTACTATAAAATTCAGCCATACCCAGAAATGATGCCAGCTCTTCCTTCGAACAGGGTTCCTTAAGATTAGCAATGGTATCTACCAACTCCTTTTTCGGTTTGACACCACTCCCAGATATATGGTGACCAAGATAATCTACTTCTGTCACTCCAAATCTACATTTGTCAAACCGTAGAGTCAAACCAGCTTTTATCAGTCTTTCTAACACCTTCTCCACTCTCCAATCATGTTCCTCAATGCTCTTACCATAAATCAAAAGATCGTCCTGATAACATCTAACACCCTTAATTCCCTTTACCACATCACACATAATCCTCTGAAACACAGAGGCCGCTGAAACTAAGCCGAAAGGCATCCTTAAAAACTTAAATGCTCCCATAGGGGTAATGAAAGCAGTCAGCTCCTGTGAAGTTTTATCAAGGGGAACTTGGTGATATGCTGAAGCTAAGTCCAGCGTACTGAAATAACAAGCACCATCCAACGTTGACACCATTTCATCTATATTAGGTAGCAGAAATTTGTCCACCACAACCTCTTTATTCAGCGCACGTAAATCTACACATAGACGAATCTCATTGTTACTTTTCCTAGCGACAACAATGGGAGCCAACCACTCTGTTGCTTCCACTGGCTCAATCACACCAGCACCAAGTAGTCTGTCAATTTCTTTTTGTACAGATTCCTGTACACTCAGTGGAATCCTCCTGACTTTTGCTGCAACAGGTTTTGCACCTAGCTTCAGTTTAATCCTGTGACTGTAGCCCTTCAAACGTCCCAAATCACTCTTGAATAATTCACCAAACTTCTTCACATACTTGCTCCCAACATTCTCTATAGATGGTACCTGTACAGGGGGATTAGCATTTGGATCTAGAATGATGCCAAGGCGTGCTTGGTGTGTCCAACTCAGTAAGTTATCACCCTTCTCTGCCACATAGATCTTTGCATCAGTAAATCTTTCATTGCACTCCACACAAGACTGAAAGTAACCCAACATTCTAATAGGAGTTCCCCCATAACCAGTTGGTCTTACATCAGTTTTCAGTAATTTCACTTTGCTTTTGAAATTTCTCTCAAAAACATCTTTAGATATAAACGTAAGATGAGAGCAAGAGTTAAACTTCATTTTTATCTTTACATCTCCTATCTTGACCCATTCAGAAGGATGTTCCAAACCACACACCTCATTCACCTGAAAACTTACTACTTTTACTTCATTTCTGCCATCTTTTTGTTGCGAAAACAACAGTTTTTAGAAAAGTGCCCCTTTTTCCCACAAAAGTTACGAACTACACTGAGAGCAGGACAAAAACTGGCATTGGCCTTGTGACCAACCTTTCCGCAGCGATAACAAGTTCCTTGAAATAAAATAAAATTTTTTTTGCTTCTTCCCCACTCTTATTATTATCTGTGTCAGACTTATGCACAGCATGACACACAACCTCTTCTACTTTTTCTTGACTAATGGCAGATTTCCCTACCTTGCTCAATTCACTCACACATTTTAACATGTGTTCCACTCGTTTCGCAATTACCATAACTTCATTTAAAGGAGGTTCATCTTTTAACCAGAGTTCCTCTCTTATTTTGTCACTACCACATTTCAATACAAACTGGTCACGTATTCTTTCTTCCACTAGCTCTCCAAATTTACAACTTGACGCTAATTTCCTGAGAGCAGTCACAAACTCCTCCACTGTTTCCTTCTTCCCTTGCTCTCTTAAACCAAAATAATAACGCTCCATTATAGTACTAACTTTTGGCAGAAAATGCAGATCTAATTGTTTGATACCAACTTCATATTCATTTAACCCTCTTTGACTTGCAGGACTTAATGCTGGCAAATTCTCCAACACCTCTTGCCCCTCACCACCTAAGCAATGAAGTAATAATGCCTGTTTCCTCTCCGCAGACAAATTTGTTACACATACCCTTGCATAATTTTCAAATATTTTTTCCACTTTTGCCACTTCACCAGTGGCTCCCCAGGATTCATCATGAAAAAGGTGGAGCAGTTACATTCTGCATTTTCTTCTATTCTTATTTTAAAACTTTAAATTACACTTTTCAATTGAATGCAAATCACACCTCGCCTATTTTCTCTTTTATGCTTACAATACACTTTTCCTTTTGTGAAAAGTCAAACCAGAAGATGGTGAAAGTCAACAAGTCACAAAAAAATAAATAATAATTTTTAAATTAATTTTAAGATATGCTTGTCACAAAATTTTTGTAAATTACTTTTAAGGTGTGCTTGTCACCGTGGTGGCAAGCTTACTTCCAACAATCTTCTTAATATTCGAATCCAAAGAAGAAACAGATAGTTTTCCACCTTTTCCAAGGATTTCCACAAACAAGACAATCCTTCCTTTAGATTTTCTCTTTAAACATGGCCGCCGCAGTCACCACGCAAACATTTCACTGTTTTTTTAATGGAAATAGGGCTTGTTTTCTTTTTTTCTTTGTTTCCTGCCTTAAAATGGCCGCCGCCGTCACCACGCACACATTCCGGTTGGTTTCTCCAGGAAATTGAGCTTGTTTTGCGGATGACGCTTACACGCGCACTGGGCCTTTTTTCTAGAGAAAGTAGAGCACAGTACTCACACTGCAATGAAGACGTCGGCCAAGATGAAACGCAGACGCGCTCTGCGTTCCAGCAGTCAAGGCCTCACCACAGCTTGCCTATCCGTTGCTCCTCTTACTCCCGTTTCTCCTTTAATCTGCACCGGACTTCTCCCGCATTGTAAGCAGATTTTACAACTCTGCGCCGCCGCCGCACTTAATGTCAGTTTCCTCCTTCTGTGCAGCAAACACGCTTCTTCCTTCTCGTCTCCCAATATTGGGGTCGATCACCTTTTATTCTTCACGCGATCGTCGCCAGTGTAATAAAGCCCAGACACTGGTTTAAGCTGTAAGTAAAGGAGGTTTTAATTGATCAACCCCATCCATCGTAGACCTGAGCCAACTGACTCAAGTAGAACCCCACACGTTCCACGCTCCAAGCTGGAACATGGAACCAAGCCTCATCACACTGTCATGCCCTGAGTGGGAAATGCAGCCCGCGGCACCCCACACCTGTTGCCTGTAAGGCATGCCCGAGCAGCTACATGACATGAGCCTGCACATGATCGGGCAGCAGGAGAAAAGGGGGTGAAGTACCCCCCTAACACCGAGTGACCTCCTCAGCACCTACAACACCTGCATGGGGCGAGGAGACTGTGCCAAAGTGCCTGCAGCGAGAAGGGAGAAGTGTCAGTGCAGCAGTCCAGCGAGAGGCACTCTGGGTGACTGCTGAAGCAGCATCTAAAAGCAGGACGAGCGTGGATGGGCCTGAGAATGTCACCGCCACTACAGCCATGCACAACGGCAACAAAGAAATCGGCCTGCAACAGTAAAATGAGGCCTGCCCAGATCGGCTAACAATGCAAGACATGGCTCAGAGCTCACCGCACATAAGAAATGGAAAAAGGGCCGCATGAGCAGAAGCTGCACACCAGAAGTTTTGTGGGGGTAACCAGCACTACGGCCGGAGAACTGTTAAAGCACAACCATAAAGAGACTTGTGCACGGTGACCCTGTTGAGTCGTGCAGGGCCCACATGCCAGCTGCCCCATGGTGAGTGCCAAAACCCCGCTATTACACGACAGACTGTGCCGTGCATAAAGAGATCCCATCTGCGCGAATAGCCCATGCCTGCACTCACCAGAGTGCCAATATTGGCAACACACCCCACCCACACAACAACAGAGCATGCATGCTGAATAAATAAAAACACAACACAACTTTTGTTTGGAAAATTATTGCTGCAGGTTTATTCCATACAAAAGTATGCAATATGGTGGGTTATCTTACGGGTGATCCAAGGGCAGGCAGCTGTAACCAACCTATGCTGCCCTGCCCGCCTGATGAGCCAAGCACTGTGGAGGACCCAATCAGTGCTACACCTTATGGGGTGATCCTCTTTCCGGATCACGTGACACATTGGTCCCTTATACTCACGCCCCTTTCAGGGCGGAGCGTAGCAAGGCAAGCTCCCGGTTGCTCAGGCCCACAACCGCCCGAAGGACTAACGGGGCGCCGATGCGGTTTCCCAGGAACCTGCCATGAGGCTCCTGGCATTTGGCTCTGGCACCCCTATTGTGCCGCGCAGAGGTACCCTTCTGTACCCATCTGCTTCCAGATCACCCTGTAACTCCGCCTGCAACACAAAAGTAAAACATTACAACATCCCATGAAACTTGCCTGCCACCCCCACGCCGGGTAAGCGGTAGGGTGGGAGATGGCGTGCCTGGCGCAACAGAGGATGCCAGGATGGCCGGGGGAGGCATATATGCCCTCCCCCAGATCCCTGTCGTGCAGGAAGTGATGCACCTAGCGCGCTACAGGCAAAGGGGGACTCCTCCCTGAGTCCCGACATGAGAGGGGGTGGATTGGTGCCCAAATGGCACTAAAGGGGTCGCCCACTTAGAGTGGCCCCCTGCGTGGGCCGCGGGCAGCCGCAGAGCCAGGAGGAAAGTAACCTCTCACACCTCGATTCCACTTCCACAGCCGGCCTACCGTAACTGCAAGAAACGAGAGAGTGCTGCATTTTAGCCAGTCCTGGATGTGTGACTCCCACCCCGGCAGCCCTCATTAGTGTAAAAAAAAAAAACCTGGGACAAAAGAAGCCGTGCCTGCACAGCAGTTTTTCCCGCATAGGCTCCTGTGATGCCAGCATGGGCAAAACGACCCGAGCCTTCAGGAAAGCTGCCTTGACATTAAAAAAAAAAATGGCTGCCGTGCCACCTTGTGGCAGACCCTCGCATCAGCAGTGAGACTGTCCGTCTCCCATGACAGTCCAGCAAGCAGGCCTCGGTACCATGGTCTATGAAGTGCAGGACAGTGGCACAACATGCAGAGGCTAGAGAAGAGCCTACCCGCTTACGAGGACAGCAGCGACCGTCAGTAGTAAATCCCAGGCATCACCCAACTCAAGGTATCCAGGTCGCAGTGCCGACTGGCCAAGTTCATTTGACAGTGGCCGAACTCTGCACTTCCTCCCTTCTGTGCAACTGTGCACCTGGTTTTCCAGGGCCCCCGGGAGATAAAGAAAAGAACGGGGCACGAGCACCACCATGTCTCACCACTGCAACTTCATTGAGGTATTCCGGGAACTACACACGCTTTTCCAGATGAGAGGCGAGCTCCACCGAGGACAAAGCAAGGACAGCCGCGGAGAGTGCCATGGTGGCTGTCTGTCACCGCCACAGGGATGAACAGAGACTGCCTGCCGTCGCATCACTACAGAACCAGCCACAGCTCTGGAAGTAAGGGAACAGAAGACTAAGGCCAAATGAGAGAGCACCACATACTGAGTGACATGCCACTGCCCCGACTGGGGCTAACTTTGTTAACAGATGAGCTGCCTTGCCGCACTGACACTAAGGGACACTCTTGCACCAGCACTGCATGGGGGAAGCAGTACTTACCCTGACACAAGGATAAACAGCCTACACTGCACGCCTCCCGAGCTCCCTAGGCCAGGGGAGAGAGAAGGCGGGACATGCACCCGCCTTTGGCCAATTGCGTGCTGTCTTTCTTAGAAAGACGCATGCAAAGGCCAATAGCGGGTGATGAAAAAAAAAAAGCACACGCACGAGCGTGTGTTCCAAGTTTAAAGTCCTTACTAAAAGCCTCGCAGAGCAGCGCATGCGCGCTGGCTCAGGCGAGACCTAAAAAGGGCAGACGCCTGGTGGACATGGGCCTACTTCTTGCTAAGCGTAGGATTGCCATGCAATGGGCCTCTGGCCTGGTCCAGACTACAAATGAATGGGAGAAAGATATGCTTTATTGCAATACGCAATCGGATGCCTACAGGGAACTCCTCCCCCCACAGAGTAGACCCAAAGGTTTCTGAGGATTATACCAACAATATCTGGTGGGGAAGGAAACCGGTGAGACTGAAGGTAGCTAGGAATGTTAGGAAATGAATGATAGCTGGCCCTACTGTGCACGTACTGACAATACTGCGAAATATGGGGGTTAAATACGAAAGCTTATCATAAATGTATATATTTGTAATATGCATTATGTTTATCGATTATTGTTACCATCCTCTGGCGATGATTATCTGCTCTGTTCGACATGTACGAACGTATTCTATGAAACCTCAGCTGACTTGCTCTGCCACTGGCCAAGGTATTATGTACTGTATTGGGTTACTGTTATGCCTATAAAAGCTTTAAATAACACAAAAAAAAAGGTAACTTTGAGATTTTATTTAATTTATTCGCATTTAGCTTTCCAGAGAGCCAGGACTAAGATTTTTCACTTTGAGTTTTCAGGAAGCCGGTGGTTGCCAGTACTTATTTTCCAAACGCGGGAATCCAGTGATACAAATATAGAGTTTGTGAAACCAGAGGTATTTAAACCATATGCAGAGTTGGTAATGGAGGCAAGATTTTATTGAGCTTATCCATAATTGCTCTTGTACATCAACAAAACAGTGCATAGTGTTAGTGACTGTAATCATACATGTCTGGTTCCACAATCCCAAACCGTATAATTATTACAACTCCCCCTCCCTCCCCCCTCCCTCCTTTGAGTCGCAGCTGCTCCTTAGATCTAGTCTAAATGGTGTATGTTTATGTAATGGAGCACTTCCATGGTCGTCCTCTCTATTGCTTGGTCGTCTATGCTGGGGGGAGTGTGTTCGGAGGCACTATTGGTCTTTACGATCTCAGGGCCAGCTCCTCTCTTCTTCGAGGTAATGGAGGCATTTCTATGTATTATTACAGAAAACTTAGTTCTGCATCCGCTAATGAAGCTTCAGATAGTTTTTTTTAAAGAATCTTTTTATTATTGTTTTCTGTCATTAAAACCAATACAGAAATAAAGCATTTCAACGAATCCGTAGAAGAAGGTAGTTCACTGCCATTTCCGTCTAATTGACATGTAGTATAACCATAATATCTCAGATCATGGACCATCATTTATTACCCATATATCTTGCGTACAATTATCTGCATGCGCTCCCCTCTTGTCACTGCAGGTCCCTGCCCTACCACCCATGTGATCATCCCTCTTCATTAGCTTCAGATAGTTGAACAGGTAAACATCAATGCAACATTATATGGAGAAGAAATCTTTCTTGCAAAAGTATAGTTGGGATCAATTTAGACCAAAATTCAACTCTTACTATTGATAAATGTTGTTTATTTGGGTAAGATACCAGCTTTATTTCAGTAGAGGATAGGGTTTGAAGCATCAGTGCATTTTTAATTCACAAAGGATCTTTTGCATATTTGAGGGAGTATTCAACTGGAAAGGATCCATGATTTTAATAATCTGCGAGCACCCTTTGAGATTAGTAAATGTTTTTTCAAGATTCAATAAATCATGAATATTTCCTGCTCTGCATGTTCAGAGTTGACATCTGGGTGGTTATGCAGTGGTGATTGTTCACTAGTTGAGAACTTTGCCTCATCTAGGGGTTCCTCTCAGAGAGAAGACTAGAGTTGCACCTGGATTGGAGGGCATAATAGCAGAGGCAGCTTAGGTACCTACATACTATGGGGTGGTTGGAGGGGATACTTGTGCAGCTGGGACAAGCATCTGTGTTTTTTTTTTTACTGGTGCCTGGGCTTTTGCAATCCAGAATAGGACTCTAGGAGGGAGGCTGCTGGAAGTCAATGAGGTGTTTCATGTGTCGCTCTGCCTGGGACCAACGATCTCCTCCTCATCCGCAAAGGCGGAGGCAGCAGAGATGGCAGAAGGATTGGGTTTCATCCTGCAACTGCACACATTCCTCTGCTCTAGGATGGAATGGCATCATTGTCAAGCCAGGTACTACAAGAGAAGACAAATAACAGTTGGAACTGCCACATTTTAGAGGGTATAGAGGCAATAAGAAGCATTTTGTACTGTTACTTAAAGACAGATGCAAAAAAAGGGAGCTAGGTATAACATTTGCATGTATGAATATCAGTTGCATGAAGAGTGCCCATTGGCATGGACAGGATTATCTGGCAGTGTCACAGAGGTTTGGTGTGTGGATGGACCCATTGACATCAGCTGCTCACCAACAGACCCTGAAGGTGGCTGGGGGAATCTGCTCCTGTTCCTTGAAGCAGCAGCTGCAGAAAAGAGAAAGGAAAAACTTTAGAATTGTGACAAAGGACAAATGGGACAGGTGTAACAACTTGTATTGGAGCGGATAAATGTGCAAGAGGGGCATAACGTTTTCTTTCACATGAACAAAATGACTGAAGGATCCATACTTGTTAGAAATGAGGTAAACAAGATAAATGGTTACTTTCTGCATTGTAGAGATAATCAGTGAAATTAACATTGAAATAATTCCAAGCTGCGAGTGAGGAACCTATAACACTTAAAGCAATACATTTATGCTACAATTTAGATACAATAATTAATGCTATGTTACAACTTCGAAAGTCCATCACTGAACAAATTTTGTCTTGGAATGATAGAATTCCAATTTCAGCCCACTTGCAGAACATAAACTATAGCATCGGACTAAAGAATTGCTTGCTAAGGTGTGAGTATTAAAGGAAAAAGCAGGCCTGATAAGCTTAACATTAACATTAGAATAAACAAGCATTGGCATAGCCAATAGGTCTCGCCTTTGGGACCTTATAAGTGTTTAGCCACAGCTATTGGCTTTGCCAATGTTTTTAAGGCACAAGTTACTAACTTGTGTAACGATATATCTGTAAGAGACAGTAGTTAGTGACAGATTCCTTACCTTAGAATATCCCCAGGCGTCAGACTGGATCCGGAAAGTTTTTGCGTAGCAGTACCCTTGCGCGTCGGTAGGCGGCGTCGTGCGGCTCCGCGTCCGTCGTCGGCGTCGTGATCGCCGGGATGACGTCGCGGGCAGTACTTAGACGCCGCCCCTGCGTGCTGACGTCAGTTCTGTACACGACTTTCCGCGCCAGGAACGCAGAGCCATGCAAGAAGCTGACATAGGTGTCTGAAAAATACTAGGGCCCTGAAAGGGATGTCCTTAACCCTAGAAATCAGTTCGCAAAACGGGGAGGATGGGTGGGCGGTAGGAATCTGTCACTAACTACTGTCTCTTACAGATATATCGTTACACAAGTTAGTAACTTGTGCATCTGAAAGAGACACGTTAGTGACAGATTCCTTACCTTAGAATAGATACCCCAGCAATACCAACCCCGGTGGTGGGTCTGCGAACAAAGATCAGACAAGGAAGTCCCGGAGGACAGAACGGCCAAAGAAGCCGTCCCTCCGGACCTGACTGTCAAGGCAGTAATGCTTTGTAAATGTGTGCAGCGAGGCCCACGTAGCTGCCTGACAGATATCCTGCAGCGGAACACCGCGGCCTAAAGCCGTGGTAGCAGCCGTTGCCCTGGTGGAATGGGCACGCAGCCCAACAGGAGGCTCCTTCTTAGCCAAAGAATAGCAGGCTTTGATACACAAGGTTACCCAGCGGGAGATGGTTCTCTTGTGCACCGCCCGACCTTTTTGGCACCCACGTAGCCAACAAAGAGCTGGTCATCCACCCGGAAGTGTTGTGTGCGGTTGATATAAAAGGAAAGCGCACGTTTTGGGTCCAGACGGTGGAGCCTCTCTTCCTCTCTGGAAGGATGCGGAGGCGGAAAGAAGGTGGGCAAAGTGATGGTCTGCCCAATGTGGAAGGCAGTAACCACCTTTGGCAAGAAGGACGGACGCGTCCGAAGAACAACCTTGTCTGGATGAACAGACAGAAAGGGAGGTTTGCATGAAAGAGCCTGGAGCTCACTCACCCGCCGAGCGGAGGTGATGGCCACCAGAAAGGCTGTCTTCAGAGTCAGAAGACGAAGAGGACAGTTCTGTAGAGGCTCAAAGGGAGCGCACATAAGAAAGGTAAGAACCAAGTTCAAGTCCCACTGAGGCATCACAAACGGAACAGGAGGGAAGAGGTGTGTAATGCCTTTTAGAAACCTGTTAACAACAGGGGACTTGAAAAGGGAGGGCTGATCAGGAAGCCTGAGGAAGGCCGAGATGGCACAAATATAGCCCTTGATGGTACCCAGGGCAGAACCCTGTTGGGCCAGGGAAAGAAGGAACAGAAGAACCTCAGAAAGAGGGGCAGAAAGGGGATTCACAGCCTTTGCTGTGCACCATGCCACAAACTTGTTCCACCTGCAGGCGTATACCACCTTAGTGGAGGGACGCCTGGCTGCCAGAATCACATCACAAACTTCGGGAGGCAAGTCGAAAGGAATCAACTGCCGCCGCTCAATCTCCACGCAAGCAGGTGGAGGCTGGACAGGTTCGGGTGGAGGACCGTCCCCTGCTGCTGCGACAGAAGATCCTCCCGAAGAGGCAGACGGATCGGGGGATCGACGCTCATACTGAGTAGCTCGGGATACCAAACTCTTCGAGCCCAGTCCGGAGCCACAAGGATGACTTGGGCCCGGTCGCGCCGAATCTTCTTCAACACTCTGGGTAGAAGTGGTATAGGCGGAAAAGCGTACAACAGACCGCAACTCCACTCGCGACGAAAAGCGTCGCCGAGCGAGTGCTGCCTTGGAAATTCCAACGCGCAGAACTGATGACATTGCGCGTTCTCTTCGGTGGCGAATAGATCTAACCAAGGCTCTCCCCACTGTAGAAAGAGTCCTTGCGCCACTTCCGAGTGAAGACGCCATTCGTGATCCATCATGCACCTGCGGCTCAGTTCGTCCGCCCTGGCGTTCAGGGAACCTGCCAGGTGTTGAACCATCAGGAAAATGCCCTGATGTTCCAGCCATGTCCAGAGGCACAGAGCCTCCTGACATAGGGTCCACGACCCCACCCCGCCTTGCTTGTTGCAGTACCACATGGCGGTGGTGTTGTCTGTGAACACCTGCACTACTTTCCCTTTGACAGAGGGAAGGAATGCCTTGAGTGCAAGTCGGATCGCCCGGAGCTCCAGAAGGTTGATATGGAGCCGGGACTCCGCCGGAGACCAGAGGCCTCTGATCTCCGCCTCTCCCATGTGACCGCCCCATCCCAGAAGGGACGCGTCCGTCACAACTGTGTGCTCTGGCTGGGGAAGGGAGAGGGACCTGCCCATGACCCATTGCCGGTTCGAGAGCCACCACTGCAACTGTCTTGCAGTCCCCTCCGAGATCTGAACGTGATTGGACAGATTGCCCTGGTGCTGCGCCCACTGGAACTTCAGGTCCCACTGCAGAGCCCGCATATGCCATCTGGCATGATCGACCAGCAGGATGCAGGAGGCCATGAGGCCCAGCAGCCTCAGGGTCATCCGTACCGAAACCCAGGATAAAGGCTGAAAGATCGGAATCATAGCCTGAATATCCCGGACTCGCCGTTCGGGAGGATAGGCCCGAAACTGCGTCGTGTCCAGAACTGCTCCGATGAAAAGGAGCTGTGGAGAAGGAATCAGATGCGACTTCGGCACATTGATGGAGAACCCCAGCGAGTGCAGGAGTTCGGCCGTAGTCTGGAGGTGGGAGACGACTGCCTTTGACGAGCCCGCCTTCAGCAGCCAGTCGTCGAGGTAGGGGAAGACTGGAACCCCTGCCCGGCGCAGATGAGCTGCGACCACCGCCATCACTTTCGTGAACACCCGAGGGGCACTTGTAAGGCCAAAGGGGAGCACGGTGAACTGAAAATGCTCGAGGCCTACCGTGAACCGAAGGTAACGCCGGTGGGCCGGCAGGACAGGGATGTGAAAATAAGCGTCCTGCAAGTCCAACGCTACCAACCAGTCTCCAGGGTCGAGGGCAGTCAAGACCTGAGCTAGGGTGAGCATCTTGAACTTCTCCTTCCGGAGGAAGCGATTGACGTTCCGGAGGTCCAAGATAGGACGCATGTCCTCCTTGTCCTTTTTGGGCACCAGAAAGTAGTGGGAGTAGCAACCACGTCCTACTTCTGGGGTCGGAACATGCTCGATGGCCCTCTTGGCCAAGAGGGCCGTGACTTCCTTCTGCAGAAGCACCAAGTGATCCCCTGACATGCGGTGGAATTGAGGTGGCATGGCTGGGGTGGTGGTCTCGAAGGGGAGGGAGTAGCCCCTTCGGACAATGTCCAAGACCCACCTGTCCGAGGTGATGGTACGCCAGTGGTGAAGGTGATGGCGGACCCTGCCCCCTACTGGCGTGCTGTGCACCTGAAAGGAGGGACTAGGAGGGCTTGGAGGCCGCGGACGGGGCGGAGGTGGTGGCCTGACCCGCACGCTGGTTGCCTGAACCGCCACGGCGGTAGCCACGTCCCCGGCCACGCGCAGACGCTTGCTGCGCGGGCCGGTGCTGGTCTGCAGACGTGACTGGGCGCCCCTTCCGTGGCCACGAAAGGGGCGAAAAGCAGAGGTTAGCGGAGGGCGCACAACAGAAAGGCCCAGGGACTTGGCAGTAGCCCGTGAGTCCTTAAAACGCTCCAGTGCATGGTCTGCTTTGGAACCAAAAAGACCGACTCCATCAAAGGGCATGTCCATGAGTGTATTCTGGACATCACCCGAGAAACCAGTTGTTCTCAGCCAGGCGTGGCGACGCAGCGCCACCGTCGTTGCAAGCTATCTGCCCAGCGAGTCGGCGGTATCAAGGCCACAACGTATGGTGTATTTAGCCGCATCTCTACCTTCCGCAATGGCGCGGGTAAGCAGTGTCTGGACCTCCTCAGAACACTGTGGCAAAACAGTCGCCACCGAATCCCACAGGGAGTGGGTATATCGGCCCAAAAGGCAAGTGGTGTTGACGGACCGCAAGCCAGCACTGGAGGAAGAAAAAGCCTTCTTCCCAAATTGGTCCAGGCGTTTGGATTCCCTATCCGGAGGGGCGGTAGGGAAGGCGGTTTGGGAGGCAGAGGCTTGGACAACCAAGCTCTCGGGGGTGGGATGTTGAGAGAGGAACAAGGGGTCGCCCGGAGCAGGGCGATGGCGTCGGGCCACGTTCCTATCCACAGGAGCCCCTGTGGTGGGCTTGGACCAGGTGCCCAAAAGAACGTCAGATAGTGCATCATTAAACGGCAGCACAGTCTCCGAAGAGGAAGCTGCCGGCTGAAGCACTTCGGTCAGGAGATTAGTCCTGACAGCCACAGTAGGCAATTGGAGGTGCAAGGCTCCAGCTGCTCTACGCAACACTGTTGCGAAATTTGCTCCCTCCTCCGTAGCCACGGGAGGAGACAGCATGCCAGTGTCAGGGGAAGTGTCTAGACCACTGGCATCCCCAAGCTCCTCTGCCCAGTCCTGATCATACTCACACTGCTGTGTGAGAGGGTCTTCCGACCCCTCCCAGCTCTCCCGGTCCTCCTCTGGTTCAAAATATGGAGGAGGATGGACATCTGGGACCCAAGGTCTCATCGGCGCCGGAGCCGGCGTCGAGCGACGTCGGTCCGGCTCCATGTCCGGAACCGGAGAGAACCGGGGAACGACGCCGCCCGGAGCCCCGGGTGGCGTCGGGAACGGCACCGGGGAGATCGGCGGAGGCGTAGTTAGGTCAACCGGCGTCAATCGGGGTTGCGGTACCACCGGAGCCGGGATCGAGGCCGGGGCCGGGATCAAGGCTGGCGGGACAGGCGATGCCGGGACCGGAGTCGTCGTCGACGCCGGAGCAACCCCATCAGGGCCCGAGGGGCCCGAAGGCGCACCGGAGGGACCTTGAGGCCCGAAGAGGCGGGCCATGGCCGACAGGAATTCCTGTATCTCGGCCGGAGTCGCCCCCGAACCCGGGAAGGACGGGTAATGCGGGGGCGGCGCCACAGGCACATCCGGATCCGCGGGGACGGTGCTTCGACTTACCCGAGGAGCGCGAAGACTTGGACTCCGACGACCGGCGGGGGCTCCGCGACCGGCCCCTCGACCTCTCACGGGACCGGGGCTTGGTGCGGCGCGGAGCCGACTGCCGGACCTCCAGGAGCTTTCGAGACCGCTCTCGCAAAGCCTTCGGGTGAAGTTTCCGGCAGTCAGGGCACGACTTTGTGTCGTGGTCTCGGCCGAGACAGTAGAGACACTCTAAGTGCGGGTCTGTGATCGACATCATTCGACCACAGGCACCGCATGGCTTGAAGCCGGGCATCCCTACCGACACCTAGGAGTCGAGAAGCCTCGAAAAGAAACAGTGAAAAAATTCACCAAAAATGTAGTCAAAAATTGACTAGGGCACTGCTCTTCCCGGATCTGCGCTTACTGGCGCGGAAAAAGAAGAACTGACGTCAGCGCGCAGGGGCGGCGTCTAAGTACTGCCCACGACGTCATCCCGGCGATCACGACGCCGACGACGGATGCGGAGCCGCACTTCGCCGCCTACCGACGCGCAAGGGTACTGCTACGCAAAAACTTTCCGGATCCAGTCTGACGCCTGGGGATATTCTAAGGTAAGGAATCTGTCACTAACGTGTCTCTTTCAGATATATGGTGTAGAGCAGTGTGGCTGCTGTGCAGCATGTTGTAAAGTTATAATAAAAAAGCGTTGTATTTTTTTTTATTTTACATAAAACCAAGAAGATATTATGTAGAACTGAACGACCCTATTAAAAAAAGAATTAACAGAACAAATGTCTTCTAGTTTTTTTGTTCTTGGAGAAGGTTATAAATTGTTTTATGTAACATTTCCCATAGACTGATTTAGACATGTATGATTCATTGTCTCTATATAATGTGTGTGATTTAATGTGCTCTGACACCCAATACTATTATGAGTAGTGCTAAAAAATACATGAATGTGAGAGAGGGGCTAGGAAGAGATGAGGGGCACTGTTGGAGGCACCAATCAGAATGGGAGCTATTTTTGCCTCTGGTTGAACAGCTGTGCTTATTCCAAAAGTCAACTTTCACAAGTGTAACTCAGTTGAAACTCCACCAGGAGTCGCTTTGACATCATCTTACCCCCCACGTCATCTGAGATCTAACGCTCCTTCGCCCCACTAGGTGACTACATGCCTGGCAGAACATGACATTGTCTTCACTTATCTGGCAAACGTCCTGGAAACAAATACATTTGCCTTCGTTTTGAAGATTTATTATTAATCACAGCCCTTAAAGATGCCCGATCGGTACAATGCAACAGAATTTGCAGCTGTTAACATTGTGGCTGTTGTGTTTTTTTCTTATTGTCCCAAGAAGTTTGTCACTTAACTGACTGAGGCATAAACGAGCCGTCCAAAGTTATCCTACAAAACAATACTGTAAACCCTAAGGCGCTGTCTTGAGAGGTTTGTTTTACATTATGTTTTTGCGATAGTGCTTTGAGGCGGCGGTACGGGTCGCATTGGTACAATGCTGTCGGTATTGTGATATAAAGAAAATACTTAGCAGGTAAAACTCGTCATGCAGCAGACACTGACGTGATTTGGGACACGTACGATGCCGCCTCTCGCCTCTCCACTCTATGCACGCCCCACTGCAAAGAAATGGACACAGGGCGTGCACCAAAACATTTAAACTATTTGACCTTCGGAATAACTTTTTTTGTGAAGCATAGCAACGGCGAGAACATTTTAGGAATGCATATTGCTGTCTTCAAAACGCTTTGTAGAAAGAAGGTACAATGTCCAAAGAATTTAAGTTTTTACCTGCAGGGGTACGCTTTGTAGTGCTGAGAGAGACACCACCTGGAGCCCCATTAGGTCACTTGTAAGGACACTGCACAGACAGCGAGCGGCCTTTGTTTCCAGGTGACCGGAGGCGACAGCTGCGCTTTTACCTGCCCTCAATCTACGGCCTATGGAACAGACCCAGGCAAAAATGGAAGCGCAGGTCAGCTGCTGACGTCACGCAATCAGGACATCGGCAAAGCTGTCATGTGCAGTCTGGTGGTAGCAAAAACAGACAAAGGACTCCTGCACTAAGCCTCAAGCCTAACTTGCCACTCGCCATCGGTTCTGCATATTTGTTAGTTCTTTCTATAGCATCCTTGACTTGTCCAGCAGCGTGAGCATTTTAGTTTTATACCACTTCAATCAATCAATGCCTAGTTTACGACATTGTCTACGAGAATGTCACTTCCCCTGTGTGAGGACAGCAGCTGCAGTTCTTAATGCAAGATGGGATTTAAATTTCAATCGAGCCAATAGCCAAACCCTACGTCGTCTGCCATCACTGTAATTGCACGAGTGTGAGATGCACTATTAAAACATCATTTACCTGTATGTCCTTTATTAGCATCACCTAATTCTTGTTAATGTGATCAGTGGACTGCTGTATTAGATGTTTATTTGTATAAGAATTATCAGGAAACAAGCAGCCGCAAAAGTGAACGCGACCGCCATCTGTTTCCCATTAACGCGACCGCGAGACATGCATATGTAAACAAGCGCGGGCGCGATAATTGGAAACAGATGGCGCAGCTGCTCGCTCCCGCAAGGTGGAGGCTGTACATGCACGAGTACTCATTGGAAACAGTGCAGTACATGCACGAGTTTTCCAAAAAGTACAGACCAATTCCAAGAGGTCATCTCCTAAGCAGCGCTTGCGCGCTGCGCTAGGCTCGACCTAAAAAGGCAACCTGTGCCTTCAAGAAGACAAAGATTTGGAATCTCATGATGCCTTGTACTGGCAGCTGCCTCCCCGAATCAGTTCTTTTGAACAGTGAAGTAGAATGCAATATAAAGCTGAGATCTTTATCCAGCATAGACAAGATATGCACCAGGGACACCGGAGGGTCATTTGTGACTTCAATAAAGAGAGCTTTATTGTACCAGGAATACAAGTAACCATTTGCTCTGCATGTTAAGATAAACACTTATAGTCAAATATGTTAGAACAGAGTAGCAAGTGCATCCTTCTCCATATGGCACTCAGACATAAGAGAGAGACAGAAAAGCAGAGGCATGTGAAAAAACAGACTGCAATGAGACGGTAAGCAAAGAGATTCCTTAGTGTCGGCTTGACCGACTCTAGAATCGGCTCTTGAATCTGAGAAAAGATCGTGGTGTCTTGTGAAAGTACAAACAGATTTCCAAGTGGCTGCTATACAAATTTCTGCCAACGGAATATTCCATAATCAGTTTTCAGTTGCCCTTTCCTCCGACTGAATGAGATTTTGGTTTAAGCAGTACATTTTTGCTTACAAACAACAAAAAGTGGTGGCAATGCCTTAATAACTGCACATCTATGGGTTGAACACTGGGGAATCAAGTTTTATACACAGTGATATCCAATGACACAATACAGTGCTTTCATGGTACTGTGTACCGAAGCACCAACTGGCAGTCCATTAATCATAGTACATTGATGGAACATAAAGTACTCCAAAGTCCAGAACATCATTTGCTGTGCATTATTTATTCTTTTCGTCAGTTCTCACAATGCCTGGTACAGTCAAATATGACAAGGAAGCAGAAAGCAGGTTTCCTTTTCATATTTGACTGTTCCAGGCATTGTGTAAGAGCCAGTAATGCTAGGATAACATCTTATTGACATAAAATGGCACTGTAATTTTGTTCACACCACGAGCAAAAACTTTTCCGTTTAACGGTATAAGAGGATCTTGTTGCTGGACTTTTGGTCTATTTCAAAATGTCCATACAAAACGGAGGTAAATTAAGGTGACCATACAGTCTGGTCTCTGGAGCTATACTGCCAAACGGAATCACACCAGATTCTGATGGCACACTGGACATTGTAACCTGATCAGCGGGATTGGTTTGCACAGTGGTCTCTTCTGTGCTTTCACTGACAACTGTAGCAGATCTTGAAAGCACAGTTATCTGGACCACTGCTGGGCGATCAGTATCAGAATTGACTGAGAAGCTCAGTTTTAGCAGTTCTGATGGAATTTGAAGAATGAGAGGAAAAGTGTAAGGTAAACTCTTTGAGCAGTTGATCAAAAGGGCATTGCCCAGCGAATCTGGTTCCCATTTCCTGGAGGCGCATTTGGCATTTTGTGATGTTACTAATAGATCTATGCTTGGGAAGCCCCATTCTGAGAAGCCGTCATGAAACACTTTGTCTAACACTGATTCGTGATTTCCCTCATAGAATCTTCTGAGAAAATCCACTTCATGGTTCTGTCTGTGCTTCTCAGCACACACTTAAAACATGTTTGTAAAGTAACAACTTTATGATACCGCTTGTAAAGAGTGGTGTGGAGACAGATATGAGAGAAAATATGCACATACACCCGCTTTATGGACAGGTTCCTGGCTAAGAGCCATGACCAAAGTCTTCGGGATTTCAATGACAAAGGTCTGGATCTGGTTCTTCCATGTTTTGTTTAGGGAGCATATTTTGGTAGTGTTATCCACTTGCACCAGAATAGGACGAAGACAATCTGGACAGGAACGATGTCAGTGCTAGGTGAACCGTTCAGAACTCTTCAAATTGTATGTAGTAAGCACTCCCTTTCGTTGACTGTTGCCCACTGACAGATAGAATGTTCAAGTGAGCATTGCAGCGTAACAGTAAAATAATAATAATTCCAGATTTGTAAAGCGCAATTTATCACCCTTAAGGGTTTCCAGGCGCTGGGGGCCGTCGGGGAGATTAAGTGAGCTATTGTCCAGAGTCACATGATGCTGAGCTGAGCTGCCGCCGGCGATCGAAGCACGATCCCAGCGATCCAAAGTCAGTCGCTCTAGCCGCTGCAACACACTTCTCCCAGGTGGCATCTGTCATTGATCTCCGAGCTGGTAGGGTCTATTGAAACAGAATGCCCTGAAAAAGGTTGCTGCTTTTGCAGCACCAATTTGAGTTTGTCAAATCAGTTGCCATTCTGTCACCACTGATCTTGTAGCCAGTGCTGAAGTGGGCTCAAACGTAATCTTGCATTCGGGGACAATAGGTACAAATTTGGCCGTTGACCCAAAAGTGACAAAATCTGACATGCTGCAGATTTGCAGTCTTTATAAGTTGCTGGCACTAGAGTGACACGGACGGCACTCTATCCCCCGAAGGAAACGTGTTTTCTTGAACAAAGTCTAGAAGAGCTCCTTGTTAGATTATCGTCTGGAATAGTATCAAAATGCAGCCCTAGTCGATGAATGAAGTAAGTTCATAGTACTGCGAAGGCCTTTTTTTCAGATTAATTTGAATGTTTGCCTTGATGAGCCAATCGTTAAGGTATGGACGCCCCCAGCGCCGAGATACCCCTTCGAGGGTGATTCGTGTGCTATACAAGTACTGGATTTACATTTACATATGAATATCTTTTTGCAACAAAAGAGGGCTATTAATAGTGGAAAGCATTTGGTGAATGCCTTTTGTGTAGATCTGAGACTGAAATGTAGTCCAGCCCACTGGTTATATGTTTTCCAAATACCAGTCAAAGAAACATCCTATGTTTTTTACCACAGGGATGTAAAAATGTGTCCTGAAGATTAATTGCGCATCTTTCCAGAGTTGAGGAAAGATTTGATGAAGCATCAGTATGCAAAACATTTCTCTTTTGATCCATTTGCTGGAAAGATGAAGGACATTCTTCCTAATGAGAAAGTAACTTGAATAGATGCCTTTCCCCTTTGGTGGCGGGGACAGGCTATATTAGTCTCCTCCTTAGCATCAACAAGGTCTCCTTACACAGTTTGGCCATGTGATGTTTGTAGAATTGAAGGTGGTAGGGCTTTGAAAGGAAGAGAGTATCCATCTCGCACAATGGTTAGCACCCACCTGTCATTTTTTGACACTCTCGCAGATGTTGAGCCAAACACGCACCCCAACAGGAGTGGAGGACGGATTGGTGGGGATAAGAGAGTCACTGCTGAGACTTTTACGGTGGTATTCCAGCTGAATTTGTAGGATAATTTTGCACAGCAGACTTGGAACCATGTCTCTGATGGTACTTATAGTGTTGATGTTGCTGCTGCAGTTCACGCTGATGCTATGGCCAAAAAGGGAAATGGACCATAGGTCTGTTGTAATCAAGGTCTTTTACTGGTAACTTGTTTTGTAATCTCTTTTGTGTTCTGCTAGATCTACTGCTTTTAGGGTTTCCACCTCTGTCTTCACGTGGAGCATCTCGTCCTCGATGTGTTGACTGAACAGGGTGTTATCAGTGAGTGGCAGATTTGAACAAGTTACTTACCTTTGGTAACGACTTATCTGATATAGACTCTGTCTAACCACAGATTCCGTACCTTGTCATTATCCAAGGTGTTAGACTGAATCCATAATTTTTTCACGAGCAGCACCCCACGTGCCGGAGGGTGGCGTCGTTCGTCTCCACATTGCGTCATCTGCGCCAGAAGTGACGTGCGCGCTGCCTATAGAAGCGCATCGCCCTGGCACGCTGACATCAGTTTCTTTTCGCGACTTTCAACCTTGACCCTAGAAATGTGTCTGCAGAGCGAGGAGGATGGGTGGGTTGGTAAGGAATCTGCAGCTAGATAGAGTCTCTACCAGATAAGGCATTACTGAAGGTAAGTGCCTGTCTCGATAGACCTGACCATTCAGGCAGTAGTGTTTGGTGAACATGTGCTGGGAAGCCCACGTTGCTGCTTGGCAGATATCCAGGACCAGAACTTTGTGTGCTAATGCAGTGGTCACAGCCTTAGCTCTGGTGGAATGAGTACGCAAACCCTCAGGGAGTTGCTTCTTGGCCAGTGCGTAGCAGATTTGAATGCAGAGACGATTCAACAGGATATGGTCTGTTTCTGCACAGACTTCCCCTTCTTCACTCTGACATACTCCACGAAGAGTTGGCTGTCTACTCGGAACTCTCATGCAGTCAAGGTAGAACAACAATGCTCTTTTTGGGTTCAGTCGGTGGAGTCGCTCCTCTTCCTCAGAGAGATGTGGCAGAGCATAAAAGGTAGGCTTGGTGATGGACTGGCCTTCATTAAAGGGACTGGCAACTTTTGGCAGAAAGAAAGCTCTAGTGCGAAGAACCAGCTTGTCTGGGAAGATGTTTAGACATGGAGGACTTAAATAACAAAGCCTGGAGCTCATTGACCCTCCAGGCAGATGTTATTGCCACTAGGAAGGCTCTCTTGATGGTAGGGAGCCTGAGAGGACAGTTGTGTAGTGCCCAAAAGGACCAGATGTCAGAAAGGTGAGTACTAGATTGAGGTCCCACTGAGGCATGATGAAGAGTGAAGGTTAAAACACATGTTGAAGACCTTTCATAAACCTATTTACAACAGGGGATTTGAACATAGATGGCTGATCTGGCAACTGCAGAAAGGCTGAGATGACAGAAGGAAAGCCATTTAAGGTGCCCAAAGCAGAGCCCTGCTGGGCAAGAGAAGGAATAAATAGAAGGCCCTGGGAGGGGGAGCAGAAAAGGGGTCAACTAGCTTTTTTGCACACCATGCCACAAAACTTGCCCCCGCAGCAGGTGTACACCGTCATGGTGGAGGGACGCCTGGTTGCCAAGATAACATTGCAGACTTCAGGCGGATGGTCAAAATTTATCAACTGTCACCGCTCAATCTCCATTCATGAAGGCGGAGAGTTGACAGGTTCTGGCGGAGAACTCTCCCCTGCTGCAGCGACAGGACATCCTCCAGAAGACGCAGCCTGATCGGAGGACCAATGGTTTTGCTCTACAGCTCAGAATATCAAACTCTCCGATCCCAGTCTGGAGCCACAAGGATGATTTGGGCCCAGTCATTCCTGATCATCTTGAGAACTCTGGGCAAGAGTGGTATGTGAGGAAAGGCATGCAGGAGGCCTGAGCTCTACAAAATGTGGCTCAGAGCGAGAGCTGCCTTGGAAACTCCAGCGTGCAGAAGTGCTGATATTGCATGTTCTAAGAGTTGGTGAACAGATCTAATCAAGGCTCTCCCAGTGCTGAAAGAGACCTTCCACCACCGCTGGTAGGAGACGCCAATCGTGATCTACTAGGCATCTTCGGCTGAGTTTGTCTGCCCTGGCGTTCAGAGAGCCCACCTGGTGTTGAACCACCAGAGATATGCCCTGACATTCCATCCATGTCTAGAGGCCCAGGGCATCTTGACAAAGGGTCCACAACCCCATCCCGCCCTGTTTGTTGAAGTACCACATAGCTGTGGTGTTGTCTGTGAACACCTGCACTAGCCTTCCCTTGATGGAGGGTAGAAAGGGTTTCAATACCAGCCGGATCACCTGAAGCTCCAGTAAGTTGATGTGGAGTCTGGATTCTACAAGAAACCAAAGGCTCATATCTCCATCTCTTCCAGATGGCCGCCACATCCCAGGAGTGATGCATCTGCCACTACTGTAAGATCTGGTTGGGCAGGGAGAGGGGTCTGCCACTGACCCAGCCGCTGTTCGTTAACTCACCAACATAGCAAAGGAGGCTCCCTCCTCTGCCGCCACAATAGGAGGAGAGACCATGCCAGTATCTGTGGAGCTGTCCAGACCACTGGCATCCTCCAATTCCTCACACCAGTCCATGTTGGGGTCTAGGGATTGGTATTATTCAGGGTCCAGTGGCCCCTCCCAATCTTCTCCAAGTCCCAGGACATAGGAATAAGGCTCAGGCTCCAGACTGGAGAATATGGCTCTAGGTGGATTTATGCTTTGTGTTGGAATCAGGGGTGAGAATCGGTTGGCACCGCCAGCAGCGGGAGCATCAACATCGGGACCGGCCGCGGGGAAGGTTGAGGTGGTGCAACCGGCGCCAGTCTGGATCCATCTGGGGATCCAAGGGGCATGACTGGTGCCGGGGCGGACCCACCAGCAGGTAACCATTAGGTGCCCCTCCCAAACGCCCTCCAGTGAGGACAGGCCACCCAAATATGAGGTGAATGGCATCATAAAACTCTCGGAACTGGAAGAGGGTTGTTGCGGCCCCTGGAAACTCGGGGAGGCAC
Organism: Calotriton arnoldi; assembly: GCA_963921515.1. NCBI lineage: Eukaryota > Metazoa > Chordata > Amphibia > Caudata > Salamandridae > Calotriton > Calotriton arnoldi. The sequence continues at coordinate 1,647,171 of CAWUFW010002431.1, read as the reverse complement.
GGAGACGGCCCAGACGCGGGCTGAACCGCACAGTCAAGCCTTGAATGACAATGCTCCCTTGTCTCATCAGATTACTTTGACAGACGGGGCTAAGTTGAAGACCTCTTCAACTTCCTACTCTTTTTTTTCTTGTGGGACTTACCAGAGGACAACTTCGACTGTGATGAAGATCGATGGCTCTGCGACCTATCTCGTGACCTTCCAATCGACTGGGATCGAGACTGTTGCGGAGTTGGACATCGAGCAGCAAGGACCTTGAGGGATCGCTCCCTCAAGGCATTGGGGTGCATGGTGTGACAATCGACGCAGGTCTTGGCATCGTGGTCGTGCTCAAGACACCAGAGGCAGACAAGGTGCGGGTCCGTCACTGACATTTACTGGTGACAGGTGCCACAGGGCTTGAAGCCAGCGTTCCTTGTGGACATCCCTGCCGCACCAGGAGAAAAATCTCCAACGAAACTTCAACAAAAATCGAAAAAAGGTCAGTCAAAAAATGAACTGGGGGTAGCTGACAGGAACGTAAAGAAAAGAATTGACGTCAGCAAGCTGGAGTGGCACCTATATAGGTACCAAGCAAACACAAGGAGATGATGGACGGAGCGCTGAAACTTTTCAGACACTCACCCCAGTCACAGATCTGGGTAGAATCCATCATCATTCTTTAGCTCACTTCGCCACCCCAGTTCAGACACAGCTATATGCAAATCAGTCTTGACCCTGTGCCTCATGGGAACAGTCCAGCCCGAACTGCCAAGCCATGTCTTCCCTGGACCAGAAACAAGCATCCTGGGACCGGTTTCGGGCTAACAGCCCTCATCAGCCAGGCTAGCTTGAATCCAGTGGCAAAGTGAGCAAGGGACCGCCATGTCACTTCCAGCGCGGACGATGAGAACAACGCCACGCGAAGGCGAACAATGACACCTACCGGCGTGTAGGGGTACTGCTCACAAAACATTCTGGAACCAGTCTGACGCTTGGGATTAATTCTAAGGCAAGGAATCCGCAACTAGAAGTCTCTATCAGATCAAATCTTCAGCAGAGTATCTGGACTTAGGGCTGCAAGTTGAAGTCAAGGTGTCTTTTGCAGGATATTCTCAATGCAAATGCCTAGAATCACTAATTCTGCTGGGAGTGTGTCCACACTGATGACTTGGTTGGATAACAACAACCCTTCTTGCACTAGTTCCTGAAAGTTTTGTTTTCAATACTTTGGAAGTTAATCTGCAAACTTCAGCACTGGCTCGCATATAGCGGGATCATATGGTTCCAGGAGAGCTATAACACTTGCTGGTTTAAGTGGTGTGGAGGCTGTTCTATAAATTGTACATTCAGAGAAGCAGAGGTTTTCAGTACTGAAGGATGTTTTTGACACTTAGCAGACACAATGAGTCTTTTGGGTCAACATGCAGGCAGTGGCAGCTCCTCCGCAATGGCGGAGGAGCGTCGCCCCACTGCCTGTCTCAGTGCCAGTAAATGTAAAAAAAAACCCTGATGTTCTTGCATTGTTTTATTTTACATTTGCCAGCTCTTAGCGAGCGGTGTTGCGAGGGGTGGGGCTGAGGCATGGGAGGGGGAGGAGGAGTGCTAGTGCACTCCACTCCCTAAGTGCTCATGTGTGTTTGGCCGGCCGTCTCAGGCCGTCCAAAACACACATGCACACTTAGGTTTTCTCCAGCCCAGCTGCATTGAGCAGCCGGGCTGGAGAAACCCCACAGACTCCCTGGTCTGAACAGGGCGTCTTTCCTGCCTGCTCAGACTAATCCCTATGCTGCTCTGCAGCATGGGGATTGGACAGGGAGTCTATCCCAGGGGCTGCTGGGGCTAGGCAGGCAGTGGAGAAGCGCCGCAAAGAGACGCGACGATGGAGGCGGCCGGCGGCAAAAGGTACGTTTTTTTTTAATATTGTATTTTTCACCCCATCCTGCCGCCCCCCACCCCACCCGCCCTACCACCCTTTGTTTATGGCGACCGCCGCTGCATGCAGGAAGGCTGTATTCTGCTCCAGAGGATGTATTTTTTTTGTGGTAGAGGAACACCCACTTTTGCCACAGCCGCTGTGAGAAGTTTCTCTTCTGCCATTTCAAACAGACCTGGCACTATAGGCAGTATAGGCCTGTGAGTTGAATGGACAGGTAACAACGGTGGTTGCATCTCATCTGCGGAGATCAGGGGTGCCAGTCTCCCCGATTATGATGACTGACTGTTGAAGACGGTCATCTCCCACCTCCACACTACTGCAGACTTCCTGCACTCACTGAGGTTCACTATAAACGTGCTGAAGTCACACCTGACCCCTTCTCAGATGCTCCTTTTCATCTGAGCTGTTCTGGACACAGTGCAGTTTAGGGCTTATCCTCCTGAATGGCGAGTCCAGAATATTCAGGGTATGATACCGATGTTTCAACCTCTATCCTGGGTTTCGGTGAGACTGACCCTGAGGCTGCTGGGCCTCATGGCCTCCTGCTTCCTTGTGTTACATGCCCACTGGCATATGCGGTCTCTGCAGTGGGACCTGAAGTTCCAGTGGGCACAGCGTCAGGGGAATCTCTCCAACATGGTCCAGATCTCTGAGGGAACTGCAAATGATCTACAGTGGAGGTTAACGAACTGCAATTGGGCCAGAGGCAAACCCCTCTCCTTTTCCCAACCAGATATGGCAGTAGTGACAGGCGCAGCAGGGTTTGAATCAGCCTTCCTTGTTGACATTCCTGCTACACCAGGATACAAGTCTCAAAAAGCTTCGACAAAAATTTGAAAAAAAGACAGTCAAAAAGTGACTAAAGGTAGCTCTCTCCGGATCTGAGCTGATTGGCACAGAAAGAAAAGAACTGACATCAGCGCCCTGGGGTGGCACCTATATAGGCGCCGCTCACATGACTTCCAGAATGGACGATGCCATACAGAGCTGAACAACTCCACCTACCTGCATGTAGGGGTACTACTCACGAAAAAGTTCCGGATCCAGTCTGATGGCTGGGGATAATTCCAAGGTAAGAAATCTGCGGCTAGAACTCTCTATCAGATACGCTAGTCCATTCTTCTTGCCGGTTCAAGCCGGTCCTCATCGTGTCCATTATGAGGATCTATTTTAATTCCGCCTTAGTGAGTATCTGCTCCAAATTGTAATCTTTATCAGGTAATTTCACAACACTGATCACCTGCCATCTTGTCATTCTCTGTTTGGCCTTCAGCAATAAAATGTTCTACGAGGGGGTCATTGGGGACCTTGCAGCAGATACAACTCCGATGTTGACAGATACGTATTCTGATTTATTGGGTAGTTTGCCCAATATACAGTGGAGGCTCTTTATGTGATATATCACTATCGAGCTGTGACGTTGGGCCTCCTGAAGCAGCTCCAGGTAACCTCCATCCCATGGTTTAGTACCTTGAGAGATCTGCTGAGGATACTAGGGATGGAGGCGTATTGGTTTGACCCTGAAAAGCTGTCCCTAACACCAAAGAACAGGGTCAGAATTGCCTATTGGGAAACAATAGTGGAGAAGGAGATGATCAATCCGTTGGGTATCTTGGCCCAGGACTTTATGAATTTAAACTCTATCCCCTCGTATGAGGAACTATCGATGAAATTGTCCCCCCGGCCCGGAAATTATTCATACAATTTCGGTATAAGTCATTACCAACCAAACTGTTTTGTAATAAGTGGCGCATAAATGCTCCCTCTGATGTCATCTGTCCAACCTGTAATGAAAGTCCTGAATCCCTGGTCCATTTGTTATTCTTTTGTCCCCATTACAAGTCCCCAAGGGGCAAGTGGATAATCCGCCTGTGTAAGTTAATTGGTCCTGGTCACTACCTCGATGTTTTGAGAATTTTATCCACCAATACTTGCAGGGCAATAGTCTTTGGCTTGGCCACATACTGGCACGCATTATGGATCAAACACTCTAAACATATTGTATGAATTCCTTTTATGACATTTTTAACCTGTATATATGGAAAAATTGTCTCCTTTTAACCATGGTTTTTTATCTTTATTCCATCTTAATCTGTGTTTTGTATGTACTTTTTAAGATCTCTGTGATTGAAATAAAGATATATGGTGATGATGATATATCAATTATCTTATATACCGTGTAAAGAGTCCAGGGGTCCCCTTACTAGTGAAAAGGAGCTTGCTATGCAATCCCTAAGTGCTCTATTAGGGGGTAGTGTGGTTGAGCAGTCTTAGGCTTAACACAGAGGAGTGCAAGGCATTTGCTAAATACACACAATGATTAATAAGTGACACACAACTCAAGAAGGAGTTATTTCCTAAATTATTTATAAAAATACCAAGTACCTTTATATATGTTTAGGCATCAGAGAAAATCATTCAGGTAAGTACGTTTTTAAATATTAATTCTTTTCACTTTAAAAAGTTGACAGTGCAATTTCTGAGTTCTGCAATGTTATCCTATGGAAGGAAGAAAAAGTTCTGCAAACATTTACCCGACATGGACTTACAGGGCCAATCTCCAGGAGCTAAGGTGAGTGGTGGGCAAGGTCCAAGGCAGCACCAGCAGTACACCATCAGCGGCACGAGAGCAGCCGAGTGCAGGGTGCAAATCAGTGTATGGAGCCCAATGCGTTTCAATGGGGATCAGTCACTGTAAAAAGAGGCTGCATGTTCTGGCTAGGAAGCCAGTCAGGCTGAACCAGCAAATGGGATCAGGCCTTGTGATGCTTGGCGACACGGGGACACCTTTGGTCATCTTCTCCAAGGCCTAAGGGCGACGGGTGCAGGGGTGTTCTTAGGCGTCGGGTTTTTCCTTACCAGAGCAGTCGCGGTTGAGGAGGCTTGCGTGCCGAGGCTGAAGGTGGCATCGGGGAGTCCAGGAGTGAAACCACAATGGACGCGAGCTCTGGAGGGCTGGGGAACCTTGTTGGCACTGGTGGTCCACTTCAACTCGGGCCGGAGGCGATAGGTGCAGTGGTGGCTTTGGGTGTTGGGTTTTGGCGGTTCCGGAGTCTTCTCTTTTGGGAATTCTTTAGAACAGGTCCGCTGCTTACGGGAGGTCTTGAGTCTTTTCCGAAGTCAGGCAGTCCTCCCAGATTTCTGGAGTCAACAACGAGTCGGAACGAGCCGACTTTGGCACAGTTTTCGACGAGGAATGCAAACAGGCCGGGGGTGGGGCTGGTCTCAGGTCAGGTGCTTCTTCTCTCCTGCTTTTGCGGCTCTTCAGTGTCTTCTCTCTTCTTAGGTCACCAGGATCTGCTTTTTCTTTGGTTCCAGGGACTCCCCTAAATACTGAATTTAGGGGTGTTAGGGGAGTATAGGGTAGTAGCCAATGGGTTTCTGACCTTTGGGGTCACTAAGCCCCCTATATGACCACTTCCTTTGGGAAGTGGCATAATCCTGTCCCAGAATTCCTAAGTATGCCAGCACAAAGATGGCTACTTCTGAAAAATCATGTCCACCTCATAGTAGCCCACATTAGGGGTGGTACTAGCCTGGAGGTGGCACGCCTACCTGACTAGATAATTTTCCCGACTGTCCAGGTGCCAAGGGGGCTCTGGGCGGGGGGTGGCTCCCTCTCCTTTGGGGGGTGGCTCCCTCTCCTTTGAGGGGAGCCAGATTTACATTCCAAAAGCGGCAGCCTCTTTGAAGTTCGCCGGCCCTAGGAGGCTAATCAGCAGGTCATCCTGTGGGAGGGGTGTTACACCCTCTTCCCGAACAGGCTTTTGTTCTGGGTCTCCTGAGAGCAAAGCCTCTCACCCTAGGAGGTCAGAACAGCATCTCGGGTGGCAGACTGGCAGAAACCAGTCAGCAAGCACACCAGAGGCTGGTAGGTTTTCAGGGGCCACCTCTAAGGTGCCCTCTGGGTGCATGTATTGGTAAATCCAACAATGGCATAAGTGTGGGTTTACCAATATGAGATGATCGATACCAAACATCCCTATTTTTAGTGAAGCCATCATGGAGCTGGGTAACGCGTTTTCACCGGTGTCCTGGATCCCTTCCTGTTGTGGTATGTTAGGGCCTGATTCACAGAACTAACTTACGTCAAAAACGTAAACGTAAACGTAAAGTTAGTACTATTTAGGTATTCACAGAATACACTTACTCATTTTGGTATTCACAGAATGAACTTACTCATTTCGGTATTCACAGAAGTTAGTAGTCCTAACTTTAGGACTACTAACTTCTGTGAATACCGAAATGAGTAAGTTCATTCTGTGAATACCAAAATGAGTAAGTGTATTCTGTGAATACCTAAAAGTACTAACTTTACGTTTACGTTTTTGACGTAAGTTAGTTCTGTGAATCAGGCCCTTAGTGTATAGAGACTCAATGTCGATGGTTACTAACAGACATTCTGATTGTGAGAAAGGCATTTCTTCAATTAATTCAATAAAGTCCATAGTGTCCGTATGTACCAAAGTGGCGAGGGCGTAAAATGTTTTATAAAGTAATCTATATATTGTTCTATGGTTTCCAGTATAGAACCACACCTAGATATAATGGGTCTGCCCGTGTGGGTTTTTATGCACTTTGGACAAGGTGTAAAATCACCGTGGTACAAGGGTTCTTTATATTCAGGAAAAGGAATTCATTTTGGCTGAGGATCCCCTCATCTTTAGCAACTGTCTTGAGTTTAATAATGTCCAGCTGGATATCACTGATGTGCTCATTATTTATTCTTACATAATGATCCTTATTAGATAACTGGCGATCTGACTTATAGGTATCTCTATCCTGCAATACTATGCCGCCCTCTTTATCAGCTGGTTTGATTATCAGAGATCTATTGGTTATGAGATCATATATAGTCTCACGTTCCTCTTTGGAAATGTTGTATGTTGTGAAGATTTTTCTTTGCTGAAGGTCGTGAATGTCTTAAGACAAGCTTCTCACAAGTAAGGATTTCAATGGGGGTGCTACTGGGCGGGGGTAAAAACGTAGCAGCAGGTCGGGGTCCTGTAGCATCTGTGCAACCACTTAGTTCTGTTCCCTGATAGAAGGCTCTCAGTCTGATCTTTCTTGAAAACCTCAATAAGTCAGTTTGTAAATCTAGAAAGTCTACTCGTTCCGTAGACATATGAGAGTACCCGGCTGAGTAGGGAAATAAAAGGGGATGACAAATTATGTGTCAGAAATTAAAATTGGGAATTGGCTGGGTTTCAATTAATCCTGAGGAGAGCTCTATTGATAATATTTCGGTTGTGTCTGTCTCTCCTCAGGTGTGTTGTTGTGCCATTTCTGATATCAAGGACAGGCACTTTGCGTGCCAGCACTTTAGTAGTAGCTGTGGCTCGAGTCAAATGAGCTCTCAATCTTCCTATTAGCAACTCCGGCACGCACTTAGAACAGTGTTGCCGAGGGGTATGGAGCTTGCGGAAGCCTACCCTTTTGAGGACAGGTTGTTGGGGGATTCCATGCCCAAGAAAGACACGTCATTTACATATAAAAAGATTGTAAACCATACCCCTGAATGGAATGGGAGGAGGCCCTTCGTGCCCCGAAAGAGGTAGCCATACAATCAAGTTTCAGATTGGTGCAGGTTTTGTTCTTCCACCGCTCATACTATTCCTGGATGACCCTGGTTAAGATGGGGAGGGATACCAGTGAGCTGTGCTTAAGAGACTGTGGGCAAACTGGATCCTTCTTCCATATCCTTTGGGACTGCCCTATAATAAGGGACTTCTGGTCTAGCATTGTGGAATGTCTGGTGAGGGTGGGGGAGGGAGACTAACGGTTTCTGACAATGTTTTCTTAATATATGGGGTGAAGTCGGGATCAGCAAGGCACAGTGGACATGGATGATACTTGGCATGATGGTGGCGAAGAGGAATATAGCGAAAGCATGGGGTGCCAGACAGGCCCTGGACCTGAGGTATGGAAGTAAGACATGGACAGACTGGTGCATGTTAGCTGAAACACTGGGATATGAGGGTAGGGGATGCCCCAGAAAATGGGAGAAAATATGGAGTGGTTGGAACTCATGTAGGGGACTGATCCAGAGGGACTCCGAGTACTATTGGGAGTATGACAAGCTGCGAGGTAATAGTGAAATAAGTGGGGGGTGCGGGCAGTGAGCATGTGGGGCTACAGACAATTCTTGAATGTATCCTAAGGTGTAAGTTAGTACTGTTGCTGATGTGATCATAAAATTCTCAATAAAAAGATCTTTTTTTTTAAAAAGTTGTGCAGAGGTGGATAATGTAATTCCCTGTACTGATCCACCACCAAATTTACTGCAAGTACTGTCTCCTCACCTCAGAGAAGTTTCCTTTTTCTCCTGAGTGCGATGGTCTGCATCCTGGAGGTTGTAGCTGCTTGTCCAAATGTCACACAGTACAAGAGAAAGAGGGCAAGGCCAGGGTGTGGGCTGCATTTAAGTTTCCCAATCTTAATAGTTGTCAGGCTTGTGTGATTTTCCTCCGGTGATGGCTGTTTTCGGATTCTTTTCAATTCGTAGTTCTGTAGAGGCTAGAATATCTCCATTTCGAACTATGCTTATCATCGTACACCTAACATATGCCCATAAAATTACTAGTAGTCACTTTAAGGGCATGCTTTCAGTCATACATGTCTCCACTCCCACCTCTTCAATGCAATGAGGAAGGGATCTGGAGATCGGTACGAATGAAAATATGCCTATACTGAAAATAAATCTCCATCTTAAGAGTGGCAGAACTTAGATTTGCACCCAGGAATGTATGCGTACAGATATTTCTCCAAGTAGATTTACCTTTGTGAAACTGGCCTACTGTGTTCAGACTTCCTCTTGTAACTGCAAACTGAACCTAAAATGGCTCCTTGGACAAGCAAGGACTTTTAAGGCTTGCTACAATGGCCGCATAAGATTACAGCTGTCTCAGCAGTGTTAGCAGGACATTTTCTATGAAAAGTCTTCCAAGATTTTTTTCTGGCAATAGATCAAGATATCTGCCAAGCACATAGGTATTTTGCACACCACTGGCAATAACAAGGTGCTGGCTATAACTAGGTGGACATACAATTCTCCAGGTTAGCCTTGAGTAGCACATATCTAGTTGCAGTGATCATTCTGCAATGCACTATGGATAAAATAGAATAGGAAACAATAAAAACTGTTGTACTGTGACCTTCTGTGCCAGCAGCGTAGGAGAGAAACCACAATTAAACGGAATTAAATTCAAACCAACTACAGAAAGCAAGCAACTGTTTTGAGATTGAATTAAGTGCTTTCCCAATATGTTATTAATTAAACTGTTCATAGGGCAACCTACATTAACTGAGCCACTGACACTGCTAAGGTGTACAGTGCTTTTATGAACATAAAGTGCAACAGAGAAAGTAGAATACCTTTTCACAAATAGTACAGTCGAATGATGTGGACAGATGATGAGTTTTTCGACTTAAATTTACAGCAAATGAAATACAATGTTCTTAGCAACATTTATTTATGAAGGCCAATACACAATGTCTCGTGTACAGTAACAACAGGCAGAAGAGAAGGACAGTGAGAAATCACAATTTCTTCTTTCAGCAGATCAATCGTTACGAAAGCAACAGATCGCTCTCTCTCGAATCCCAATACACTTCTGTCCTCTGCCCACTGGAAGGTTTCAAATCATTGTGGTACAACTGATTCCAAGAGATGTTCTGCCGCAATTTTTCCGCAATCCTCAAATGTCAGTCCAATGCTTTCCTTGAGCTGTATGAACAAGTTACTTACCTTCGGTAACGATATATCTGTAAGAAACATTAGTAGTGATAGATTCCTTACCTTAGAATATCCCCAGGCGTCAGACTGGATCCGGAACGTTTTCGTCAGCAGTACCCCTGCGCGTCGGTAGGTGGCGTCGTGCGGCTCCGCGTCCGTCGTTGGCGTCGTGGTCGCCGAGATGATATCGCGGGCGCTACTTAGACGCCGCCCACGCGCGCTCACGTCAGTTCTGTACACGACTTTCCGCGCCAGGAACGCAGAGCCATGCAAGATACTGACCACTGGTGCCTTGAAACTAGGGCCCTGAAAGGGATGACCTTAACCCTAGAAATCAGTTTGCAGAACGGGGAGGAAGGGTGGGGCGGTAAGGAATCTATCACTACTAATGTTTCTTACAGATATATCGTTACCGAAGGTAAGTAACTTGTTCATCTGAAAGAAACACATAGTGATAGATTCCTTACCTTAGAATAGATACCGCAGCAATACCAACCCCGGTGGTGGGTCTGCGAACCAAGATCACACCAGAAAGTCACGGAGAACAGAACGGCCAAAGAAGCCGTCTCTCCGGACTTGGCTGTCCAGGCAATAATGCTTGGTAAACGTGTGCAGCGAGGCCCACGTGGCTGCCTGACAGATGTCTTGCAGGGGGACACCACATCCCAATGCAGTAGTGGCTGCAGTAGCTCTGGTGGAATGAGCACGCAGCCCCACCGGAGGTTCTTTTTTAGCCAAGGAGTAACATGTTTTGATACATAAGACAACCCAGCGGGAGATAGTTCTCTTGTTTACCGCCCGACCTTTCTTGGTGCCAACGTAGCCAACAAAGAGCTGGTCATCCACCCGGAACTGCTGTGTGCGGTTGATATAAAAGGAGAGCGCACGTTTTGGGTCCAGACGGTGGAGCCTCTCTTCCTCTCTGGAAGGATGCGGAGGCGGAAAGAAGGTGGGCAAGGTAATAGTCTGCCCAATGTGAAAGGCCGTAACCACTTTTGGCAAAAAGGAAGGACGGGGCCTGAGCACAACCTTGTCCGGATGGACTGATAGGAAAGGAGGCTTACAAGAAAGAGCCTGGAGCTCACTCACACGCCTAGCGGAGGTGATGGCCACCAGGAAAGCAGTCTTCAAGGTCAAGAGACGAAGAGGACAGTTATGAAGTGGCTCAAAGGGAGCACACATCAAGTATGTAAGAACCAAATTCAAGTCCCACTGAGGCATCACGAAAGGAATAGGTGGAAAAAGGTGTGTAATGCCTTTGAGAAATCTATTTACAACAGGGGACTTGAAAAGAGAGGGCTGATCAGGGAGCCTGAGAAAGGCCGAAATAGCAGAAAGGTAGCCCTTGAGACTGTCCAGAGCAGAGCCCTGCTGGGCCAAAGAAAGAAGGAACAGTAGGACCTCAGAAAGAGGAGCAGAAAGGGGATCCACAGCCTTTGCTGTGCACCATGCCACAAATTTGTTCCACCTGCAGGCGTATACCGATTTAGTGGAGGGACGCCTGGCTGCCAGAATGCAAAAACAACAGTTGATGGACAGAATGCAGAACAATGTCATACATTCACCCCAGTACAGAGATCTGGGCCTAAATCCATCGTTTTTTTGCTCACCATGCCATTCCAGTTTGAACCCAGCCATATGCAAATCAGTCTTGACCCTGTGCCTCATGGGAACAGTCCAGCCCGAACTGCCAAGCCAGGTCCTCCCTGGACGGGAAACAAGCATCCTAGGACCGGTTTCGGGGTTTCACCCCTCTTCAGCCAGGATAGCTTGATTCCAGTGGCATGGAGAGCACGGGACCCACGTCTGGGCATACCCGTCCCACTCGGGGTGACAAATGCAAAAACAACAGTTGATGGACAGAATGCAGAACAATGTCATACATTCACCCCAGTACAGAGATCTGGGCCTAAATCCATCGTTTTTTGCTCACCATGCCATTCCAGTTTGAACCCAGCAATATGCAAATCAGTCTTGACCCTGTGCCTCGTGGGAACAGTCCAGCCCGAACTGCCAAGCCAGGTCCTCCCTGGACTGGAAACAAGCATCCTAGGACCGGTTTCGGGGTTTCACCCCTCTTCAGCCAGGATAGCTTGATTCCAGTGGCATGGAGAGCACGGGACCCACGTCTGGGCAGGCAATAGCTTTGGCTGCCAGAATGACATCACAGATTTCAGGAGGTAAGTCAAATGGAATCAGCTGTCGCCGCTCAATCTCCACGCAAGGAGGTGGAGGCTGGACAGGTTCGGGTGGAGAACCGTCCCCTGTTGCTGCGACAGAAGATCCTCTCGAAGAGGCAGTCGGATCGGGGGATCCACGCTCATACTGAGTAGCTCGGGATACCATACTCTTCGAGCCCAGTCCGGGGCCACAAGGATGACTTGTGCCCGGTCGCGTCTGATTTTCTTCAGCACTCTGGGTAGAAGTGGTATAGGCGGAAAGGCGTACAAGAGACCGCAACTCCACTCGCGACGAAAAGCGTCGCCGAGCGAGTGCCGCCTTGGAAATTCCAACGCGCAGAACTGCTGACATTGCGCGTTCTCTTCGGTGGCGAATAGATCTTACCAAGGTTCTCCCCACTGTCGAAAGAGACCTTGCGCCACGTCCGAGTGAAGACGCCATTCGTGATCCATCATGCACCTGCGGCTGAGTTCGTCCGCCCTGGCGTTCAGTGAACCCGCCAGGTGTTGAACCACCAGGGAAATGCCCTGATGTTCCAGCCATGTCCAGAGGCGCAGATCCTGACATAGGGTCCAGGACCCCACCACGCTCTGTTTGTTGCAGTACCACATGGCGGTGGTGTTGTCGGTGAACACCTGCACTACTCTCCCCTTGACAGAGGGAAGGAATGCCTTCAGTGCAAGTCGGATCGCCCGAAGCTCCAGAATGTTGATATGGAGCCTGGACTCCGCCGGAGACCAGAGGCCTCTGATCTCCGCCTCTCCCATGTGGCTGCCCCATCCCAGGAGGGACGCGTCCGTCACCACTGTGTACTCCGTTTGGGGAAGGGAGAGGGATCTGCCGCTGACCCAATGTTGATCCGTGAGCCACCACTGCAAGAGTTGTGCAGTGCCCTCCGAGATCTGGACGTAGTCGGACAGGTTTCCCTGATGCTGCGCCCACTGGAACTTCAGGTCCCACTGCAGAGCCCGCATATGCCACCTGGCATGATTGATCAGCAGGATGCAGGAGGCCATGAGGCCCAGCAGCCTCAGGGTCATCCTGACGGAAACCCAGGATAAGGGCTGAAAGATCGGAATCATAGCCCGAATATCCCGGACTTGCTGTTCGGGAGGATAAACCCGAAACTGCGCTGTGTCCAGAACCGCTCCGATGAAGAGGAGCTTCTGAGAGGGGATCAGGTGTGACTTCGGCACGTTGATGGAGAACCCCAGCAAATGCAGGAGGTCGGCCGTAGTCTGGAGGTGGGAGACGACTGTCTGGGGCGAGCCCGCCTTCAACAACCAGTCGTCGAAATAGGGGAAGACTGAAACCCCTGATCTGCGCAGATGAACTGCGACCACCGCCATCACTTTCGTGAACACCCGAGGGGAGCTGGTAAGGCCAAAAGGGAGCACGGTGAACTGAAAATGCTCGTGGCCTACCGTGAACCGGAGGTAACGCCGGTGGGCCGGCAGGATGGGAATATGAAAGTAAGCATCCTGCAAGTCCAACGCTACCAGCCAGTCTTGTGGGTCTAGAGCAGACAAGACCTGAGCAAGTGTGAGCATCTTGAACTTCTCCTTCCGGAGGACGAGATTGACGTCCCGAAGGTCCAAGATAGGACGCAGGCCCTTGCCCTTCTTTGGAATCAGAAAATAGTGGGAATAACAACCACAACCTACTTCTGGCATCGGAACGCGCTCTATGGCCCCCTTGGCCAAGAGGACCGCAACTTCCTGCTGGAGAAGTGCCAAGTGATCCCCTGATACGCGGTGGTACTGAGGTGGCATGGCTGGAGGGGTCGTCTCGAAGGGGAGGGAGTAGCCCCTTCGGACTATCTGTAAAACCCACCTGTCCGACGTGATGGTGCGCCAGTGGGGGAGGTGATGGCGAAGCCTGCCACCCACTGGCGTTTGATGGGCCTGAAAGGTTGGACTAGGAAGGTTTGGAGGCAGTGGTGGCGGGGGTGGAGGTGGACTGACCCGGCTGCTGGCCTCCTGAACCACCGCGGCGGTTCCCACGTCCGCGGCCGCGCGTGGACTGTTGCGCTGGCCTGTGGCTCTGTTGCGAACGTGGTGGGTTGCCCCTTCCGCGAGCACGAAAGGCAGAAGGGCGGAGGAGGGCGCGTGGCCGAAAGGCCAAAGGACTTGGCCGTAGCCCGTGAGTCCTTGAAGCGCTCCAAAGCACTGTCTGCCTTATTGCCAAAGAGGCGAATGCCATCGAAGGGCATGTCCATCAAAGTGTTCTGGACATCCCCCGAAAAGCCAGTTGTCCTCAGCCAGGCGTGGCGGGGGAGCGCCACTGTCGTGGAAATCGCCCTGCCTAGCGAGTCGGCGGTGTCAAGGCCACAACGGATTGTGAACTTGGCTGCATCTCTCCCCTCAGCAACAACCTGAGAGAGTGCCGTCCGGGCCTCCTCCGGACAGCTAGGCAGCACCTGCGCTACCGTATCCCACAAGGAGTGTGAATAACGGCCCAAGAGGCATGCAGTGTTCACAGCCTGCAGCCCGAGGCTGGCGGAAGAAAAAATCTTCTTCCCGTACTGTTCCAGCCTCTTGGATTCCCTATCCGGGGGTGTGGAAGGGAATGCGCTTGGGGAAGCAGAGGCTTGGACAACCAAGCTCTCAGGGGTGGGGTGTTGGGAGAGGAAAAGGGGGTCGCCCGGGGCCGGGCGATGGCGTCTGGCCACGTTCCTGTCCACAGGAGCCCCTGTGCTGGGCCTGGACCAGGAGCCCAGTAGAACGTCAGACAGTGCTTCATTAAAGGCAGCAGTGGCTCCGCAGAGGAAACTGCTGGCTGAAGCACTTCTGTCAGGAGGTTAGTCCTGACGGCCACAGTAGGTAGCTGCAGGCGGAGTGTCGTAGCAGCACTATGCAACACCACAGAAAAACTAGCGCCCTCCTCCGTAGCCAATTAGGAGGAGACATCATGCCAAGGTCTGGAGAGGTGTCCAGACCACTGGCGTCCCCCAGCTCCTCAGCCCAGTCCGGGTTATACTCACATTGAGCTGTGAGAGGGTCCTCAGACCCCTCCCAGTCCTCCCCTTCCTCCTCCTGCTGCTGAAAAGGAGGAGGATGGATATAGGGAAAAAGATTCCCAAACGGCGTCGGAATCGGCGTCGGTCGACACCGTTCCGGCACCGTATCCATGTCGGGGCTGAAACCGGGGCCGACGTCGTCCGGCGCGCCGGGCGACGTCCAACGTGGTGCCGGTGGGGTCGACGTCGGTGGAGGTGTGACTAGGTCAACCGGCGTAGACCGGGATCCACGACGGGATCCATGGGAGTCCTGCGGCGCCGAGGCCGGAGCCGACGGCGACGCGGGGGCCGGAGCCACCGGCGTCAAAGGGCGAGGACTCCCAGTCGGGCCCGCGGGGCCCGAAGGCGCACCGGAGGGGCCCGACGGCCCAAATAGGCGAGCCAAAGCGGACAGGAATTCCTGTACCTGGGCCGGAGTCGCCGATGAACCCGGGAAGGGCGGGTAGGTCACCGACGACTGCGTAGGCTCCGCCGGAGCCACGGGGTGGCACCACCCGCTCCCTCAGCCGCGTCGCGCGACCGGCGAGGGGAAGTCAAAGAACGAGGACGTTTCTTCGACTTCTTTTTGTGCTTCGCCTTACCTGACCCCGAGTGCGAAGACTTCGATTCGCACGACTTCCGATGAGGACGGCTCCGCGACCGGTCCCTCGACCTCCCTCTGGACCGGGACCTCTCACGGCGCGGAGCCGACTGCCGGGCTTCCAGCAACTTTCGGGACCACTCCCGCAAAGTCTTCGGCACCATGGCCCGGCAGTCGGGGCACGACTTGGGGTCGTGGTCGCGCCCCAGGCAGAAGAGACACACGCGGTGCGGGTCCGTCACCGACATCATGCGATGACAGTCCTCGCAAGATTTAAACCCGGGCATCCCTAACTGCGCCAGGAGTCGATCGACTCAAAAACGTGAGACAAAAATCTCAAAAAACTCAGTCAAAAATTGACTGGGGTACCGCTCTCTCTGGATCTGCGCTTGCTGGCGCGGAAAAAGAAAGAACTGACGTCAGCGCGTGTGGGCGGCGTCTAAGTAGCGCCCGCGACATCATCTCGGCGACCACGACGGACGCGGAGCCGCACGACACCACCTACCGACGCGCAGGGGTACTGCTGACGAAAACTTTCCGGATCCAGTCTGACGCCTGGGGATATTCTAAGGTAAGGAATCTATCACTATGTGTTTCTTTCAGATTAATAATTTACCATCCGATCTTCAAAACACTATTAAAAAGAAACACAGGTAAGCTTTAGCCATCAAAAATAGCAATATATTTTGTAGACTGATGAGTACATTGCATTTGTCCGCCTCTCGGAACATGGTGAATCAACTGTTTGGTGTAGTGACTTGATTTATTTGTAGGTTGTGTAAAGCAAGAATAACAAACTTTGTTCAGCCACTTGAACCTTTTAAAAAGGATACCTAAATATATCTGAAATTAGAGAAGGTACAGTTTTTAGACAGATAAAGGGAACGACTGTCCATGACTGAGAAAGTGTTTAGAGCTAAAGAATTATCCTACATATATAGGCATGGTACATGGGTTGAGACAATAGTTTAATATGCAGACTAATCCATTCGTTTTCTTCGAATATTAAGGAGATTTACTTTCAGTAAAGAATGGAATGTTCATGTGGTATTTCAAGAAAAATATTTTTAAACATAGCTAAACGAGATGGTTATGTAAAATACCCTATTTTACACAATCAGATACCTATTAAACAAATCTCAACACAAACCCAGACCTATACAGATTGTCTGCCATTGCTCCTTACGTATCCTGCAATAGAGGAATACCTGCCAGATCGGGGATATCCAGGGGGCAAAATTCTGGATGTGCAGCAATTGCTCTTCTCAAGCCCACCGATAGTTAGATTCTCTATAACACTACTTGATGTGTGCAGTAATTGGTAAAACTGTTGACGAGAACTTGAGAAATTGACCTATTCCACGTCTGGCTCTCATGCACGTCTAGGAGTGCAGATGAAATATTAACAAACTGACTGTTATCTGAACACCATTATCCAGTTTGATATGTTAAGCCTGACAAGAGGTATTATGCAGTTGCTAGATGTAATGAGATTCACTACTCTCTGCAAAGTTGCCTGGCCCGAGCATGTTCACTGTTGGAGTGATAGAAGGGAACTTCTCTGGGAGGCAGGTTTTTGTTGGATGTGTGTCCAAAACAATCTTTGCGGAGATAAATCTTTAAGAAGGAATTTGAAATTTACTGGTGATTTGTTACTCGTAGCTCGAGCAGATAATTGACGCCTACTGCAATAAACTGTGTCAACCAAATCATGATATTGAGATAAGAAATGCAGGTGGGTCACTGAAAAATTACTCGACAAAATGTTCTCTTTTAATTTGAGAAGTCGTGGAGATCAAATGTTGCCTACGCCGTTCGTTGGAGCAATAAGAAGGAAAAAAGCCACAGTTGAGGGCAAGTTCCATGTGTGATCATTTAGTGGTCATTGTTTTCAATGGTGTTATACCTTCATCTACAGTTACTTTTAGCTTTGTGCGTCATGTAGTACATTTGGATAAAGCTGGGGTAGACTATGCAACATTATTATGGTTGCTGTTGTTATTCTTAGTAGAAGTACAATCGGCAGCATTTCTATTAATGTTATTAAAAAACACAGTTTTATTGCTGCAGCATACAGAGGGGGCGGGATGGTCCAGTGGGAGGGAAGCTTGCTGTTGACACAGAAAAGCCAACTCGCCCTTCTGAAGTCAGTAAATTGAGTAGCATTAGGTTGAGTGGTAGTAACACCTTTGTGTGCATGCTAAAAAAAGGCAGAAGTGCAGTTTAAAATTCTGCAGAAAAAAACAAGCTATTGCTATTAGGGAATCCAATTTCTGTGTTATACTATAGCACATACACCTCTTAAGGCGCATGGCACTGCTGAATATCAAAGATGTAACAGATGCATTTATTCCTGGAAGCCTGTGTAAAAAAAGGGCCTTGCAGTTTGCCTCTATACTGGGCCAAACAGCAGTTCATGCGCGAGTTTTATTCAGCATCTCTCTACCTGAGACATTTTGCATTTTCACACTGGTAATGTTTATGGCCATGAAACCCATACTGTAATAGGTTTTATAAGAACCACCCATACCATAATGGAACAGAATGTGATGCAATGTAAAAGAAGAACTAATACCCACTCAACACAGACACCCTGCTCCCATTGAGTCTCTTAGTTCACAACCTATACACTAACTTCATTTTGATCTAGTTAAACTGCGAGATGTTGAGTCCAAAACGTCCACTAAATTTTAAGGGATGCTAACCACAACTTGAGTTACAACCTGGAATGCAGTCACCTTCAGTCTCTGCTTCCCTGTAGTTCCTCCAAGTGGGGCAGTGTTTGCATAAACACTGGCCCCACGTGGAGGCAAGCTGTAGCTCTGTGGGGATCCTGAATAAAGGGAGAGTGGTCATCAATCGTTGTGCATCATCCCTTACAAACCCATCCATCTAACACCAAGCAGATATACTGCAGACCCACCACCTCCCACCCCAGACTCTCTAATGCCAACATAAAAACAGGACCAATTGTTTTGCAAGCTACAGTGGGTCTCTGTCAAGACACAGCTCCACTTCTATGGCATCCAGACGTAATAATTCATTGCTGAGGTGCATCGAAGAAGCGTAGCGAGTGAAATGGCAGTAAGACCTGTTCTGGCAAACTTTCAGTCTGGGCTTTGCCACGCTGTCCATCTCTGAAACTGGACCATATTAAAAAATTCACATTCACATAAGATAAAACTGCTATGAGTCATGTCCATTACAGGGTTCTGTAGCAGTCTATAGCAATTAAACCACCCATCACCACTTAAATAGGCATGGAATAACTAAAGACATCTGCCACATGCCGCTGGCAAAAGGAAGACTTTAATTTAGTCCCCCACAGCAGGTCCCAACAAGCTACTGCTTCTTGACATCTCACAATGATGAGTAACCTACGTACCTCTGTTAACACTCTTTATGGTGGATTCACATAATACTGTCTAGTGTCCTTTACATCAAGCAAACACTTGAGGCTGATGTCATGGTAACTGAGAACTGCTTTCCACGAAAGACTGTGTACATCAGATTTATACAATGTTTCGAAAATAGGGCTCATCAACCCCGAAAGGACTACATTCAGAACCAGACGAGAAGATGTCCTTATGGAAGGGTGGACTTTTTTTTTAATGCCCTCAGTAAAAAAAAACCTATCAGTGCAGAAATGGCGAAACAGTGTTTTAGAAAAAGGATATTTCAAACTTAATGGATCAATGCATAGCATGTATGAGGATAACTCTTCTTGTCCAGGTATCATATACAATAGGACTTCCATTCGAAGACTTAGGAAATCTTGAAGCAGGTCAGTTGCCCTCAGGAGACAGGCAGTCAAGTTCAGCAAATTAAGGTAGCGATGCAGGATGAGTGCTTCTTGTCTGGATTGGAGATCAAGCATAGATAGAAATCTCATGTACAGCAACAATGTAAATAGGAAGCAATATCGGAATATTCACATCATGTCAGAGGGAAAGGGACCATCTTTAATCTGGATTCTTCCAGCTTCAGAAAGGGGAAATAAAGTTGGGGGTTGGAGGGGGGAGGGTGTAGCTAACATAAAAACTTTGGACTAGCTCTTCAAAAGAGAATTGTTCTTGGAGTTAGGTTACAGTACCTGGACAGGTCTAATTATTATGTGCGTTTTGCTGTTGGAATGAAGTGTTGTTGGGAAGGAACAAGGCATGCTCCAGGACACTTCTCAAGTAGACTATTGTGATCATCAGGCCTTGCGGCAGATATAGTTGCTGCTTTATTTGGTTCGCTGTGGATGGTCCTAAACTTTGCTCCACCCAGCTTCATTAGGTAGCAGTACATGTTAGTGTTTTGAATGTTTGCACCATCACTTTCATAACTATTACTAAAGCAACAAAAAGACTTGGAAGCTATATGGGCAAACTTTGGATCAAACATGTTACTATGATAGGAATTTTCCTTGAAATAACATATATTTGTCAGGTGATCCATGTGAGCTTCAACCCCCAACCACAGAGTCATGTTAATACTAACTGAAGAGGAAGTTGCTTCTGGAATGTTATTCCATCGATCATGTGTTATTCTGAAAACACCAGATAAGATATTAAAACATCTTGGGTGTTTTCCTTAGGTTGTCATAATACCTCTCACATTTTATCACAAGTGAACGAGGAGAAAACCCACACTTGTAGAGGTCTTCTGCAGCTACACATGAAACAATGTGAAAATACAGCAAGCCACAAATTCAAGAAAATACAAGGGCTGTCTGGCTGAAGTCCAACAACTGGTTTCAAGAAATATATCAATTTGGTGGCTAGAAGTGTCTTTATGAAATGAAATTAAATTAAATAGTGCATTTAATATAGCGCACAGCTACTCAAACTAGAGTGTCCTGGCGCGGAGGCAGCGGGAAGAATGGAAAGAAGTTAGGAACGGGTTAGTTTTTAAAAAGCCAGGTTTTAAGGTTCTTTCTAAAAGTTAGCAGGTCAGTGGTTAGTCTCAGAGGTTCTGGAAGGCTGTTCCACATCCTTGTGCCAAGGAAACCGAACGATCTACCCCCCATGCGTGCACGGCGTATTTTGGGCACGAGGGCAAGGTTAGCGTTTGTGGATCTTAGGGATCTAGTAGGGATGTAGCAGTTAATGCGCTTATTCAAGTAGCTGGCTCCTGAGCCGTAGAAAGCTTTTAAAAAGATGACCATCGCTTTTAAGCTTTTAAGTCGATCGGTTCTAACATACGTAGCCAATGCAGAGACCTTAGAATGGGGGTCATACTTGAGCTGGGTTTGGACCTCACAATAGCTCTGGCCGCCGCATTTTGCACCACTTGCAGTCGCTGGATAAGGCATTTGGGTAGACCGAAGTACAAACTGTTGACGTAGTCAAGTTTAGATGTCACCAGGGCTTGCACCTCAATCTTTCTGCTGTCTAGTGATAGCAGCAGTAGGAATTTTTTTAACATGTGGAGTATGCCAAAACATGCGCCTGTTCGAGTTTGGATCTGAGAGCGCATGGAGAGAGTATTGTCGATCACAATACCTAAGTTCTTGACTTTCTCCTTGGCTGGGGGCGGGGGTGGCAGGTCTTTTGGCCACCAAGTGCTCCAGTTGTACGTTTCAGGTTGTCCAAAGAAGACGACTTCTGTTTTGTCCAGGTTACACTTCAGCTGATTTATCTTAAGCCAGTTGAAAACCTTTGTGAGGCAGGACCTAATCTTTGCGCCGTCAAAGTTGATTCCTTTATCACATGTAAAGATCAGCTGAGTGTCATCAGCATATGAGACAACTTTTGCGCTCTCTTCTTCTACCAAAAATGCAAGGGGTGATAGATATATATTGAAAAGGTGGGACTGAGAATAGAGCCCTGGGGAACACCCACATTCATGGCAGATACGGGAGATGAGAAAGGAGGAAGCCAGATGTCCTGTGATCTGTTTCCCAGGAAGGAGGACATCCATGTTAGGGCGGTCCCGCCCAGACCGATGTTTGCTAGTCTGTTGAGGAGCCTCTCGTGAGGGACCGTGTCAAAGGCTGCCGACAAATCGAGTAGTATCAGAACAGCCTTTCCTCCTTGGTCTAGCTTACCCTTGATAAATTCTGTCACTTCCAGCAGAGCGGACTCTGTACTATAATTGGACCTAAAGCCTAATTGAGACTCATGAAAAAGCTTCTGGTCTTCGATGTGCTTTAGGAGGGCCCTGTTTACATGTTTCTCTAGCACTTTAGAGAGGGCAGGAAGAAGGGAGATTGGCCTATAGTTGGTGGGATCCGTCTGTTCGGCCATAGCTTTTTTAAAGAGGGGTAGAATCTTCGCTTGCTTCTATAAGTTCGGCATATTGCCCGAAGAGAGGGATAAATTAAACAGCTTATTGGCTGTAGGATTGATGACAGGAGCTAATAGGTTAAGAATATTCGCCGGGCAAGGGTCAGTTGGAGAGCCTGACTTTGTGCTTTGGAGTAGAACAAGTGACTCCTCCAACTGAAGCTCGGGGAAAGATAGTAAAGTAGGGGGTTCCTGCGAGACAAATTTTCTATTTGCCGTGTGGTAGAAGGTCAGTTCTTCCTCAGAGATGCTATTGAAGGCTTGTTTGATAACAGTGATCTTGTTATGGAAAAATTGTGCTATCTGCCTAGACCATTCCGCCGTGCGAGGCCCTTCCTTCATGCCGGCTTTAGGGGAGGTGAAAGACTTCACAATGCTGAAGATTTCTTTACTCTTATTTTGGGCTGATTCTATCTTGGTCTGGAAGAAGTTTTTCTTAGCCACCCTCACTAGGGTATAGTGAGCTTTTAGGGTTTCTTTATAAGCTTTCCTGTCTTCAGGCAGGTAATGTTTGCGCCATTTCTTTTCGATTTTTCTGCAATTCTTTTTGCTAGTTCTGACGGAATCATTAAACCACGGTGATGGGGGTGCTGACCTCTTGGAGGAGCGTGTGGCTGCGGGTACGTCGGCATCAATGTTTGCGCGGAGCCACAAGTCTACTCCATCAGGTTCGGGGAGGATCGATCAAGGGCGTCTGCTAGCGTCGGGATAGATATTTTGTGTAACGCCCTGTAGCTAGAGTCCCTCTGAATTATATTTGCCGGGAGAGCTGGATCTAAGTTAGGAATTATGAAGTTGAGAAGGAGGTGTACTGTAATAGACAGTGGAGGACTTGCCGATAGGTCAAAATTGTGAAAAATTTGGTCGAGGGTATGGCCTTTCTCGTGGGTGGCCGTAGAAATCGATTTATAAAGAACATTCAATTCTGAAACTGGTCTGCCATACTGGATATTCTGCACTGAAAGGGATTTGACTTTCTCTGGCATACATGAATTATAAATGTTGGAAACATTCAACGATTGTGTGAAAATCCTATGGAACTTTCTGGCAAGTGTTTGATTCCAGGATCTGGTCATCCACCATATGTCTCTGAGGTAAGCCACTGGAAGTGCCTTGCATTAGAAAAAGGCAACTTAGAGAAGACACACTGCAAAGGTGATATGGAGTGCTTTCTCAAAACTTCCCAGCTTGACTGTTAGCAACATCCTTCCGTCATCTACAGAATTCTAAATGGCATTTCCTAACACACTGGACACTTAGCTGTGGGATAAATGTCAGCAAGACAAGTTGTGCAGATACCTTGGTTTTTCCTCTATTTTTTCTCCACCAGAGGCGGCGTATCAGAAAGATCTGAAAATAAACCACCCGGAGAAAACCTGGAAAAATAAACTTTACCTCTACAGAAAATGGTTTTAATGAAAGTACAATCTAAATTGTTAAAGCAAGGGAAAAAAACTACTTCAAATATGGTTGAAAGTAAAAAACTGAATAGAGCAAAGCCTAGTGTTCAATGATCCTTGCTCCCCGGAGTGAAAAAAGATATGAGGAATAACTATTTTGGAGCAGAACTCTCAAGCACTCTGCCCAACTGAAACTCACAATGTAAAATGACCACACCATGAAGCAAATGCATATTTATCAAATGACTTTCTCCTTTCAGAAGGTAGAGTATAAAAAGCCTTAAACAGATCACTTGCTTGTCTGAATTTTCACATATAACAAATTGGTACCATCATGTATGTACATTTAAAATATTTAGGGAAAGATGTTTGTTTTTATAACATATATCCTGGGATGTACACATAGGTGGAGATATGACAGAGTTCATGAGCATTGATAAAGACAATAAATGATGTAGAATAGAGCTTTAGACCACTGTAGACCTACATCATTCACAAGTTATGCCTCAAGAAGCACCTCCAGATTGTGCAAAGTCTTAGGATTTATGGACATCAAGTGGGTGATAAAGGTGTAAGGCCTCTAATACACCTTCAAATCATACCCAGTGAAAGGGGCTCTACGCACTTTGAAATCATACTCAGCGAAAGGGGCTCTAGCTCGTTCTATTGTATAAAGTGGCAGAACTGAAAACTGGGACTGGCTCTTTAAAAAAAACCACAAAAACCCCACAAAAGGTATATACATACCTTCTGCTTGTTCACAATAAAATTTCGAAATTGACAAAGTGAGCACACCTAGATATAGCCAGCTGTTCCTTGTAGAAAGAAACACGAACTACAGGCGTGGACAGGATGGTGTGAGCTTAGAAACCAGAGACGAATATATGTCGATACTTCGCAAACTAAAACAACGCATACTTTTACAACGTTGTTTTTAGTTTGCAAGTACCATTACAACGCATTTTTCTAAAACGCATACCATTACTTCGCATTTGCTTTACAATGCATATAAAATGTCTTTACAACGGATCCCAATTCCCCGCATACTTTTACAACGCATTTTTTTAAAAAATAACACCCCAACACTACGCTAATTTCTACATCCATATACACTACCCTACATAACACATACTCCACAACACTACCCTAAAACACTACCCTACACTACACAACACAACACTACCCTAAAACACTACCCCCTACACGACCCTCCCCCTTCCCCCATTCCAGTCCCTACACTCAAACACTACCCTACACGACCCCCCAACACTACCCTAAACCCTAAAACACTACCCTACACTACACAAACACTACCCTAAACCCTAAAACACTAACCCAAGCACGACCCTGCCCCTACCCCCAGTCCGGTCCCTACACTGAAACACTACCCTGCACGACACCACGACACTACCCTAAACCCTAAAACACTACCCTACACTACACTAACACCACAACACTACCCTAAACCCTAAAACACTACCCCCAGCACGACCCTACCCCTACCCCCAGTCCCGTCCCTACACTGAAACACTACCCTGCACAACCCCCCTGACACTACCCTAAACCCTAAAACACTACCCTACACTACACGAACACCACAACACTACCCTAAACCCTAAAACACTACCCCCAGCACAACCCTGCCCCTACCCCTAGTCCGGTCCCTACACTGAAACACTACCCTGCACGACCCACCCGACACTACCCTACACTACACAAACACCACAACACTACCCTAAACCCAAAAACACTACTCCTCAAACACAAACCCTTTAAAAATACACAGCCCCTCTTACCTCTCTCTCCTCGGTGCACGTCCCTTGTTCTCGGCTGCAAGCGTTGTCAATCAAAGGCGGTGAGGACAGCAGAAGTGCCCAAAAAGCCCCCAGCCAGCGCACAGGAGCCTGCAGATCCGCACCGGGCACCTGCGCCTCTCCCCTACTTGCTCCATCCGCGCCGCTCAAGGCCCCACAGCTCACCAATCCATACCGTGACTTTACACAGAGGCCGCCTCCACCCCACTGCCGTCATCGCTGCCTCCTCGGGTGCTCTGCCATCTGGGCGCCGGGTTTTCGTTAGTGCCGGAGGGGTCGTCACTCCAATTCCTTGCTCAGCCATACACGCATTACAACGCATGCGTTGTAACAGCGCATGCGAAGTAATAACATGCCTAGTAAAGGCTACGTGTTGTTACAGCGCATGCGTTGTTACGCTTACGTTGTAATGGTATGCGAACTACAAGTCGCGTACTAATGGCTGTTTACCACCAGAGACACCAGCAGTGTGGGTCAGCCTACTAGTGCTGAGATGTGCACAAATTTGTTTCCACCCATCTGCAACCCAAAGAGGAACAAACAAACCCAGAGAGGAATCTGAAGGAAAAGAAAAACTCCAGCTTAGGATTTGAGAGGAAAAACATCAAATCAAAGAAGAACTCAAGCAGATATATGGGTCGGGGAAATGTCTGGGTCAAGCGTACACTTAAGCTTCCAAGGTATTTCTTCTTCTTTGCTTTGCAAGTTACTGTAGTCCATAGCCACAGCACAACATTTACGATACATGTAGAGAAAGGAGTCCTGTGAAGAAGTGAATCCACCAAATCCAATTCTTCCCTCTTTTTTACTGTGCATCTTTGAGATACACCAGAATAGGTCTGACCACCAGCTACCAGGTCAAGGATGGTAGGTGGTCGGAGAGGTTACTAGTGAGGTTAACCGTTCATGTGGTTTCTCCAAAGCATAGAAAGACCATTAGATTCTTAGAACGACTGGCAGGATTTCACAAATAAACACTGTGCTCCACCTATTTTGGCTAGGGTTAAAGCCCTAAATACTATTAGATGCACTTGCCTATTCTCCAAGAAACTGCAAGGAAAACTCTGTTCGGCCAAAACCCGCTGCAACCAATGATAAGTGAAGTAGACAATGCCCCTTCAAGATTCAGGAGTGTGAACAGTACTCTACTAACTGCACACGTACACAAAACGAAACCAGACTCTGATCTACAATACAAATGTTTAGAAAGTCATACCCTGGACTAATGAAAACCAATGCAATGCCATATAATGGCAGATTGTGCGCTACACAGTGCTAATTACCAGTAACAACAACTAACCACAACAGTCAAGACTTGTGCACAACAGTGCCCCAATAACTGGGTCATTTGCTTAAACCAGAAAGCGGATGTCCAGATGTAGAATAACTCCTTGACAAATATCCCCCTCCACTTCGCTGAATTAATCATTTAATTATGTTTCCCTAATAGTGGACACAATCGTAAATTAGCTCTCTTTAAATGTGGGTCAATACTCAATAAATGGGGATAGGATAATTACCTCCTGGCCAGTTACACTGCAAAACTCAAAGCACGACTTTCTATAAAACGTATTGTGTGCGCTATCCAGCTGAATATTTTATTTCTGGCCCTCTGATGAATATGTCAGAGGGCCTGCTGGTGCTACTCGCAACTATAGGACAGCATTCAGTTTCTTATTCTAACTATGATCATGCAACATAATCATCTTTCATAAAGTATTCAAATAAAGTAAAAACCACGAATCAAAAGGGCCGGACAAGCATAATATTTTACAAACAGTGGATGTAAAGTCTGCAATATCAAAAAATATATTAAGCAAAATATAATTAGTATTAGAAAATTGTGGACAAATCAGGAGACAATCTTATTATAGAAAGTACATCTCTTTTTTCCTGTACTATGAACTGGAAAAAACACAAATTAACATAACTGCTCAAGAGGTGTTTCTAATGTTGCACTTGTACATGATCCCCCTAAATTCTGTCAAAATATCTAACTCTGCAGTTAGAGTCTGCCACATGCTTTGATGAAAAAAGCTGTGCCAAGCAGAAAATGAATGCAAGATGTTCTCAACATCCACCGATCTCAAAGCCTTTGTTTACTTACAAAAGAACAAAGGCAGCTCATTTATGTAACATCAATATTATGTTTTCATTATACAACTTCTCAGCTTTGCCATACAATTACCCATAGCTAAGATGTAGCCTACAGGATAAGAACGGGACCAAAAGGCTTCAGCACTAAAAACTTAACAAGCATTGGCAAAGCCAATAGGTCTCAGCAAAGCCCAGCTATTGGCCTTGTCAATGTGAATGTCTTTTAGCCATGTCGTCTAGCAGCACATCTGCTGTTCGGCATGGCTCAAAGTCACTGAAAACCCAGAATCACAGGATGCTGAGCGGATGCCGAGTCTCTTCGCCCCCCCCCCCCAATGTTGAGTTTATTGTCCTGCCCCTCAACACAAAAAAGCGCTATGACGTGGCCTGTGCTGGCCGCATCATAGCGCTTTTTTCAGTGACTTTCAGCCATACTGAACATGTGCTGCTACAACATGGCTAAAAGACATTCACATTTACAAGGCCAATAGCTTTGACACTGCCGAGATCTACTGGCTTTGCCTATGCTTGTTCGTTGTTGACGGGGTCTTGCTAAACAAATGTGGAATTGATAGTGAGAAACAGTTGGGGTGCTTCGAAGTGAAGTGAGGATGTGGTGTAATGGCCAGAACTGCCGATCGGGGAACTGGGGAACCAGGTCCGAATCTCGGGTAGGCTGAACAGTTTGTGATTCTGGGCAAATCACTTACGCTTCCCTGCATACGACAATGAATGTGTCATTGTGTAATGTAACTGGTGAGCACTTAAAGCACTCCAATACCATCGGCTGGTGTTAGAACTATGGGAAGATGGAGGACGGAGCGAGCGTTCCAATACCATCCGATCGTGCACAAAAAATAAACAATTGCTGTTCATGTTTTAACAACTGTGTAAAGAAATGCATTCGTTTATGTACATGTGCATGCATTTTAGTTGCATGTGTACAAGGGAGACTGGTAAGACGGAGGACAGAACGAGTGCTCCAATACCATCGGATCATACAAAAAAAATAAAAGCAGCAGCGACAAGGGAGATAGTGGGGTGATGGGTCAAGCAGGGAATCAGGAGGGGGATGGGGAGATGGGCAAGCAACGACGGGCGAAGGCAGGAGGAAGCAATAATGAGAGGGTAAAAATAAATACCTTAAATGAAGCAGGATCAGCAAAAAAAATGAAGCGTCATTGTGGAATGTAGCTGGTGAGCACTTAAAGCGCTCCAATGCCATCGGCTCATGTTTGTGCTATGGCAAGACGAGCACTCCTATACCATTGGATAGTGCAAATAAATAAACAAGTGGTGTTCATGTTTTAACAACTTTTTTAAAAATGCATTTGATTATGTACACCCGTATGCATTTTAGTGGTATGTGTACAAGGTAGATGGCCTGAAAAGACAAGTACTCTTATAGAGTGCTTGAAAACAAAAAACAAAATCGCTGCGTAAACCTTGAGCAGTGTAAGAAAACCTGTACTTGTCCATGCGCTATGGGAGGGCCAAACACAAGAGGGCATGAAGCGATGAAAATGAGAACGACGCTGAAGTTTACCAATGGTAGGAGATGGACGGCCAGTAAGCCCACAGATAGAACACAATATGTTTCTTCGGGACAGCGCATGCACTGTTTAGCGAGCAGCGCTTGTGCTGTCTATCCAAGACCTAAAAATAATAGATATCGCACAGGTGAAAACTACTGGCTTTGCCAATGCTAGTTCTGTTTATAAAAGGGGATATTAAGTGATTTATCCGTAATCACAAAATGTGCAACTGAGGCCGAGGCTAGGGAGATGATATGGTGTCCTTTCAGGAGAGGCTGTGGCGTAATGGACAGAGCTGCCGACTATAGAGCTGGTAAACCGGGTCTGAGTTTCAGCAACGGCTTAACATCCTTGATTTTGGGCAAATCACTTAATCTCGCTGTGCCTACAAAAATGAATGAGTCCTTGTGTTAAGTCACTGGTTCTTATTTAAAGAGCTCCAATACCTTCGGGTGGTGTTTGGCTCTATATAAAACTGCATAAAAAAAGGTAACTGGTGCTTATGTAAAGCACTCCCATACCTTCAGGTGGTGTTTTTGCTGCATGAAACTGAACGAAAAAAACAACTTTGAAAAGCAGAGTCGGGGGAGGTGGGAATCTGGGGGAAGAGGGGATCTGTTCAACGGCAGTTCAGCATGGGCAAGCAGCGACGGGCAGGAGGTTGACAGGCAACCAACAGCAAATGCAGGCTGCCACGGGGAGAGTAAGTGATTTGCCTAAGTTTACAGAGTCCTTGTGAAAAGTAACTAGTGTTAATGTAAAGCGCTCCAATACCTTTGGTTCGTGTTGGCGATATATAAAACTGCGCAAAAAAAATGTGAAAGGCAGAGTCAATGGAGGAGGCAATCTGGGCAGCGGAGTTCAGCGGGCAAGCAGCGACGGGCAGGAGGTGGACAGGCAACCAACAAGCAAATGTGGGCGGGCACAGGAAGATTAAGTGATTTCGCCATAATCACAAAATGTGGAACTGAGGCCAAGGCTAGGGAGACGATGTGGTATCCTCTTGGGAGAGGATGTGGTGTAAGGGCCAGAGCTGCCAACTATGGAGCTGGGAAACCGGGTTTGAGTTTTGGCCTCGGCTTATCATCCTTGATTCTGAGCAAATCACTTAATCTTCCCGTGCCTACAAAAATGAATGTGTCCGTGTGTAAAGGAATTGGTGCTAATGTAAAGCGCTCCAATACCCTTGGGTGGTGTGGGCGCTATATAAAACTGCACAAAAAAACTTAAAGAATCACAGTGTTAGGCTGGTTTACAGTAGTGAACATGAGGAAATATCTTGCAACGACAACCACATTAAAAAGACTACTTTTGCCAAGGACATTAAGGTGCAGGCAAACCTTGATGATATCAAGACTCAGCCTGGCTCCTTTTAAGAGAGTTCAAGTTAAGAAACAATGGCACACGGAAACACTTCACCAGTGAATGTGGAAAAAGTAAGAAAGTGTCCCGACGGGAAATTTGAAGAAATAAGAGTCCCACCCTATGATATGAGAAGCAACAAGGTGAGACACGAACAATTCAATCATTTCGCACAGGAAAAACGTGGCTATGCAATTACAGCAGAAGATACAGGTACTTTAGAAGCTCTGACATGCCCAGTGATAAACCATACCTGATTCACTTGAGGTCTGATTTTCCAGTTCTAAATAACATTGCAGAACGATCACATATGGTGTCAACACGCACACACCTAGTACCCACACGGGCAGAAAATAGAGACTACACGTGTTCCAAGTAATAGCAGCTGTGCACAAATGCTCCAATCAGCACATCAGGTATACGCTAACAGGACATTAAAATGCAGAACACCACCACTTACTAGAACGAAATAGACTACAATGGGGGTTTAAAGCAGTGATGATGTTGGGGGAGGTGCAAGGGAGCAAGCAGAGATGGGAGGGAGGAGGTGGGGAAACGGAAAGCAGCAACGAAGGGAAAAGCATTGACAGGAAGGGGGTGATCTGTGGACCGGGCATGAGGGCGGGTGGGAGAAGACAAAGCTAGTAAAAGCATGAGCTCTGTGTAGAGTGCTGAAAAAGAAAGAAAAAAGTAGGTCCTAAAAATGGTCTTAAAAACAAGAACAGTGGATGTTTACAAGTATTTGGTCCGTGCCCTGGGGGAAGGCTGAACACAAGAGGAATGACCATGCATGCCAGGGACAAATGGTGACAAAGAATATGAGAGACAGACAATGGAGCGAGCAAATGGGAAGCCTGTGAGCGGGCTGAAGCCCACAGACTAAACACATGCCTCTGCGCTGTCTGGCCAAGACCTAAAAAATAACTGGAGACAGTGTAACTAAATGTAACATTTCTGCAGTTACACAGCTTGCAAAACATGCCCACATACAGGCTCAGTGCCTCTATGCTGGGTGTTTTCTTTTAGCACTGGAGACTTTAATGTTGGGAGAGACCAACATGAACAAAATCACACAATCTGCTCAATTCATCACACTCAAATGAACACATGCAAGAAGACCTGATTTCCAGTATGCCACTCATTCATGTACACAAAGAACCATACCAGGCTCTACTTTAGGTAAGGTCCAACAAACATTTTTGACACAGTATATCTCATAGTTGCAATTAAACAGTCTGCGGGTCCAAATAAATTGTCTCTGAAATGATACTCCTGAGGTTGAAGAAACAAAAAACAAAACAGAAAAATCACCAGAAAGGAAATGAAACAAATAGATCAATGAATTTCATTGAATTAATTTAAGAACTATGCTATGAAGCATTCTTCCTTAGGAAACTGAACAAAATGTTGACATTTTTTACTAACATTGTGACAATCATTGAGGAAATCAGACTGAAACGTAACATTTTCCACTGACTCGTTCTAAATACTGTGATGTGTCTGGTACAACCTTGCATGCCACCCAGTCGAAGGATCACATACAGACATACTGCCAGTTTTGAGTCTCCCTTCCAGCATTCAAGCTCTTGCTGGACCAAGAATTCATACCCAGGCTAGCAGGAACCAGTATACGTATTATGAGTTTTTTTTCTGTCACTCATCAAACAGTTTTCAGCTGCACTAACTATGGCATTCTACCTGAAGTACTTGATCATCCGCTCCTTTGTTTATGCAGTCATGTTGAAGAATTGAAATCACTTCAGCATCTCCCAACAGTGCAAAAGCTGCAGGCTGATCGACCTGGGTTAAACTGGTTGTGTGTCAGAACATTGTTACCTAAATATGGCCAGACAAAAATACCATGGCCTAAATATAATTCACAAAACTACTGCTCAATTTTGGGCAGATTTACTATCATCAAATTCAATGGGGTAATATTTTTGTAAACAATATTGATAACACACTTTTTTCACACAATAGTTAGGCAAAAACATTGCTATACTATACAGTTAAAACTATTACTGAATAATCTATGTATCCCAGCTAAACTGACTGCAGCATGTGATCCAACTTTGGACTCATCACAAGCATGTTTTTGCCCTGCAACGGCTACAAAATCAGGCAAGTCAATTTTGAATGGCTTCAGATGGGAGGCTGATGCTGGGAATACCCGGAAATTTAGGGTTTCTGAAATTGTCACCTCGTCTGTCCCCCTGTCCAGACTCAAAGATTTAGGTACAGGTAAAACAGTCCGTGCCTGCATTCAGTTTTTACTTTTGCACTAGTTTCAACCAATCCGATTTCTCCCTCCACCTCTTTTTTAAATGTGAACACTGCCTAAAGTCTCAATTTGTTTACAACTATAGCAAAAATATGTAACTGAAGTTCAAACGTATTCCTTCTGTTGTGTGTTTCCAGCACGGCCCATTGTAGTTTTACCTATGTTAGCCTAATTGTGCACGTTGTGGGCCGCATTTTCTTTTGAATACGTGACTATATAAACATGCTTGCTTTTGTGCCACACTGTACTTTCACACGGAGCCTGCAAATGTTTTCATGTTCTGTTATTTTCCTGGGATTTAGTCTGAACACCACGGACAAGGTCAAAGAACAATACCCCTTCTTACTCTCTGGTCAGGCACTAGCCCCTAGATATAACACAAGAACACAGCTGCTGTTTGTGAGAACACGTCATAAAGCTGACCACAAGAGTTTAAGCACACACAGGGAGCGAGGGTTCTGGGACAAGATTCATCAGCTGAGATGTAGAACGTTCATCTGTGTATGCTAAGGTTTGGGGTCTGCCGCGAATCCCAGTGATCTTTGATATATAATCATTCAGCTTCAGTAGAAAGAGAGGGGGGTTTAGGATATTCTGTCTTATAACATGACAGTGCTTTTTATGGTATATGGTTTATTGACCATGCAGACAGTATTTTCGGTATGCATTTGTTTTCTAATTGTGACACAAATACTGCATTTTAGGACACAATAGTTTAAATAAATATTCTAAACTTCCTTTGTGTCTCTTTTTTATCTTATTGTGGATGAGTCCGAGTGAGAGAGTGAAAGGGTGTGTCCGGTTACCGCGATCCCTGAGAGGGTCGTGAGTGTTGTGCTCAGGGATGCCAATTCACTTGCTTCTCTGGTAGGGTTAGGAGGGCAAAAGAGGCACTATAGCTAGTCGGACTCGGGGTCATAGGTACTGAGGTGGTATGGTTACTCAGTCCCTAAGAGCTTGTGTCCCACTAGCTATAGTGCCTGAGCAGAATCCCTGCAACACTTCTATTCAGCAAGCTAGATCAAATGGCTACTATTACCTCACAGAAATAAGCAGGCGGATGTTGCTTCGCCATCTAATAATAAACAATGCATATCGGACAACTCAATTATAGGGGCAAGTCTACCTATGCACTGACCCAAAGCCATCCGGAATGCTGCACTGGAAAACTGTCTATACCTAGTTGAAGTGGTCAAAAATCTGAGTGTGACGCTTGATTTCAATTCATGATTCAAGCTGGAAGAAGCAGTATTTTGGAAAGGTTTCTTTTTTTAATGGGAAAGTACCAGTCGGGTACATTCAACCGTGGTCCTTCTTTTACCTCAACAAAGCAAACAGCACCATTCTTAGCCTACCCAAATGCCTAATTTACAGTCTAAGATCTCCAGATTGGACATAATCTACCTGTTATATTAGTTATCTAGCTGCAAAGCAGCATCACTGGCTCATGGATTTCAACCAGAGCAGACTTCAAGAATGCTGCCTGGCCCACAACGAATACCTCAAAATACGGACATATTTTCTTGTTGAATTATTACAATGCTACCCTCACCCCATGAAAGCTTTTATATCTTTCTACTCTCTGACACTGGCTGAACTGATTTCAAAAGAGCGGTTATATTTTAATATCTGCATTGTCTTTGCTCACCAAGAACCCCAGGCTGTGTCCCCAGATCGACCAGCAAAATTGAAGCTGTAGAGATAAAATGGGTGAAAAAAAATAATAAAAAAGAAAGAAAACTTACCTGCTGGTCGCCGGTCGCCAGCCGCCACCTCTCCTCTGACGCAGGAAGCAGGAACCAGGAACCAGGAAGCACACAGGCTCCCAGACTCCCCTAGCCAATCACAACGCTGCCTTACAGCAGTGTTGTGATTGATATGAGCGCCGTGGTTAGGAAACTCAGAGAGGGACTGGGAGGCTGTGCATGTTCTCCACCCAGGCTGTGCAATTCAGCCGGTGGAGAACATGTAAAGTGCGCATGACGGTTTGGCCGGCCCAAGACGGCCCGACAAATCATCATGCGCACTTAAGGTGCAGCAACCACTCCCCCTCCCTCTGGGTCATGGGAGCCCAGCCTCGCCCCTACCTAACCTAACCTGGCTGCAACTTCAATACTAAAAATACAATGATAATAATGATCCGTTATTATCATTTTATTTTTCCTCTGCACTGCTCTTAAAGCAATTGGGCGACGCTCCTCTGCCTTAGCAGAGGAGCCGCTGCTGCCAATATTGTTCTTAGGAGGGGGGGCCCCAACTTGCTACTCTCCATTTCGTCAACCATATCATGTTATGCTGCCAAACAATATAGCTCACAATCGGGGACTGCCAAGCCTCCCTCCGGAGTAGGAAGCCGAAGTTTGGTCACGGAAATTCTACGGCATCGCATGCCCCAGAGCAAGAACAGTAGTAAGTTGTCCAGTTCCTGAAATATGTGACGGGTACACTTTCTGGCTTGCAATGGGGGTATACATGTGATTTAGACCAATTTACCCCTAGCCCTGGCACAGCACCAAACTCTGTTAGCACTTATATTGCACCCTCCATGCCGAACAGCTCCCCATGCAGATAAAGCAATAGGTCGTCCGCATGCAAGGAAATATAAAGTGTTAAAGTATCTATCTGAAGGCCCCGGTATGCGTGGCCTTGTTGGAATGTGAGGACGAGCAGTTCGACCGCATTGGGAAAAAAATGATAGGGAGAAAGGGCAGCCCTGTCTGGTGTCTCTTTCAATACGGGAGGTGTTAGAGATGAAGCCTCCCGTCTTCACCCGGCCGGTGGGATCGGTGTAGAGAAGTTTGGTCCAGGCGAGGCAACCTCTGCTAAGCCCCGTGCAAGCCATGACAATATATATATATTCCAAACTCAGGGATTCAAAGGCTTATTCCAGATCCACAGCCATTACCAATGCCCTAGGGCTCGTTAATGGGGAGTCTGCAGTGTATGTATTAATTGTCTGATATTCAACGTGGTACTACGGGTCGGGACAAATCCTGATTAAGCAGGGTGCACAATATATGCTGCAAGTCGGGCTGTAGTCTGGTGACCAATATTATTCTGAGGATTTTATAATCCACATTCAGGATGGAGAGAGGCCTATAGGAGGATACCAGATCCCCATCCTGGGTTTTAAGAGTGGTATTAGTGGGGCCTCCCGCATTGTTGGAGAAAGAGTTCCCCCATCCCACACAGTATTATAAATCTTAGTTAACATGAGGGCCAAGATATCACTGAACTTAAAATAAAATTATATCAGCAAACCATCTGTTCCAAGGGTCTCACCCAGAGCCAGGGATTTAATAGCACCGCATATCTCCTATAAACAACCCCCCCTCTCCACGGGTCTCCATGCGGTTCAAGCGTCCATAATATATGTATGCATTGCCTGGAGCCCAGGACTGGGAACAGCTCTGTAGAGTTGGGCATAGTAGTCTTGAAATTCTGCATAGATGTCTGCCTGGGTATATGCCAGAGTCCCATAGGCTCGAACAAGAGACAATATTTGCTGGCAGCCGCAACTTGCCCGTTTTGCTCTGGGCTTTCGTGACATACTGTTGATAGTCAAACCCCCTCAGCCTTCCCAGGAGTTCCAAAAGTATCTCCTTCGCCTCCAATATCTGCTGACTGGCAGCAAGGTCACAGGGCTCTCACCCTTCAATAAATCAAGTATACATTCCTGACTAGTGATTTAGTTCAGTAATTGCACCTGAATCACTTGCGCCATTACCAGGAAATGGCCTCTGACCACCACCTTAAATGCCTCCCACTCCACAATGGAAGAGGAGGCAGTCCCTTCGTTCGCCGAATTCTTTTTCGTATAATGGATTCCAATGACTCGTGAAACACAGGGTCTTCAAGAATTTCTGCAGACATTCGCTAGGTCGGGATATGTGTCCTAGGGGAATCCCATTGGAAAGCGAGAATGAAAGGGTTATGATCTGAGTTTGTTTTGGCAAGGTATTCCATGTGTAGGACCCTCTGGCGGAGTGAACCCCTGCAAAGGAGTACATCTAGCAGCACAGAGAGGTTGTGTGTCACTGAGTAAACGGAATGTTCTCTAAGTTGGGGATTATACTTTCTGCAGACATCAACCAGGTCCCACTCCCTTCTCCGGTCCCAATAGGCCCTTGCCACTGTGTATGTCAATGAGGTGGGAAGGGGGGATGCAACATGTCTAAGGATGGGTTCGCTATGCAGTTAAAAGTCCCTTCCCACCACCAAAGGATAAGGAAGAAGGGTGGAGAGATGTGGTGTCATTGGAAAGGTAGGCTGATCCAAGTTAGGAGCATACAAGTTTATGAACGCCACATCCCTCCCTTCAAGTTTGCCTCCCAGTACAATGTAACACCCCTCGGGATTGAGGATTGTAAGTTGTGGAAGAAAGGGCACTCCTGGTAGGATCCAAATGAGCACTCCACGAGCAAAGGCAGAATAAGTAGTATAGTACACCCTCCCCTGCCACCTTTTCTGTAAGGGCAGACCCTCAGATTTGGTAAGGTGCATTTCCTGCAGCATAGCAACCTACACCTTGCATCACTTGATGTAGCCCTGAACTTTATATAATTTAAAAGGAGTGTTAAGACCCCGTACATTCCAGGTGAGTAGCCTTATATCAGAGTAGGTGTCACTCATCAAACACTGTTTCGATCCTCCACATCAGGGGTCACGATCAAGTTGGATGAATAGCTTAGCAGGAAACAGTAGGGCATACTGAGTTCTCAGTTGTCTGAGCTTCCTCTTCGCGGCCATAAAAGAAGCCCTCTCTCACTGCGCAGCCATTGTGAAATCAGGGAAAATGGAGACTCTGGCATTGTCCAGAATATAGGGCCCAGCAGTACATGCTTGTTGAAGTATAAAGTCTCGATCCCGATAGTACAACAGCCAAGCAACGACAGGGCATGGAGGTGCCTCTGGTTTCGCAGGAACCCCGTGTGCCCTCTCAATGGCGAATGCTTAGACAGTCCCTCCGGTGCAACAACCTCCTGTAGCCAGTCCTCCAGGTAAGTGAGCATTGACGAGCCCTCCACACGCTCTGGCAGGCCAATCACCCAAATGTTGTTCCTATGAGCCCTGCCCTCCTGATCCTTAATGCTTTTTTCCAGGACCCTGATCCCCTTGTCAATGCATCTAGGTCGGTTGACATGGCCTGGACATGAGACCAAGTGTCTCCAGCTCCGCCTCAACCTATTTAAGACGGTCTGCCATTTTGTAGTGATCATCCCGTAAAAGGCCATGTCCTCCACCAACGTGTCAATTTTGGACTCTAAGACATCTCGTGTGGAGTCATTGGTGGCCACCATAGTGTTGAGTTTGTCCTTGTGTGGAGGGCATGCTCCTCCCAGGGGTGGCACAGCTCATGTCACTTTCACTATGGTGTTGGGTTTTGCCAATTGCTAGGCCTGCGGTAGGTGGGCAGGGCTTAGAGGCGCAGTGCAACAAGAAAGATGAAGGGCTATCGCCGCTGGGAAGAAGAAACACAACTAATCCCTGACGACGGCAAAGGGGAGAACCAAGGGGGTGCCAGAGCCTAACTCAAGCGGAAGGCAAGTCTCAGCATTATTGTTCGTCACCTGCGGGGAGGATTTATGTATGGACCAGCAAGGGGGGAAGGCCATCGGAAGTTAGGGCAAGATGCGGGGGCGCAGCAGCAACCATAGGTGGGCCCCGATACTCATCTCCATCCTTAGGACTCCTCCAGGGACAGCAGCAACCTCAAGGGCAACCTCCAAGAAACCAGCCACACCAAACCTCCTCTGGACACTGGTGGAGAGGGAGAGGGGGCTATATTAAGAAGGGCCCGGCATCGGCCTCCACGCCGAACAAGTCCGGTTAGGCAGCCCTCAGAGCTCAAAAGCCAACAGACCCAGCCTCCAGCCGCCAGGGTGCCCGCCTCTCAGCAGCCAGCTTGAATCTCCAGTAAGCTGTACAACAAGTCAAGGGTGGTGACACCAGCCAGCGAGATGCAGCCGCAGGAAGCCACAAACACAGGCCCCAGTCCCATAGTGGTGAGTGGTTCCTCAAAACAAGCAGGGCCCGTGTCGGACCCCGGGCGGGCAACCACCAAGTGCGCAGCAGCAGCAAACAGCTATTCCCCAGTCTGAGTGCCACCACAGGGGTGTCGCTAGCGGAGGCATCGACCTCAGCAGGCCGCCATCTGAGCCATGCCAGCATTCTCTGCACATTGTGTGCTCATCTGTTCCCCAACTTCCCCTGCACCAGCAGCAAGGAGGGGGGGTCCAATTGGGTAAAGCTGAGGTGAGGGGCTCTAGGGTACTTCTGGGGCGTCTGAATGAGGTGAAAGTTCCGGGCCTGAGAGAGTACCATACTAGATGTGGCTATCCTGCATGGCGGCTAGCTCCATCCCCACGGTTTTCATTTACTTTATAGTAAGAGGACCTCGGTGAAATTTGACAATTTATTTATTTCTTTGCACAGTTACTTAAAAGCATTGCAATAATAACGCCAACTGTACAACCTTAAGTACATTAGTAGTACTGTATTGCACATATATTAGGATAAAATCGTTACTCATAAAAGAAGTCTTACGCAATGTCCTTACTAAGAATAAGACCATTGATATCAATGTTAAAACATAAATTACACCAGCAGTTAGTAGTCGTCTTTTCCTTGTCAAAATGTCAATGCGAGGGTTCTAGCATTATCGGGTCAGCTCCTAGGAGAAAGAATGGCAAATGCAAGTTTGTGGTGGGGTTGCTAAGTGCAAAGCCAAAGCTGAGGGTCGAGTGGGGCCTGATCGAGGGCTGCTCCGAATAGGTGAGGACCAGGATCCCTTGGACATATACAGAAGATGCTGTTGATCGGGGGCCCAAAGTACGTGGTACCCTGCCATTACGTCTGTATTGGCCAGTCTGGCCTGGTGTGTCAATGCATTGCTCGACCAACAGCTAGTAACTAGCTTTGTCAAAGTGGTTTCTTGCATAGATGTTCAAGGTGCGCGTTAATGAAAGGTGCGCTTTGATGAAAATAGATTAGTGCAAGGAGTGGTTAAGCAGCATGAGGGTAGGTGGCGGCCCAATCCCCATGGGCAGACTGTGGAGAAGACAAAAGTACGGGGTGTATAGATTGGTAAACCAGTCTAAAAGGGTTTAGTGTGTCGGTAAAACTCTGAGGCGTGCCATGAAATAGTCAGTTATCCGTTTTTGGACGGCAGTAGCAGATTTGGAAAGGGCTGAGCAAGAGAATTGTAGGTCTTCCAGGTTTTTCACATATTTGCCACACCTCGCTTGAGTTTGAGTGTCTGTTTGGGAGAAACATAGTGCTGACGCCTCCGGGCATGTATGGATGCCCCTTTTTAAATAGAGTGGCTTCAGAAGAGATCTCCTAGGGAGCGTCAAGGGAAGGACTTCAGCACATGAGGTGGAGCCATGATTCGGTCTTATAGTTGCATAGTCTGCAGGCCCCCTGCTCTCCATGTGGGGCCCATTGGTTAAGGTTGGTGATTCGCAGGCCTAGGAGGCGCATAAACATGATATTCCTACGGGCCTATTGGTTTAGGCTGTCTGAGAGGTATGGTTGAGGCGTCCCTGGTAAATAAGAATCATTCAAGGCAGACACAATAGTTGAGATTTTTAAGGACCGAATGTCCTGTTGATATGAAATTTGTCTCACCTGCTTGTTTATAACCCTTTTCCAGGCTAGGTAGGGGATAGAGTCCGATTTTAGCGCTGTTTCTTCAATTTGTAGAGATCTTGTGGCTTTTTGTATTTGTTGGTTCCATGGGTTCCCAGGGCTCTCGAAGGTTTCTTTTAAGTGGGCTTTGAGGGCGTTATCCTGGGCTTTTAATACCCTTATATAGAATTTCAGGGAATCGGCCTCGCATGTTAGTGAATATAGGGATGGCTCAGGCACAGTGCAGAGTCCGGTTAAGGCTTGTCAGGCTGTGTGTTATAGCTCCGGCTCTCGTTTTCAGGAGCAGCTAGATGGACTAATGGTCTAGAAGTCTCGCTAAACTATACCCCCAGATAGTTGTACTTTGGTGTAGTTTTGATTGTGGCGGCTCCAATACTCCAGGTTTAAAATGTCTTTTTCGGCAGCGTCCGATAATCAGGACCTCGGTCTTGTCCTGAATAATTTTAAGAGTTGGCTTTGTTATATTCGTCGAGCCTGCTCAGGGCACGTTGGAGTCTGGATTTGGCATGGTCCATTATGACGATATCGTCAGCATATTGTAAGATGTGCAATTTCGAGTGGCCCAGTTGTGGATGGAGCAAGCTGCTGTGCTCCAAAAATCTCCCAAGGTCGGCTGTGTAGAGGTTGAACAGGAGGGGTGCAAAAACGCATTCTTGCTTCAGGCCATCTGAGGTGGTAATTTTTGTAGAAATGGTCGAAGGGCCAGTTCTCACTCGTACCTATGTATTCTTGTGCAGAGGGATGAGAGTTCCAAGCAGGTCTTTTCCGCCAGAGAGTGGACCACTTTGTCAAAAGCAGCACTGTAGTCTATAATACAACAGTAAAGAGGAAGTCGACTTTTTTGGGCTGCTCGATGAGTCAGGATGGCAAGGGCAGTGATGTTGTCGATTGTGGAGGCGGCTACGTGAAACCCAGTTTGGAAATAGAGTAGGATGTTTTGTTCCGCAATCCATTCTTCCAATGAGGTGAGGACACACCGAGCATTGACCTTGGCGTCTAGATCTAATAAGGCAATGAGTCGGTAGTTGGAAGGAAGGGTGGGGTCCCCTTTTTTGAAGATTGGGCATAAGGTCGAGCCTCTCCACGAGTCGGGGATCTGTGCTGCGATGTAGACATGGTTAAAGAGGGAGGTTAGCAACTTAGCCCAGTCTTCCAGGGTGCATTTGAATGTAATAGCAGGGAGGCCGTTGGTGCCAGTGGCTTCGTCATTTTTCATGTTTTTCAAGAATCTGCGTACCTGGCCCGGTGAGGTCAGAGCGTAGGTTCCCACTGACGTGTTGTTGTTTTTCCCTCTGCTAGGAACGTCAATGGACCTCGGTGAAATGCTGTTGGAAATGCAATGTCCCGAGCATGGTGTACAGTAGTTTTCTCCTGCACAGTCTACAAAATGTGTGCGTCTGGTATCATGGTTTTTAATTTTTGTCTCTGGCGTTATGCTAATCTAGTGAGTGCGCAGAGGCCTAGGCCTGTTCCTTGACACGAGTTAGACTCTGTGATATACAGAGGCACACCAAGCCACCCTTATTGATACACAGTTTGCTACTGGCCCAGCCATGGGTTTAGCACATACAGTAATGGTGTCAGTGTACTATGTTTTGTGAATCCATAGTTATGGCTAGAACTTTTGAACTGTATCACTGGAGAGGAGGCCTGCTGGCCCACTCGCTTAAAGTTCTGCTTCTCTGTGCTTACTCAACTCTTAGCGCAAACAGTGAAAGTATATTGCTGACATTCCTGAACCTAGAAGGAGGAGTCCTAGACAGTAAAGTGAGGGAAAAGGAGACAAGGCTAATTTAGAAATGTGATTAGGCCTTTTAGTGAGAAAGGAGCCTCTGATTAGTCTTCCTGAAACACTGCCATTTGGTAGATGGTGGGGGTGAAAGGTAGGCTGCAAATTATGTTGTGCAAGGTGAAAGGGGTCCTGTGCAAGGTGAAAGGGGTCCTTTAGGCTAAGTCTTTTCTCTTTACCTGATCATACTTCTCGGTTGGCTGAGGACATCCGAGTGAAGACACATCACACCTCTGTTCGATGTGTGTTGCTGGTACTCCAGCCTGGAGTACCCAAATGCTGTGCCTGTAGAGAAGCCTGCAAAGGACACTTGAAAGGAGAACCATCCCAAACTGGTTCTGAAAGTTCAGACAGTAGATACACATCTCTTGTCAGCAGTTATTCTATCAAAGTGGGACTCACTGCCCCATTTGTTGTTCCAGTTCCATGTTCTCTATACCCATGGGAGGGAGTGCTTCACAGAGTACACGTAAGACTGCTGTGCAAACAGAGCTGGTGTCTGCCTTACATCCCTCTTACCAGACATTACCCGAGTCTATCCCTTGCTAAGTGTGGTTTAGCTTCTCTGAAGTGCCTAGAAGTCAATCTATCTGCTGAGAGAGAGGAGTCTGCAAACTCTACAGAACGAGTGACTATCCAAGAGGGGCAATTTACAATGTGAACCCAATACTGGTGGGGTCTTCCAGAAGGGGAAGAATGAGGAAAGGAATATATGTACCCCTGTGCCAGCAGGCAACAAACTCCACCAGCAGTTCCTGGCTGAAACTGTGATGTGACCAGAGGATTGTCAAAGGAAAGTTAGGAATGGGATCCGAGTTGGTATGGCCTGTACCTCCATTGTACCTAGGGATGAACTGCATGCACCTGCCAGCTGTGCCTAGAAGAAACCGCGGCTTGACGTTACCCGCCATGCCAGTATTAATCATGGCCTGAACTGAGCCGCCTTGCCCGAGAGTAGTGAGGCCAGTGAATGGCCCTGTTATCAAGCTAAGATCGGCTTGTGTGTCATCGCACTGCCCTTGAAAACCAGCCTGTGTGTGGTCAGGAAGAGGGCGGCTTCAGTGTAGCCACACTGAGCACATGCCCAACTCTTCCATATGTGATCCATCCTTTGAGGGGATTGCCATCCCTGTCTGCCAGACTGCTTTCTACAGTTATCAGAGACGTGAAACAGCAGCCTTGCCGAAGCCTCATCTGCTAAGCAGGCGATAACAGACAATGAGGTGGCTCTGCGACAGCTGTCTGTGCGCTCTCCC
Source organism: Calotriton arnoldi (assembly GCA_963921515.1). Taxonomy (NCBI): domain Eukaryota; kingdom Metazoa; phylum Chordata; class Amphibia; order Caudata; family Salamandridae; genus Calotriton; species Calotriton arnoldi. The sequence goes on along the minus strand of CAWUFW010002431.1, from coordinate 1,604,282 downwards.
AGAATGGGAGAAAAGTTGTACGGAGAGCATGCCACGCAACTGCCCACTTGAACCAAATCCAAAACGAAGCGAGCAATCAAGCCTCAATGATGAGAGCTGTAAATGAAAAACTGTGAAAGACTGACCACACATTGCTGTACTGGAGCTAATCTGCACCTGATCCAAATTAGGCTATTACTTTGGCCTTTGCGGTGATCTACCTATGACTAGAAAAGGGGTCTGGAAAGAAGTAACAGCTAGAGGTGCCACCCGGCCTCATTGCTCAGAACACTAAATTGCATCTGTGTGTAGTATTTAGCTCTACTGTGCATTAAAGTACTTTTCTGCTTGGAAGTAAAGCACTGGACTGGACAATCAGCTATTGAGAAGCTGTATCTTTGTTAAGTTGTGAGCTCGAGCCACCTCACACTACCTGAGAAGTCTGAAACTGCTCACCATCACTACTGCTGAGAGTCAAGTGTTGAAGGAGTTGTGCTTGACCCTTGTTTGCAAAGTCATTGTAGGACGGACCCCAGGACATCAGAGGCAAATGACCTCAAACCCCACAGTCGAGGCTCAATGCCCCTGCTTGCCCAGTGCCCCCCACCACCTCCAAAAAGGTATGAGAGAACCCAAACACAACTTTTAACTTCAAATTTGCAAATGTCGAAATTAAACCAATTTTCCAATACTGCCTAAGATACTCATGGGTGAGATTTGAATTTGCAAATGCCTTTATTTGCTTAGCATAAACAAACCAAAGGGTGCAAATGGTTTATCTCAAGCAGGCAGAGTGCCAGGCAGCCTTAATGTAATGTGAAAAATCAAATCAAGAGTGAACGCTGTATATTCAACAGTGCTATGATACGGACCAATTCTGCCACCCCTACTCCCCGATTCAAGAAGGAGACTAAGTCCTTTCTGATGAGTAAATTCCTCCCATAACAATTCAGCAGTCTAATGTCAATTCAGAGGACTAATGTCAGGTTCCTTGACCAATCCACTGTCGTTCTGGACTTGTCATGCAATTCTTCAACCATTGTGGACTCCTAGTAATTTTCAGTAGTTGTTTTGTTTTGAAATTAAGTGTGAAGTGAATTGTATTACGGATGTCTAGTATTATTGTGTGTTATTGTAACTTTTAGAACATGCCACTGTTATAAGTCACCTATCCCCTATAGTAGGTGTTAAAGAATGGGATATCACCTGAAATTGAATGCGGTTGAACTGTAAAGCGCTCTGACACCCAAGTTTTTGGGTCTTGTTCGCACTATAAAAAACAATGAATAAATAAATAAATAAAATACCTACACAAGTACCCTTCAGAACAGCTTCCAGTGCTTATCACGGACTTGGCAGCAGATGTAGACAAACCATTCAAACTTGCTGGAAAGAACAGAAAAACAACCACAAATCTAAGCGGCCACCTCAAACACTGGGCAAGAACCAAATAATCAATGTATTATGCAGTGACCACCGGTTGGGCGTGCCCCGCTCTTAGCTTCTTACATCGCTCACGTTTAATGGGTTTTCCCTGCATATACTTCTATTTTTCAGTCTATCCTTCACTGTTCTGCTTCTATCGAATTGGTCTAACATAATATCCACATAACCTTCAATCTTTATCTCTTCACTCATTTCGCTCTTTTTTACTGGCTTTGTTGCTATTTTGAAATGTATCCACTTAACTGCCCACCCCGTGTCTCTTCCTTCATCTTTTCCCATAAACAATTATGCAACTTTCGCTCAGCATCTGTTTTTCCTCTTTGCAGTATATGTCCCTGTGCACCTTCCAGATTTTGTTCTTTTGCCCCCCCCTTTCTTCCATTCCCCATTTATTAAATAAAAAATGAGTTTCTATTATTTTCAAGTATTCCCCCTCCTTTCTCTAAGGCTCACATTATGAGTTGGCCAGTAAAATTGGGTGGTAACACCAGGCCTGATTACAGCCGGTATCAGCATCGATTTACAAGTTATTTCGAGATTTTGTGTGAGAATGGGGAACAACATGTGGGTCCTGAAATTACCAGACCCATAACCGCATGAGACTCACGAATTCGAGGCCCTTCTCACTCAAATTGCCACCTGCTGAATGGATTTGGAGTGTTTGGGTTTCTACAGGTAGATTTCAGCAATTATTGTAATAATAATTCGGTAAAAAATAAGCAGGAGCAATCTCTGAATGAGGATCCAAATGTTTATCTATAAGACTCTTGGCTTCCATAATTTTGTATTGTCATGATAGTACATTTTTCAAGTCATTGTGGGCACAAAGACGACAGATTAAACAAAATACGAAAGTGCTCAAATCTCATCGGACAACCTTACACACGATACGTTAATGATGTTGAAGGTGGAGGTTTTTAAAGTCTGTGTGATCTTATGTGATCAAAAAACACAGGGGTACCACAAAAGATGGAGAGACTAAAAATCTGTTTGTTAGGCGGCTGTATGATCCTCTTTCCCTCGAGACGTGGGAGAAAATACACTTTAAAGGGTACTGAGAGCGTATGAAGCGCAAGAAAATCACATTCTAGGGAAAAGTCGCCCACAAACCATGTATTCCTGGAATACAGACAAATTCTTCACAGGTCAAATTACCAACAGACTTATAGTTAAAAAGAAAAAAGTAGTTGCCACGTGGAGGCGAACACTGCATAACGAGGAAAGAATGCTGAGGCCAGACCACTGATTTGAATCATTTCACTTTGGAACCAACAGAGTTTGAATCCTCTTTAGTGAAAGGAAAAAAGAATAGGAGACCTGTACAAAGATCAAACGAGAAAAAGTTACATCAGTGGTCCCCATTTAAGGATCGGAGGTATTGCAAAAAGGAGGCGAATGAATTTGTGCCCATTTTTACACAGATACCACTTAGGAGTTGAGACAATCGCGTTTGCTCTGGTTATAGCGCTATGTTTTTACACCATCTGTTAAAAACCAAGCGTTTAACACTCAAAAAGTAGTAACAGCAGTTACCATCTGGTTTGCTGCTCCAGACATGCTTCACTTTTTCTGCAATAGTTTACATCGGGTCGAAAAGCTGATCAATCGCTTGGTGCAAGCGTTATTTGCGCGTTGGAATTTTTGTACCTGATTTTACCATCACATTTTAAATGAGCTCCAATAATTTCTACGCTGTGGGCAGTTTCTTGCCCCTTCACCATTTGATTCAGGGGTGTTTCAAAGAGTCTTTTCGAATGTCAAAATCATCCAAATAGTTAATTTAAATGTGCAAGCAGCAGGTACCTCGAAGTAGCAAACTGTAAAATAATTGTAAACAAGCTAAAATGCAATAAAAGAAGGCCGCCATTTGAAAATATGCAAGCACTGCAGCCGTGTCAAGGTTTTCAGGATGCCTCAATGTCAAAAATTTTTTTCCTGTGCTCAGCAGTTCACAACAGAACTTTCCGCATTCTTTGTCAGATGAGCTGTCTGGAAAACTAAACAGAGGTGTGTACCATAAACCTTTCCACAGTATTGATCACTAGATATGGATAAACCCTGAATCTGCGATTAGCAAGTTCTGCGCTGTCACTTGTGAGAGTGAGATGTCTGCTGACTTTGAGTATAGTTTTCCATTCTCGGCTCTTGTACTACAATTGCTCACAAATTATGTGAGAGCACACCCGCATACAGGCCAGAGCACAGATGTTTCCCTACAAAACAAGCATTGGCATAGCCAATAGGTCTCGCCTTTGGGACCTTATAAGTGTTTAGCCATGCAACAGTTGATGTTGATGCACCAAGGAAATTGTGCTGGATAACTAAACACTTATAAGGTCCCAAAGGCGAGACCTATTGGCTATGCCAATGCTTGTTATTTTTTACTTTGCCATGTTGTCCAGCAGCAACACTGCACAACATGGCTAAAAGACAGCGACAAAGCCAACAGCTCTTGGGTATGCGAGAGCTGCTTGGCTTCTTCAATGATTTTTTTGTTGGTCCCGGTGGGGCAAGCAACATGGGACAGGGTGGGAACTGCAGCGGTAACACAAAATGACCGACAGCAAGAAGAGAGCGGAAAGGGCAAGCATGACCACGGAAGGAAGGGAGGGAGCACGCTACAACAAGGATGGCGGGAGGGAGCCAGTAACAGAGCACTGATCAGCATACTTCAGTTCATCTCTAATTAGAGAGACATCACCACTGCCAAGTAAATTGCCTTCAATTTTAGGATGCTGTTGTGATTTCATCTGTCCAATGGAGTCCATGCATGGGCACTGAGAAGGCCTAGAGATGCTCATTGTCATAGTCAGAAGGATTTTTGCTCTTGGAATCTCCTGATCTGGAAGGCTGATGGACAGCCCAAATCAAAGGGCTGCTGCGGATAGATGTCTTTCTTCACTGTTTAAGAGACTGGCTTCAGTGTGATTTGCTGGAGGATAGCTTAGTTACAAAACTGTGATAGTTGAGTCTGAGTATATGGGTATTAGATGATCTCAAGGAGCAATCTGAACTATAATAAACCACCTGACTGTAGTAGAAGAATGAGAGCGAAAGTAAGAGGGGGTATCATGCATAGCCTGGATCTATTGTGGGATGGGAAAGAAGACCTTGCCTACCTCTGTATCCACATCACCTAACCATTGAGACAGACTACTGAGCATTTGAGTTGTTAATTTCAGACTTCCTCTTCTCCAGGGCAACATATTCGTAGCTATGTTTGAATAGCCAGGCTTCTCCAACGAGTAGCTTGTGAACCTGGTAGCGCTCCAGCTACCTGTAAGTAGCTCTCCTGTGTGCAGTCCAGCCTAATAAATCAGAATTTTTTACTTGGCTAAATTAATATATGTATACCAAAATTGAAAGGTGCATATTTAAGATGAAAAGTTGTTTATTTTCAGAACTCCTAAGCTGATGCATAGGGAAAATGGTTGATTTCCAAAATATATTTAATACTGATATTTGAGTGATAAAATCATGTGGCATTGGAGAGATTTATTGTTAACATTATTACCTTGGATATCGGGGGCCCTGCATCAATGGCTGTTATGTATTACCCACATAAAGGCATTCCAAATTGGCAAAGCCGTTTTCCCATTACTGCTGGCAACCCTACCTCATGCACTAACATGATTCCAGCCGGTAAACATGCATAGGGCGGCCACTAGTGTACAGCTGGCTGATGTGGAATTACAACACTAATAATATTAGTAGCTTGAGATGATTTGCATTGAAGATAAGTAGCTCTTATTACAGAAAAGGCTGGAGACCCTTTGAATATGCCCTTCAAGTAACTGAAGCTGCTGGAAAGTTTTGGGTACATTTCATGTTCAATCTCCTTGGAGCACCTTCATACAAGAGATAATAGAATTGCTGTCTTTTTGAATATATAGTTACATCATATTGCGCAATCTATACCCCACTACCCCTTTATCTTGGTTTTACATTTCATAGGAACCTTATACTTTCCTTGCATCCAGGCAGGACTGAGCTAGAATTTCAAGCACATCAATCGGTGTGCCTTCTGAACCAGATATTGGGCCCTCAGTGGATGAACTTGTAAAGCAGATGATACTGCAAAGATGAGCCCCGCTTATTGCATGCGTTTATAAAAATTATCAATACCAATGTCCTTGGGAATGCGGAGTCAATACACAGGTACTGTATCACACACACCTATGCTATTCTGGGGCAAGTCATGTGATGTGGGCACCACAGAGATGACTGTAGCCAGGATAAATTGGAGATTCCTGTGTTGAATACTGGAAAGTCTGGTGGACTTGGGCAGCACCTCGGGTGAACATGCAGAGTTAGGCCTTGTTGATGCCTTAAAGCAAGCCTCAATTTTAGGCGAGAAGCGCTCTTCGAGGTAATCCTGGAGTCAAAGGCGGGGCAATATGAAGAATGGGAGTTTGATTTGGAGGCTCCAGAAGCGGTGGAAAGGTGACAGTGCAGAAAGACGTAGTAACATGGACGAAGAAAGAGATTAGGGATTAAAGGGAGGTGAGTTAAGTCAGAGGCACAGAGTGGGCAGTCAGAAACGGGGCTGGTGGCTAAGAATGAGGGACGGCTGGAGGGAACAAAAAGAGGCATAAGAAGTATATGTAGCATGAAGCATTAGTAACTAAGAAGGACAGAAAGAAGGTTTCTTGGCACAACACCATCACCAATGAAACTATCTGTCTACCAGTCAAGCAGAGTCGGAAAAGGCTTCCTATGTGGGATCCATCGGGTCTTGCAGCATCCCACTGCGCTGTGCCCTAAGGGGACACCAGTGTTCCTGGAGGGAGGGAGAAGAGCTCACTCCTCGAGCTGTATTACAACCCTTCCCCATAAAACACTAGTTAGTGGGTTGATTTTATGCCCATAGGTACATCGTTCCAGAGCAGAGGATGAATACATCTTTAGGCATAGTTTGCGTATTAGGATTTTTGTATGATTCTCACTTGGTGCGGCTTATCTATCCTTCCGGTGCAGATTGTGACATGTAAAGCAGTGACCATGTCAATGTGATCAACATAGGGTCACAAAGAGCGGGTTACCCCTGAACAGAATGGGTTTGTATGAGAGGAGACACTGGTGCATGACATTCGAAAGCCAGCTGTCTTGAACAAGACGTAACACCATTGCGAGTATAGATCACTGAGTGATGTCAAAGACGCTTAAGGAGCACACAGCTGAGCGACCAACTCACAGGTGCTCCAGAGAGCGTGCAAGTATTTTATGTGCAATGCACACACCGAATTGACATGTGAGCAAAGGCAACCCGTGGTCCTGAAAGCATTGCGCCTGGAGCCACCCTGCGTTTGATTTTCAGAGCAGTCGACCCTTGGCTCGCGCCCCAGGCCATTCTGCGTGGAATTTCTTCTGTGTAACTTTATTTGTCATTTTCTTACCCGGCCTCATATGTGGCTGTAAACGTTCGAGGAGCAAAGGAGAGACTTAAAATCAATGGGCATTATATCAGTTCTCTGCCATGGCAGGAAAAAGGCCGTGACATCCAAGAAGTCTGAGGTTCGAAGTTCTATGTGCGCAATTAAACATGCCTCGTTAGAGACGAACCTATGTTATATAGTTAGTGTACTATACTATTTTGGGGGAAGAGGGCTAGAGGAACCAAAGCAAACGGAAAGTATACAGAGATGTAAATAGAAATTAAATGAAAGAAAAGAGCACGAGAAAAAAGAGTGGAGAAAAGCAGGTGTGAAAAAGAAAGAGAAGAATCAAAAAGAGAGAGAGAGAGCGAGCGAGCGCCCGGGAGTGCTGCGTGCGCGCAGTCTGCTGTTTTTCGAAGCACATACTCGTGCTTGTGGCGCGCCGCTGCGCACTCCCGCAAGGTGTATGCCGCCACAAGCACGAGTATGTGCTTCAAAAAACAGCTGAACGACGGCTAAAGGTCCTCCTATGCAGCGCATGCGCACTGCGTAGGCGAGACCTAAAAAGCATGACTGCAATTATCAAATGGGGAACCGTGTCTAACGGTGGATGGCGGCGCAGCCCGAACAAAAACCCCAAGGGTCAGTTTGCGGGACTCAAAGTGAGAGGCACTTCTTGTAAATTGACACTTAAGTATTGGGCTATTTCATTAGAGCCCCGTCAGAACCCACATCGTGCTAGCCGTGAAACTGTGCTGCAAAATTAAAGATTTGGCCACACCTTTTTTTCAATCTTTTCCGAGTGGGCAACACACTCAAGAGTGGTGGCTCCTCCGCTAAGGCGGAGGAGGGTCGCCCCACTGCTTTTCAGCAGTGTAAAAAATGAAGAAAAAATGACATTAACATAATGTTATTAGCATTTTATTTTTCCCTGCTGGGGCAGTTTTGCAGGGCTGGGTTTCTCTGCTCACAAAGCAGGAGGTGGAGTGGTGGGCATGACGGTTTGGCCGGCTGTGTTTGGCTGGCCAAACAGTCATGCAAACTTAGCATGCTCTCTACCAGGCTGTATTGTACAGCCTGGGTGGAGAACAAGCACAGGCTCCCAGTCACTGCCTGAGTGTCGAACTACAGTGCTCAGACCAATCACGACGCTGCTGACAGCAGTGTCGTGATTGGCTTAGGGGAGCCTGGGTGTTTCTCCTTCCGTTCCGGCCAGACTCGTTGGGAAGAGACAAGGAGAGACGACGGAGGAGGCTTTCACATGGGATTGTATGAAAACATCTTTGTTCATGGAGTTGAGTTTTTCAGATTCAGCTTCACAGAATTGACTGCCTGTCGCTTCTATCCTTGGTTCACCCTCTTTCCCCTTTCTAGATGGAGTCTGAGGTTGAACGCCATGGGGGAGACAACTTCAAAGGGTGCTGTTGGCATTTTTTCTAACTTCTCGATGTCCTGGTATCAGTGAAATTGCTGGGCTCTGTCTTTCCATACTTCAAGGCATTTACTTTGTCCATGCACCCCAATGGCTACTAATGCAAATCAGAAAGTCTTTTACTTTATAACACACAGGAGTTTAGGGAAGATTCTTTCTTTCGGAGATGACCAAGCCTCCTCTATCTGCACAATCCCAAAGGAATGTTACTGCCTATTAGTTGGCTCCCGGTCCAATAGGCTGAGGTATTCAGCCACAGTGTTGTTTTCACCTTCAACCCAGGGAGACTTGATCCAAGTTACTTCACTGTTAAATTCCTCACTTCAGGGTACTCTTTCTGCCACCTGGCAATCACAGGGAGTGTCCAAAATCATGTGGGAGGTCTATGGGCCTCTTAGGTACAACAGCACCCAAAGTGCTATTTTGCAAATTCCCTCACATTAGAAGCCTCCTTTTTCATGCTTCTATCTCAGATCTCCTGCAATGCTCTAGCGATATTGACTTGGGGGCAGATGGGTTGACATGGAGGATATTTTGGGTAGCCCCAAATCCCCCTATTGTTGAAGGTCCTACGGGTTATCTTTCTCATTTAGCAGTGTGTGGTATAGCTGCACCTTTAGGCACTGATCCTGCCATGAAGTACACACGCTTTATACTTTTCACTGATGAGGACAGTGGTGAAAATGTTTAAATTGAAGCTGTAACCTGTGCCGAGGTGAGTGGGCCACAGAAATGGCAGCCATCTGTATCACTCAAGATCGACAATCCATTGGCATCAGGCCTCCAAAAGTGCCACAGAAATTCACAGATTGTTCAGTGTTGGTCACTGAACCCCCTTAGGCCTCTTCACCTACCCAAGCTGGCTCCCCACATGCAGATGGACCCGGCACTGCTCCCGCCCAGAGGGAGCAGCTATTAATGCTGCTCACTCCGGGTGAAAGCAATATTTTGATGTTTCTATGCCCGCATCAGAACAGGCAGGGAAATAAACCAAAAGTCTGCTTCCAGGCGGCAGGAGCATTTTCAAAGCGCCCGCTGGCTGTGAGAAGACCTTCTGTTTGCTCCCGTGTGGCAGGAGATTTGAAAATGATCCAGCCAAGGGGAGCAAGCACAGGTTTTGCTGGCTGCCCTGGTGAGGGCAGGGAAACCGCTAAGTCCCGGGGGTGGGCTACCCAGGACATAGCTTGTGAGCCAGCCCCATGTACACCCCCTCCCTAAAAAAGATGTTGGGCCCTTGGGAATGGGGTCCCCGGGGCTGAAATCAGCCTGGTGAGGGGGAGGGCCACGTGCCTCCTCTCACTAAAAAAGATGTTGGGTCCCGGGGTATGGGTCTTCAGGGCCGAAATCAGCCTTGTCAGGGGCATGCCCCTCTCCCCCAAAAAATAAACAGTCCCCCCCCACCAGCAGGCCTGGGGGAGTGTCAGGGTATCCCTACCCTGCCCCTCCCCTTACTTTTTAGGATTCCGGAATGAGTCCTGAGTCCTAAGATGGCTGCCACCACGTCCTGGTTGATGTGGTGGCAGCCAATCAGATCTCAGCTTGAGATCTGTTGTCTGTTGAGATCCCTAGATATACAATTATTTTTGAGCATAAATGCTCAAAAACTACTGAACGGATTTACACCAAAACACAAAAAGCACTCTGACTGGACCAACATCTAGCTTTGAGCCAAATTTGGTATAAATCCATTCAGCGGTTTAGGCTGTAGCTGTGTCTAAACTTCCAATGGGAAAAGGACTGGGGAAAACGCATTTTGGGCCCCGGCTTGAGGGATCACCCCAAACTCTACATGCGCAAACTAGTCAAACAATAGCACCTTTTGGGAAAGTTTCATGAAGATTCGTCATACACACAAAAGTTATCAGCAGCACAAAAATAATGCATTTCCTATGGAAAAATTATCCTAACTATAACCACCCAGTGGCGACTGCCACTGGGATATATATATATTATCTACTGGATGTCGCCAGTAGATAGTTATAGTTAGGACCTATTTTCCATAGGAAATCCGCAACATTCTATTTGAAATAACTTTGGCGCCGGTTGACGAATCTTCGCGAAATTTTAAAAACTTGTGGGGCGCTCCGGTCCGCTCCTATCCTGAAAGTCTCAGGGACGTCAAGTGGGGGCCGAGAAAAAAGGGGGGTCCCAAAACGTGTTTTCCTCATGCAATTTTCCATAGGAACCTTTCATTGCAGCTACAGCCCGAACTGCTGAACGGAATTACACCAAATTTGGCAAAAAGGTAGCCCTTGGTTCAGAGTCGTGCCTTTTGCTTAAATGGTGTAAATCCGTTCAGTAGTTCCTGAGAAAATCAAAAGTAAAATCACATATATATCTATGGCCGCGTAGGGTCCGCGTACCCTCCCGATCACGAGTTGCATGCTAATTGGCTGTCAGGTGGCTGTCAACACTCCAAATCAGGAAGTGTTGGCAGCCATTTTGTGCCTCGGTAGAAACAAGTCGCAAAACGCAAAAAGGGGGCAGGGTAGAAACACCCTGACCCCCTAGGTCTGCTCAGGGGGTCCCACAAGGACCCCCTGGGCAGAAAAAAGCATTTATTTATTTTTTTAAATCGGCGGGATGCGCTTAGGGTGCGCGGATCCAGCCGTGATTAAAAAAAGAAATCGAGGGCATGCGGGGGTTAGTTTATATTTTATGGGGGGGCCTCTAAGGCCCCCCAAACCCCGGGGTCCACCACCCCCCGGGGCTTTAAAAAAAAATGGTGCGGGAGGGCTCTCGGCGACCGCCACCCCCGGGGCTTCTTTTTTTAACATTATAATTACCTGTTTGGGGGGCTCCAGCCCCACACGCCCGGGGACCGCCATCTCCCCGGGGCACTAACAGCGTAAAGTGGGGGTCCGTTTCGGACCCCGAAGCCCCGGGGACCACCACCTCCCGGGGCTTTCAACATGTTGGGAGGGGGGCCGCGCGGCCCCCCTCCTGGAGCCTGTGATGGCCCTGGGGACCACCACCCCCCAGTGCCGGCTCCTGCAGTGTCCCGCGGTGCCTACCCCCGGGACACTACTGTTTGCTATGACAGGGCGGGAGCCTCGCGGCTCCCGTCCTGTCATAGAAAACTTGCTTTGAATTTTGGAAGAGAGAGCAGGGAAACCTGCTCTCTCGTCCAAACTTCGAAGCAAATTGCTTTTCCACACGGGGAGCTGCATCTTAGCAGCTCCCCATGTGGAAAAGCAATGCTGGCTCCCGAGGGACGCGGGGAGCCGGCGGGACCGTGGGGGAATTGGGGACCCCCCCCACGGTCCCCAACGGAGAGGGCCAGCCTCGGGGGATGATGTCACTGACCATGTCATGAGTGATGTAATATGTGACGTCATCAGCAGTGCATTGCGGGGGCGCGAGTTATAGTTAGCTGAACTAACTATAACGGGGGAATTTCACGGGTTTTGTACGAGTGAAATGTCCAACTAACTATAACTGTCCCTAAAACCTATGGTTTTTTCAGTGAATATATATATTTATTATCTACTGGCGGTCGCCAGTAGATAGTTATAGTTAGGACCTATTTTCCATAGGAAATCCGCGACATTCTATTTGAAATAACTCTTGCGTCGGTTGACGAATCTTCGTGAAATTTTCAAACTTTATGGCCCGCTCCGGTCCGCTCCTACCCTGAAAGTCTCAGGGTGATTCGTCAAGTGGGGGCCGAGAAAAAAGGGGGGTCCCAAAACGTGTTTTCCCCATTCATTTTCCCATAGGAAACTTTAGACACGGCTACAGCCCGAACTGCTGAACGGAATTACACCAAATTTGGCAAAGAGGTAGTTCTTGGTTCAGAAAGAACCCTTTTTGTTAAATGGTGTAAATCCGTTCAGTAGTTGCGGAGAAATTAAAAAAATAAGAGTCAAAAAATCAATTTCCCATAGGAAACTTTATGCAAGGCTACAGCCCGAACTGCTGAACGGAATTACACCAAATTTGGCAAAGAGGTAGTTCTTGGTTCAAAAAGAACCCTTTTGTTAAATGGTGTAAATCCGTTCAGTAGTTGCTGAGAAAATCAAAAGTAAAAACACATATATATCTGGGCGGAGCCTAACCACACATGTCATCGTGAGATCTGATTGGCTGTCAGCACTTCATCCTGGAATTGCTGGCAGCCATCTTGGGACCAATATAAATGCATTGTAGTGAATCGAAGATTTTGAGGGTTACCAAAAGGAGAACTATAAAGGGTGATAACAGACTTTAGTTACATTAGAATTCATTTGTTGATGGTACCATACTAATTTCAGGAATTGTGGTTTGTTCTAAGGTGATTTTACCCTGTGAAAAACCTTCTGCTGGGATATCATGAATCATGTTTGAGAGAACTATTTTCACATGCTTGTCCCATACAGTTTTGGAAGGTGCCCCAGAAGCTAAAATGAGAGCATATTTTCTGTAAATTCACATTATCTTTCTCAGTCATGTGAGAATGAAGTCTGACATTCTCAGTAAAACATGTACATCCAACAAGGGCAGAGACTGTCAGTTGATTCCTTTGTGTTCTACTGCAGCTTCCCAGAGTGTTCTAAAGAACAACTAGAGTGCTAACAGCCTTACTTATGACAAAAGTATGGCACACCTGAAGCCATCTTGATTGGAATAAACTGGTAACACTTAAAACATTTAATTTAAAAAGGAACAAAATGATGGGGTTCATCTTGTCATAGAAATGATGGTTAGTGCTCTGGAAAGAAAAATTAGGACATGTTTCAAGTGTGATCTCAAATATCTTCCTGTTATATTTCAACAGGAGCAGCCTGTCAGTTGATGCCTTTGTGTTCTACTGCAGCTTCCCAGAGTGTTCTAAAGAACAACTAGAGCGCTAACAGTCTTACTTATGACAAAAGTATGGCACACCTGAAGCCATCTTGATTGGAATAAACTGGTAACACTTAAAACATTTAATTTAAAAAGGAACAAAATGATGGGGTTCATTTTGTCATAGAAATTATGGTTAGTGCTGTAGAAAGAAAAATTAGGACATGTTTCAAGTGTGATCTCAAATATCTTCCTGTTATATTTCAACAGGAGCAGCCTGTCAGTTGATGCCTTTGTGTTCTACTGCAGCTTCCCAGAGTGTTCTAAAGAACAACTAGAGTGCTAACAGCCTTACTTATGACAAAAGTATGGCACACCTGAAGCCATCTTGATTGGAATAAACTGGTAACACTTAAAACATTTAATTTAAAAAGGAACAAAATGAGGGGGTTCATTTTGCCATAGAAATTATGGTTAGTGCTGCAAAAAGAAATTTTAGTGCATGTTCTAAGTGAGATCTCAAATCCTCTTCTATTTCATTAGAAAATTCTGACATGCAGACTGAAACAATCACTTTCAATACCAGCAGTAGACTTACAGTTAACTCCTTGGTGAGCAGTAGCTTTACTACAGTGATCTAATGAACAACTAGAGTAATAACATTCTGAATTTATGGCAAATGTGTGACACATCTGAATGCCTTCTTGATGGAATCAAAGTAAAAAACTGAAAGCATTTCCTACTGAGGAGACTGCAGTAAATGAGGAAATTAGGAAACTTCATAACAAAGAAGTCTTCCAAGATGGCCACCAGTGAAAAAAGAGCCCAAATGTAGCACAAATATTACCCAGATGTAGCCCACATATAGCCCAATGACAAAAGTGTGCAAAACACTTTTTATTTTTAGTTTTTTGCAGTTTTATGTAGTGCAGACTGGTCAGGTATTGGAGCGTTGCATCTTAAAACATGACCCCCTACACTACAAAAACACCACTGCACTACCCTAAACCCTAAAACACTACCCCAGCACGACCCCCTACACTACACAAGCACCACTGCACTATCCTAAACCCTAAAACACTACCCCCAGCATGACCCCCTACACTACACAAACACCACTGCACTACCCTAAACCCTAAAACACTACCCCAACACCACTGCACTAACCTAAATCCTAAAACACTACCCCCAGCACGACCCCCTACACTACCCAAACACCACTGCACTACCCTAAAACATGACCCCCTACACTACACCAACACCACTGCACTACCCTAAACCCTAAAACACTACCCCAGCACGACCCCCTACACTACACAAGCACCACTGCACTACCCTAAACCCTAAAACACTACCCCCAGCACGACCCCCTACACTACACAAACACCACTGCACTACCTTAAACCCTAAAACACTACCCCCAGCACGACCCCCTACACTACCCAAACACCACTGCACTAACCTAAATCCTAAAACACTACCCCCAGCACGACCCCCTACACTACCCAAACACCACTGCACTACCCTAAAACATGACCCCCTACACTACACAAACACCACTGCACTACCCTAAACCCTAAAACACTACCCCCAGCACGACCCCCTACACTACACAAGCACCACTGCACTACCCTAAACCCTAAAACACTACCCCCAGCACGACCCCTACACTGCCCGAACACCACTGCACTGCCCTAAACCCTGAAACACCAGCCCCTGCACGACCCCCTACACTGCCCGAACACCACTGCACTGCCCTAAACCCTGAAACACATACCCTAGCACGACCCCCTACACTGCCCGAACACCACTGCACTGCCCTAAACCCTGAAACACCACCCCCTTCACGACCCCCTACACTGCCCGAACACCACTGCACTGCCCTAAACCCTGAAACACCACCCCCAGCATGACCCCTACACTGCCCGAACACCACTGCACTGCCCTAAACCCTGAAACACTACCCCCAGCAAGACCTCCTACACTGCCCGAACACCACTGCACTGCCCTAAACCCTGAAACATCACCCCCAGCAAGACCCCTACACTGCCCGAACACCACTGCCCTAAACCCTGAAACACCACCCCCAGCACGACCCCCTACACTGCCCGAACACCACTGCACTGCCCTAAACCCTGAAACACCACCCCCAGCATGACCCCCTACACTGCCCGAACACCACTGCACTGCCCTAAACCCTGAAACACCACCCCCTGCACGACCCCCTACACTGCCCGAACACTACTGCACTGCCCTAAACCCTGAAACACCATCCCCAGCACGACCCCCTACACTGCACGAACACCACTGCACTGCCCTAAACCCTGAAACACTACCCCCAGCAAGACCCCCTACACTGCCCGAACACCACTGCACTGCCCTAAACCCTGAAACATCACCCCCAGCAAGACCCCCTACACTGCCCGAACACCACTGCCTTAAACCCTGAAACACCACCCCCAGCAAGACCCCCTACACTGCCCGAACACCACTGCACTGCCCTAAACCCTGAAACACCAGCCCCAGCACGACCCCTACACTGCCCGAACACCACTGCACTGCCCTAAACCCTGAAACACCACCCCCTGCACGACCCCCTACACTGCCCGAACACCACTGCACTGCCCTAAACCCTGAAACACCACCCCCAGCACGACCCCCTACACTGCCCGAACACCACTGCACTGCCCTAAACCCTGAAACACCACCCCCTGCACGATCCCCTACACTGCCCGAACACTACTGCACTGCCCTAAACCCTGAAACACCACCCCCAGCACGACCCCCTACACTGCACGAACACCACTGCACTGCCCTAAACCCCGAAACACTACCCCCAGCAAGACCCCTACACTGCCCGAACACCACTGCCCTAAACCCTGAAACACCACCCCCAGCAAGACCCCCTACACTGCCCGTACACCACTGCACTGCCCTAAACCCTGAAACACCACCCCCAGCATGACCCCCTACACTGCCCGAACACCACTGCACTGCCCTAAACCCTGAAACACCACCCCCAGCACGACCCCCTACACTGCCCGAACACCACTGCACTGCCCTAAAGCATGAAACACCAGCCCCAGCACGACCCCCTACACTGCCCGAACACCACTGCACTGCCCTAAACCCTGAAACACCACCCCCAGCACGACCCCCTACACTGCCCGAACACCACTGCACTGCCCTAAACCCTGAAACACCAGCCCCAGCACAACCCCGTACACTGCCCGAACACCACTGCACTACCCTAAACCCTCAAACACCAGCCCCTGCACGACCCCCTACACTGCCCGAACACCACTGCACTGCCCTAAACCCTGAAACACCAGCCCCTGCACGACCCCCTACACTGCCCGAACACCACTGCACTGCCCTAAACCCTGAAACACATACCCTAGCACGACCCCCTACACTGCCCGAACACCACTGCACTGCCCTAAACCCTGAAACACCACCCCCTTCACGACCCCCTACACTGCCCGAACACCACTGCACTGCCCTAAACCCTGAAACACCACCCCCAGCATGACCCCTACACTGCCCGAACACCACTGCACTGCCCTAAACCCTGAAACACTACCCCCAGCAAGACCTCCTACACTGCCCGAACACCACTGCACTGCCCTAAACCCTGAAACATCACCCCCAGCAAGACCCCCTACACTGCCCGAACACCACTGCCCTAAACCCTGAAACACCACCCCCAGCACGACCCCTACACTGCCCGAACACCACTGCACTGCCCTAAACCCTGAAACACCACCCCCAGCATGACCCCCTACACTGCCCGAACACCACTGCACTGCCCTAAACCCTGAAACACCACCCCCTGCACGACCCCCTACACTGCCCGAACACTACTGCACTGCCCTAAACCCTGAAACACCATCCCCAGCACGACCCCCTACACTGCACGAACACCACTGCACTGCCCTAAACCCTGAAACACTACCCCCAGCAAGACCCCCTACACTGCCCGAACACCACTGCACTGCCCTAAACCCTGAAACATCACCCCCAGCAAGACCCCCTACACTGCCCGAACACCACTGCCTTAAACCCTGAAACACCACCCCCAGCAAGACCCCCTACACTGCCCGAACACCACTGCACTGCCCTAAACCCTGAAACACCAGCCCCAGCACGACCCCTACACTGCCCGAACACCACTGCACTGCCCTAAACCCTGAAACACCACCCCCTGCACGACCCCCTACACTGCCCGAACACCACTGCACTGCCCTAAACCCTGAAACACCACCCCCAGCACGACCCCCTACACTGCCCGAACACCACTGCACTGCCCTAAACCCTGAAACACCACCCCCTGCACGATCCCCTACACTGCCCGAACACTACTGCACTGCCCTAAACCCTGAAACACCACCCCCAGCACGACCCCCTACACTGCACGAACACCACTGCACTGCCCTAAACCCCGAAACACTACCCCCAGCAAGACCCCTACACTGCCCGAACACCACTGCCCTAAACCCTGAAACACCACCCCCAGCAAGACCCCCTACACTGCCCGTACACCACTGCACTGCCCTAAACCCTGAAACACCACCCCCAGCATGACCCCCTACACTGCCCGAACACCACTGCACTGCCCTAAACCCTGAAACACCACCCCCAGCACGACCCCCTACACTGCCCGAACACCACTGCACTGCCCTAAAGCATGAAACACCAGCCCCAGCACGACCCCCTACACTGCCCGAACACCACTGCACTGCCCTAAACCCTGAAACACCACCCCCAGCACGACCCCCTACACTGCCCGAACACCACTGCACTGCCCTAAACCCTGAAACACCAGCCCCAGCACAACCCCGTACACTGCCCGAACACCACTGCACTACCCTAAACCCTCAAACACCAGCCCCAGCACGACCCCCTACACTGCCCGAACACCACTGCACTGCCCTAAACCCTGAAACACCAGCCCCAGCAAGACCCCCTACACTGCCCGAACACCACTGCACTGCCCTAAACCCTGAAACACCACCCCCAGCAAGACCCCCTACACTGCCCGAACACCACTGCACTAAAGCCTGAAACACCACCCCCAGCAAGACCACCTACACTGGCCGAACACCACTGCACTGCCCTAAACCCTGAAACACCACCCCCTGCATGACCCCCTACACTGCCCGAACACCACTGCACTGCCCTAAACCCTGAAACACCACCCCTCAGCACGACACCCTACACTGCCCGAACACCACTGCACTGCCCTAAACCCTGAAACACCACCCCCAGCACGACCCCCTACACTGCCCGAACACCACTGCACTGCCCTAAACCCTGAAACACCACCCCCTGCACGACCTCCTACACTGCCGGAACACCACTGCACTGCCCTAAACCCTGAAACACCACCCCCAGCACGACCCCTACACTGCCCGAACACCACTGCACTGCCCTAAACCCTGAAACATCAACCCCAGCAAGACCCCCTACACTGCCTGAACACCACTGCCCTAACCCTTGAAACACCACCCCCTACACTGCACGAACACCACTGCACTGCCCTAAACCCTGAAACACCACCTCCAGCAAAACCCCCTACACTGCCTGAACACCATTGCTCTGCCCTGAATCCTGAAACACCAGCCCCAGCACGACCCCCTACACTGCCCAAACACCACTGCACTGCCCTAAACCCTGAAACACCACCCCCAGCACGACCCCCTACACTGCCCGAACACCACTGCACTGCCCTAAACCCTGAAACACCAGCCCCAGCAAGACCCCCTACACTGCCCGAACACCACTGCACTGCCCTAGACTCTGAAACACCAGCCCCAGCAAGACCCCCTACACTGCCCGAACACCACTGCACTGCCCTAAACCCTGAAACACCAGCCCCAGCATGACCCCCTACACTGCCCGAACACCACTGCACTGCCCTAAACCCTGAAACACCAGCCCCAGCACGACCACCTACACTGCCCGAACACCACTGCACTGCCCTAAACCCTGAAACACCAGCCCCAGCACAACCCCCTACACTGCCCGAACACCACTGCACTGCCCTAAACCCTGAAACACCAGCCCCAGCACGACCCCCTACACTGCCCGAACACCACTGTACTGCCCTAAACCCTGAAACACCAGCCCCAGCACGACCCCCTACACTGCCCGAACACCACTGCACTGCCCTAAACCCTGAAACACCACCCCCTGCATGACCCCCTACACTGCCCGAACACCACTGCACTGCCCTAAACCCTGAAACACCACCCCCTGCAGCACCCCCTACACTGCCCAAACACCACTGCACTGCCCTAAACCCTGAAACACCACCCCCGTACCGCCCCCTACACTGCCCGAACACCACTGCACTGCCCTATACCCTGAAACACCACCCCCAGCACGACCCCCTTTACTGCTCGAACACCACTGCACTGCCCCAAACCCTGAAACACCACCCCCAGCACGACCCCCTACACTGCCCGAACACCACTGCCCTAAACCCTGAAACACCACCGCCTACACTGCCCGAACACCACTGCACTGCCCTAAACCCTGAAACACCACCCCCAGCACGACCCCCTACACTGCCCGAACACCAGTGCACTGCACTAAACCCTAAAACACCACCCCCAGCATTACCCCCTACACTGCCCAAACACCACTGCACTGCGCTAAACCCTAGAACACTACCCCCAGCACGACCCCCTACACTACCCGAACACCACTGCACTACCCTAAACCCTAAAATACTACCCCCAGCACAACCCCCTACACTACCCGAACACGACTGCACTGCCCTAAACCCTCAAACACTCCCCCCAGCACGACCCCCTACACTACCCTCCTGAAGAAACCAACGGCGGACCCCACCGACCTCAAGAACTACCGTCCCATCTCGCTCCTTCCGTTTCCGGCCAAAGTCATCGAGAAGACCGTCAACAGACAGCTTGCCGCCTTCCTCGAGACGAATGGATCCCTCGACCCCTCGCAGTCCGGGTTTCGGGCCAACCACAGCACCGAGACCGCCCTTATCGCAGCCACCGACGACATCAGAACCCTAACCGACAACGGGGAAACAGCTGCCCTCATCCTCTTGGACCTCTCCGCGGCGTTCGACACCGTCTGCCACCGCACCCTAGTGAAGCGCCTCAGCAACATCGGAATCCGAGAGAAAGCACTGGAATGGATCATCTCGTTCCTCGCCGGAAGAACCCAGAGAGTCCGCCTCCCCCGTTCAGATCCGAAGCCACCGAAGTCATCTGCGGCGTTCCACAAGGATCTTCACTCAGTCCAACCCTCTTCAACGTCTACATGAGCCCCTCGCAGCCATCGCACGCCAACACAACCTCAACATCATCTCCTACGCCGACGACACCCAGCTGATCCTCTCCCTCACCAACGACCCCACCACCGCCAGAGCCAACCTACACGACGGGATGAGAGACGCCGCCGACTGGATGAGGAACAGCCGCCTTAAACTGAACTCAGACAAGACGGAAGTCCTCATCCTGGGCTCATCACCCTCCGCCTGGGACGACTCCTGGTGGCCCCCGGCCCTGGGCACCGCGCCTAAGCCAACGGACCACGCACGCAACCTGGGCTTCATCCTGGACTCCTCCCTGTCGATGACCAGACAAGTCAACGCCGTCTCATCTTCATGCTTCAACACCCTGCGCATGCTCCGCAAGATCTTCAGATGGATCCCCACTGAAACCAGGAAGACCGTCACCCAGGCACTCGTCACCAGCCGACTGGACTATGGGAACACCCTCTACGCCGGAACCACAGCCAAACTTAAAAAAGACTCCAGCGCATCCAGAACGCCTCCGCACGACTCATCCTGGACATCCCCCGACACAGCCACATCACCGGACACCTGAAAGACCTGCACTGGCTCCCCGTCAGCAAGAGAATCACGTTCAGACTCCTCACCCACGCACACAAGGCCCTCCACGACCTGGGCCCAAAGTACCTCAACGACCGCATGACCTTCTACACGCCCACACGCCAGCTACGATCAACCAGCCACGCCCTCGCCACCGTACCACGCATCCGCAGAACCACCGCCGGAGGAAGATCCTTCTCCTACCTGGCAGCCAAGACCTGGAACTCCCTCCCCACTCACCTTCGGCGAACCCAGGACCATCTCTCCTTCAGGAAGCAGCTCAAGACCTGGCTGTTCGAGCAGTAACTTACCCCCTCCCCCAGCGCCTTGAGACCCTCCCGGGTGAGTAGCGCGCTCTATAAATGCCGTGATTGATTGATTGACTACCCGATCACCACTGCACTGCCCTAAACCCTAAAACACTCCCCCAGCACGACCCCCTACACTACCCGAACACCACTGCACTGCCCTAAACCCTAAAACACTCCCCCAGCACGACCCCCTACACTACCCAAACACCACTGCACTGCCCTAAACCCTAAAACTCTACCCCCGCATGACCCCCTACACTACCCAAACACCAATGCACTACCCTAATCCCTAAAACACTACCCCCCACATGACCCCCTACACTACCCTAAACCCTAAAACACTACCCCGCACGACTCCCTACACTACCCAAAGACCACTGCACTACCCTAAACCCTAAAACACGACCTCCTACACTACACAAACACCACTGCACTACCCTAAACCCTAAAACACTACCCCCTAAACTACACAAACACCACTGCACTACCCTAAACCCTAAAAAACTACCCCCAGCACGAACCACTACACTACCCAAACACCACTGCACTATCCTAAACCCTAAAAAACTACCCCCAGCAGTATCCCTACACTACCCAAACACCACTGCACTACCCTAAACCTTAAAACACTACCCCAGCAGTACCCCCTACACTACCCAAACACCACTGCACTACCCTAAATCACTACCCCAGCACGACCCCCTACACTACCCAAACACCACTGCACTACCCTAAACCCTAAACACTACCCCCAGCACGACCCCTACACTACCCAAACACCACTGCACTACCCTAAACCCTAAAACAATCCCCCAGCACGACTCCCTACACTACCCAAACACCACTGCACTACCCTAAACTCTACCCCCAGAATGACCCCCTAAACTACACAAACACCACTGCACTACCCTAAACCCTAAAACACTACCCCCAGCACGACCCTCTTCACTACCTAAACACAACTGCACAATTTGTTACAGGCGTTGCAACTCAGGCCTGTGGTGCTTACTGGAAGTACCTAGTGCGCTAGTTGGGTCCCAGGGACCCTCAGGATTCAAGGTGACCTAATCCCCCAACTTAAAACGCACCACGGGGCGCGTTTGCACAGTGGTGAAGGGTGGGGGCGGGGCCTCAGGTGACATGTGCGCAAACACGCCCTGTGGTGCGTTTTAAATTGGGGAATTAATTCCCTTTGAATCCTGAGGGACCCTGGGGGCCAACTAGCCCAACAGGTACCTTCAGTAAGCACAACAGAGTTGCGTTGCAGAGAGGTGAAAAAGGTGCGTGGCCTCGGAACGCCTCTCTGCAACTCAGCTCTGTGGTCCTAACTGTAGGTATCTGGGGGCTAGTTGGGCCCCAGGGACCCTCAGAATTCAAGGGGACTTAATCCCGCAACTTAAAATGCGCCACGGGGTGCGTTTGCACACGTCACCTCAGGCCCCCTCCCTTCACCACTGTGCAAACGCGCCCTGTAGCGCGTTTTAAGAGGTAGTTTTAATCCCCCTGCCCTATTATGTACTAGGGACTTGCAGAGGAGGTCATGCTAATCACAGGGGTACCCCAACGCATAGTGTTCCCTAGTGTATGTAGGTGTTTTCACTGTATTCTAAGTGTCTTTTAGCATAGCACTGGCTCTGGTTAGTCAGAGTCAGTTACCACCAGTACCCGTCTGAAAAAGTTGTGGGCACAGGATGATTTTGCAACAAGGCCTCTTTCTGCTCCTCTGTTGGTTCTTTCTGCACATCTTTTGCTTCTTTCTGTGCGTTTTTCTTCTTTCTTCACATGTCCTACCTCTGTAGGCATAGTTAGAAACTAGCATTTAAAAAAACCTTTGAAATTCACTTAAAAAATCATAGGTTTCAGGCACGTTATAGTTAGAAATTAGCATTTAAAAAACCTTTGAAATTCACTGAAAAATCCATAGGTTTCAGACACGTTATAGTTAGAAATTAGCATTTAAAAAACCTTTGAAATTCACTGAAAAAACCATAGGTTTTAGGGACAGTTATAGTTAGTTGGACATTTCACTCGTACAAAACCGTAGAAATTCCCCCGTTATAGTTAGTTCAGCTAACTATAACTCGCGCCCCGCAATGCACTGCTGATGACGTCACATATTACATCACTCATGACATGGTCAGTGACATCACTGATGACATCACTGATGACATCTCAAATGACATCACTGATGACATCATCCATGTGATAATTTCATGCATCTTCTCACACCCAAATATAACTTTTGATACACCCACTCTAAATTACAGACTGCCATTCTCAAAACCATAGACACTCCAACACCAAAAACTACATACCCACTCACTGATTCTTAGGTCTACACACACATCCACTCACTCACCCGTACAGTCACTCATACTTAGTCACTCAGTACAGGACTATCATATGCACTCATACACCTATATAAACACTCACACACCGCCACTCATCCATAGAGGTACTCACACACCTAGTCAGTCATGCAAAAAACTTAATCACACACCCATTTACTCACCTATACAGTTATACACACACCAGCTCACTTACTCATACAAATACTAGCACATTCTTACGCTCTTATACAATCACTGATACAAGTACACACTCATCCATACAGCCACTCTCACAATCACACACTCTCACTTATAGCCATTTATATACTCCAACACACATATATACTGCCTTTCACATATGTAGTTACTCACACATGTACCACTGAGATATACATTCAATCACTAACACACCCATACACACACTCACCCACCCATACAGTCCATCACAGATGCACTCTTGAAACCATGCACCCAGTGAATCACCAACTCACACATCTATGCACAGAGTCACACACACCCCACCCACACAAACACTCAGGCACCCATACAGATACTCAGACAATCAATCAATAACCCATGTAGACACTCATGTAGCTATTCAGAAAGCCATGCAGCCGCTTACAAACCAACAGACAGACGGATACAGACATTCACACAGTTTAGTCACTAACCCATGCATTCAGTAAGATACATTTAATCACTCACTTGTAGAGTCAGTCACTCACGTACTAAATCATCCATTCAGACACTTATACACCCACTCATTCTTCAATACGCCTTTCCCTATATATATTTAAACATATTTAAACTTTACAGAAACAGTCACTGGATGATGTCATCAGTGATGTCATTTGAGATGTCATCAGTGATGTCACTGACCATGTCATGAGTGATGTAATATGTGACGTCATCAGCAGTGCATTGCGGGGGCGCGAGTTATAGTTAGCTGAACTAACTATAACGGGGGAATTTCTATGGTTTTGTACGAGTGAAATGTCCAACTAACTATAACTGTCCCTAAAACCTATGGTTTTTTCAGTGAATATATATATATATATATATATATATATATATATATATTCACTGAAAAACCATAGGTTTCAGGCACGTTATAGTTAGAAATTAGCATTTAAAAAACCTTAGAAATTCACTGAAAAACCATAGGTTTCAGGCACGTTATAGTTAGAAATTAGCATTTAAAAAACCTTAGAAATTCACTGAAAAAACCATAGGTTTTAGGGAAAGTTATAGTTAGTTGGACATTTCACTCGTACAAAACCAGAGAAATTCCCCTGTTATAGTTAGTTCAGCTAACTATAACTCGCGCCCCGCAATGCACTGCTGATGACGTCACATATTACATCACTCATAACATGGTCAGTGACATCACTGATGACATCTCAAATGACATGCCTGAAACCTATGGTTTTTTCTGTGGATTTCAAAGGCTTTAAATGCTAATTTCTAACTATAACGTGCCTGAAACCTATGGTTTTTTCAGTGAATATATATATATATATATTTATTTTTTAAAAAACAGGTTTCTGGGACGTTATAGTTAGAAATTAGCATTTAAAAAACTTTAGAAATTCACAGAAAAAAACAAGGGTTACAGGGACGTTATAGTTAGGCTGACATTTCACTCGTACAAACCCAGAGAAATTCAGCCGTTATAGTTAGCTGAGCCTACTATAACTCACGCCCCCGCAATGCACTGCTTATGACCTCACATATTACATCACTCATGACATGGTCAGTGACATCACTGATGACATCTCAAATGACATCACTGATGACATCAGTGATAACATCATCTAGTGACTGTGAGTGTTTTTTTTAAAGTTTATAAGTGGTAAATATATATATCAAGGTGTATTGGTGAATCAGTGGGTGTATGAGTGACTGCATGGATGACTCAGTGGGTGAGTGACTGACTGTATAAGTGAGTGATTAGGTGTCTCAGTGAATGTATGGGTGAGTGAATGGTTGTGAGAATGTGTGTATTTGTCTGTCAGTTGATGGCTAAGTGTGTTTAATGAGTGTGTTAGTGGGTACGTGAATGGCTATATGGGTGATTGATTTTTTGTCTGACTACGTCTATGGTTGCCTGAGTGTCTGTGTTTGTGGGTGAGGAGGTGTTTGACTGCCTGTATGGATAAGTGAGTGGGTGAGTCAGTGGCTGTATGGGACACTGTTGCGGGTGTGAGAAGTTGTATGGAGAGTGAGTGTCTGTATGGCTGTGTCGATGATTGAGTGCATGTGTCAGTATGGGTGAGTAATTGAGTATGTGAAAGGCAGTATACATGAGTGACGAGGTTTATGCGTGACTGTATGCGTGAGTGAGTGAATGAATGTGAAAGTAGCTATATAGATGACTGCATGCTTCTGTCAGTGACTGTATAGCTGAGTGAGTATGTGTTACTATTTGTATGAGTAAGTAAGTGGGTGGGTGTGTAACTGGGTGAGAATGTGGCTGTATGAGTGACTGTGGGTGAGTGTCTAGGTTTGTGAGTAGTTCTATGGGTGACTCACTCAGTGTGTGAGCACCTGTATGGCTGTATGAGTGGATATGTCAATGGCTGTATTAGTGAGTGAGTGGGTCTATGAATGGCTGTATGGGTGAGCAAGTGGATGTGTGTATAGATCAATGAATCAGTGAGTGGGTGTGCAAGTACTGGTATGGCTCTGTGAATGGGTTTGTGAATGGTTGTGTGGGAGTGGCAGTGGGTGAATAAAAGATTCTATAGGGGTGTGAGTGGGTGCGTCAGAGATGCTGTGGATGATGTCATCACTGATGTCATCAGTGATATCATCAGTGATGTCACTGACCATGTCATGAGTGATATAATATGTGAGGTCATAAGCAGTGCATTGTGGGGCGCGAGTTATAGTTAGCTCAGCTAACTATAACGGCTGAATTTCTCTGGTTTTGTATGAGTGAAATGTCAGCCTAACTATAACATCCCTGTAACCTGTTTTTTTCTGTGAATTTCTAAGGTTTTTTAAAAGCTAATTTCTAACTATAACGTCCCTGAAACCTGTGTTTTTTGTCAGTTAATTTTTAAGGTTTTTTAAATGCTAATTTCTACCTGTAACGTCCCTGAAACCTGTGGTTTGTTCAGTGAACTTCATTGGCTTTTTAACTAGCTGTCGCGTTTGCAGAGTGGTGAAGAAAGGGGGCTAGGCCTCTAACCAGCGTTCAGGAATTCCGCTGCGTAAGACTTACAGGAGGTAACAGGAGGGCTTCTTGGCCCCCAAGGTCCCTCAGGAGTAAAGTGGACTTCATCCCCCAACCAGTAGTGCGCCAGGAGGCGCGTTTGCAGAGTGGTGGAGAAAAGGGGGGCGTGGCCTCCGAAGTACTCTTAGCAATCCCACTATGTGGGACTTACATCCTTGGGGGCCAACTACCCCTCCTATTACCTCCAGTAAGTCCCACACAGCAAGATTGCGGAGTTCTGATAAGAGGCCACGCCCCCTTTGCCCACCACTCTGCAAACGCGCCTCCTGGCGCGCTCTTGTTTGGGGGATTAATCAATTGTATGACACTGCACTAGTTATGAGCTTAGAATAGCAACAAGAATGTGACATTTAAGATTTGGAATTACAATTGGAAATTGATACAGATGCTGTAAATCTAGTGGTCTGAAGCACAAATCTAACTTCATGCCTCCAGGCAAAGCAGATAATGTGATGGATATTTTTGAAAATCTTGTTAGTAATTATTTTAATTTGCACAAAGTGACTGCTGATAAATCTAATTTGAATAAATTCGAGTTAAAAGCTTTGTGTGATCTGAGGAATGATAAATATATCATCATTAAGCAAGCTGGTAAGGGTGGCAATGGTGTAATAATGAACTATAAAGGTTATGATCATGAGGTACATCGACAACTTAAAGACAGAACTAACTATGCCATAGTAGAAGTAGGAGAGCTTGATAAATCTAAAGCTATGATTGAAAGTAAATTGTGCATTTATGCAGAACAACCACTTATTGATATAGAGGAATTTAGCTATCTATGGGTTGAGAATGCCAAAACGCATGTGATACATTTTTTAGCCAAAATTCACAAAGGTGCTACCATACCACCTGGTCGTTCGATTATTGCTGGCATTGGGGGACTAACTGAGAACATTTCTGAATATATTGATATATTCCTAGCTTCCTTTGTTAAAACTTTGCCTTCGTACATCAAAGACACTAAGGGTTTTCTTAAACAAATGAATGACGTCACATTGGATCCAGATTACTATATGGTAACCATGGATGTGAACGGTCTATATACTAGTAAAGAACATAAGTTTGGATTGGAAGCTATAAGGTACTTTCTGTACACTAAATCAGCCAGCTTTCTTTTACACTCTTGCATTTTAATTGACCTAGTGGAAACTGTACTAACAATTTCTTTTTGTACCAAAATTACCTGTGTCAACAGCTGAGGGGTACAGCAATGGGGTCCAGTTTTGCTTCCTCCTATGCCACCCTATTTATGAGGTGGAATGAGAGGGAGCACGCCTGGACTGATCCATGTCATGAGAGGGACATGGGAACGATATATTGATGAAATTTTTGTAATTTGGAAAGGTGATGTGAAGGATCTTACTGCTTATCATGGTTTTCTGAATAACAACTGTTTTAACATCACACTGAGTCTTGAATACGGTAAAACATCAATTTGCAGTCTTGACTAAGAAATGTATGTGGATAAGAACGAACTAGTTTCAAGACTGTTTAGGTAGCAAACCTCGGCAAATGCTGTTTTGAAAGCAGAGTCAGGGCATCTTAGAAGACAGATAAACAATATTCCATTTGGAGACTATTTAAGGGCCAAAAGAAACTGCAGATTACAACAGGAATATGAGAAAAAAGCCATAAACATCAAGACTAGAATCCTCAAAAGAGGGTATGATTATAAGATTCTGCAAATTGCAAAGAATAGAGCAAGTAAAATCACACACGAAGAACTACTCAGGGATGGACCGAAAGCTAAAACGGCTGATAACGAGATTAGATTCATTATTACCTACAGTCAGGGTAATAGGAGAATCTAGAATTGACTTAGAGAAGAAGTTAAGACCAGAGAGACATTTTTATTAACAAATTTAAAACAGTTCAGTTTGTTCTGAACATTGACAGAAAGTTGTTCACTTTGCTGTGATATTTGGTATAGGATGCTGAGGATTCTCTTTTTGGCGGACATGTGAAGCGTATTTGTGACTGTGTGCAGTGCAGACGTGGTCTATAAAGGGCCCATGATGCTGGAGCTTCTTGATTGCTGGCGCGGGGAGCTGGTAGCACAAGAGATAGGAGCACATGTAGAAAAGAGGTTATTTTACACGTTATGTAAACGTACATGTTTAGGGTTTGAGACCCGATGTGGGTCAAGGGACACGTCCTTATTCCTCTTTTTGATCATATGCAAGAAGAATTTGATATATTTAAACATTTGATTTTGAGTGGTACGATAGTTAAAAAATTTAGAATAAATGTTATTCTACATGCTCTGTAAACTTAAGGGTTCAGGGTTCGAGACCCACAGGGGTCAACAAATAGAACTTATTTTTATCTTACTTTTCTTTCCTGATCAGTGGTGGAAATCGACTGACAGCCAGTACGAACTAATAAGGCTTGTTTCAATTTGAATTAAGTATTTGATGGGGATTTCACATTCAAATTGAACTTCAATACTGATGAAACATTTTTATTTAGCCTTTAATTTGTGTCTTGAAATTTGGTTTCAGAAGTTTTTTTCCTTGTTTATGTGTGGCCACATGTGCATTCGATTAACTAGGGGATATATAGCACGGGCCCCCGCATCACTATGTTAATTGCCCCAGGGAGGTGACAGCCTTCTGGGCTGGGGGGTCCGCCCGGCCCCCCATTAATGAAAGTTTAAGCCCCGGGGAGGTAGTGGTCCCCAAGGCTGCGGGCGGGTCTGCGCACCCCCCATTTCATTATACATAAAGCCCCAGGGAGGTGGTGGTCCCGGGGTTGCGCGGGGGTCCGTGCGCCCCCCTTTCATTATACATAAAGCTCCTAGGAGGTGGCGGTCCCCGGGGCTGCGGGGGAGACCATACGAGCCTCCCCTGCACAAATTTAGTAAATAGCCTCGGGGAGGTGGCAGTCCCAGGAGCTGCGGGGGCCGTGCGAACCCCCACATGTTTGTTTGCCCCAAGGCGCACCGCATGGGCACCTCACACATATTTTTCAAAACATGCCCCCGGGGGCTTATTATAAAAGCTGTGCGGGAGACCGAATTAAAAAAATTTTTTGCAGTGAATCCACCCGCCAATTCGCACCAAAATTAAAAATGCTTAAAAACCTCGGTGAGATCCCCTGCCCCACCATATCTGGTGGGTCAGGGTATTCCTACCCTACTCCCTTTTCTTAATTTTTCACTTTTTTTGTGGGACTCAGCTTCAAGCCGACTACCAAGATGGCTGCCAACACTTCTTGGTTGAAGTCAATCACATTTTAGTAGGATCAGCGAGTCCACTGCAGGAGCTCACGTCCCCAGATATCCATATTTTTTAAAACTTAAACATATTTGAAACTACTGAATGGAATTACACCAAATCACAAAAAGCACGCTTTCTGGACCAACACCTAGCTTTCTGCCAAATTTTGTGTAATTCCGTTCAGCGCACAGCGATTCGGACTGTAGTCGTGTTCAAAGAATGAAAAATCGCCATTGATATAACTTGGGGAAAATGCTTTTCTTGGACCCCCCCTTTTTTTTTTTATTCGCCCCCCCCCTTGATGGATCTCCCCGAAACTTTCAACACAGCAGCTGAACCAAAAAGGGAACGTTTTTTGAAAATGTCGTGAAAATTCGTCAATCGGCGCCAAAGTTATTGCCAAAAAAAAAAAACGCTTTTCCTATGGAAACTTTGGTCCTAACTAAAACTAGCTACTGGTGGTATATATATATATATATATAACTAGGGTGTTATCTTTGGCATTCTACGCATTTATGTAACATACAATGGGAAGGCCCCCAAGTAAGAAAAACAGGAGATTTCTCTGTTCAGCTCAGTGGGATTTCGCCGTATTTTAAATTGAATATATTTAGGATTCATAAATACTGGCTTATTTGCACGTTATTATGCAGCACTGAAAGCTTATTTGCACAAGTTATTTATTGCCTGTGAGGCCACCCATTGTTTTAGAATTTGTGGCAAAATACAATGTTTCTGCAATTTTGAATCATTTTAATATAGGTTCAGTAACATTTGCGTATTTGCACATTTCCATTTAGCACTGTCTGCTTATTTGCAAAAACTGTTTGGATATTTATAATTGTTTGGTACTGCAATGTTGATGAAAAGCATATGATTAGAAGTGATATTTCTTCTATGTCTATCTGCATCTTTTTCACGTGGTATTGTATTGTCACTTTAAATTTGTGGGTCGCTCCTCATGGCGTCATGTGATCAAGGCCTCCTGAAGGCCGAAACGCGTCATGGCGGTGGTGCTGGGTGTATTGATGGAATAAAGAACCTTGCACGAAGTTTCTGTGTCTGTGTTCGTCTTTCCAAAGCTATTGGGAGTATCGGGCGGAGTACCGAACCCCCTAATGATGGCTGAGTGGGGTGAATGCAACCTCGAATCGTCAAGGAGGTTAGTACAAATACTCGTTAAATACGCCGAAATAGATAGGGCAGATTTACAAAGCAAGATTGAAGCCCTCGAAGAGAAGATTAAACAACAGGAAGGTGACTCACGGCAAGCACTGAAAATGAGGGAAGAAATGATGAGTAGACTGGCAAAAGAGGAGGATAAAATAAAGGCCCGTAAAACATATAAATTCAAGAGAGACCGGGAAGATTATGCTAATGGACAGATCTTCACATTTGCACGCCGGTATGATTCACTAAGGGCAGCGACGGCCAATAAAAGATTGAAGGGAGACAAAGGAACAAAAACCAACATGGTGAAGCATCCTCAATGTCGGAGACAAGCTCTGTTCCAGAAAGTGAATCAGAGAATGAAGGGACAAACAGAAAAAATGAAGAGCATGGAATAAGGTTGACATTGGGGGAAGAATTGGGAATTTTAAAACAGGGCAGGAGAGAGACATTAAGACCACGCAAACAAGACATGGCAATAAAACCAAATCCCAGGAGACGGGAGACGCGGCCGCAGGATACGGAGAATCAAAGAAGCGGGGCCGAGGACGGGCCAAACGGAACTAAATAATAATGTAAGAAGTGTACAAAGAACTGATGGGAAACAAGGCAAACAAGAGGCAAATACAATAATAAATCTTGCCAACATCAACCTATCAGAATCAGAGGCTCAAATTTTATCCCTGGGACTGTCTTTTTGCCCTAGAACAGATTTCCAATACACCAGAACTAGAGCGGATGTTTATCAGTTTACGCGGAAATTAAAACTTAAAATATTTCATCTATTAAGGCCCACTGCTGAGGCCGCTACGACAGTCTCTGCAACAAGATTGGAAACAGATATGTTGGGCCTACAAGTCTCGGATGTAGATCTATACCGGGACATGTGCCAGTTGGAAAGTGGGGGATCACCCAGTAGTCAGACTATCCCCCTTGCAGGCACTCAAGCCAGGCCTCAAACACCATTTAAAATGAAATCAAAATTTGTCCCCATATTGGTACGAGATGGTTTAGATGCCTTTAGTGATCATGTGGTTAATCAAATTAAAAAACTAACACATGCAACGAATAGATCTAAAAGAGTATATACCAGCAAAGAGACCAGATATAATCAGTTGATTTTAAGATTAAGAAAGGAAGATGTAGTTATTCGGACATCAGACAAAGGCGGAAATATAGTCCTTTGGCCCATGAAAGACTATTTAGAAGAAGCATACAGCCAGTTGAATGATGTCCAATGTTACAAAAAAGTACTCCAATAAAATACAAAAACACTCAGGATTCTCTTTTAAGAACTTGCTTGCCTGGAAGAGTTTGGGCCTTTTAAGCTGGGATGAGTATAAATTTGTTAAAAAGGAATATCCAATGGTACCCCATATTTACTTCATACCCAAAATACACAAGGACATGGCGAAACCACCGGGCAGGCCAATTATTGCGGCGTGTGATGGGCCATTGGAGAATCTCTCAAGATACATTGATTATTTTTTACAGGTGCACATGAAGCAGTTGAAATCATACATCCAGGACACCAGTGACTTTTTAACAAAAATTAATGCAATTGTGTGGGAATCTGATTTTTTGTTAATCACAATGGATGTCTGCTCTTTGTATACCTGTATCAGGAACCAAGATGGCTTGAGAGCAGTGGAGTTCTTTCTTAATACTAGATCCATAATATATGCACAACATACTCGTATGCTCTTGGATATGCTGCTTTTTAATCTGGAAAATAATTTTTTTCTTTTTAACGGGCAGTTTTATCAACAAATCCAAGGTGTAGCTATGGGGGCCAGTTTCTCCCCCAGTTACGCCTGTCTGTTCA
This sequence comes from Calotriton arnoldi, assembly GCA_963921515.1. Lineage (NCBI taxonomy): Eukaryota > Metazoa > Chordata > Amphibia > Caudata > Salamandridae > Calotriton > Calotriton arnoldi. The sequence continues at coordinate 1,571,321 of CAWUFW010002431.1, read as the reverse complement.
TGGGCTGGTGGGAGGAACTGGTCCTCATGCGCAAATATGAACATGTATATACTACCAATATTGTATCTTGGATGCGTTTTATAGATGATATATTTATTGTGTGGAAGGGGAGGGAAGAAGGTGCGTTGAAATTTATCAATGAAATCAATGAAAACAACTTTAACCTCAAATTTTCCTCGAGCATCAGTAAACATACAGTGACCTTTTTGGATGTGCAGGTTTTAATTAGAAATGATGTTTTAACTACCACCCTTTTACCAAACCAACTGCAGGAAACACACTTTTACACGCGTCGAGTGCACATCCCCCACATCTCATCAGGAGCATCCCCTATGGGGAAATGCTCCGTATCCGCAGAATTTGCAGTGATTCAGAGGATACAAGGATGAGGCAGATGGAGAGCCGTGCTAGATTTTTGGCTAGGGGATACAGCAGCGAATCAGTAGATTCTGCGATTAGAAAGTCTCAGGCAAGGTCGAGGAGGGATCTCCTCACCTACAAAACAAAAACGTCTCAGGTAGAGGCATACACACAGCCTGTCAGACTAATCCTAACCTATTCAAAACAGGAAAAACAGTTACGGAGTATTATGAGACATAATTGGCACTTTATCCGTGAGGATCCAGTAATAGGTGATCTGATGCCTGTCAATCCATCAATCTCCTTCCGCAAATCATTAAGTATGGGGAATATGTTGGTTCAGAATAGTCATGACAGTAGTCACAAAGACATGTGGTTAACAATAAGAAAAGGTTTTTTTAAATGTCTCTCTTGTAAGGCTTGTCAGTTTGGAATAAATGTCAAAACGTACACAACTGCTTTTTCAGATACAGTCAAAGAGATTAAACAGCATCTTACGTGTAAGACAGAATATTGTGTATACGTATTGGAATGTGACTGCCAATTGAAATATATAGGCAGCACAAAATTAGCAGTGCATAAACGTGTCCTTCAGCATATCAGGGCGATCACTAATAAGGATCAAAATTACCCTGTTGCAAGACATTTTCAAACTGTACACAATAGCAATCCACAATTTTTACGCTACTATGCTATTGAAGCTATACCTATCATGAAAAGAGGGGGTGACAGGGAAGCCAAACTGAGACGCCTGGAAACGAGTTATATTTTAGAGTTTGATTCTAAGCATCCAGGCGGGCTCAATATTACAGAAGATTTACATACGTTTTTATAACGTAGGCAGTCAGTCTCCCATAGGTCAAGCATGTACAGCGGGCAAGCTAATTAGAACATGGCAATGAAGGGACACCTTTTCTTGCTTGCACTTAATGTCTGAAGAACCTTGGGCAAGAAGCAAAACTATATTTATCCAATCAATAAAACCAGTATGATTTTTAGGAATGGTTTTAGAATTGGGGTGGTATTTTATAGTGATTTCTTAAAGCCCTTTTCCTAATGTTTTTTATAGATCTACATCTGGGTTCTTTGTGTTAAGACTTTAAAAGCCAACAATTTACTGACAGTCTTAGAAACCTCCCTTGCAATATGAAGTAATGTATGAACTTTAAAGTAGGATGTATTTAATGAATTTACTATGATAATTTGTACTTGTATATAATGAATTTATTTGTTTACGTATGATAATCTGTATGTGTATATAATGAATTCATTTGTGTACCCCTTTAGATATTTAATATTTATAGCACTATTGGTTTTTAACTCTAAGTAGTATAGCACTGAGTCACTTTATCTGTCCATTCATAGCATGTCGACAATGGTAGCAAATGATTTAGAGATGTGCACGGATGCATTTAGGCAAGTATAAATCAAGAAAAGAAAGTATTGCACAACTAATCCATTGGCACAATAGAACAATATTGAATTTACAGATTTATCTGTGGTATATTTATATATATAATAAGAATAAATATATGTATTAAAAAAGACATGAATAGCAGATATTGCATGGTGCAGAGTAATCCGTGAAATGGCAAAGTATTTAAACTTAAGGACACAAAATAGGAAATAGGTGTTTCTTTAAAGAAATGTGTCCTTTATACATAAATTTTACAGCACATAGTGGTAGGTGATAGGTTTGTTTTCACTTTTGTATTAAGATATGTATTTTTTATATGTGGATGATGTCTTTATTCCTATATATGCTATAATTTTAAAGGAAATCGTAAACATGTGTCAGGAGACATTTAAGTAGATATTTAGCCTGAACCAAAACATATATATATATCAAAAAATTATTTTGTAATATTGTTTCACTATAATGTGGGCAATCATATAGGAGGTTGAATATAAATTATGAATAACAACTAAATGAATAACAAATTATATTATGTAATGGAACATGAGTTATCATGGTATGTAAAGTATGTAAAAAATTCTGTAAAAAATTCTTTAATATGTTTTCTATTTCCATGATTTTAATTAAGCACGGGCACTTTAAATATGGGGGTAAAGCTGTTGAGCGTTGTCATGTGATCAAGGCCGCTTGTACGGCCGAAACGCGTAATGGCAGAGGACTGGTAAAAATAAAAAAGAATATTGGCACTGAATGAGGTCTGCACTCGTTTTTCCGGAGGATTGTGGCGAGGAGAGGAATATATATATATATATACATACACACACACACTCTCAAACCTATGATTCCTCAAGTTTTTACTATATGTCCCTCTAAAGTCAAATGCTATATCTTGAAAATTTGTGCCTACAGCTGCAGTTCTTCAAGGCCCTGTTGCGTCAAATGCAAAAGCATTTATATTCTTTCATGAAGGAAAAACCATAAGGGCAGGGATAATTCATAATTCTGTTGTTCTACTGCCATGAATTTTGCTCCTACTGAAGCCGAACATCAACACGCAATATGGGCATGCAGAATAAGGAAGATGCTTGAATACATCGAACTGCGTAGGGGTGCAATATTCCTGAGTGAAGCATAGGGATCCGACTCTATCATCTTCCTCTGTAATGAAAGGCACTATTCCACCGACAGGAACAGCATCGTCCTTTGTTTATCCAGTATAAAAAACAGAACCTTGTTGAAGGATGTTAAGGACAATTTCTCGTTCCTGAGTGAGGAGCTTATGGTGTGTGGCAGACTTCAGATGACCTTCAGAGATTTGTTATATGGAAAGACATGCGTATACTCGTGACAAACATGCCACAACCCCTTCAGAGCATTTTATGAGGACCTTCAGAGCTGACTTTGCTTCACAGTATAAAACCTTGATGTGGTTGGGTAAAACGCCCAAGAAATGTAAGCATCTGTGATGATGTTTCCGAATCAGAAAATTAAATATATGTATCCTTAAGGTCCACTGTGAGCAAAAAGTCCCTTTGATTAAGTAAATGAACTCTAAATCAAATTATCATATTCTCTAACTTCTTTACTATGAATTTGCAAACGCACCTCCAATTTGAAATGGGCTTCGTTTGCCCTTCTGATTAGTTCCTATCTGTCGGAAATTATTTGGAGTACATCTCTTTTCTATGTTCAGGAAAGGGCACGCCCTCCACCACATTCTTGCCAGGAGGGAGGATAACTCCTCTTTAGAAACAAAACGTGATCCACACACCAAAGTCCCAGCTTGGGCAGCATTTCTGTGTGGAACTCAATTATTGGAGGCTGTGGCCCAATGTCACAAACTCCTCAATTCAAGAGCTTTTCGTGATTCCGTCCAAGACAAGATGAAAATACAGCACCATTCCTCCCACATGGTGGTCTTAGGGGAAGGAGCAATGAAAGGCCATGTTGTTCAGATAAGTATGCTCTGTTTGAAGCCTTTGGGATAGCTGTAGCTCATCCACCTCTGGTCTCTATAGGCAGTAGACAGGTAAAACGGTTGTGTAGGATTTTAATGTCCTGGTATGACAGTAAAACATAATCCACATAGAAAAGCCTCAGCTGGGAAGACATTTCCAGTGTGAACTGAGTTAACTGGAGGCTAGACAAAACTGGATTTCTCCGTTCCAAACAATGTAGAGCCGAAAATGGGAGGTTAACAATGGTCAGAGCCTCAGCATCAATGACCAAGCACACCTGCAAAGAAACACTTCCTAAGTCATCTGTCTAGCATAAAAATTTGTTATATCTGCAGCTGATCTGGTCAACTGATTAGAAATGGCTTGACCCTCACCAAGGAAGACGTCTGCTGCCACCATCTTGCCCTCAGGAAGCTCTTCATTATGTCTCATCTGCTCGAATTTGATCTAGTAAAGCTGTATCTGACATTGGTGGTATACAGAGACACACCTCCAGAAATGCACACCTTCTTTTCCACAACTTTCAGACTCCAACTCTTATTATTGGGTGTGAGGGTGGAAGAGGGTGGTTAGGCCCAGCAAAGTTTACATGGAAAGCCCTTAGATACCGCTGACACCACAAAACAGTCCATGGGGTTCACACAGGTACTTGGATCTGGAACTGGAGGCTTGTATTTATATTACACCATATGCGAGCCTAAAGTATCAGTTGTGTTCTAGCCTCCAGCATAGCAAATCGTCTTGCTTCAGGAGCCCTTGGACAGTTAAAACAGGCTTTCCAGGCTGCTTGGAGTCTTTTATGTCTAAAGCAAAAGCCATCCTGCAGCTTGGACTGTTGTACTGGAATGTAATATGTGTAACAGAAAACAGTGAAAAAGCCTAAGCAGAGGAAAAAAGGTCATCTCTGGGAGGCATTTTTCTTCTAAAACACAAACAAAAGTGCCTTTGCTCTGCTCTTTAGAGCTGGAAAAAGAACAGAGGTAAAATGGCTGATGAGGGCTGAATGCTCTGCCCCAAAGTGAGCTACACTCACTGTAGAGGAAAGATTTAACAGACAACATCCCACCTTTAGAATGCTACAATGTAGGTTGGAACCAGGTGTTTATTACACAAAAAGAAATAAATGGTGTTTCAACGGTCCAGTCTGAGTGTTAGAAATATTAACAAGTTATAAATGATGGAAGGACTCTCCTTGATGGAGGAAAAAACAGAAAAGAAATATCTATCTATTCAATTAAAAAAAAATCATACCAGTAACAATTAATGAATGTAAACACTATTGCTCACAAAAGTGTAGAGGCAACTTTTGTTGCAATCTTTCTGGCCATTCCTGGTATTTTATCGGGAATGCTAAAAGAAAGACTCTTTAATCTATGCACCCTCGTCAACACCTTGCAAATGGTTACTCTCACAAGATGATAATTAAAGTGCATTTATATACAAGCAGTATTCACAAAAAGTTTAAATATACATTTCAATAACATGTTTGTTGCTACAAACACATTCTCTTTGAAGCATCCAATTTCTGTCTGATAAAACTAAATTTAGTATTTAAAACCTATCCCATCAAGCATTCCAGTTCAATTCCAAATAAAAATCTGACCACAATGCCTCATCTCGAGCTAAAGACCCCTTGGAAATAACTGCTGTTTATTTTATTAGTTTCCATGACACAACTGCTTTACACATCACTACAAACATTTAGTTCAATGTCAGTTTCACACTTACTGTAAACCTCCACCTTATTGAAGAAACAAATATCATACACATAATACAACCCATTATCATAATTCTGTGTTTTCATTAAAAAAACCTGTAAATACAAACAAAGTAATTTGTCAACCTGCTTTCTAGCAGTTGACTCACTGCTTTTCATTCGCAGGAACTAGTGCCAAACAGGTGAGATTTAGTTGCATCATTAATACGCTTTATACTTTATTTAACATAAGTTTTGGCAAGATATCTAAAGGTGGTCCAGTGAATTGTTATCAATAGTACCTTCATGTGTTTATGGACTAAACTTAAAGAAGAGGCATATTTATCCGCGAATGTCTCTACACTGAATAATAAAAATTCTCACTATTTGGCAAATGTGAGGTGGCAATTACTGTAATTCTTCATGAATCTCTGTAATAAATGCATTTCTTAGAGCATACCCATGAACCTATAGATATGAACTCATTGTTTTTATGTACTGCATTAATAAATGTTTCCTCTGATGTTAAATGAGTACCTGCTTGCCTGTATTATTCTGATCATGATGGACTGTTTTTGTCTTGGAACTAATAAAAATACATTAAAAAAAAATAATTAATAAATGTTTCCTCTTTCAAAGAATTTTTAAAAAAAACTACATTGATTCTGCTCAAGTTCCTTGATCCCATTGTCTTTTAAAATTCAGATGAAAAACGAGCAAGTCAAGCAACTCCAAACTCCTTTATCAACAGAACACTGTAAATAAGACTTGTTTTTATATTCTAGCTGGACGCTGTTGCCACAAAAAGTGGAATTCGGAATCTTCAAAAAAGTTTTATGAATATGTGTTCCCTTCTTCCTTCAATCACCTTATGTTACTGCTGTTAACATTTCAATCTGTAATTCTGAACTAAAGTGGCACAATGTTCTAGCTTTTAAATTTGATTCCACAATAAATCCTATAGAGACTGCCTCAGCAGAAAGTGATCTTTCAGAAATACTGCACTTCAATACTTCGAATAAAATGGGGACAGGCTATTACAGATGACTACTAGAATGTGGCTATTAACTTACATTATTAAATATGTTTTGGTCTTATATTTGACTATGACGGGGTTCTGAAAGAGGTATTTCTGAGATTTCACGTTATCTAATGACCTCTTAAGACCAAGCACTCTTCTTGATCCTTAACAATGTAAAATTTCCTTCCAGAAGGAATCAGCATTTTTAATTGATTATTAAAAAAAGCAGTTTGAGCCAAAAAGGCATCCTTTACACCTAAACGGAGGATTGCTAGATGATTTGAGTAACTGAAACAGTAATGCCTGAAACACGTTATACAATTTTAGATATCATTTTTAGACTATAATGATTAAAACATTGGTAAAGCTTCTTTCTTTGTACGTATTCTATGGCTGGGTAGGTTTTCTTCCTACTGCCTATTTTTCGGTGGTTCCGGTAATAGATGCCATTTGTGCTTTCTTGCCTTATTGGGTGTAGGGTTGGGTATATGCTGATGAGATGGTTGTTCTGTCTAATTATTGGAGAAAAATAGAAGCTTGTGTTAGTTATTTAGGACAAGGTGTTTTCAAAGTTTACGTAGGTACCTTAATAGTACAGTATTTTTCCATATTTTTTCTACAGGTCTTGCAAGCATTGAAAAGTGATTTACTCTCCATGATTTCTACCCTGGATGTTCCTTAATGTCCTGATCCAGTAATCTTCTTTACGAATACTTCAAATGAAAATTTTCTAAAAGGAGTGAGCTCTCTTGATGACTCCTTGCACTAAATGTGCGGTACAAAATCTATCAGTTGAAAGCATCTGTCCACGTGAGGGCAGAGGCTGAAGTTCAGGGCAATTATAATGATGTGGATAAGAAGTAGATGGGGTATGCAAAGTTCAATATTACAGAGTGTAGATGTACACTGCTATGTAGACATTCATGTGAATAAATGAAAGATCCAATGCTGGAGAAGCACTGTTAACAGGAGCAGTGGAAACTGGTAGTTGCGCAAGAATGAAAGATTGCATTAGACAATACATATCACACCAAGAAAGAGCATCAGACCTGCAGCCCATCAGGTAGATGGCTGGGAATTCTAAATATTTGTGTAGTATGCTACAGAAATTCAGTAACTTGGTTCATCACTGTACGTTCAGAGTATTCAAAATACTTAAGTGGTGGTTAGACTGATGAGGATGGGCCGAGTGGCAACAGGCTTGTGTGCAGGAGCAATGACCACATGGGGCCATCTGTGCGACTACTAATTTCAAACTTTTAATCTTATGTTAATGGTTGCTAGATGGACTAGACTTTAACAATCCAAAGTACATGGAGCAATTATAAATGGACAAATGGCTAGCTTATCGGTCTGCAACAACAGGCAGAAACACTATGGAAGGCAGACACCTTCTAAAATATTTGGGGTAATTCATTTGAAAATGTATGACTACTAATCACTACTGATTACAAGTTAAGTGGAGTGTAATTCCCACATGGAATTCCACATGATTCAATTAGAAGTGGCCCTGTGTTACCACATTCAATTTTTTCTGGGTGTGAGCACACCGAACCCAATTTTACCATTGGAGAATTCAGCCAATAAAAAAACCTTGGGAATGGGCTGCTCTGCCGCCCCGCTCCAGTCCTTGTCCAGCTCTCTACCCAAGTCACAGGGAAGCATGCATGCTTACCCTTTCAGGCAACATTCTTCACTAACTTCTCACATCATCTCCCCCCTGCAGACTGCCTTGTAGACTTTACCCCTTGCTCAAACAAGTGGAAAATGTCTGTGCTAACCCGCATGGAATTCTGAAATTCCAAGTGCAATTCCGCCTGGTCATCACAGTTATTCTCTATTTAATTTGATTCAAATCTTAATAGGCAGACATAAGTGCAGATGTAAGCATTAAAATAAATTCAAGAAACTCAGAATCTCTGGACACATATTTGTCTAACTTGTAATAGGAGTACAGGGACCGCCAATACGTATAAACAAGCATTTGCAATGCAACGGGTCTCGCATTTGCCAGAGTGTAAGCTATTGGCATTGTAAATGACAATGCCTTTTATTTATCTGTTTTGATAATTAAAACATAAATAAAAGGCATTGTCATTTACAATGCCAATAGCCCAAACTCTTGTAAATGCGAGACCTATTTCATTTTAAAAAAGCGGCTGCCATTGTCACGGGCTGCTTGGGAAGTGAAAGCGCGCATGGCACGCTGAATGTTGTGCCTGCAGTAGGAGAAACTCATTAAAGAAAATAGTGCTTACAGACTAAATAAGATATACCGTGTAACATCAGAAGTAAAAGGGCAAGTCCTCATGGGAGGTTACAAATGAAGACAAGACGGTAAGAAGGAGGGACTAACAGGCCTATTAACGAATCAGAAGCCAGCATTTACGAAGGACAATGACACAAGCCAATGAAAAATATGGGCGGAGAGTGGACAGGGCTTCAAGTCCATACTCGAATACAGCATGCCTCACAGAGCAGCGCATGCTCTGCCCAGGCTCGACCTAAAAATGGTGAATGTTTTCAGATGTTTGCCTGATATGTTTTTCCTTTCCACTGATGACGAAAGAAGCAGTAAGCAACAACGTCAATTTGTTCAGAATGCACAAGTGTTTTCAGCAATATTATCCAGGTGGAATTTGTTTCTGATATTGTTATGCAGTAATGACTTTGCAAGTAGCTTTTTCCTTTCATTGCTAATGTACTATTTAAGACCCCAGGGCTGGCCTTGCGCACCTGCTACAAAGCACCTGGATACCGTCACAGGTGATAAGCGGGCTATAAAAAAAAACTGATGACATAATGTTATGCACTTTGGACAGGCCACATTGTACAATTCTATTATACTCACCAATAGTTGGTGGGCTACATCAAAGAACTACATGCAGACAGTACTGATAATTACCTTGGAATTAGCCATACTGAAATCTCAATTAGAATGCCTTCAGGATTTTCCTTCAGCTTGCTTTCATCCCGGACAGTTATGGTACAAAAGGAAACCCTAGAAAAAATAAAACATAAAGGAAAGTAATTTAAAAAAAAAAGCCAAATGAAACAAACACAGTGACAATGAATTCCAAACAGCTTGCCTAGTATGTTCATGTCTTACGATCTCACAGGGTTTTGGTCTGATCGTTTCTAGATAATCTAGTTGTCAGATTGTGCACAATATCACAAGCAGTCACACTGTCATGATCTCTAGAGCTGTCTGTCAGAGCCAATACCTCATATGTGTTCCAGGTAATTCTATACGCTGAAGTACATTATCACATTCCATGAAGTATCATTAACCTAGGCAATAATAACAAAGCTAACTACTGGGCACAGTGTGGCAGCTTCGTCTTCCAGTAAAAACTAATCACAGATGACCATCTGTGGGTCTTCTGAAAGAGATCTGCTTAACGCATCTACTCTTACATTTGCTACATCCCTCGCCTGGGTTGTATCACCCGAGTTGCCTTTAAGAACATCCTGGATCTCATTCCACGGTTTCTTTCAGGTAACCAATTATGGTTTGCGTGCACTAGCACTATGCCTGAAGTTATCGATGGAAGAAAAGTATTGCAGCCTAACTTCCCTCCGGTCTGTGCAGGTCTTGTCTGACTCACTCTATAGTAGGCATCACTTTGTGAGAATAGTAGCCTCAAGATGCTATACCTGTCTCTGGACTCTTTGTTGGTTACAGTCGTTACCATGGCTTTTTTTCGCTACAGATTGCGGAGGGCGCCAATGGCACAATCAGATGGGGGAGGTCCCAGACAGTCCACCTCCCGGCTCTTCGAAAGCCATACTCCAGGAAGGCAGGCCAACACTCACCATAGGGCCCTGCTGCTTGGAGGTTCTCTCTATAGGCCCTAATGCAGCTCCAGTCCGTGTGCACAGTCCAAGGTAGTGTTGATGTTGATTCCAGGAGGTCTGTGTCATCTGCTTTTGCCATGCTGCCAGCCACCCTGGGCAATTGAGGTGTGTAATTAGCAATGTTAATAGGATAGCTTAAGATTTGTAGGCGCTGACCAAGAACTTCGCTAGATTACATGCACTATCTTGGCTGCTCTGGTTCTATGTGAAGTGACCCAATTCCATCGGTCCAGGTACGCTGTATAACAGGGTTAAATAACAGTATGTTCTATGTGGAAAGGTTGGGTGTTGAGCAAATACTGTGCGAAAAAGCCTGTGTGTTTCAGTGGTTAAATGTTGTTTAAAGTTTTGATTAAGGATTATACAGGCGTCTGCCTTTTTCAAAATAAAGCTTTTCAAACATACAGGCGTCTGAAAACTCTGATATAGACTTTCTAAAGGCTATGTGTGTTTTTTAGAACCAAGGAATGTTGAGAGCTCCACTGAAGACAACGCAGTGGCTCAGGGCCAATAATGACCTTTGGCTCAACATTCCAATGTTTGTATTTCTGTTTCTCCTTTTTTTTAATTTAGAATACTCTACACCAAGTAGGTGAAATATTCTAATAGCATTACAGCCCTTCTGCTTTGGGCTATAGAGGTTGTGAAAGGCCTCACCCTCTTTATAGCACCCTGCCTAAAGCTCAGACCTATGACTCAGATGCAGGGCCGGCTATAACGGCCATTAACCCCTTCCCTGCGGATGACGGAACCACGCCGTCATGAGCCACGGGCGGCGTGTGCTCATGACGGCGTGGTTCCGTCATGCTGCGGCCGCTCCGCCCACGCGGTACTGATTCCCCGCCTGTGCGGGCGAATTAGTGAGTGGGCGGGGTCGTGACGGAACCACGCCGTCATGAGCACAGCTCGCCCGTGACTCATGACGGCGTGGTTCCGTCACGAGCATGGCGGCGCCGCACTCACCCCCCACCCCCCCAGCGCCGCGGCGGAATTACCGCCGCAGCCAAGGGGTTAAAGAACCTAGCCGAAGAAGAGACCCTATAGCAAGGGTGTGGGACTCTAATGGCCGGAATAGCCTACTATGGCGGGCAATAAGGCTATGAGAATATTTTGTCCCATGAGGATCTAATTAAAAAAAAAAAAAACTTCAGTTCCTTTCTTAGCTTTTGCTGTTTGTTCCTTGCAGTTGCTAGCATGCACACATAGCAGGAACCTTGAAGAGAGGCTGAAATAAGGTCCTGGTTCTCCCTCTGCTCTGCCAAGCTGATCTTCATCCAGTAGTGACAGACCCAGAAACAGAGAAGAAATCCCTTCTCCCTCCTTCCGCAACTCCAATGAAACTGAGCTATGAGGGGAGGAGAAGGAAAAGAGAAGGCTTGCTCTGTGCCCTCGTCCACTACCTCTGCTTGTTTCTTTCCGCTGCACAATCCACACAGTCTGTGGAGAGGCAGGGCAGAGGGAGAGTCAGAGGCCGCAGATGAGGACAATAGACGTTGTCAGCAGTGAGCCTATACCAATGTTTATAGCTCACTGATGCTCCATGATATTCAATGGACCTCTCAACATTTCAATTTCTCATAAACGCTTGAACTCAGTACACAAAAAATGGGGAAAAGGAAAACTGCATGTACAATTAATAGGTTTTACTTAAAGGGACACAGAGCATTCTATGGCGGTTACCTCGAACTTGCCCATATGAAACAGAATAAATGGATGACTTCGAAGCTCTGTTGCCACAACTCCATATTAGTGACACCTTGTTACTTCATCAGAAAAGATACACAATTGTTCTACTACATCTCGAAACAGCGCACCACTGTTTCACTTTGTCAACTAGTCATCAAATGATACACGTTTATAATTTTTGCATTTCTTTTATTCCTTAACCATTGTTCTTGCTATTTACTAATGTTCTCAATCCGTATATAAGATGTAGCCTTTGTTTAAATTTCTCCATGCCCCCTTACCATAATTTACACGTGACAGGGAACAGGCACAGCTCGCCTTTTGCAAGTCAGGAGAGCCCTGCCATCCAACAGTCATAAGGGGTTAAAGGTCTCCCCAGCTGGGAGAGGATGTGGCCTCACGGCTAGAGCAGTCGACCTTGACGCTGGGGAACCGGACCGAGTCTCGGCAGGGACGCTCAACATCCTGTGATTCTGGGCAAATCACTTAATCTCCCCGTGCCTAACAAAAAAAATGAACGTGTCCGTCTATAACGCAACTGGTGCTCATGTAAAGCACTCTGCTACCTTCGGGTCAAGTTTGCGCTATATAAAACTCCAGGGAAAAAAAGCAAATAAAAAGTTATTTAACAAAAGGAAAGGCATTCAGAGGCAATAGACTGAGCCATTAATTAGCACTGAACACCCAGAATGCACTAGAAAAACAAAATATTCCTGGGATGTTCAGTCTGAGAATGAGCAACGGAAGAGGCCGAACAAAAATCTTTTATGATCTACGCAGGCCAGCAGCAAAATCAGAAACAAGCACTGGCAATGCCAATAGGTCTGGCTTTTAAGGAATGTTCTATGGTAATGTGAAGCATTACAAGTAAATAGCATGGGAATTGATATGTATTTGTGCGGAAGTAAAGAACTGTAGAATAATATTGGTTAAAGAAAAGGTGACAGTTGCACTGTCAAGCCAGACCTAAACATTTATGTAGGTAGATGACTGCCCTCCTCTCATCTGTGCTTTTGCCAGAGAAAAACACAATAAATTATCCAGACACTTTAATAACATTACCATGCCCGGTGTGTGCCCCTGAAAGTTCAAGCTCAAGCAGCTGGATAAATAAACAAAATGATCACAGCTGTATGGAGGGCAAGCATGTTTTTCTGGAAGCACACAACTCATAAAAACATGTACTCCTGGTTCCCAACATGTGAGCGGAGGAGCCAAGGCCCCTCTATAGTGATGCTCACATAATTGTCTGGCAACAGCTGCGCTGTTAAAGGATGCTAACATAATTGTTTGACGACAGCTGTGCAGTCAAGCCATGCCATAAAAAACAGGAACTCAAATTCAGAACGTCTTTGTAATAGCAATAGTTGAGGTTAGAAATGGACAGAACAAGTGACTATAGATTATTAATTCTTCATAAGAATGCACATGAGAGATAGAGATGTGGGCACCTTTTGTAGCCAATTACATTATCACTGTAGAGCTTTGAAAAGATGCCATTTATTGTATGCACCCTCGTCAACACCCTGCAAACAGAAGGTCTCGCAAGATGGTAATTAAAGTGCAATTTAAACATTCACAGGTTACACAATACTTCACAGCACCTACATCTTGCGGTAAAATATTTAAATAGGTCTGATTAATGAACATCACTGAAAACTAACCTCTTGACTACTAAAAAGACCCGATACTGAAAATTCTATTAGATAATATCTGTGGTTTAAAAACAGTTACAGTGAAAATATCAGCCAAAGTAAGTTCCAAGTATCAATCACAGTAAAATTCTCTGAGGACAAATAAAAGAAGATACAGTCTTAAAGCAATTGAATAGAAATTTTAAGATATAAGGCTAGAAAGGAAACCCAATGTCATTAAATACAAAAATGCTGAAAGCAATTCCTACTTCACTGGAAGTGTTCCTCTCTGGCAGAGTGAGAATTCAGCACTAACGCCACCACTACCAGAAATGTGCCTCTTAATCTTGCAAAGTGAGAAGGATTGTACAAAAGTGGCCTATGGAAGCCGGATTTTAAGCTCATAAACAGATATGAACCACTCTGAATAAAATCTATTAAAGAAAATCCATTCTAAGATGGCCACCGATGTGTAAGCCATGAGGCACCTATTTTTAATTTACTGTTCTAACATGGTTGGTGACTGGTCTAGTTAGAACAATAACATGAAATGGAAAAATAAAAAGGAAGCAATCAAATGAGCAGCAGTTTGTAGCCGCCAGGTCCTCAAAAAAAAAAATTCAAATATTGAAACATGGGAGCGGGGCCTTTCAAGGGAGTGAAAAGTGAGCACATGCAGGAGGGGGAAGGGCGGGTAAGGTGGAGGGAGAAAGCAAGAAAACACAGTAGCTCAATATTAAATTAAAAAATAAAGTTCCCTCAAGTTTGCAGTGGAAGGATACAAGTCATCCATCCAATAGAAACATTGTGAGATGGATGTTCCTGGGCAGGTCAAACACAAGAATAGGAAGGAAACCCATTGTATCAAGAGCAGACAATTGAGATAGACAACAAAGCTATCCAATCACGAGCAAGAGGCTGGCCCAAACCCCACTCAAGGTATATCTTATGTACTGGAAAAATGATTCTTGTTGCGAATCTAAATGCAAATGCTACAATACAATGCAAACATCTAAAGTACCTCTATGTTGAAACAGGCTCCGTCCTTCCTCTCCCAACTTCACTGCTGTTCGGTCTGGAACTGAACTTACTTCGAAAGCAGGTCAGGAACTGCTCCTGAAAAAAGACATGCACGTGCTTTACATTACAACTGAGGTTTTTCAGTGTGCGTGATCGTTTTTAGGTCTCGCGCCTAGCGTTGCAGTGCGCAGCACTGCTCGCGCAGCGCGAGACCTCTAGAAAGGGCTTTTGAAAACGACCCACACGCTCGTGCGTGTGGTTTTGTTTTCAGAAGCCCTCATTGGCTGTAGCGTGCGTTTTTTTAGAAAAAACGGCACGCGATTGGGCAAAGGCGGGCGCATGTCCCGCCTTCGCTCCTCCCATTCCCGACGGTGGCCAGAACGCGCAGCAGCGCGCGTGCGTCTCGCTGCCGCGCTCCCTCCCCCGCTCCTCTGTGGTGCGCGCACACAACTGTGTATTTTTTTTACCGCGCGGCCGCCATTTCATTAATAAATAGTTGTTTACTTTCTCGATCCACTCCCTCCCCGTAAGACGCATTTGAGTTGTAACTTTGGCATTTGCATGGATGCCTGTCGCATTCACTTCTTTCTCCTCTTGTTCATCAACTGGGCTTTTACCTGCCCCCGCCCTCTTATTCCTGCCTCTTCGCTTGAAGCCCGTGATCTTTCCACAGTGAGGACAAGGTAATGGAGCAGTGCTGAGAAGTGCCGGTACTCGCCCTTTCAAACTAAAGAAGTACCAGGCAGTATGTGCCCATTTAAAGCACTGGCGCCGCCTTTTTTAGTAGTTCTGTGACAACCAGTGCGTAATTTGGGCCGGTGGTTGCTTGCAGGTGGTGGGTACTGTCGTGTCGTGGCAGCACTCCGTGTTTTGGGACCTGGTTTACTATTCATCATCGGACTTTGACCCGCAGCGGGAGAGAGCACGTCAGAAGCGGTAGGGTGGAGAGAAAGACGTGAACGCTGCAACATAGATTAAATTCAGGGTTGAGGGAAACCTGCACGAGTGAAATAGAGGCAGGAACTGTCGGGCGATGGAAGAACGAGGTACGGGGTGGAATCAAAACTAGGTACCCTCCGGAGTCGGCAGGCCTATTAATTTTTTTAATGAACCTGTGGTGTTAACCCGTCGCCGGGTGGGAACCGCCCTTTCAACCAGCAGTAGTAGAACTGCTTGTTAAAATACTGATCAACGTTAGACATGTTTACGGTAATATAATCGGAACGCCAATCGTTTCCAAACTGTTTGGTTATTCGCCATTAGACTAATATGTTGTGACGTCACGCAACTCTGACGTAGGCGCGTGCTGACGGAGGCGGCGATGCTTTACCAATATGTCAAAGCTTTTGTTTAGCCCGCTGCTGTTCTCGCCGGTGCTGCGAGAAACGGTAAAAATACAGCGAGCGACTGGATGTGCCCATGCGGTGAATGAACGATGCGCAGGCGCCTCTGACATGAGAATAAATCAATGTCTCTCAAGATTTTATATAAAATGTAGTAATACTTTTAATGGGAGACTACTGGCACTTCTCGGGGTCAAACAGGTACTCTTAAGATGAGAGTACCTGCACCTCTATATTTCCATTTAAAGTCGTATACTACCATTTGACACTCCCTGCCAATAGTATGGCCTCATAGCGTCTAGAAGAGACCGTATCAGCGGGAGCTGGAAGCAGAAGTTTACAGACGCTCCTTGGGGTGAGGGGTGAAGTGCAAAGCCCTGGGAATCGGCTCTTCCTTTCAGAAACCATACCAGCGCGTGCCAGTCCCTAACATGCCACTTAATGACATGTCTGGTGGGACCAGAGCTGGCCTGGGACTGGAAGCAAACGCAGCCCCGGAAAGTGTTGTTACACCAGCCTCGCAAAGCACCAAGCGCGCACGCTGCCCCCGTGTGATCCTCTGCACCGAGATTCGAAAGCGGTTCTTCCGTCTGGCCAATTAAAACATGATGACAGATGTTGCAGTTTTAAAACTTCTGGGTCTACCTCAGTACCGAAGAGCATGATTCCGAAGGAGTTAAACAGACCCACGTTGTAGTGCCCTGCGGCACCAAAGCAGGGTTCCAAGAGCTGGCAGAACACAGTGAAAAGCAGAGAGCAGCGACTGGTGTCGTAAGAGCCAGATCTGCCAACAGGTACCCGGACATGCCAAGCGGAGAGGGTAGTGCTTGGTGGATCTGTGAGCATGGGCGGGGGCGAGTCTCCTCCATAAACCCCCCCCGAGTCCCGAGACTCTGTTGGCTCTCCTGTTTAAACCGTATCCAAGGATTAAAATCAATAACTCCTGCAGAGGCGCCAGGTTAATCAACGCTGGGATCAGAAAAGCCATTTTAGTTTGGTGAGACTTGTAGAGCTAGAGAGCGGAGAGAAGCCATGGAGTATCAAGGGTGCCTTGGGCCCTGGTGCAGGCAGCAACACAGGCCTCCCAATCCGCTGGTTGGATAGTCATGTACAGCCATAACTGGGTTTCAGTGGGCCTCTAACACTCCTTGGTCCCCGGTGCCACTGCACCTGCCGCACTACTGACAGCTACGCCCCTGGAGAAGGAGGATTCTAAAGCAAAGCGGAGCTTTTAAGCCTAAAAGAAGTGAAGAGACCGACAGGAGGCGAGGGGAGGGGAGGGCAGCAAGTCACCCCCCCCCCAAGCTTTATGAACATATGTTAGGAGTGCCTTTACGTGAAAGCTCCGAGGCCTCCCCTCATCCGTGGGCCGTATTTATTTATTTATGCATTTTTATGTAGCGCGGACATTGCCCAGAGGTGTCAGAGCGCTTTACAATAGAGCGAAAGAAAGTTATACCCCTCGAGGGTGCCACAAGGCACAGTTCGGTTTGAAGTACTTACCGGTTTTGTCAGGAGGTCGCAGCCGTCGCTGTCAGGGGTTGAGGCTGTCCAATACCAACTCCTTTTAGTTTTTATTTCACCTCATGTCTCTTTTTTTTTCTACCAACCAACACTTCCTGTCTCGTTATCTCACCCTCGCAGGTTCCTTTTCATCCCTGCTTTCGTCCTATGTCACCGTTTTCCTATCTTTGTCTCCCTCCTTCTTTCTATATTTTTTATCGGTCTCTCGCCTGCTCTGGGTTGAAGTCTGATCATCAGTAACAAATCCGGGACCCATAAAATGTATATCCGTGGCCACTTCCTGCAAGCACCGCCTCAAATTAAGCTCTGATTATATAATACTGGGCCGTTAGTTTTCAGTTGAAAACGTCGCCTGAAGAGACGTTGCACTCATTCGTGGGAGGTAGGTTCGGGGAGCAGGCTTGAATGGAGAGAAGGCGCTATATGAAGGAAGGAACTGCCCTCGGACATTCCAGAAAATACGGGGTCATGGCAAGGGCACTTTGCTGTACACTGGGCTGCTGCATGGGGAGGCGCAGAGGCACGAGGGACACTGGGGGGCCCAAGGCGGGGTTGAAACAGGGGCTCTGCTCATTCACTTTCTTTCCACAGTTCGCAAAGGATGCGGTTAACGAGAGAGAACTGTTATATTTCTCATTTTTTAACTTCTTCGCAAAGTGTCAACATAAGGAATAAGTAAGTCAATAAAGCTATTGGGTAATTTTGTTAAGTGGATGGTTGAATAATAAAGTATATTCTGTGTGAAAAAAAGTCTTGACAAACATGGCCTGTGGCTCTTTCTAAACAACAGCATACAAATATTAGTTGCCCAAATGCCCTGTTTGTGGTTGACTGGTGTAACATAGGTCTCCCACCCTCTCAGTGGTCATCCGTTCTGACGCTTTCCTTGCACATCAGTAAGGCGGCCATTCCGGCAATTTTGTAGGGGGTCCACATCATTATGCGTTACCTTGGTTTGAGTCTGTGCCTCTGGCGTCTCCTATGACTCCAGAGGTTCTTCACGCGGCTATCCAGATCTGAAGATCCATGCTGCCACAAACACTCTTTATCCCAAATGCCTAGACTTCTTGTATTTTGTCCAGGCCTTACTTTTAAGCTGGTCTTCCCTGTGATGTTTTGCCACTGCCACCTAGTTTGTTCTTTTATTGTACTGCTGTTTACTTTTAAAGAAAGACTGGGAACTCTGGGTCCATTTGGTATTTCTCTGACATCTAAAAACACCCGAACCCCCAAACTGTCCCTGGCGTTGCTCCTCCTTTTCAGTACTATTTTCCATGCATCTCACCTCTCTGTTTCAGAGAATCTTAAAAGCAGTCATTGATTTGCCTCCACCTCTTGTAGGGGGAAAATGAGAAGAAGAATAGAATTAAGAAAGAGTTAAAATTCAGAATGAGTGAGCAGAAGAGAGTGGATTAAAAGAATGAAAAAAGTTGAACAGAGATGAGAGACACCAGCGAAACCGCATAATTACACACCAAACAACATATTTCAACTCCACAATCCACAACGTACCTCCAATCCACACCATATAGTGTCACCACCTGAGCACCAAACATCATTCACCACCACCATTTTGCATCAGCGCACCACCTAAGCATCACCTAATCATCACGTCACTCTGCCCTTGGCATCTGTTAATTCTCCCCTAGTGTCCGTCCGCTGCTCGTGTTCTAATTAAATTACTGTTTTCCAACCTCCACTCCCCCGTTATTTATGTCCCGCTCCCCCATAACAAAAAAACAAATTATAACAAACAAGCATGAGAACAGGCAGGAAGAAGTTGCCAGCAGTGCAAGTACCTAAAAAAATTGAAGACATTTTTTATGTTAAAATCTTTTTCTAATCAGGTTTTTCAGTTGTATATAATGTCGTCTTCGTTTGTATAAAGGTAACAAAAATGCTTAACACTTTTTATTATAATTTTTCAACATGATGCACAGCAGCCACAATGCTCTACAACATATCCAAAGATTAATTCCACTGCACACCATGCCACATAATCCCTCTACACAAATACACTCCACACCACACTATATCCATGCCACACAATTCCATCCAACTCACATAATTCCACCTCACACCACATACATCCACTCCATCCACTCCATAAACATAAGTAAACATAAGTAAAAGGCATTGCCATTTACAATGCCAATAGCTCTAACTTAAAAAAATGCGAGACCTATTGCATTCCCAATGCTTGTTCTGTTAGCCTGCACAAACCAGAGTATGCGGCAAAAAAAGTGACAGTTTTTGCTTCAGACAATTTTTTTTTAACTTTAAAGGAATTCTCTTTGTGAGCTTTCTAATCCATTGTTTTTAACTCTGTGTGCACCTTAGCACATGGAGACACACCATGGCCTAATTATATCTCTAGATGCTACAGGAGTTTAAGGATGAAACGGGATTACAATCAAAATCATGAGGACAACAAGTTTCCACATGTCAGAACGGGGAGAACTTGGGAAATGTCTTCCTTATCCCCTGTTTTGAGGTCCGCAGCTTGGTCTCAGTAAATACCGAAGCCATGCAATCAGCATTTACGCAGTACACACTTTGCCCCCAGGGTGGCAGGCCTATTGTAATCAGGGCCCATGCACCACAAACAATGAAATCTGGGGCTAAACCTCGGACATTCGGTATCTGGAAGACAATCCTACATAAGTACTCCAGGTATAACCTGACACCTTAGGCCAGACCTGAGGTTTTATACAGCAGCACTTTAAAACGGAGGACCCCCTGAGGATGTCAGGCACAGCACCAAGCTACTTAGTGGCTATGGGCTGCAATCTCTCTGGAGAAAAATTAACAGTAATTCATCTGAATGTTTAATATGACAATGAGGAAAAATGAAACAGTGTCTAGTTCATTAAATAAGAACCTGAAACTAAGAATACCTTTGTAGAAGTGACATTTCATGCGACAAACGTTCAGGATACTTCAAGTTGTCATTTGACCTTTAACGTCACATCCTGCCTTAATGTCGGAATCTTTTATCGCCAATCCAGTATGGCCTCACTGGACAGCTGTGAAGATTCACTTTAATGTATGCACCCTCGTCAACACCCTGCAAGCGGCTGATCTCACAAGGTGGTAATTAAAGTGCAACGTAGCCATGTATAAGAGATGGAGTATTTTACAATGCCTGTCTCCAAAGTCAAGGTTCTGAAAAAGGTTCTCAAAAAGTATATATGTTTACAGTCAAAGTCTTTGGCGGGGAACCCCTGGCATACCCGGTCCTCGATTGCACCACTCTGGTAAGCATGGGATGCTTTCCTCTGGGGGAGACTCGCCTGACAAGTCCCCTGAGAGGCTCCATATGCTTTGTACCCAACCAGTTACAGGGGGACACTACATCGGTATTCCCACTACCAAAATTACCAATAGTACCGTAACTTAGGATACAGGAATACCGCAGAATTTACAAATTGTACCCTGAAGAATTGGTACTTACTGTGGTGCTGGGAAATACAGTGTTTGATGACCTCTCATAATTCCCCATTTCCCACCCTCCATACACCTAGATTTCACCCGCTTTGACCCCGTGAAATGTCTGGGTGTGCGGGTGCTGCAGAGATGCCGTATTCCTCGTCCCTTGCATTTTCCAAAACAGTGTTTCCGGACGAAACAGGAATCCCACTGAACTCATAATGGGGGCCAAAGCTTTCCCTCGTTTAACGGAGAGGCTAGGTCCCATATTAAGGATATATGATGTGAGTGGTGATTGGTAACTACTGTTACATTCAGAGAAAGCTTTCTTTTTTTACTCTACATTGAACATGCAGAAAGAAAAATAACATTATACGATTCAGTTGGCAGGTTTACTTTTAGATCGTGGCAAGCAGTGTGCATTTGACCCCAAATGCTACAATACAGTAGAATGCAAACATCTAAAGTACCTTTCTGTACGAAGGTCCTTAATCCTTTCTCTTCCATCTGCACTGCTGTTCAGTCGGAAACTGTGCTTTTCAAGCAGGTCAGAAACTGCTCCTGAAAAAAGACAAGCACATGCTTTAGACGTGAACGGAGGCCTTTCAGTCTGTTATCACTTTTCTGTTCGCCTGCACAAAAGTGTTTGTTCATTATGACACAGGAGCAGAGTCTGGGGCAAATAAGTGACAGTCTTGCTTGAAACAAAACATTTTAAATTGAAGGGGAATCGCTTTGCAAACATTAGTTTCGTAAAACTTTATTCGGTTATCAAAAACAGCAATAAAAGTACAAATACAATAGCACAGTTAGAACGGTTAAAACTTTTTGATACAATACATACAGTGGTCATTATAAAATTCATTTGCTGCACTATTGCATTATACTTTTACTCACATTGATAGATTTCAAAATAAATAGGGCAACATTATAACATGAAACAGGTTCACTTAGTGTCACCAAATATTTCATTGCTACTTTATGTGACCTAATATTCTGTGCAACAAGCAATGGTTTAAGATAAAACCCCCTACAATTCTGATAGAATTGACAGAACAATAAAAAGTGCAATGTGCTTTGTTTGCTTCGGTTGTCACAAGGGCCAAGAGCCATAGCAGGTGGACGGGACTTCATGGTTCGGAAAGCAACTAGATGGTGCACAATGCTACATCTCATTCTTACCAGCACAAAACGATTCTGCGCATTAGTCATATATGATAAATGACTATTTCCTCCCTCCTCCAAAATCAAAGACTTATAAAAGGCGACTGTTGATTTATTCCTATCCTCCATCGACCGTTGATCTAGTCTATGCTGAAGAAAGGTTTCTTTAATTCTCCTCTTGGTTAAAGATAATACCTTTATTGGATCCGACCAGATAGATAAATTAAACAGCCTGGCGAGGGAGAAGTTTATATATAGTAGCCAAGGAATACTTAGTGCATTATTCAAGGTTAAACAATCTAAAATAATTATTCTGGTAAAATCAGTTTCTTCCTTGGCCCATAGCGAAGCCCACAATAACAATGGTCTGACTAATAAAAGAGCCTCTAAAAACTGTAGTCCAACCTTGTGATGTAAAATAGTATTTGATGCAGAGGAGGGTAAACATAATAAATGTTTTACAAAACTGTTTTCTTCTACTTGCAGGGCCGTGCTATTTGCGTAACCCCAGAGACCTGCCCCATAAAGGGCTGTAGTCACTCCTTTTGCTTTATAAATGGCTACCATTTCATTAACAAGTCGGTTCCCTAATTTTGGGGAGAATTAAAAAATCCCTTGCGATGCCCTGCTCATTTTAGCTCTAGCGTTTAAAACATGTTGTGACCATGAGCCATTGCCAGCAAATAAAATACCCAAATAACAAAACGAGTTCACTAAAACAATTGGGGTATTGTCTATGAAAAATGATTTACAGGGTTTATGCTTAGGCGCACAGACCATGGTAAATGTTTTAGATTTGTTAATTACCATTTTCTTTTGAGTCATAAAATCTGCGAAAGCATTCATCAATCTCTGGAGGCCCACTGGAGTTCGTGCTAATAATACCGCATCGTCAGCATATAACAATACAGGTATTGGGCGACCACCTGCCCGAGGGGCATCAGCCTGGACTGTCTGTAAGTGATTATCTACCGCATTGATAAAGAGAAAATAATATTGACGCTAGCACACACCCTTTCCGTATACCTTGCTCCACATTAAACTTGGTCGAACATTCCCCCTGGGGGCCAAACCGGACTTGGCTAGTTAGATTCTCATAAAGACGGGACAGAAACCCGATAATTGGCCTAGGTGCACCTAGAGAGGTCAGAGTTGACCAAAGTAAGTTGTGGTCGACCAGATAGAAGGCGCTACTTAAATGAGCAAAGCATAAATAAAGTGTGCCTGCCTTAACCCTAGTATATTTACCAATAAGTAGCTCTAAATTGATACATTGTTCGATAGTCCCCAGCTGTTTTCTGGACCCAAACTGCACCGGGGTTAAAATAGATTGCTATTGCACCCATTCCTCCAATCTTATTAACAGGACTCTACTCATTACTTTCAAGGAGGAGTACAGGAGGGAAATAGGGCGGTCGTCTTTTGGGGGGTCTGTTTTATGCCCTTTTTTAAATATGGGCACAATAGTAGGTTCACCCCAAGAAGATGGAATCGTATCTATGGCAGCTCAATTAAACACCCTGGTTAAGACAGGCCCCCACAGTTCAGGGGCGCATTTAAAAACATCGACTGGCACCCCGTCGGAGCCTGAGGCCCGACCCCCAGCACTGGCCTGTATAGCCAGATGAACTTCTTCATTAGTAATATTCAAGGAAGGCGCCCCCCTCGCACAACGGCTCCCAGTCTTGCCCTATAGCCTCCTCACTACATTGTCTAAAGATTACGGAAAAATGGGTCACCCATCTATCGCAAGGGACTAAAGAGCAAAACACAGGCATGTCATCATTTTTTTAAAAGGGTGCATCACTGTATCCCACAAAAGTTTGATATTCCTGCTTTCTGCAGCAATGGGCAGGTTTTCCCATGCTTCAGCCTGGAGTGTCTTTTTCCTAACGGCTATAGCTGATTTGTACTTGCCCCGAAGGGACTTGATAGCCGATATATCCCGGGGGGAATTAGACAGGGCATATTTAAGTGACTGTAATGCTTTGTAATGCACTATCGAACCATCCCCTTCTGTTGTTCTCTGATGTATTTGGGTACTGAGTTAAAAGTGACTTAATAGAAGTGATAATATAATTGAAGTTTTCTATCATTATATTTGGGACAATTTTGTCCTGGAGACAATAGGTTATTTCTCTATGGTTGTTCACTACTATTTTCTGCAGAATCCCGCTAGGGTCAACGTCCTTCCACTAGATTCTTACACCATTTACACTAGTGGGATTAATACTATTTACTAAATGAAATGAGGCCTGCCTTTGGCCCCAAAAAAAGAAGGGTAATTTAAGTAAATTGTGGTCACTAAAAATTGAAGGTACGATACTAAGATTACCACACATATCATTAGCAGAGACAGACACCAATACGTGATCTATAATGAAAAACAAGTTTCTCCCACTAAATGTTCGGGCTAGCTCCCCATTTATATCACAGCCACCTCTAAGTAATGATTGAATTTAGTGCTTCACCATACTCATTGTGGCAAAAATGATCGTTACCCTCCCCGTCCTGGTAAATATGACCCCATGCCTGGGTGGTAGATTCTGCACATACCTGGATATTAAAATCACCTGTCTATACTAATACAAAATCCATATAAATGGAAGCTAAAAAGGCTTGGAGGCCATGATACAGGGCTGTAGCCACACTGCTACGTGTTGAGTCAAAGATATTGTTATAAACATTTACGATTGCTAGGTCTATCCCTCCTATTTTGTTCAGCCACGCTAATTGGGAATGGGGGCCCAGTGATGAGGTCTTAACATTTACAGTATTTTTATTAGAGATAAGTATCTGTAGTCCCCCTTTTGCCCGCCGGGCTTGCAACGCTAGAGCTTCTAGAAAATATGAGGAAAACCCTTCTACGTGTACTGGACTTGTGCACCAGGTTTCTTGTATACATATAATATCATAACCAGATATAGTGCTAATCCAGTAAACATTTCCTATCTTATTCATTAGCCCATTCACATTCCATGTTGCAAGCTTAAACCCATCCTCAAGGGGCTGACATTCATGAGCCATATTTGAAGCACAGGTGGATGTGTTACAGGTGCTAGGGTGTTCATTACAGCTTGCCTTTACAACCTTGGCTACAGCCAACCTACAAACTGGAGCTGTCCCAGAAATAAGTATGTGGTCTTTGGGGGGCAGATGGCTTGCATGGGCGGTAATAAGATCCCCTCTACAATAATTCCTGGGCCCCCGACGTGGTATCAGCCACGACTGAGTAATTCATTATCATCTAGGGTGCTCAGTACCTGATATCTATTGAGCGCTGCTAAATCAGAGCAATATGGCAGGTGCAACCTCGGCATCACCCTTAGTGCCTGCAGGTTCTGTGTACCGTTGTGATGTTGGCCTACACTCCGTAGATGTCGATAAAAAAAACCCTAATGGGAGTATACCCATATCTCCAGCAGCCGCAGTTGGTGGCCCCACCTTTGTGTGAATGCCTCTAGCAACCCTAGGGTTCTTGAAATTAATAACTATACAGTCACCCTCAAAAAAAGTTTCTAGTGGTCTGATCCACCCCACTCTCCTTGTAAACAAGATTCTGTGTGCTCTAGCAGGTAAAAATGAGCGTTTGGAGCTAAGCCAGTGAACCCCCTTGTTCTTAAAACATTCTGTAGTCTCCCTCACTCCTGGTTTCAATGGGGGGACATTAACCAGTACTACCACGTATGGGCAACAGGCAGGTGGCAGATTAATAGTAACTAGCTCCTGTGAAGGCATATTGATATTGGGGAGGTGTTTGTTAGTGTGACTCTGTAAGGATTGGCCCACAGCATGTATCATGGTAACAGACTCCCTGTTAGCCTCTTGCACATTGTCATCCACATTACACACTAGGGCTTGACCAGAATAGGCCATAGCCTGGGCACGGGCGAGCATGCCACCTACTACATTATTCTGTCTTAGAACTGGCACTCGTGACCCCTCCTCGTTTACTAGGTCCACATTCGGTAGAGTTGCACCAAAGGAAGTGACATTTTTCATTTCACCCTCAAGCCTACCCAGTCTCTCTCTGAGGGCATTAATAAATCATTTATAACAGTTGTTAGCTTCTCCCAGAATGGAGCCCAAGTTGATGTATCACTGGGATTACAGTTATCAGCCGTCCCTTGCAGAAAAGGTATATCCGGGGAGCTCATATTA
The DNA here is from genome assembly GCA_963921515.1 of Calotriton arnoldi. Classification (NCBI taxonomy): domain Eukaryota; kingdom Metazoa; phylum Chordata; class Amphibia; order Caudata; family Salamandridae; genus Calotriton; species Calotriton arnoldi. The sequence goes on along the minus strand of CAWUFW010002431.1, from coordinate 1,545,050 downwards.
ACAGAAGTATCGTTCCGTGTCTTTCATTTGTGTTTAGCTGCAGGTGGAAGGGCTGTGGTTGGGGCTGTAGCTGTAGCGGCCTGGCGTGGGGATATTGAAATTGTTACCATTTCTAACACAGTAGGTGTTTGACAGGCTGTAGTGTTCTTGGGCCCCTTGATGCATCCTGTATTCTGACCATCTTGATCATTACCCAGGCAAGGCTGCTCCTTGGTATATATTATACACTCAGCTGGCCCATTTTGCCCAGTCGGGCTCAGGGACATGCGCCGTTCAGCTAGGTCTATTTCTTTAGATATAACTCCCACTGCGCGGGCAAGAAAGGTGTCTATAGTGGATCGCTTAGGGGTAGTAGTTGATTCAGTTAATGGCGTGATACCTCCAACCTTACGTTTACCCATACTGCTGGCTAACCAGCTAACAGAAGCACCATAGAGAACAGGAAACCATATACAGAGAAACAACTTACTTCTCACTGGACCCCTTACAGACTTGTGGCTGGCATCTTCAGCTGACAATGATGTCCCAATTATATTTATAAGGGCCCAAAAAAGGAAAAACTAAGAGAGTGGGCCCAGCCCGGCCTCAGTTGGCCGCTGATGGGCACAGACAGGCCCGCCCTTGGCCCGGGCTTTGCCAGGGCGCGCCGGTGCGCGTCCCTCGCTGCGGGAGAGTGGAGCTGGTCTTGTGGCATTGGGAGGACTGACGTCACCTCCTGCGCCGCGAGCACTGCCTGCTGGGGGACCAAGTCCCACCCCAGCCAGAGGGAGAAGAGTTGTTGCAGGGGCCTGGCGGCCCTTCAAGGTATCCCGCGCAGCTGGAGAGTGGAGCTGGTCTTGTGGTGTCGGGAGGACTGATGTCACCTCCCGCGCCACGAGCACTGCCTGCTGGGGGACCGAGTCCCACGCCAGCCAGAGGGAGAAGAGTTGCTGCAGGGGCCTCGGACGGCCCTTCAAGGATTTGCTTTGTGAACATTCGATTCCACTGTTTTTAACTCTGTGTGCGCCATAGCACATACAGACACACCATGGCCTAATTATACTCTAGATGCTACAGGAGTTTATGGATGAAACGGGATTACAAGCTAAATCATGAGGACAACAGGTTTGCACACGTTGGAACGGGGAGAACATGGGCAATGTCTTCCTTATCCCCTATTTTGAGGTCAGCAGCTTGGTCTCAGTAAATACCGAAGCCATGCAATCAGCATTTATGCTGTACACAATTTGCACTCAGGGTGGCAGGCATATTGTAATCAGGGCTCATGCACCACAAACAATTGGCATACAATGAAATCTGGGGCTAAACCTCTGACATTCACTATCTGGAGGACAATCCTACATAAGCACTGCATGTATTACCCAACACCTTAGGCCAGACCTGAGGTTTTATACAGCAGCACTTTAAAACGGAGGACCCCCTGAGGATGTCAGGCACAGCACCAAGCTACTTAGTGGCTATAGGCTGCAATCTCTCTGGAGAAAAATTAACAGTAATTCATCTGAATGTTTAATGTAACAATGAGGGAAAATGAAGCCAGTGTCTAGTTCATTAAATAAGAACCTGAAACTAAGAATACCTTTGTAGCAGTGACATTTCATGCGACAAACATTCAAGATGCAGTAAAATACCAGAAGTCAGATAAACAAAGGAGACTCCAAAAGGAATTTACAACAGCATTGGCAGGAGATAGGAACTAATACAGCATGGGATATGGCCTGTTTTCAGGTCAGGCTCTAAACACTAAAGCAACACTAAAGTCATTATAAAGCAAAAACAACCAAAACACTGGCACTGAAGGGAACTACCTTGTGTGTGGATGTGCTCACTATGACAGAGCAAAATGCAGTCACTCAAAGTTAAAATAGCCGGAGGCTGAAGTAAGCTGACCCCACTGCCCCACGCTGCATGCTGTAGAGGGCGGAAGCAAGATGCGAATGACAACAGAACAATGGAAGAAGAAAGGTGGCTGAAAACCCCTCCAAGTAAATACATTATACATATCATTTTAGTAAAATCAAAAGGTCTTGGCTAACACCAAACCTAAAATTGCAGCCAGAGCCCAATTCATTAAATAAGAACCAGAAACGAACCACACCTTAGCAGTGACATTTCATGCGACAAACGTTCAGGATACTTCAATTTGTCATATGACCTTTAACGTCACAACCTGCCTTAATGTCGGAATCTTTTATCGCCAATCCAGTATGGCCTCACTGGACAGCTGTGAAGATTCACTTTAATGTATGCACCCTCGTCAACACCGTGCAAGCGGCTGATCTCACAAGGTGGTAATTAAAGTGCAATATAGTCATGTACAAGTGATAGAGTACTTTACAGTGCCCATCTCCTCAGTCAAAGCTCTGAATAAGAATATATATGTGTACAGTTGGAAGTCTTTGGTGGGAACCCCTGGGATACCCGGCATCAATTTCACCATCTGGTAAGCACTGCATGCTTTCCTCTGGGAGAGACTCGCCTGACAAGACCCCTGAGAAGAGCTCCATATGCTTTGTTTCCCCACCAGTTACAGGGGGACACTAAATCAGTATTCTCACTCCCAAAATTATCAATACCACGAGTACCGTAACTTAGGATACAGGAATACCGCAGAATTTACAAACTGTACCCTGAGACTCCCCTGAAGACTTGGTAATTACTGTGGTGCTGGGAAATACAGTGTTTGATGACCTCTGATAATTCCCCATTTTCCACCCGCCATACACCTAGATTTCACCCGCTTTGACCCCGTGAAATGTCTGGGTGTAGGGGTGCTGCAGAGAGGCCGTATTCCTCGTCCCTTGCATTTTCCAAAACAGTGTTTCCGGACGAAACAGGAATCACACTGAACTCACAAGAGTGCCAAAGTTTTCCCTCGTTTAATGCATAGCTGCCAAGGTTTCAGATTGCTATGTGTGACATTTTTTAAATTTCAGTGCAATTATGAGTGACATTTCAACGATTATGAGTGACAATTTCTGGTGAGCAAAACCAAGCAATGAAGTCCATGGGAACGGATAAATAATACAAATTATACCCTTTTGAGCTGTGAGAAACTCTAAAAAGATCTTTAAACTGCTGCAGAGCACCTGAAATTAAAGGTTCCTATTGATCACAAAAGGTCTCCTTTTTATAACTAGGTGTTCTTTGTGTTCCGGGATTTGTAGCACCGTAAGTGAAGTCACACCACTGAAGAGCACAAGTTAGTGTGAGAGTGAGTCACTACTAGTGCACCCCTGCCGCCCCCACAGGATGAGAGATGAGCAGAAAGCCCGAGTCCTGGCAAAACTAAGAAAACACACACAACCACGATGCAGACCACCGCACCGTAAGTGAAGTCACACCACTGAAGATCACAAGTTAGTGTGAGAGTGAGTCACTACTAGTGGAGCTGTGTGTGACAAACAAGAGAGACACCGGCGGGTCCGACTGGTTAAGGCCGCTGTAAACACACTCAGACTGAGTCTCACAGTGGCAGCAGGCTGCCTCACAGTGTAGAGATAATAACGACGAAGTAGTACTTACCTTACAGACTTCAACTTCTTCTGCTAGTGAGTAGTGGAGCGGAGTGGTGCAGGCTCTTCTGTGTGCTCTCCCCACACTGTATGCAGCGCCCGCCCGATGCAGCCACCGACCAGGCAGCCAGGACTCGAGGCCTCTCATCATGATCATCATGCCGACGCTGCCAGAGATCTCTGCATGAGATTGTGAGACTCACTGACGGCACCAAGTGAGGCTGGCTGGCAGCTGCGGCCACAGTGCCAGAGTGCACCTGACAGAGAGACTCTCTGCTGCTGCTGGGACGGACGGGGGACGGCATGATCATCATCGCGGCTGTGAGGCACAAGTCTGCAGCACAAGTCGGTCCATGTCCCGCCTGCCGCTTCTTCATTCTGGACGAATGAGAGTCGACTCGAGCCTCACTTCCAGTTCCTGCTTCCTTTGAAACTAACAGGACGTGAGGTCAGGGGCGCCAGGCGCCGCTGTGCAGACCAGTAAGTTACAACTTGAGGGCAGGTCCGCCGCCCCGCCGGGTCTTATTGTGTTGGGTAGGTGTGAGTCAGTCAATCGTCGACACATCATGATCAATTATGTCGTCAGCGCGCCGCGGGCGCCGGGAATCAGAGCCAGCAGCCTGCCCGGCACCCATTTTGCAACATTGTAGCACTGCTAAGAACCTAATCATATCTGAGAGCAGCAGCAACGAACAGATGATCATGTCAATTACCAAGTCTGTCTCCTGGAGGGCTGGCAAGTGTGTGCGGGAGCCGAGCACTCTCAGAGCAGCCCGCGCACACTACTCAGAGGCACCAGGGGCAGCGCGCGCCGCGCGCTAGCACCCTGGCGTTATCATTTTAGCCAGTTTCAGGGCAGTCAACCGAGTGGGCAAAAATGCGTGACAATGCATTTCAGTGCGGTGATGCGGAACACCACACTGAAATGCGTTAGCGTCACGACTGATGCGTGATACTTGGCAGGACTGTTAATGGAGAGGCTAGGTCCCATATTAAGGATTAATCATATGAGTGGTGGTTGGTAACAACTGTTACATTCAGACAAAGTTTTCTTTTTTTGTTTTTACTCTACATTGAACATGCAGAAAGAAAAATAACATTATACGATTCAGTAAGGCAGGTTTACTTTCAGATCGTGTCAAGCAGTGTGCATTTTACCCCGAATGCTACAATACCATACAATGCAAACATCTAAAGTACCTTTCTGTACGAAGGTCCTCAATCCTTTCCCATCCATCTGCACCTTTGGTGCGGTCGGAAACTGCTTCTCAAGCAGGTCAGAAACTGCTCCTGAAAAAAGACAAGCACATGCTTTAGACGTGAACGGAGGCCTTTCAGTCCGTTATCACTTTTCTGTTCGCCTGCACAAAAGTTTTTGATCATTATGACATGAGCAGAGTCTGGGGCAAAAAAGTGACAGTCTTGCTTGAAACAAAACTTTTTAAATTGAAGAGAATTTGCTTTGTGAACATTGGATTCCACAGTTTTTAACTCTGTGTGCGTCATAACACAGGGAGACACACCTTGTACTCTAGATGCTGCAAACATTCATGGATGAAACTGGATTATAAAAAAACACCCAAAAAAACGAGGACACATAAGTTTGGACACGCTGGAACAGGGAAAACATGGGCAAATTCTACTTCATCCCTTATTATGAGATCAACAGCTTTGCTGGAGTAGATACTAAATTCATGCAATCAGCATTTACGCAGTACACAATTTGTCCCCAGGGTGTAAGGCATATTGTAATCAGGGCCCATGCTCCATAAAAAAATCAGCACACTATGAAATCTGGGGCTAAACCTCTGACATTAGTTATCAGGAGGGCAACCATAATACCTAAGCGCTCTAGGTATAATGTGACACTTTAGGCCAAACCTAAGGTTGTACACAGCAGCACTTTAAAATGGAGGACATTCTATGGATGTCAAACATATCATCGATCTACTTGAGGGCTATGGGCTGCAATATCTCTGGAGAAAAATTAACAATTACTGGGCTGAATATTCAACGTGACAGTGAGAAACTAGCAAAGCCAATCGGTCTGGCATTGTCCACCAGCCTTTTGGCAAATCTTGTTTTGCTATGGTTTTTGCAAAGATTTATTGTTCGGAAAGCTGCCGTGGATTCATCAATCTAACAAAAAAAAACCTTGACTAAAGGCAAAAATATTTTTGGTCTAAAAAAAAACACATTACCATTGTACTCCCTGGCACTGAAGTGGCTGTGCTCCCCTTGTGAAAGGGCAGCATGCTGTAACTCATAGTGAAATCAGCCAATGGCTGAAGCGGGCTTGCACACTGCCCCTTGATGTATGCTTGAGTGGGTTGGAGAAAAATGTGAATGGTACAACCACAGACAAATTGATGAATTGTGGTTAAAAACCCCTATAAGTAACTACGTCATACACATAATTTTTGTAAGAACAAAAGGTCTTGGGTAACACAGACCTAAAATGGCAATTGTTCTGCTGAGTGAGGGAGGGAATGAGGTAATGAGGGAGAGAGAGAAAGAAAGAGGAGTGGTAGAAAAAGGAAGAAAAGAAGAAAGGATAAAGAAGTGAAGAAAAAGGAAGGAAAAAAGAAAGAAGGAAAGAAGATAAATAAAGGAAGGAAGAAAGAAAGACAAAAAATAAAGGAAAGAAGAAAAGGAGGAATGAAATAAGAAAAAGAGGAAGGAAATAAAAGGAAAGAAGGAAAGAACAAAGGAAAGAAAGGCAAGAAAGAAGGAAGGAAAGAAGACAAGAAGGAAGGAAAGAAGAAAAAGAAGGAACAATATGGGAAAGAAGGAACGGAGGAAAATAAAGGAAAGAACGAACAAAAGAAATGAAGGAAAGGAGAGAAGTAAAGAAAGAAGTAAAGAAAATAAGGAAGCAGAGAAAAAAAGGAAGGAAAGAAGGAAACAGAAAAAGAAAGAAAGACTGAAAGAGAAAGAGGGAAAGAAAGAAAATGGAAAGACAGGAAAGAATGAATAAAGAGAGCAAGAAAGGAAAACATGAAAAAATGAAAGAAAGAAGGAAAGCAGGAAAGAAAGCAAGAAAGAAGGAAAGGAAAAAGGAAGGAAATAAGACAGGAAAGAAATGAAAGAAAGGGAAAAAAGAAAAATGAGGTTATAGCAATAAGAAAACAAACAAGAATTTAGGAAAGAAAGAATGAACGAAAGAGGAAAGAAAGAAAAGAAGTAAAAAAGGCAAGAAAGAAAGCACAAACAAAAGAAAGCACAAAAGAAGGAAGAAAGGAATGAATGAAAGAAGGATAGAATGGAAAGAAAGAAAGAATGACATAAAGAAGGAACGAAAGAAGAAAGACATGTGGTGGCCCCCCCGGTCACGGATCCTGCCTAAGTAGACTGAGGCTTTGGCCTATACGGCTGGGGCACCATGGGGTCTCGTTGCCTGGAACCCTCCGGCCCTCTGCCATTGCCTTGAGCCCCCGAGCTGTCCCCTGAGTCACGCCTGGCTCGGGAGCCTTATCACACGGCTTGGCCCACGGTGGGTGAGCCGCGTTTAGTGAAGATATCCAGCTGCGGTGGCAGCAACAGGAGGACACTGCCATCCAGGGCAGCCTCAGAGACCCCTGCAGGTCCTCAGCCTGCACCTTACCGCACGCCGGGGTCCTGTGGCCCGGCGACTTCCTGAGAGCGAGCCCCCAACATACCTGCGACCCCAAGGAGCCTCCCCGGGGGCACCCACTCTTTGGACTTGGCGTGGCGGCCGTGCGATGCGGAGGTAATACGCCCAGGGACACAGTGATTACACCAGGCCGGCCTCGGTAGGCTGCGGGGGGTCGTCGTGGGGCTGTGGGGGCCCCCCGCCCTACTTGATTGACCAATGCCCCCGAGACCTACCTGACGCACACGAAGGGAGATATCCTGCCCCCCTGCTGTGAGCAATCAAACACAGAGAAGGAGAGAGGGGCCAAACCCCCTTCAACCCAGACCCGTGTAGAGCAGTATACAACCAACGGACAGGGAGAGAGCGCACCCACAACATCCGGTCACCCAGAGGGAGGCCTGGCCACCATCCTGCAGCCCATCAAGTCCTGTCAAGAGTCCATGGAGACCAAAATCGGGGAAGTGTGAGTAGACATGGCTCTTATTCAACAAGACCTCCGCAACGCTGCCGCTAGCATCACAGAAACAGAGTCACGCATCTCGGAGGTTGAAGATGATGTATCCACTTTGAAAGTCTAAGTAAGGCAACTCCTATCCCAGACGATGGAACTTCACAGACGGGCCGAAGATGCCGAAAGCCGGTCGCGTCGCAACAATCTTCGCCTGGTGGGCCTGCCTGAAGGGACGGAGCCCCCACGAATGAATACATTCATCGAGGACTGGATCCGGTCTTGGATGGCACCAAAAGCCCTGCCATCGTGGTTTGTGGTCGAGAGGTCTCACCGGGCGCTCGCCCCCAGACCGACCCCGGGAGCCCCACATCGGCCAATAATTGCCAGAATATTGAATTTCAGGGACCGCAATGCTATCCTCCAAGAGGCCCGTTCTCAGTTGGAGCTGCTTTATAAAGGTACCAAAATCATGATTTTTCCCGATTACTCTAGGGAAGTGCAAACCAGGCGAAGATCGTACACTCAAGTGAAGCAGAAGCTGCGAGCTCTCAACCTGCAGTATAGACTCCTCTTCCCGGCCCGCCTCAAAGTAATCTTCCAAAATAAATCGTTCTTCTTCGATACTCCGGAGGCAGCATGGACCTGGGTGACCGAGGGGCGCCCACTCCACCCTCAGGGGGATAATCCCCAGTCTATACCCCGGGAAGAGTCTCAGTTGGAGACACTGGCAGGCACCCGAGGGCGACGCGCGGGATCCCGCAGAAGACGCAATGCCCGCTGGGCCGCCTCGGCCTCCCCCGCGGGTTCTCCTGGCCGGGGAAGCGGACCGTCCACGTCCATGGAATCGGGTGAAAACAGAGAGAACTCTGATGAATCGGACCCGACACCCGAGATGCGCCCTGTTGACTCCCCAGAGCTCAAATCTGAAGACACTGACCTGTCACGCAGCCCCCGCATCTGAACATAAATATTCCCACTGTTTCCAATGTTCAACTGGAGGAGAGACAATCCTTACGTGTGGAGGGGCCCAACGCATCGCCCTATACTGCGTATCCGGAACTAGTTTTATAACCTAGACTTTGTTTGACCGGGCGACAGATGCTTCATTTGGAGAAGTATGGGGAGGGGGGTTGGTTGGGAAGGGGGTGGGAATGTTCTCATTGTTTCTGGTTGTGTTAACTTGTTTCCTTGCGTCACTGGACATGGACCTCACGATGCGCCCCTGCATGGTCTATGTAATGGAATTAAATGTCTCCTGCCACTCCCTGAGATTAACTATCAAAAGCCCCTGGGGGCCCCAGATCCGAGGCTCTGCCACTTAGTACCCTACCACAATGTCACGACCATATGATGGAGGCAAGCCTCTTAGAGTACTCTCGTGGAATGTTAACGGACTCTTAGATAAAATTAAGCGGACTGCGATCTTAAAGTACGCGAAGAGGGTCTGCCCAGATGTCCTTTTGTTACAAGAGACTCACCTTATGGGAAACCGATGCCCCTCTCTAGCACGTCAGGGTTTTGACCGGGTATGGCACTCGGGGTTCATTAGGGGGGCCCGGGGAACAGCGATCCTTCTACGACGCTCCCTCCCATTCACGCCGACCCACACGACGGGCGACCCTCAGGGGCAGTTTGTCACCCTCACAGGTACCCTTGGAGATGCCACTATTAACTTGATGTCGGTTTATGCCCCGCCGGCAAACTTGGACGCCACCCTCGGAACAGCCGTAGAGACATTGTCCTCTTTCCCCCAGGGTCTGACGGTATTGGAGGAGACTTCAACGCGGTCCCTGACCCTGCCAAAGACGCCACGGGCCCACCGTCCTCCCACAGGACTTCAGGGGCTAGGTGCCTCGGAGACTGGCTCTCTAAGCTGGGCTTCTGCGACGTCTGGCGCACCTGGCACCCCAGAACATTACAGTACACACACATCCGCCGCGCACCACACTCACTCGCATTGATCTCCTCTTCATGCCTGCCCCAGACTGTGGAGTAGTCACGGAGGTCCAGATTCTGGCGCGGGGATATCGGACCATTCCCCGCTCCTCCTGCAGATTGGGGGCCCCATGGAGACACGACGCCCCACATGGAGGCTAAATGCATGGTTCCTTCAAGACCCAGAGTACAGACGAGGGATTGGGGACGAATTGAAACACTACCTCTGCACTAATGAGGGCCCAGTCCAGTTCCAGAGCACACTGTGGGAGGCGGGCAAGGCCACAATCCATAGGTACGGCAAGGGGTTCCTCAAATGCAAACGACAGGCCCGGGAATGCCATCTTTCCCAACTTGAGGCCAGGGCCCTTTGCCTGGAAACGAGTATGACCTTAGAGAGCGGAGAGGCGGAGCGCCGGCAGCGCCACCTAATACGGGAAAAGATTAGGACGGTCTCCCTTGAATCTGCCAAAGTGATCTGGATGTCCTCAGTGGCACGAGTGTATGGATGGGGAGACAAAAACGGTAAATTGCTTCACTGGCTCGCCACTCATCCTTTGGCTAGTCGGATAGTTCCTGAAATCCGAGATTCTGACGGACAGACCCATCGGGCCCCCGCTGAGATTGCGGAGACCTTCGTGAAGTATTATGTAAAGCTTTACTCAGCAGATCACTCGCATTTGCTGACCTCTGGTTCCCTTTTTCTGCGAGGCGTCCCCCTTCCGCGACTCCCAGAGAGGGACACTAAAGCCTTCGATGAACCCATCACAACTGAGGAGATTGGAGATGCGATCTCAGCGCTGGGTGCCCGCAAAACTCCTGGTCCGGATGGCTTCCCGGCAGAATACTATGCGGCGTACCGGGAAATCCTAATCCCACAACTCCATGCCCTGTTTAGGGAGGTTCTGGAAAGAGGCGCCTTCCCCCCTGACACAGATACAGCCACCATCGTGGTCATACCCAAGGCGGATCCTCCCCCAGACACATGTCCCAACTATCGCCCAATCTCATTAATTAACACTGAGATTAAGATCTATGCTACGGTTCTGGCCACCCATCTGAAGCGGACCATCCACACTCTCATTCACCCAGACCAGTATGGCTTCATGCCGCAGCGCAGCAAGTGACACTGCCTTAGTTGCCTCCACGCGGCTCTTGCTCACCGTCTTCTCCTCAGTCCATATCTAGCCTTGCTACTACTGGATTTTGAGAAGGCCTTTGATACGGTTAATTGGTGTTACCTGAGCGACGTCCTGGAAAGGGCAAGCTTCGGCCTCCGATATCGTAAATGGGAGTCCTCTATTCCGGCCCGTCAGCCAGGGTCCTTGTGAACGGGGCATTGTCGGACGCCTTCCCCATCAGGAGAGGGACCCAGTAGGGTTGCCTGCTCTCCCCTCTCCTGTCCGCCCTGGCCATAGAATCTTTGGCTTGTCTCATTAGGGCTGACAACCAGTTACAGGGATGGCGTTGGCATGGCTCCCGTGAAGACAGAATCGCTCTGTATGCGGACAATGTCTTGCTCTTCCTGGCTGATCCGGCCCGGTCGGGACCACAGTGCATCCAGATCCTTCAATCCCTCAGAAGAGCGTTGGGCCTCCGCCTTAATCCGGCTAAATCCAGCCTAGTGCCTCTTCACACATCGCGGGAATGTGTGGACTGGCAAACAAACATTCCCTTGAGCAGACTTTCCTTCAAATACCTTGGTATATGGGTGGCCCTTCTCCCGGAGCTGACCTGGTCCCTAAATGTTGGTCCGCTGTTCAAGCGTGTTAAGAACGACATTCGTCGCTGCCAATCTCTTCCGCTTAACCCCCTCAGTAGGATCGCCTTATTCAAAATGATGGTCTTGCCCCGCCTCCTATTTGTGCTTCAAAATCTCCCGCTTCACCTCCCTCGCAGCTGGTTCCGTGGGTTGGATGGAATAATCACCTCTTTCCTCTGGGGCGACTCGAGATCGCGTCTAGCCCTTGTGCACTGTCACCGGCCCCCATATGACTGTGGGATGGGACTCACAAACCCCTTTCTGTACTATCTGGCCACACGCCTCTTGGTAATCCACTACTGGTTTAATGGGGGAGGGTCGGACCCGGCCTATCGGTTGGAGCTGAAAGGCCTCGGATTCGCCCTGGTTCAAGCCATGTTATATGGGGCTCCCATACCATACACCTTGCCAGCAATCACTCGACGGTCTTCCTTGCATGGCGGTCTGCGCTGTGACACACTCAATGGGAAGCCAAGCTCACACTACAGACACCCCTATGGCGCGGAACCTGGTTGTGAGATGTCGGAGCACTAGAGGGTTTCCAGAAATGGGACTTGATTGGCATCGCCCACCTGGGAGATGTGTGGCAGGGCGAGCACCTGGTCTCCTTCCAAACACTACAGCAAACATACGCCCTGCACGCTACTCAATTCTACAGATACCTCCTACTGGGCACGCCCTCGCCACCCACATCCCTAACCACACAACGTTCCCGGAGTTTAGTCCACTGGAGGCGAAACTCCTTATGGGGAGCCTGGGGAAGGGGGTCCCAGATCCCAGATCTACAGGTCCTTGAGAAACAATACCCCATCCGCCCTTAACCCCCTCAGAGCCCGCTGGGAGCAATGGGTTGGCCCCCTGGAAGAGGAGGACTGGAGAGACGCACTGATGGCCCCCAGGGTACTAACCATTTTGGGTAGGCTCCGCCTCATTTAAATTTACTACCTCCATTGTGCATATCTTACTCCTGTACGGTTGTTCAGAGCTGGGCTTCTCCCATCCCCACAGTGCCCTCGGTGTGCGGCAGAACCAGCAGATTTTTACCTCATGGTCTGGTCCTGTGTCCCCCTCTCCCAATATTGGGCGTCAATTGTAGCCGAGATGAGTGACATCCTGGGCTGGACGGTCCCCCTCAGCCCCCCCTCTCTCTTCTCCAGGGAGCGATGGATGGGCTGGATGGCTCCCGTACTGACAAGCTGCTCCTGGGAACTGTCATAATAGTGGCGACAAGAGACATTGCGGCGGCATGGAAAACTTCGACAGGCCCCTCAATTGTGAAATGGCGACAGGGAGTGGATGGGTGTGCCACCCAAGAAAAGTCTGTGAACGAAGCGAGAGGGTGTCCTGCCAAACATGGCCGCATATGGGGCAAATGGCTGGGTTTAATGGACTGAGTTATTATACGTGTGGGGTGGGATGGGCAGGAAGAGGGGTTTTTCTTATTTTAACATATCCTCTAGCAGATCAACCCGGGGACTCTTGCGGGACCGTATCGAACTGTCTTATATGTTGCAGTGACGCTCTGTTTATTTCCTTGCTAAAACTCAATAAAATTGTTTATCAAAAAAAAAAAGAAAAGAAAGAAAGATGAAAGAAAGCAAGAAGAGGAGGAAATCAGAAAGAAAGAAAAATGGTGAAAAGGAAGGAAAGAAATAAGGCGAAAAAGAAAAAAGAACAAGTGCTGCCAATAAAACACAATAAAGTCCTGTTTTCTTTCTGGGCAAAGTTTGTTGAAGAACCACTGGTGAAATTAAGTCCAGAATAAACCTGTTCTGAAGAATTGTCCGCTTATGAATTCAAATCTATAAAATTGAAGTTTTCGGTTTGTGTACTGCAGGCCTAGTAAAAAGAGGCTATCTTATTACAGAACAATTTTAAATGGATGCAATCTGTTATGCTGTGAAATACCAGGGTTAGATAAACAAAGGAGACTCCAAAAGGAATTTACAAACACCATTTGCAGATGACAGGAACTAATAAAGCATGAAATATGGCCTGTTTTCAGGTCAGGCTCTTAATACTAAAGCCACAGTAAAGTTATTATAAAGCAAAAACAACCAAAACACTGGCACTGAAGGGAACTACCTTGTGTGTGAATGTGCTCACTGTGACAGAGCAAAATGAAGTCACTCAAAGTTAAAATAGCCGGAGGCTGAAGTAAGCTGACCCACTGCCCAACGCTGCATGCTGTAGTGGGCGGAAGCAAGCGAATGACAACAGATCAATGATGAAGAAAGGTGGCTGAAAACCCCTCTTAGTAAATACATTATACGTATCATTTTTAGTAAAATCAAAAGGTCTTGGCTACACCAAACCTAAAATTGCAGCCAGAGCCCAATTCATTAAATAAGAACCAGAAACAAACAACACCTTAGCAGTGGCATTTCATGCAACAAACGTTCACGATGCTTCAATTTATCATTTTATCTTCTAACGACACATCATGCCTTAATCTCGGAATCTTTTATCGCCAATCCAGTATGGCCTCACTGGACAGCTGTGAAGATTCACTTTAATGTATGCACCCTCGTCAACACCCTGCAAGCGGCTGACCTCACAAGGTGGTAATTAAAGTGCAACGTAGCCATGTATAAGACATGGAGTATTTTACAATGCCTGTCTCCAAAGTCAAGGTTCTGAAAAAGTATATATGTTTACAGTCAAAGTATTTGGCGGGGAACCCCTGGCATACCCGGTCCTCGATTGCACCACTCTGGTAAGGTTGGGATGCTTTCCTCTGGGGGAGACTCGCCTGACAAGTCCCCTGAGAGGCTCCATATGCTTTGTTTCCCCACCGGTTACAGGGGGACACTACATCGGTATTCCCACACCCAAAATTACCAATACCACGAGTACCGTAACTTAGGATACAGGAAACCGCAGGATTACAAACTGTACCCTGAGACTCCCCTGAAGACTTGGTAATTACTGTGGTGCTGGGAAATACAGTGTTTGATGACCTCTGATAATTCCCCATTTCCCACCCTCCATACACCTAGATTTCACCCGCTTTGACCCCGTGAAATGTCTGGGTGTGGGGGCGCTGCAGAGATCCCGTATTCCTCGTCCCTTGCATTTTCCAAAACAGTGTTTCCGGACGAAACAGGAATCCCACTGTACTCATAAGAGGGCCAAAGTTTTCCCTCGTTTAACGGAGAGGCTAGGTCCCATATTAAGGATATCTGATGTGAGTGGTGATTGGTAACTACTGTTACATTCAGAGAAAGCTTTCTTTTTTACTCTACATTGAACATGCAGAAAGAAAAATAACATTGTACGATTCAGTTGGCAGGTTTACTTTTAGATCGTGTCAAGCAGTGTGCATTTGACCCCAAATGCTACAATACAGTAGAATGCAAACATCTAAAGTACCTTTCTGTACGAATGTCCTTAATCCTTTCTCTTCCATCTGCACTGCTGTTCAGTCGGAAACTGTGCTTCTCAAGCAGGTCAGAAACTGCTCCTGAAAAAAGACAAGCACATGCTTTAGACTTCATCCTTTATTACGAGATCAACAGCTTTGCTGAAGTAAATACTAAATTCATGCAATCAGCATTTACGCAGTACACAATTTGTCCCCAGGGTGTAAGGCATATTGTAATCAGGGCTCATGCTTCATAAACAATCAGCACACTATGAAATCTGGGGCTAAACCTCTGACATTAGTTATCAGGAGGGCAACCAAAATACCTAAGCGCTCTAGGTATCGTGTGACACTTTAGGCCAAACCTAAGGTTGTACACAGCAGCACTTTAAAATGGAGGACATTCTATGGATGTCAGACATATCATCGATCTACTTGAGGGCTATGGGCTGCAATATCTCTGGAGAAAAATTAACAATTACTAGGCTGAATATTCAACGTGACAGTGAGAAACAAGCACTAGCAAAGCCAATCGGTCTGGCATTGTCCACCAGCCTTTTGGCAAATCTTGTTTTGCAATGGTTTTTGCAAAGATTTATTGTTTGGGACGCTGCTGTGGATTCAACAATCTAACCAAAAAAACCTTGACTAAAGGCAAAAATATTTTTGTATAAAGAAAAAAAAAAACAATACACATTACCATGGTACTCCCTGGCACTGAAGGGAACTACTTTCTTTGTGGCTGTGCTCCCCTTGTGAAGGGGCAGCATGCTGTAACTCATAGTGAAATGGCTGAAGCGATCTGGCACATTGCCCCTTGATGTATGCTTGAGTGGGTTGGAGAAAAATGTGAATGATACAACCACAGATAAATGGATGAATTGTGGCTAAAACCCCTATAAGTACGTCATACACATAATTTTTTTTAAACAAATGTTCTTGGGTAACACGGACTTAAAAATGGCAATCGTTCTGCTGAGTGAGGGAGGGAGTTAGGTAATGAGGGAGAGAGGAAGAGAGAAACAAAGAGGCAAGGTAGAAAAAGGAGAAATAAGAAAAAAGAGAAAGGAAATAAAAAGAAAGAAGGAAAGAATAAAGAAAGGAAGGAAGGCAAGAAAGAAGGAAGGAATGAAAGACAATAAAGAAGGAAGGAAAGAAGACAAGAAGGAAGGAAAGAAGGAAAGAAAGAAGGAAAAATAAAGGAAAGACGGAACAGAGAAAAAATAAAGGAAAGAAAGAACAAAAGAAATGAAGGAAAGGAGAGAAGAGAAGTAAAGAAAGAAGTAAAGAAAAGAAGGGAAGGGAAGGAAGGAGAGAGACAGAAAGAGAAAGAAAGACTGAAAGAGACAGAAGGAGAGAAAGAAAATGGAAAGGCAGGAAAGAATGCAAAAAAGAAAGCAAATAAGGAAAAATGGAAAAAATTAAAGAAAGCAGGAAAGAAAGCAAGAAAGAAGGAAAGGAAAAAGAAGGCAAATAAGACGGAAAAAATGAACGAAACGGAAGAAAAAGGAAAGAAAAAAGAGGATATAGGAAAAAAGGAAAGCAAGCAAGAAATTAGGAAAGAATGAATGAAAGAGGAAAGAAAGGAAAGAAGGCAAGAAAGAACACACAAAAGAAAGCACAAAAGAAGGAAAAAAGGAATGAAAGAAAGGATAGAACGGAAAGAATGACATAAAGAAGGAACGAAAGAAGAAAGAAAGCAAGAAGAGGAGGAAAGCAGAAAGAAAAAAAAATGGTGGAAAGGAAGGAACGAAAGAAGGCGAGAAGGAGAGGGAGAAAGAGAGAAAGAAAGAAAGCAAGAGAAAGATAGGAAGAAATAACAAGTGCTGACAATAAAACACAATAAAGTCCAGGTGTCTTTCTGGGCAAAGTTTGTTGAAGAACCACTGGTGAAATTAAGTCCAGAATAAACGTGTTCTGAAGAATTGTCCGCTTATGAATTCAAATCTATAATATTTAAGTTTTCGGTTTATGTACTGCATGCATAGTAAAAATAGGCTATCTTATTACAGAACAGTTTCAAATGGATGCAATCTGTTATGCTGTGAAATACCAGCAGTCAGATAAACAAATGAGACTCCAAAAGGAATTTACAAACAGCATTGGAAGGAGACAGAAACTAATAAAGCATGGAATATGGCCTGTTTTCAGGTCAAGCTCTAAACACTAAAGCAACACTAAAGTCTTTATAAAGCTAAAACAACCAAAACACTGACACTGAAGGGAACTACCTTGTGTGTGGATGTGCTCACTGTGACAGAGCAAAATGCAGTGACTCAAAGTTAAAATAGCCGGAGGCTGAAGTAAGCTGACCCACTGCCCCACGCTGCATGCTGTAGAGGGCGGAAGGAAGATGTGAATGACAACAGATCAATGGATGAAGAAAGGTGGCTGAAAACCCCTCTTAGTAAATACATTATACATATCATTTTAGTAAAATCAAAAGGTCTTGGCTAACACCAAACCTAAAATTGCAGCCAGAGCCCAATTCATTAAATAAGAACCAGAAACAAACAACACCTTAGCAGTGGCATTTCATGCAACAAACGTTCACGATGCTTCAATTTATCATTTTATCTTCTAACGACACATCATGCCTTAATGTCGGAATCTTTTATCGCCAATCCAGTATGGCCTTACTGGACAGCTGTGAAGATTCACTTTAATGTATGCACCCTCGTCAACACCCTGCAAGCGGCTGATCTCACAAGGTGGTAATTAAAGTGCAACGTAGCCATGTATAAGAGATGGAGTATTTTACAATGCCTGTCTCCAAAGTCAAGGTTCTGAAAAAGGTTCTCAAAAAGTATATATGTTTACAGTCAAAGTCTTTGGCGGGGAACCCCTGGCATACCCGGTCCTCGATTGCACCACTCTGGTAAGCATGGGATGCTTTCTTCTGGGGGAGACTCGCCTGACAAGTCCCCTGAGAGGCTCCATATGCTTTGTACCCAACCAGTTACAAGGGGACACTACATCAGTATTCCCACACCCAAAATTACCAATACCACGAGTACCGTAAATTAGGATACAGGAAACCGCAGGATTACAAACTGTACCCTGAGACTCCCCTGAAGACTTGGTAATTACTGTGGTGCTGGGTAATACAGTGTTTGATGACCTCTCATAATTCCCCATTTCCCACCCTCCATACACCTAGATTTCACCCGCTTTGACCCCGTGAAATGTCTGGGTGTGGGGGCGCTGCAGAGATGCTGTATTCCTCGTCCCTTGCATTTTCCAAAACAGTGTTTCCGGACGAAACAGGAATCCCACTGAACTCATAAGAGGGCCAAAGTTTTCCCTCGTTTAACGGAGAGGCTAGGTCCCATATTAAGGATATATGATGTGAGTGGTGATTGGTAACTACTGTTACATTCAGAGAAAGCTTTCTTTTTTTACTCTACATTGAACATGCAGAAAGAAAAATACATTATACGATTCAGTTGGCAGGTTTACTTTTAGATCGTGTCAAGCAGTGTGCATTTGACCCCAAATGCTACAATACAGTAGAATGCAAACATCTAAAGTACCTTTCTGTACGAATGTCCTTAATCCTTTCTCTTCCATCTGCACTGCTGTTCAGTCGGAAACTGTGCTTTTCAAGCAGGTCAGAAACTGCTCCTGAAAAAAGACAAGCACATGCTTTAGACTTCATCCTTTATTACGAGATCCACAGCTTTGCTGAAGTAAATACTAAATTCATGCAATCAGCATTTACGCAGTACACAATTTGTCCCCAGGGTGTAAGGCATATTGTAATCAGGGCTCATGCTTCATAAACAATCAGCACACTATGAAATCTGGGGCTAAACCTCTGACATTAGTTATCTGGAGGGCAACCATAATACCTAAGCGCTCTAGGTATCGTGTGACAATTTAGGCCAAACCTAAGGTTGTACACAGCAGCACTTTAAAATGGAGGACATTCTATGGATGTCAGACATATCATCGATCTACTTGAGGGCTATGGGCTGCAATATCTCTGGAGAAAAATTAACAATTACTGGGCTGAATATTCAACGTGGCAATGAGAAACAAGCACTAGCAAAGCCAATCGGTCTGGCATTGTCCACCAGCCTTTTGGCAAATCTTGTTTTGCAATGGTTTTTGCAAAGATTTATTGTTTGGGAAGCTGCTGTGGATTCATCAATCTAACCCAAAAAAACCTTGACTAAAGGCAAAAATATTTTTGTATAAAGAAAAAAAAACAACACACATTACCATGGTACTCCCTGGCACTGAAGGGAACTACTTTCTTTGTGGCTGTGCTCTCCTTGTGAAAGGGCAGCATGCTGTAACTCATAGTGAAATGGCTGAAGCAATCTGGCACATTGCCCCTTGATGTATGCTTGAGTGGGTTGGAGAAAAATGTGAATGATACAACCACAGATAAATGGATGAATTGTGGCTAAAACCCCTATAAGTACGTCATACACATAATTTGTTTTAAACAAAAGTTCTTGGGTAACACAGACCTAAAAATGGCAATCGTTCTGCTGAGTGAGGGAGGGAGTTAGGTAATGAGGGAGAGAGGAAGAGAGAAACAAAGAGGCAAGGTAGAAAAAGGAGAAATAAGAAAAAAGAGGAAGGAAATAAAAAGAAAGAAGGAAAGAATAAAGAAAGGAAGGAAGGCAAGAAAGAAGGAAGGAATGAAAGACAATAAAGAAGGAAGGAAAGAAGACAAGAAGGAAGGAAAGAAGAAAAGAAAGAAGGAAAAATAAAGGAAAGACGGAACAGAGAAAAAATAAAGGAAAGAAAGAACAAAAGAAATAAAGGAAAGGAGAGAAGAGAAGAGAAGTAAAGAAAGAAGTAAAGAAAAGAAGGGAAGGGAAGGAAAGGAAGGAGAGAGACAGAAAGAGAAAAAAAGACTGAAAGAGAAAGAAGGAGAGAAAGAAAATGGAAAGGCAGGAAAGAATGCAAAAAAGAAAGCAAGTAAGGAAAAATGGAAAAAATGAAAGAAAGAAGGAAAGCAGGAAAGAAAGAAAGAAGGAAAGGAAAAAGAAGGCAAATAAGACAGGGAAGAAATGAACGAAAGGGAAGAAAAAGGAAAGAAAAAAGAGGATATAGGAAAAAAGGAAAGCAAGCAAGAAATTAGGAAAGAATGAATGAATGAAAGAGGAAAGAAAGGAAAGAAGGCAAGAAAGAACACACAAAAGAAAGCACAAAAGAAGGAAAAAAGGAATAAAAGAAAGAAGGATAGAATGGAAAGAAAGAAAGAATGACAAAGAAGGAACGAAAGAAGAAAGAAAGCAAGAAGAGGAGGAAAGCAGAAAGAAAAAAAAATGGTGGAAAGGAAGGAAAGAAAGAAGGCGAGAAGGAGAGGGAGAAAGAGAGAAAGAAAGAAAGCAAGAGAAAGATAGGAAGAAATAACAAGTGCTGACAATAAAACACAATAAAGTCCAGGTGTCTTTCTGGGCAAAGTTTGTTGAAGAACCACTGGTGAAATTAAGTCCAGAATAAACGTGTTCTGAAGAATTGTCCGCTTATGAATTCAAATCTATAATATTTAAGTTTTCGGTTTATGTACTGCATGCATAGTAAAAATAGGCTATCTTATTACAGAACAGTTTCAAATGGATGCAATCTATTATGCTGTGAAATACCAGCAGTCAGATAAACAAATGAGACTCCAAGAGGAATTTCCAATAGAATTGGAAGGAGACAGGAACTAATAAAGCATGGAATATGGCCTGTTTTCAGGTCAAGCTCTAAACACTAAAGCAACACTAAAGTCTTTATAAAGCTAAAACAACCAAAACACTGGCACTGAAGGGAACTACCTTGTGTGTGGATGTGCTCACTGTGACAGAGCAAAATGCAGTCTCTCAAAGTTAAAATAGCCGGAGGCTGAAGTAAGCTGACCCACTGCCCCACGCTGCATGCTGTAGAGGGCGGAAGGAAGATGTGAATGACAACAGATCAATGGATGAAGAAAGGTGGCTGAAAACCCCTCTTAGTAAATACATTATACATATCATTTTAGTAAAATCAAAAGGTCTTGGCTAACACCAAACCTAAAATTGCAGCCAGAGCCCAATTCATTAAATAAGAACCAGAAACAAACAACACCTGAACAGTGACATTTCATGCAACAAACGTTCACGATGCTTCAATTTATCATTTTATCTTCTAACGACACATCATGCCTTAATGTCGGAATCTTTTATCGCCAATCCAGTATGGCCTCACTGGTCAGCTGTGAAGATTCACTTTAATGTATGCACCCTCGTCAACACCCTGCAAGCGGCTGATCTCACAAGGTGGTAATTAAAGTGCAACGTAGCCATGTATAAGAGATGGAGTATTTTACAATGCCTGTCTCCAAAGTCAAGGTTCTGAAAAAGGTTCTCAAAAAGTATATATGTTTACAGTTAAAGTCTTTGACGGGGAACCCCTGGCATACCCGGTCCTCGATTGCACCACTCTGGTAAGCATGGGATGCTTTCCTCTGGGGGAGACTCGCCTGACAAGTCCCCTGAGAGGCTCCATATGCTTTGTACCCAACCAGTTACAAGGGGACACTACATCAGTATTCCCACACCCAAAATTACCAATACCACGAGTACCATAGATTAGGATACAGAAAACCGCAGGATTACAAACTGTACCCTGAGACTCCCCTGAAGACTTGGTAATTACTGTGGTGCTGGGAAATACAGTGTTTGATGACCTCTGATAATTCCCCATTTCCCACCCTCCATACACCTAGATTTCACCCGCTTTGACCCCGTGAAATGTCTGGGTGTGGGGGCGCTGCAGAGATGTCGTATTCCTCATCCCTTGCATTTTCCAAAACAGTGTTTCCGGACGAAACAGGAATCCCACTGAACTCATAATGGGGGCCAAAGCTTTCCCTCGTTTAACGGAGAGGCTAGGTCCCATATTAAGGATATATGATGTGAGTGGTGATTGGTAACTACTGTTACATTCAGAGAAAGCTTTCTTTTTTTACTCTACATTGAACATGCAGAAAGAAAAATAACATTATACGATTCAGTTGGCAGGTTTACTTTTAGATCGTGTCAAGCAGTGTGCATTTGACCCCAAATGCTACAATACAGTAGAATGCAAACATCTAAAGTACCTTTCTGTACGAATGTCCTTAATCCTTTCTCTTCCATCTGCACTGCTGTTCAGTCGGAAACTGTGCTTCTCAAGCAGGTCAGAAACTGCTCCTGAAAAAAGACAAGCACATGCTTTAGACTTCATCCTTTATTACGAGATCCACAGCTTTGCTGAAGTAAATACTAAATTCATGCAATCAGCATTTACGCAGTACACAATTTGTCCCCAGGGTGTAAGGCATATTGTAATCAGGGCTCATGCTTCATAAACAATCAGCACACTATGAAATCTGGGGCTAAACCTCTGACATTAGTTATCTGGAGGGCAACCATAATACCTAAGCGCTCTAGGTATCGTGTGACACTTTAGGCCAAACCTAAGGTTGTACACAGCAGCACTTTAAACTGGAGGACATTCTATGGATGTCAGACATATCATCGATCTACTTGAGGGCTATGGGCTGCGATGTCTCTGGAGAAAAATTAACAATTACTGGGCTGAATATTCAACGTGGCAATGAGAAACAAGCACTGGCAAAGCTGATAGGTCTGGCATTGTCCACCAGCCTTTTGGCAATTCTTGTTTTGCAATGGTTTTTCCAAAGATTTATTGTTTGGGAAGCTGCTGTGGATTCATCAATCTAACCAAAAAAAACCTTGACTAAAGGCAAAAATATTTTTGTATAAAGAAAAAAAAAAACAACACACATTACCATGGTACTCCCTGGCACTGAAGGGAACTACTTTCTTTGTGGCTGTGCTCTCCTTGTGAAAGGGCAGCATGCTGTAACTCATAGTGAAATGGCTGAAGCGATCTGGCACATTGCCCCTTGATGTATGCTTGAGTGGGTTGGAGAAAAATGTGAATGATACAACCACAGATAAATGGATGAATTGTGGCTAAAACCCCTATAAGTACGTCATACACATAATTTTTTTTAAACAAAAGTTCTTGGGTAACACGGACCTAAAAATGGCAATCGTTCTGCTGAGTGAGGGAGGGAGTTAGGTAATGAGGGAGAGAGGAAGAGAGAAACAAAGAGGCAAGGTAGAAAAAGGAGAAATAAGAAAAAAGAGGAAGGAAATAAAAAGAAAGAAGGAAAGAATAAAGAAAGGAAGGAAGGCAAGAAAGAAGGAAGGAATGAAAGACAATAAAGAAGGAAGGAAAGAAGACAAGAAGGAAGGAAAGAAGAAAAGAAAAAAGGAAAAATAAAGGAAAGACGGAAGAGAAAAAATAAAGGAAAGAAAGAACAAAAGAAATGAAGGAAAGGAGAGAAGAGAAGTAAAGAAAGAAGTAAAGAAAAGAAGGGAAGGAAAGGAAGGAGACAGAAAGAGAAAGAAAGACTGAAAGAGAAAGGAGAGAAAGAAAATGGAAAAGCAGGAAAGAATGCAAAAAAGAAAGCAAGTAAGGAAAAATGGAAAAAATGAAAGAAAGCAGGAAAGAAAGCAAGAAAGAAGGAAAGGAAAAAGAAGGCAAATAAGACAGGGAAGAAATGAACGAAAGGGAAGAAAAAGGAAAGAAAAAAGAGGATATAGGAAAAAAGGAAAGCAAGCAAGAAATTAAAAGAATGAATGAATGAAAGAGGAAAGAAAGGAAAGAAGGCAAGAAAGAACACACAAAAGAAAGCAGAAAAGAAGGAAAAAAGGAATGAAAGAAAGGATAGAACGGAAAGAAAGAAAGAATGACATAAAGAAGGAACGAAAGAAGAAAGAAAGCAAGAAGAGGAGGAAAGCAGAAAGAAAAAAAAATGGTGGAAAGGAAGGAACGAAAGAAGGCGAGAAGGAGAGGGAGAAAGAGAGAAAGAAAGAAAGCAAGAAATAACAAGTGCTGACAATAAAACACAATAAAGTCCAGGTGTCTTTCTGGGCAAAGTTTATTGAAGAACCACTGGTGAAATTAAGTCCAGAATAAACGTGTTCTGAACAATTGTCCGCTTATGAATTCAAATCTATAATATTTAAGTTTTCGGTTTATGTACTGCATGCATAGTAAAAATAGGCTATCTTATTACAGAACAGTTTCAAATGGATGCAATCTGTTATGCTGTGAAATACCAGCAGTCAGATAAACAAATGAGACTCCAAAAGGAATTTCAAACAGCATTGGAAGGAGACAGGAACTAATAAAGCATGGAATATAGCCTCTTTTCAGGTCAAGCTCTAAACACTAAAGCAACACTAAAGTCTTTATAAAGCTAAAACAACCAAAACACTGACACTGAAGGGAACTACCTTGTGTGTGGATGTGCTCACTGTGACAGAGCAAAATGCAGTGACTCAAAGTTAAAATAGCCGGAGGCTGAAGTAAGCTGACCCACTGCCCCACGCTGCATGCTGTAGAGGGCGGAAGCAAGATGTGAATGACAACAGATCAATGGATGAAGAAAGGTGGCTGAAAACCCCTCTTAGTAAATACATTATACATATAATTTTAGTAAAATCAAAAGGTCTTGGCTAGCACCAAACCTAAAATTGCAGCCAGAGTCCAATCATTAAATAAGAACCAGAAACAAACAACACCTGAGCAGTGACATTTCATGCAACAAACGTTCATGATGCTTCAATTTATCATTTGACCTTCTAATGACACATCATGCCTTAATGTCGGAATCTTTTATCGCCAATCCAGTATGGCCTCACTGGACAGCTGTGAAGATTCACTTTAATGTATGCACCCTCGTCAACACCCTGCAAGCGGCTGATCTCACAAGGTGGTAATTAAAGTGCAACGTAGCCATGTATAAGAGATGGAGTATTTTACAATGCCTGTCTCCAAAGTCAAGGTTCTGAAAAAGGTTCTCAAAAAGTATATATGTTTACAGTCAAAGTCTTTGACGGGGAACCCCTGGCATACCCGGTCCTCGATTGCACCACTCTGGTAAGCATGGGATGCTTTCCTCTGGGGGAGACTCGCCTGACAAGTCCCCTGAGAGGCTCCATATGCTTTGTTTCCCCACCGGTTACAGGGGGACACTACATCGGTATTCCCACTACCAAAATTACCAATACCACGAGTACCGTAACTTAGGATACAGTAAACCGCAGGATTACAAACTGTACCCGGAGACTCCCCTGAAGACTTGGTAATTACTGTGGTGCTGGGTAATACAGTGTTTGATGACCTCTGATAATTCCCCATTTCCCACCCTCCATACACCTAGATTTCACCCGCTTTGACCCCGTGAAATGTCTGGGTGTGCGGGTGCTGCAGAGATGCCGTATTCCTCGTCCCTTGCATTTTCCAAAACAGTGTTTCCGGACGAAACAGGAATCCCACTGAACTCTTAAGAGGGCCAAAGTTTTCCCTCGTTTAACGGAGAGGCTAGGTCCCATATTAAGGATATATGATGTGAGTGGTGATTGGTAACTACTGTTACATTCAGAGAAAGCTTTCTTTTTTTACTCTACATTGAACATGCAGAAAGAAAAATACATTATACGATTCAGTTGGCAGGTTTACTTTTAGATCGTGTCAAG
Organism: Calotriton arnoldi; assembly: GCA_963921515.1. Lineage (NCBI taxonomy): Eukaryota > Metazoa > Chordata > Amphibia > Caudata > Salamandridae > Calotriton > Calotriton arnoldi. The sequence continues at coordinate 1,519,863 of CAWUFW010002431.1, read as the reverse complement.
CAGTGTGCATTTGACCCCAAATGCTACAATACAGTAGAATGCAAACATCTAAAGTACCTTTCTGTACGAATGTCCTTAATCCTTTCTCTTCCATCTGCACTGCTGTTCAGTCGGAAACTGTGCTTTTCAAGCAGGTCAGAAACTGCTCCTGAAAAAAGACAAGCACATGCTTTAGACTTCATCCTTTATTACGAGATCCACAGCTTTGCTGAAGTAAATACTAAATTCATGCAATCAGCATTTACGCAGTACACAATTTGTCCCCAGGGTGTAAGGCATATTGTAATCAGGGCTCATGCTTCATAAACAATCAGCACACTATGAAATCTGGGGCTAAACCTCTGACATTAGTTATCAGGAGGGCAACCAAAATACCTAAGCGCTCTAGGTATCGTGTGACACTTTAGGCCAAACCTAAGGTTGTACACAGCAGCACTTTAAAATGGAGGACATTCTATGGATGTCAGACATATCATCGATCTCCTTGAGGGCTATGGGCTGCGATGTCTCTGGAGAAAAATTAACAATTACTAGGCTGAATATTCAACGTGACAGTGAGAAACAAGCACTGGCAAAGCCAATAGGTCTGACATTGTCCAACAGCCTTTTGGCAAATTTTGCTTCGCTGTGGTTTTTGCAAAGATTTATTGTTCGGGAAACTTCCGTGCATTCATCAATCTAGCAAAAACAAAAAAAAATGACTAAAGGCAAAAATATTTTTGGTCTAAAAAATAAGAAACACACGTTACCATGGTACTCCCTGGCACTGAAGGGAACTACTTTCTGTGTGGCTGTGATCCCCTTGTGAAAGGGCTGCATGCTGTAACTCATAGTGAAATGGCTGAAGCGGGCTGGCACATTGCCCCTTGATGTATGCTTGAGTGGGTTAGAGAAAAATGTGAATGATACAACCACAGACAAATGGATGAATTGTGGATAAAATCCCCTATAAGTAACTACGTCATACACATAATTTTTGAAAAAACAAAAGGTCTCAGGTAACAAAGACCTAAAAATGGCAATCGTTCTGCCGAGTGCGGGAGGGAGTGAGGTAATGAGAGAGAGAGAGAGAAAGAAAGAGGAGTGGTAGAAAAAGGAAGGAAAGAAGAAAGAATGAGGAAGTGAAGACAAGAAGGAAGGAAAAAAGAAAGAAGATAAATTAAGGAACAAAAAAGAAAGAAAGAAAAGGAAGGAAAGAAGAAAAGGAGAAACAAAATAAGAAAAAAGAGGAAGGAAATAAAAAGAAAGAAGGAAAGAATAAAGAAAGGAAGGAATGCAAGAAAGAAGGAAGGAGTGAAAGGCAAGAAAGAAGGAAGGAATGAAGACAAGAAGGAAGGAAAGAAGAAAAGAAATAAAGAAAAATAAAGGAAAGAAGGAACGGAGGAAAAATAAAGGAAGTAAAGAACAAAAGAAATGAAGGAAATGAGAGAAGTAAAAAAAGAAGTAAAGAAAAGAAGGAAGCAGAGAAGAAAAGGAAGGAAAGAAGGGGAGAGACAGAGAGAGAAAGAAAGACTGAAAGACAAAGAAGGAAAGAAAGAAAACGGAAAGGCAGGAAAGAAAGCATGAAAGGAAAAAATGAAATAAAGAAGGAAAGAAAGCAAGAAAGAGGGAAAGAAAGAGGAAGGAATTAAGACAGAAAAAAGGAAAGATGGGGAAGAAAGAAAGGGAAGAAAAAAGAGGATATAAGAAAAATGGAAAGCAAGCAAGAAATTGGGAAAGAATGAATGAATGAAAGAGGAAAGAAAGGAAAGAAGACAAGAAAGAAAGCGCACACAAAAGAAAGCACAAAAGAAGGAAAAAAGGAATGAAAGAAAAAAGGATAGAACGGAAAGAAAGAATGACATAAAGAAGGAACGAAAGAAAAAAGAAAGCAAGAAGAGGAGGAAAGCAGAAAGAAAGCAGAAAGAAAAAAAATGATGAAAAGGAAGGAAAGAAAGAAGGCGAGAAGGAAAGGGAGAAAGAAAGAGAAAGAAAGAAAGCAAGAGAAAGATAGGAAGAAATAACAAGTGCTGACAATAAAACACAAATAAGTCCAGTTGTCTTTCTGGGCAAAGTTTGTTGAAGAACCACTGGTGAAACTAAGTCCAGAATAAACGTGTTCTGAAGAATTGTCCGCTTATGAATTCAAATCTATAATATTTAAGTTTTCGGTTTATGTACTGCATGCATAGTAAAAATAGGCTATCTTATTACAGAACAGTTTCAAATGGATGCAATCTGTTATGCTGTGAAATACCAGCAGTCAGATAAACAAATGAGACTCCAAAAGGAATTTACAAACAGCATTGGAAGGAGACGGGAACTAATAAAGCATGGAATATGGCCTGTTTTCAGGTCAAGCTCTAAACACTAAAGCAACACTAAAGTCTTTATAAAGCTAAAACAACCAAAACACTGACACTGAAGGGAACTACCTTGTGTGTGGATGTGCTCACTGTGACAGAGCAAAATGCAGTCTCTCAAAGTTAAAATAGCCGGAGGCTGAAGTAAGCTGACCCACTGCCCAACGCTGCATGCTGTAGAGGGCGGAAGCAAGATGTGAATGACAACAGATCAATGGATGAAGAAAGGTGGCTGAAAACCCCTTTGAGTAAATACATTATACATATCATTTTAGTAAAATCAAAAGGTCTTGGCTAACACCAAACCTAAAATTGCAGCCAGAGTCCAATCATTAAATAAGAACCAGAAACTAACAACACCTTAGCAGTGGCATTTCATGCAACAAACGTTCAGGATACTTCAATTTATCATTTTATCTTCTAACGACACATCATGCCTTAATGTCGGAATCTTTTATCGCCAATCCAGTATGGCCTCACTGGACAGCTGTGAAGATTCACTTTAATGTATGCACCCTCGTCAACACCCTGCAAGCGGCTGATCTCACAAGGTGGTAATTAAAGTGCAATATAGTCATGTACAAGTGATAGAGTACTTTACAGTGCCCATCTCCTCAGTCAAACCTCTGAATGAGAATATATTTGTGTACAGTTGGAAGTCTTTGGCGGAGAACCTCTGGGATACCCGGCCCCAATTTCAGCATTCTGGTAAGCATGGGATGCTTTCCTTCTCAGTGTAAAAAGTCCCCTGATGAGAGCTGTATATGCTTTGTTGTTTTCCTCCCTAGTTACCGTGAACACTACATCGGTATTTCAGCTCCAGAAATTACCAATACCACCGGTATTAGTAATTCAGGATGTAGGAATAGAGAAGCATTACACATTGCACCCTGAGATTCCCATGAAGAATTGGTAATTACATGGGAACAGGGAGTATGATGCTAGATAACCCCTTAAAATTCCCAATTTTTCACCCCTTCATACCCCAAGATTTCACCAGCTTCTACCTGGTGAAATGTCTTGGTGTCAGGGTACTGCAGGGATGCCATATTCGTGCATTCCCTGTATATTCCAAAACAGTGTTTCAGGCCAAGTGAGCAATTACACTGACTTCATGAGGGCCAACGTTTTCCCACCTTTAATGGAGACTATGTACCCAGATATCGAAATATAGAGGAAGACATATTTAAATCACACAATATCGTGACCAGAATATCGAGGACCAAAATATTGACAGGTAACTACGTATATATTTTCTATACCCAACTCCACACGTACGTACCTTGACAAGGTACGTAGATGTGGAGTTAAGAATAGTAAATCTATACCTCTATCAGTTCACTTGCAATCCTGATATTTTGGTCCTCGATATTCTGGTCACGATATTGTATGACCTCGATATTCCCTCCTCAAGTTTGCAACCCATTATTGTTTGTCTGAAGTGTTCCTAGTCCCTGCAGTGATCTTCTCTGTGCCCTCTATGTTCCTGGCTGTGTTTCACCAAAAGTCTATTGATGTTTTTTCCCAGAGATTTCCATGTATGTGCCACTGTCTGCTAACAGAAGCTGCGAGATAAGTGAACTATTCAGGGAAGACAGGGAGTCAACCAGAGGACTTTAAATATGGTGAGAGTCCCCTTGGGAGAATGTAAAGCAATTAAAGGGAAGGCGCCAGGATCTGGTAAAGGGGACTATTAAATATGTTCATGGGGAATACAGTTAAAGATTATGCTGAAAACAAGCATTGGCAATTAGTTTTGCCAAAGGTGTTTAGCAATTCAGTACATCATCCCTGATACAGTGCAGCATAGCTAAAGAGGTGAAAAAAAGAATCCGGGATAATTTCGAAGGTGCGCATGCCACACATGCAGAAGCCTGCAAAATGACATGGGTGCGAATAAAAGTATTTTATTTCTTTTAAAGAAGGTGGTAGAAGCACCATGGGAGGGTGTTGATGTGACAAGCAACACAGAGGGTGCAGAAGCAACATGGAGGGTGGGGGAGAAGCACAAGAAACAGGCAAGAGAGAGCAACCTGGGGCTGGGGAAGAAGTACACGAGGGCGAACGCATGACACAGGCAAAAGAGAGCAAACGGAGAACAGTGAAGGGGGGAAGAGTAGTACTCGAGGGAAGTAGCTGAAAAACACCTGCACTCTAGTGGAGTGCTGCTTAACCAAAAAGAAAAAAAGAAGTACCTGAAAAGTGAGCAGTGGAAGCACACAAATAATGAAACCACAGTCCAAGGGACAAACACGAAGAAGTATAGCCAGCTCTAATTAACAAATAAAAAGCAAACATAATAGACTGACAATAAAGCCAACCAATGGTAATCAATGGGTGGGCTCACAGTCCATTGTAAGCTGACAAAAGGTATTTTCACAAACAGACCGTAAGACCTAAAAAGTGCTGTGATTTTACTAAGGAAGTAAGAGTGGATGCAAACCACTCTGTAATGGGTCATGAGTAACATCTTTTGTCAGCTGCTTCCCTGCTAAAAGGAGGTGTCAACGAAGGGCCTCCACATAACCCAATGGAAATGACACATATAGGGGTGCCAGGTGCAGCTAGCTTTGATAATGTGTAAAAAGAAAAAAGAAAGAATAAACAGCATTAAACATTTTTGAAGATCACTGGTGTAAGCAGTGCATTGTGGGTAGCCCTTTTCAAGATCATGCAGTAAAAAGTGGAGATTTACTATTGTGACACCCAGTAAATGAATATTTCCTGCCAGGTTAGTTTGGCTTTTCACATGTCCACCAGATATATTGCATGTCCCCCAATGCACAATACCCTCTTCAACCAGTCGCGGAAGCCCAGTATACATCCTGCTCAACAAAGCAACAATTATATTCCTTCTGTAGAATAGCTTGAAATGCTTTTTTTTCCTTTTTTTTTTTTAGGGACTGGTGGATGATTTACGTGTTTGCACCAAAATACGCTGCTATGCCTGGTCGAATATATTCGCCAGAATCTACTCCCAGCCCTGATTATGTATGTAGACTTGTCTACTATCTCAAAGACTTTGTAATTCCTTGAGAGAGACTTGCCAAGTGATTGATGTGAAAAGATGGTTTGGGCTGTGGTCAGAGACCATAAACCTAGTTTACAAATCTTCCCATTGGTAATTCAATGAAAAAACTGCAAGTAGAACACATGTTCACTTTTGGTGAGAGTAAAAGATCTTCAAAAACCCTCAAAGTCCAAGGACATCTCAGAGTTACCCAAGTGGAAAGGATCCACCTGTCTACCAAATGTAGAACCTTCATAGGCTGGATGGCAGCTGGAAGTGTGGATTATCCAATAGCAAAATGAGAGAAAAAGAACAATACAACCCAAACCAGTGGTGTGTGTCTATTGCAGTATTGTGTGTGAGGATGACTGTATTTTGGTGGGAGCTGCAATAAGTGCAGCAATAGCGTGTTGGTAAAGTGTTGTTCCCAAGCCAGCCTTTCTTCCCTATTTTAAACCACCTATTCTAGGCCTGCTTTCAGGCTGGCCCAAGTCATCTATCTTTCCATAAAAGGAGCCCTCAACCAACCTGTTGTTGGGGCTCATGAAGGAACTGCCTACAGGGACAATTGGAAAGACTGAGCCACACATAAAAAACTGTGTAGAACAGTCATTTAACATAAGCTGTCACCCTTCCTCCAACTAGGATACATCAAGATTTTCTCTTGCATGGTGCTGATGAACCTAATTGAGAAGAAAGTCTTACATTTGTTTTCTACATAGATGAAATTTAGTACTCTCCACATATTTTTCGAGATACCCTTTGCCTTAATAAGCCAGGACTAGATAACTCTCAGCAGAATTTCTTCACTAACATATTTGTAAAGTCGTGGAGCTGAGTTGGATCAGTGGCACAATAGAGCCTTGGACATATTCCCCAAGCTCAAATGCCTTTTTCCTAGTGGGGATGCTGCTGATGAACAAGTTATCTCTAACATCTGTATTCACCAACTTCTCTATACACTTCTCTTGAATCTATTCTCTTGATTTTAGGGTTCAGCATCTCCACTTGGTTCCCCACTGCTTGTCCATTTTTTCGAATCTCCAAGACCGGTTTGGCGAGGTTGGTTTTGATGGCAGCCAGGTCACAGTCAGTGGATTGTTGCAGGCCTCTGCAATGCGCCATCGGTCACTGCAAGAGCGCCACTGGCAAATGTGGCTAAGCCATGTAACTTCGTGACTCAGCCAATGGACAGCCTTTCCAAAGTAAGCAGTAACCACAAATGCATACTGTGGCAGCTAGCACAAAACAGTTAGAGACCGCTTCAGGAACATGCCAGAGGAGAACACCTGACAGGACTTTGCCAGTGCTCCACAGTACATACCTCCTGTGCATCACCACAGTAGTCTCCACAGCTCAGTAGCACTGACCAACAGGCTTACACTATTTTACACAAATCCAAGATATCTCTGTGGCTCTCCAGCTCGAAAAGCTGCCTTACATGCCCAGTATCAGAGTGTGAAAGAATGCACCAGTGGGGGCAAAGGATGCAGATCAAAATGTGCTATCCTTTGCTCACCAAACTCCAGGTCTCCAGCAGTCCACTAGCGGTCACGCTCCACCTTGCAACAGACCACCGCCACCACAGTATACCCACTTTAGGAACGTTTTCAGCATTGAATTACAAGGGGCCCAGAAACTTGCAATAAAAACACTAGGGTTTCTTAGCAAAAACTCCGTCCCTCCGCGTAGTGGAATCAGCTACTAAACTGCACCCACAAATGCTTGGATAAAGCAACTTTACATGCAAAAAAAAAAAAAAGCATATAACCAATTCACAAAAGTGAACTAAAATATCAGCCAATGAGAGAGGTGATGATTTTGGGATCCCCCCTAACCTAGGGGGAGGACCAAGCAGATGCCTTGAACACAAAGAGCACATCATGCTGAACGATTCAGTGGTGGTCCCATCCTGTTAGGACCACCCCAAGCACAGTTATGGGCAAAAATACAGGGGGAGGACCAAGCAGATGCCTTGAACACAAAGCAAAACACACAAGATGATGGACGGAATGTTGCACATTGGCAAACATTCACCCCCAGTCACAGATCTGGGTTTAATCCATCGTTATTTTGCTTCACCACGCCACCCCAGTTCAGACATAGCCATATGCAAATCAGTCTTGACCCTGTGCCTCATGGGACCAGTCCAGACCGAACTGCCAAGCCATGTCTTCCCTGGACCGGAATCAAGCATCCTAGGACCAGTTTCGGGCTTTCAGCCCTCATCAGCCAGGATAGCTTGACTCCAGTGGCGTAGTGAGCACGGGACCCACGTCTGGGCATGCCCTTCCCACTTAGGGCGAAATGCAAAACACACAAGATGATGGACGGAATGTTGCACATTGGCAAACATTCACCCCCAGTCACAGATCTGGGTTTAATCCATCGTTATTTTGCTTCACCACGCCACCCCAGTTCAGACATAGCCATATGCAAATCAGTCTTGACCCTGTGCCTCATGGGACCAGTCCAGACCGAACTGCCAAGCCATGTCTTCCCTGGACCGGAATCAAGCACCCTAGGACCAGTTTCGGGCTTTCAGCCCTCATCAGCCAGGATAGCTTGACTCCAGTGGCGTAGTGAGCACGGGACCCACGTCTGGGCATACCCCTTCCCACTTAGGGCGAAATGCAAAACACACAAGATGATGGACGGAATGTTGCACATTGGCAAACATTCACCCCCAGTCACAGATCTGGGTTTAATCCATCGTTATTTTGCTTCACCACGCCACCCCAGTTCAGACATAGCCATATGCAAATCAGTCTTGACCCTGTGCCTCATGGGACCAGTCCAGACCGAACTGCCAAGCCATGTCTTCCCTGGACCAGAATCAAGCATCCTAGGACCAGTTTCGGGCTTTCAGCCCTCATCAGCCAGGATAGCTTGACTCCAGTGGCGTAGTGAGCACGGGACCCACGTCTGGGCATACCCTTCCCACTTAGGGCGAAATGCAAAACACACAAGATGATGGACGGAATGTTGCACATTGGCAAACATTCACCCCCAGTCACAGATCTGGGTTTTTAATCCATCGTTATTTTGCTTCACCACGCCACCCCAGTTCAGACATAGCCATATGCAAATCAGTCTTGACCCTGTGCCTCATGGGACCAGTCCAGACCGAACTGCCAAGCCATGTCTTCCCTGGACCGGAATCAAGCATCCTAGGACCAGTTTCGGGCTTTCAGCCCTCATCAGCCAGGATAGCTTGACTCCAGTGGCGTAGTGAGCACGGGACCCACGTCTGGGCATACCCTTCCCACTTAGGGCGAAATGCAAAACACACAAGATGATGGACGGAATGTTGCACATTGGCAAACATTCACCCCCAGTCACAGATCTGGGTTTAATCCATCGTTATTTTGCTTCACCACGCCACCCCAGTTCAGACATAGCCATATGCAAATCAGTCTTGACCCTGTGCCTCATGGGACCAGTCCAGACCGAACTGCCAAGCCATGTCTTCCCTGGACCGGAATCAAGCATCCTAGGACCAGTACATACCTCCTGTGCATCACCATAGTAGTCTCCACAGCTCAGTAGCACTGACCAACAGGCTTACACTATTTTACACAAATCCAAGATATCTCTGTGGCTCTCCAGCTCGAAAAGCTGCCTTACATGCCCAGTATCAGAGTGTGAGAGAATGCACCAGTGGGGGCAAAGGATGCAGATCAAAATGTGCTATCCTTTGCTCACCAAACTCCAGGTCTCCAGCAGTCCACTAGCGGTCACGCTCCACCTTGCAACAGACCACCGCCACCACAGTATACCCACTTTAGGAACGTTTTCAGCATTGAATTACAAGGGCCCAGAAACTTGCAATAAAAACACTAGGGTTTCTTAGCAAAAACTCCGTCCCTCCGCGTAGTGGAATCAGCTACTAAACTGCACCCACAAATGCTTGGATAAAGCAACTTTACATGCAAAAAAAAAAAAAAAAGCATATAACCAATTCACAAAAGTGAACTAAAATATCAGCCAATGAGAGAGGTGATGATTTTGGGATCCCCCCTAACCTAGGGGGAGGACCAAGCAGATGCCTTGAACACAAAGAGCACATCATGCTGAACGATTCAGTGGTGGTCCCATCCTGTTAGGACCACCCCAAGCACAGTTATGGGCAAAAATACAATCCCAACCAAAGGCTCTGCAAAGCATTATGGGATGAGATTAGCAGTGGGCAGTGAATATTATAGTATCCAATATCAAAATAATTCTACAAAGAGCTGCAGTTCAACTCGTCGTTACTAGGTGTCCCTCACGAGTCAAATGCAAAAGCATTGAAATTATTACATCAAGCTGCAGTTCCACTAGTCGTTACTAGATGTCCCTCACGAGTCAAATGCAAAAGCATTGAAACCCTTTCATGAAGCGGAGCGAAGTTGTGGTCCGTGTAGTAGTACTCCGCCCACCCTTAAAAAACACCCCAGGAGCTCCAATAAATGGCAGGGTTCCTCTTCATGCGTTTTCGCCTACATGCCTGAAACGAAAGTACTCTATTGGTCCTCCATGTTAAAGCAATTTGTGATTTCCTTCAATTCTGGATCCCCTACATCCCTTGAAATGTGCTAAAAATGTGAATTTGCATCTATGTATGTAGATGAGGGGTTGGGGTATCTTTGCGTTTGTAGACTCAAGATAGTGGGGTGTCATCAAGAACCATTGTCCATCTTGCTGACAGATGTGCTCTCCCTCTACCTCTGCGTGTGTCTGCTGCTTCCCCTTCCTTCCAACCCCCTCTCTGCCAAGTCTAGTGCTGGCTAGTATTATGAGTTTCTGGGTTGGAGTGACAAATACAACATCGAACATTCAGACTCAAGTCTATGAGAATCCTAGAGCCGTAACGATGCCCAGATTATGAAAGAACTAATGGGTCTTTCAAATGGTGGAAATGCATTATACAAATGCATCTAACATAACACTACAGTGCTACAAAGGAGCGGAATGGAGACCTTGGACTTTCCACTTACTAATTTGAGTGAGTTTCAGGGGTTCCGCCTATGGCATGCAACAAGATGTCAATTTATCATGGGAGATCAAGAACATGGCCTCTTTTTCGAATCGGAAACTAAGAAGATGGGCTCTATGCCCACCACCCTATCCACATTTCTACTGAGATTCACACTCTCTCCAATGGTCATCCTTCACAGGTTATCTAAGCATTCTTGGGGTCCAGAATTTGTGGTTCTGGCACCAATCCTTTGGAATATTCGTTCATCAGCTGCCATAGAAGAACAAGACCATCGGCAGTTTTGACCCAATCTGAAACCCCAGCTATTCAAGCTGACCTAAACTCTTATTTGCCTTGTCCTATTGCACATTTCTCGATCTGTCATTTTGGTTCGCCCTACCTACTTCCACATGCAGTTTTACACTTAAGTGAATCACCTTCTCCATGAATGTCCAACAGATGCACAATAAATAAATACCAATCAACACATACTGATAACATGAGTAATTAATTATTCTCTTTCCAGGGTATAACAATTATCAACTATGCCTAAACAAGTCACTGAATTAGAGTTCTTACCCAGTTAAGATGCTCTAAATGTTGGCAAATTAGAACATTATGGATCTGAAAAAAAGCGATTATCTTACCTTTTTCTTGTTTGAAAAAATCACCACGTCTGATTCCATCGGCGCTGATAGCAAAAGAAGATTCCTTGACTGAAACATTAATCCTCTGTTCACAAAGCATTTTTTCCTTTAGCAGTGGGAGTAGTTCTTACTGGAAATAGGGGGGAGGAGGAAAAACAAAAATGTGAAGTCGAGCTTCATTCTCTCACATTGTTCTTAGCAATTTCAGTGTTTGCTCGTGTTTTATGCTTTTTAACGAACATCCCCTGCTCCCCTATGTGCCGAGATTCTGATTTGCCAGCATCATTAAACCAGAGAGCAATCGACATGGAAGAGGTATCCTACAGGCGAGCAGGAAACAGACGATGACGGACACAAAAACAAGGCCAACAAACATTTTGGAAGGCAGATGTTTTATGTTAAAGCTAGTAGAAGCCACCAGGTTTTAGAATAAATGTTGGCAATTATCTCTCTGGGGTTAAAAAACACACTGCATTCAGCAGGAGACTCAGACACCCATAAATGCTAAGCATCTAACCAAAAACGCAATGCATTCTGGGACTAGTTCATCATTTTATTTGAGGTATTTGCTTAAATGACCTGCATTCATTGTATAGCTGGCCAAAAAGGCAGGGATCACGGAGGGTGAACACATGACGTGGGACCACTTACAGCCAGGGGAACCATGAGCCCTTCTATGAGAAATGAAAAATCGATACTTGAATGTTCATTTTGCCAATGAACACACGAGGGAAAAAAAACAGAACACGAAAGCTGTCGTCATTGCAAGCCTGTGGGCAAACAATCCATGATTGCGTCACTTTTAGCCTGACTACGTTTATCAACATTGGGAGGACCCTGCCTTCTACTGGCAGCACCGAAACTACTTCAAAAGTTGTCAAATTAGAACATAATTTGTCACTTACATATATGGCCCGGCTGCTTAATACTTTTGACGTTTTTGGCAGATTCCGCAACAGAGAATGATATAGTGATAAAAAGACCACACTGATTACCTTAGAACTAGGTAATCAAGTAACTCAGAACGTCCTGGCTAAAGTTAGCATCACTTCCGGAGGAAGCCTCAAGAGTTTATTTTTGTCAGAAGTCAGTGGAGTAGCCCACAGAGTCACCCAGCAGATGTCTGACAGGTAAGTGCTCGGAGAATGCCACCATCACCTTCTGAGCCAAGGCCGAGTATGCTTGCAGAGATGAAGGTTCAGCAGAGTGTAGTAAGGACTTCATGCCAGCCACTTGGCTAGCATCACCACTTCCAAATCGCAGAGGGAGTTGGAGATTATTAGTACTAGATAGTGGTAGATGCACAAGAGTCACCTGATGTCCAGGATGCACATCCTCGGCTCAAGTGAGGAAGCGTAGGAACATGGAAGGAACATTGAGATAGTAATCATATTAACATGAAATTATTTCAGAACTTTTTCCCAAAACCTGGTCTAGTCTTCAGAACCACACTATCCCAGTGAAATACAGTAAAATGTTCTCATCCGCAAGGGGTTCAACTCTGGCTATGATATGGTCACCACAAAAGAATTCTTCTCCAAGTGGAGTTTCATGTAACATGAGGGTAACTGCTGAAAATCTTTATTATCGGTCAGCCTACACCTAGGCTGAAGTCCCAAGAGGCTGTTAAGTGAATGACATGAGGAAATACGTGATGAGGCCTGTCAGTTGTCTTTTGATAACCTTAATAAATGTAGGGAAGGACACTCCAGGACAGTTAAGACAGGCACCAAGGTCAATACACATGTCTTGCAGGTATAACTTGCAAATCTGATACAGCCAGAGGGCAAGCAAAATAGGAAGCCACATCTACCAACTAAGTGCATTGATCACGTTTAACAGGCCTCAGTGGTAGAAACTCAGCCATTTGCTCTGTACGGTGAGCTGGTAGAGGACTTCTTGTCTGCCACCACAACGTCTAGGTAGTCTGTCGAGGGGCGTAGCTGGACAGAAGCTTACACCTTAGGCACCATGCACTCACATAAAACAATGGTAGAAAGGGGTGTAGCAATCTCCCAACAACTACTGACAGGTGAGGTTTGCACTGTGCAGATGCCCAGGTATTTTTCCCATTTGCATGAGGAACATACTAATGTTACCCTGCCCGGGATTGCCCTGCATGGCAGTCGAGGGTAGGAAAAATCAGTGTCTGTAAACCTGCCTTGAAATCCGGTAGTCTAGTGGCAGACAGTGTGCTGGGTCAAAGGTTACTGACAGTGGAGCCAGCTGCCGCTCTGCCATAAAAATCTGATGCTTCTTCAACTGTACATGAAGCCGAGTACTGAGAGCTCCAAACTAGGCAGCAGGGAACCCCATGAGACCTTACCAGGAAAGAGCTAGAACATAAGACTATCATTAAATCAGACTACAAGATCATTCAATTATTCATCCATCGTAAGCACACCACTGTCAAGCATGTTGGCATCTTTTCTCGCCGTTCCAGTATGGCCTCGCTGGACAACTGTGAAAAGATGCCATTTAATCTATGCACCCTCGTCAACACCCTGCAAGTGGCTGGGCTGCAAGATGGTAATTAAAGTGCAACTTTTACTGCAGTTTTTACAGTACAACTATATTTGCCAAAGCTTAGCAGAATCTTATCTTTATGTAAGTAGGGAAAACTCTTGAGCAGGACCCCATTCTGCCCTACCCCAGATGTCATCATTCAGGCGCGGCAGGTAGACTTGTCACAAACTTCCTGAGAGGAGATCGGTAAGTTCTATGTTTCCATAACAGAGAATTATACCCTGAAAGAAAAGGAATTTTGCACAAAGTGCATTCCCTTTAAAAGGTGAAAGTGTGTCCTTCTGACCACTCTCTGATGCAGCTGGTGGTTGATGGCAGCCGATTAATAAATGATTGAATCCAGCATGTAGGCATATTAAGAGGGCCTGCCTAATGCTCCCTCTGCCTCCCGTCCCCTTTAAAATCCGCACTAGCTTTACTTAACTCCACCCCTCACTTACCTCCAAAGGTGTGAGGAAATAAGTCTGCAAGCAAATGTGTACATGAGATGTTACATTGCTGTTTCCCCCCATTTGTGGCCCCTGGATGGGCGGTTACTTTTCTGGTAGCTGTCCCATCCTGCTCCCTCTGCATATCAATGCTGCTGCCGTTTGAAGCCCAGTGTATCTCAGTATTTTTAGGGGCTGAATGGGATGTGCAAAGTTACAATGGAACAGAGCAGAGATCTTTCATGTTTTAACTTACTGACTTGAGTGAGTACTAGCAGATCAGCTTGTGGCTTGTAAGCAGCTCTCACTTCACACAGGAAGGCCCATGACACAGCCTCTTGCTCACATCAGAGTCAGAGAAAATGTTCTCTTTGCCAAGCCCCTGCAACCTGATTCTGTCAGGACGGACCGGAAGCGAAGATTAGGCATTTGACTTCGTTTACTTCCATACTCTGGCAGTGTTACAAGTCCCAATAAAATGTACTAACAGCAGATTAAAACAAACTTTGAGTAGCATGTGAAATAACTACCAGTGTCAGAGGCATGAACGGACTCACCAACATCCACCAATCAGAAGCACCTTCCTCCATAACCTGAGCGGTTTCCCTGGAAAATTTCTCTTTTCTTCCTACTTTGGAGGCATTTAAGTTCCTCTCAGGGGTCTTGTACAGTTTGTGTTATTAGCCTGACTTCCCTTGTTGTTTGCTTGACTAATGTCCTTTGTTTCAGAGGGCCCTCCACCGCGGCGGCATGTCAGTGTAGTTCTTATTCTTTGTAGCTGCGGTGTGGTCCTCCAACCACCAGAGGGCACTGGGAAGCGGGTCTTTTAAAGCACCACTCACGTGGGAGGCAGAGATTTGCCTTCGGCAGTTGTTTTCCCCATGTTTACACTCCTCTGTTCTGTTTTACGCTCAGGAGATTAACAATGGCCTGCGTTTTGAGGCTGCCCGCAGACACCTTAGTGCCACATGAGGGCACAACCGGGGGCTTGCCTGGATACGCTCCGCCCCCTCAAGGGGCATGAGTAAATGGGTGGACTGGTGGTCCACATGATGTAAGGGGTGATCCCCCAAAATGGTGAGCACCGATAGGTTAGGCCACGGTGCAATTTGGGACTTCAGGTGGGCTGGGCAGCTTAGGGGTGTCACATTTGCCTGCCCTTGGATCGCCCGTATGTTGACCCACCATGTTGGCATAATTTGTATGCAAATAAACCTGCAGCAATGTTTTCTCCAACAAACAATGTGTCTTGTGTGTTTTATTATGAGATTGCTGTGTTTACGGGTGGGGTGTGTTGCCGATATTGGCACTAAGTGCAGTACACGTTTGGCGACCAGTGATGGTCCCCTGTTTTGACCTGGAGTTTCCTGATTGAGGGTCGAAGTAGACTGCACAATTGGTGAACCACCTTGTTTTTACATTTTTAGCTTATTTGGCCTCTAAGCTCCATGGCCGATATGTATGAGGAAGCGCTCTATGAGGAGGGCACTTAGTACCCTGATAATGCTCTTACTGAGGTCACAGACTCTGCAGTGAGAAGGACGGTTTTTGAGGCCCTGCAGTCCCTGGCCAGACCACTGATGTTCCTCGCAGCCTACTATTACAAACTCTTATCTGAGGGTGGGAGAAGCAACTTTTGTAGGTTCCTCTCAAACTACAACCACAAGGCCCTGACAGTTCAACAGCAACAACCAGAAAGGCTAACTCAAAGGCCAAGCAGGCAGGAGAAGACCACCATGATGCCTTCGATCATCTTGAAAATGCCGTTCTGAAAAACACCCTAGCAGCCGGTAGTTTACCCTCCTTCTCGGGCACCGTTAGTGATCCTTTCAATACGGGCCAAGGGATTGACACAGGTTTGAAAGGAGGGATCTCTGATGACAAATTTGGTCCCAGTTGCTCCCGGTGACCGTCCGCACCATGTAAACATCTCCGAGGAGTGAACCTGGTTTCTAATCCCCGAGAATTTGGATATGTTGGACCGGGAAGATTTCTACCACCCCAGGACCTCAGAGCGGTCCTCCAAAAAAGAAAGTAGCCAAATACATGGCGCACAGCTTAAGGAAATCTCTCTTATAAGGGCATCAGAGGCCACCTGGAGAGAAAGATGGTGGCAACTTTCGAAACTGATAGCAAGATTACCACTTTTTTCTCCAAGTTTATTAAAGATCCCAAAAAAGGGATCAAGATCAGCAAATTGTGGAAGGCTTGTCAAGGAAAGTTACCTGCCATGTCGGGCCTTCTCACCAAGATCCCTGACATTGCTGAAGAGGCTAAGGTTTCTGGCGATCTAATTTCTCCCGATATCCTGTGTGGCTGGGCGCAAAGTGCTTTATACTTCCTCAGCAATTCTAACTGTACCCTGTCAACTGAAAACAAGTGCTCCCTTCCGATCAATATAGACTTCAAGATGAGGGAAGTCGAGACCACAAGAGCTTGCCCAGTAGCGAATGGGGACCTTTTTAGGCAGTCTTTCTTAAAGTCTGGCATGAACAGAGTCTCTGCCCCAAAAATGGCAACACTAGCCAGCAGAGGTAGGGGTATTTGGCCGGCCACCCATCTGCGCTAGGTTCCCAGAAGGTGCAGTAGTTCAAAGAATCCAGACAGTTCTAGTCCTAGACCAAGTTTGGACCCTTCTTCCCTTCCATGGGAGGTTGAGGTAGAGCCAGGGATGCCTTTAGAGCTGCGGTCAATGTCCTAGGCAGTGGTAATGATAAGAGTTGCCCCTTCTTCCCATATAAAGCTGGGGGGAAGGCTGACTGATTTCCTTCCAGCTTAGGGGGCTTTCACTCTGAATGCTTAGGTTTCGCAGACCATAACGGGCTTTAACATAGTTCTATTGTGCCCCAAAACAGGTATTTCAACCCAGAACACTGCTTTTTCTCAGGAACAAAGTAGGGTGGTGTACGGGCTATTGTGAGGTCGGCCCTTCATCCCAGGGGATTTCCAGGTAACACCGCCCTGGTGCAGGAGAATGGTTTTCGTCCAAAAAAACATTCTCAGGGAGTTCAATGGCTGGGTTGCCCATCATCATTTCAAAATGCGAGGGGATTAATCTCCTCTGGGATATCCTTCAGCAAAACAACCGCATGTTGAGGGCGTACTTGAAGGCCGTCTACCAAACCATCCCTATATTCAAACCTCAGCATTGGTTCTTACAGTTCTTCTGGTGGAGTCAAATCTTTTAATTCACTGTCTTACCTTTCGGCAGCTAGGCATTTCACCAAGCTCCTAAGACCATTGGTGGGGGTACCTCAGAACCAAGGGTGTCAGGCTGACAATATACCTAGACAACTTTCTTCTAATGGACCTTTTGCAGGAGCCTGCGATCTCACCTGGGTGTTGCAGTTGACCCTCTCCAGAGTGTTAGGTTTGTAAACAACGAGGATAAATCTGATCTCATTGCCAGTAAAACCATCATCTTTCTGGGTTTCTTGATCCATTCAATGACTGCAACTTTGCACCTCCAGAACCCACAGATATTGGCCATCAAGAGGGAGTTACAGCAGACTCTTTCCGTAACACAAGCTGGAATGACTGGTGGGTCACATATCGTCCTGTATACAAGATGCCTTCCTGGCGCTCCTCCACTATTGAGTGCTCCAGCGATGAAGGCTGCCTACCTGTGGAGCGGCCAGGCAGGGATATTTGGAGTGAATCTCCTTTTGGATGGCTGGATCACATGAAGGCCTGGAACAGGAAAGCAATATCAAAGAAAATCCCAGACCTCATAACAGAGTTGGATGCCAGTCATTCGAGCTAGGGCAACCGTTACGGAGACACCTCCACTGGAGGACAATGGTCAGTGGACAAGCTGGAGTTGCATGTTAACTGACTGAAGGCACTGGTTGGCTCTTTTAAGGTGAGGTGGCTAGCAAAGTACTGGACATCGTGTTGCATTCTTCTGAGAATAAGCAACAGGACCACAGCCTGCTACATCTACCGCCTTGGCGGGACAAAGTCTATAGCGTTGACAGAATTAGTCAAGGATTACTGGCAATTTTGACTGTTCAAAGGGATCTCAGTGGTAGCTGAAATCTTCCAGGCATCTTCAATGTACCGGCAGCTTGGAACGGCAAATACCTGGAGGACCCAATCAACTGAATGCTGGACTGCACCAACTTCCTAAAGCTGATGAACAAATGTGGGCCTTGCAAAACTGGATTCTTCGCCTCTCATCTGAACTAGCAACTGCTGAAATATTTCAGCTGGCACCCAGACCTAGGTGCCTGGACCATTAACGTTTTTCTCCAGGAATGGGGGAAGACATGCAGTGATGCATTTCTCCCATTCACCATGATTATGAGAAAGGCAAACCAGGTCAGGAGACAGAGGGAAGAGGTGATTTTGGTTACACCTCTCAAGAAAGCCCATGTCTGCTTTCTCGCTCTTGTCAAACCTTTTTGGGATTGTCCAATCCTTCTCCCCCCTCATCGAAAACAACTGCATCCAGATCCAAATCATCCCATCGTGAAGGGTTCTCGCTGCTTCGTGGCATGGAGGATTTCAGGTGACACTGGTCAGCCTTTCGAGACAGGCTAAGGCTCTTATTTAAAGAGCTTTGGCAGCTAGCACAAGTAAGTGTTACAGATCCGCTTGGGGAAGGTGGTCTAGTTGGTGTGTTTAACGAGGTCTGAATACTTTGAAGGCTGAGCTTGTCCTCATTGAAAATCTTTTCATGGAGCTGTCTAAGAAGGTTGGTGAATGGGGCTCGCCCAGCTGTCGCAGCTAAGAACACCCCTTGGTTAGTAAGCTTTTGCAGGGAGTCAGGCTTTCAAGGCCTCTAGAACTTAGGTACCCCTTTCTGGAATGTGAATGTGGTTCTTTACCTTTTCATATCCTTGCCCTTGAGTAAGTTCCTCTCCAGGAAGGGACTTTCGCCAATGCTGCAATATTGCTCTGCCTGCTTTCCTACAGAAGGGTCTTGGAAGGTAAGAGCCCTGGATTTGTCAGGGAGATTGTTGACTCCTGATGGGGTCCCCTTCATGGCTGCAAGTCGAACTAAGTCTGGAACCAGGTAAATAACCCAACCCTTCTTTTCTAGACTCTATTAAAGTTTGTGTGGTGAGCTGTCTTAAGGCTTATGAGGATTTCCACCAGCAGGTGTTGCACTTCGAGGTAGACTTGAGGACATTATGAATGGTGTAGATTGGTCAGTGGAGTCTAACATTCAAGAATTTTATTTCAAGCTGGTGGATGATGAGGCTTCTCTGGTAGTGAGTAAGCTTTGAATTTGCATAATCCTCTCCTCTGGTCCTGGCAAAGAATGAAAATTCCCCTGCTATTGTGAAAGTTTCAATTATATTAAGGAGATAGAGTTGAAGGTTATCTCTCCCAGGTACAGTGCAGCTATGCCTCCTACTGATTCATAAGGTCTAAGGTGCACATGCATCAAAATAGACAATAGCGATTCTTTAATTGCGATTTTTAAAGAATCGCAATTAAAGAATCGCTATTGCCTATGCATGTAGGAATCGCAAAAAAATTGCGATTCCTACACATTCCTTAATTGCGAGTCGCAATTAAGGAATTGATTCCCATTTATTCCTATGGGCCTCTATGGGAATTGCATGTGCAATTTGCGAGTACCCAATAGGTACTCGTAAATTGCGCATGCAATTTCAAGGGTGCCAAAAGGACACCCTGTAGCACCCCTGAAATTACAATTTATCCACATGTTGTGCACACACATGCCCCAAGGGCATGTGTGTGTGTAACATGGGACTTTGAAAAATGCACTTTAGTGCATTTTGCAAAGATAAATGAAATTACCATCAACTTTAGATTGACGGTAATTTGCGATTCATATTTCTTGAAATCGCAATTTTTTTTGTTTAATGCATTGCATTTAAGGAATCTCAATTTGCGATTCCTTAAATGCAATCGTAATTTAAGTAATCGCAAATTTTGCGATTCCTTAAATTGCGATTTTGCATTTGGGATGATGCATCCCAAATGCAAAAATACCGGTCGCAAAGGGACAGATTCTGCGAATCTGCCCGTTTGCGACCGTTTTTTATGTTGATGTATGTGGCCCTAAGTATTTTGTTCTTACATTACTTCTGTTAGTATATTAAGTTAAGCTGTTGAGGTCTGGTCTGCTCTTTGGGGCAATTGCCTTGACCGTCTTTACCTGTTGTCGCAGGGTACGAGTCCAGACAAGAATAAATGGAGAGGTAGTTGAGTTAGGTGGTGGTTGCCCACAGAAATGGTTATGGTTATGGTGAAAGGTGCTCCTGATTGGTGGAAGTGAAAGAGGGTGCTCATGCCTCTGGGACTTGTAGTTCCTTCACATGCTGCCGTGAGATTGTTCTAATCTGGCGTTCATATGTTTTACTTGGCTTGTAACATTGCTAGAGTATGAAAGCAAAAGAAGTTAAGGGCCACATGCATCAAACTTAGGGATTGCGATTCCTAAATTGCGATTTTTAAGAAATCGCAATTTAGGAATCGCAATTCCTTATGCATGTAGGAATCGCCAAAAAAATTGCGATTCCTACACATTCCTTATTTGCGACTCGCAAATTGCGAATCGCGAATAAGGAATGGCTTCCCATTCATTCCTATGAGCCTAGAAGCCCATAGGAATCAATGGAAATTGCATGCGCAATCTGCGAGTACCAAATAGGTACTCGCAAATTGCGCATGCAATTTCAAGGGTGCAAGGGTGCCAAAAGAACACCCTAATGCACCCCTGAAAGTGCAATTTAAAAACATGTCGCACACACACATGCCCCAAGGGCATGTTTGTGAGCAAAATAGAACTTTGAAAAATGCACTTTTGTGCATTTTCAAAGTTTTCAGAAATTACCATCAACTTTAAGTTGATGGTAATTTGCATTTCTTAAAAGCGAAATCGCATTTTTTTTTTTTGTTGCATTGCATTTAGGGAATTCCAATTTGCGATTCCCTAAATGCAATTGTAATTTAAGTAATCGCACATTTTGCGATTACTTGAATAGCGATTTTAGCATTTGGGATGATGCATCCCAAATGCAAAAATTGCGGTCGCGAATCTGCCCCTTTGCGAGCGCAAAAAACAATGATGCATATGCCCCTAAATGTATACTTCGGACCTCTGCACCCTTAATAGAATTAAACATTTCTGACACAATAACTAGATACTTTTACGTTGCAGCTCAGAATGTCTACTTAGAGCGATACTCTACACAATGTTTACACCAGTTTCTCTGAGCAATCTTGGATGTCGGGAATCTACAAATCTGGCTGGGATCCTTCCTATTTCCCACAAGCTACTACAGAAGGACGTGACCATCTCCATCTAAAGCTGGCCTTGTGAACTCTTGACTGAATCACTGTAGAGTTCACATTCTCTCCCCTTTTTCAGGCTACCATCGTAGATATTTATCCTTCTTCCCTCCTACTCCTACCCTTCTATATTTCACTACCTCTCTACAGCCGCAAGCAACTTAGTGCTCTAAAGCAGTCCCCACTCTCAAGCAGATTGCTTTCTGCTCAAATATACTATGAAGGAACAATAAATAAATCTATAAATAATATCGGTGATTTATTCTTCTGATGCACTATAATATCATTAATGGACTGTGTTGAAACAAGTAGTTTCATTAACCCCTTCGCTGCTTCTGTCGGCCAACGGCCGTCGCGAGCACTACCTCCGTAGTGCTGCGCACGTCCGTTGGCCGACGCGGCCCCGCCCACTCCGCTAAACCGCCGCACCGCGGCGGAATTGCCGCCGCGGTTAAGTGGTTAAGGGCTGTTTGATAAACAAAATACACTAAGCTTTATGTGACAAATTAGGTAATAATTTTTCCACAAAGATCTAACAAACATATATGGTTAACTTACTTTATTGTTCTCTTAAAAAATCCCCACCACTGGAGAGACTTGTACAGGAAGCAAAGCAACAATTTCCCTCTTTGCAATATGCGTCCTCAGGTGAAATATTCATTTGTCTTTAAACTGATGCTCCATCAACGCTATAGATGCCCACTAGAAAAAAGGGGAGGAGAAAGAACAACAATCTATTAATAAATGGGAAAGAACTGGTTTTGCTCTTCACCTTAAAGAATATTCATTGGATGAATAGTTGTTTAGAGTATTGAAGTTGTATTCATGGACATCAAATAAATATCTCTGATTTTGCTCTGAACACTTGCTTTGTTCTTTTATCATTAATCTCTGTAATACCAGTGTTTGTACATTGTTCACTTCTTTAAGTCACAAGCCCTGTCTAGTTATGTCCCCCATGTCTTCATGCCATCATCAGTCAGCCACCAAGGAGCTAGGCCATATACAGAGGTTCTGCTGTGGAGCAGGAAGAAGGCGATGAGAGACAAAAAAACACACTAAAACACATTCTTGCAAGCAAAGACATTACATTACAACTAGTTGGGAGCCATCTGCATCAAGCACCAAGTTTTTTCAATGCTAAGCATTTGCTATCGTTTAGTGGAGTAACAACAAAATGAAAACTGCTGGTGTTTGACTTTCAGACAACTAGAGACACCAAGTTGACCCGGCCGCATTTGACATCTTCCTCAAGTCCTGATTTTCAATCTGAAATTATAAGTATAGTTTTAAAATTTTTGCCGTGCAAAATGTGGTTTGGATGGCTAAACAGCCTAACTAAACAGGCCGAGGATTTCACTCATGATATGAGCCTAGTGGCAGCTATGGGTACAGAGAAACACTACCGGGGGAAACTAATTCTTGCTTAAATTCACAACATGACGATGAAAACTCAGTCCATAAAAACAGGAAAAATCTTTTCAGGCTGGTGGCCAAATTATAAATTTAGAATCTCTAATTAGGAACACCTTCAGATCAGTGATATTTTATGTACCTATTCTACACCCTAGTTGAGTTAGTCGTTTTTCCATTAAAGGTACATTACATCCCCTTATGCTGGCATTCTTTTGTCGCCAAGCCAGTATAGCCTCACTGGCAGCTGTGAAAAGATGCCATTTAATATATGCACCCTCGTCAACACCCTGCAAGCAGCTGACATCACAAGATGATAATTAAAGTGCAACTTAGTTCCTTACAAGCCACTTATATTACTGTACAGCTTTCATCTCATAAATCTCAGCACAATTGTGCCCTAAATAGGAAGTGCTTGTCTAGATTACTTTCAGTGAAACAAATTAGTGTAGCGCTAAAGTGACAATGTTGGCTCAAGCCCAGTAAAGTAGTGTGTTGTGACTTGTGCTATATGTGTTGAGTAATGATGAAGGTATGTTGTGCCTTGGGTGGGCGCTGCAAGTGAAGAGATGCAGTGAAGTACTGATGCTGCAGAATGATTTTAGTTTTCCTTTTGTATTGGCAGATGCAGCGACTTAAAAGAGGTGATCAAGGAAGAACCA
This sequence comes from Calotriton arnoldi, assembly GCA_963921515.1. Classification (NCBI taxonomy): domain Eukaryota; kingdom Metazoa; phylum Chordata; class Amphibia; order Caudata; family Salamandridae; genus Calotriton; species Calotriton arnoldi. Next base: position 1,496,606 of record CAWUFW010002431.1, on the reverse strand, counting down.
GCACGCTCCTGTGATGTGTAACAACTAATCTATCTACTTTGCAGGAACATAAATAAATGCTTTTAAATGCAGCTGAGTAGATACTTTTCTGTTACACGCTGAACTACCTCACTTTTCAGTCATGATTAGAAGCCATAAGGAATATCTTGGGTTAGGCCTGGTCTTAACTAAGATAATCCCATTAAAGTCTTTGGCAACACCAAGCTATAGAGGAGTAGGTTGAGAATTCTATGTCAGGACTCGGAGGCGAAGATTAGGCTTTCTCTCTTCATTTTATTGCTCAGCAGTCAAGTGAACATTTAAACAGTATAAACTTAGCGGGTGAGCTGAACGCCCGTAGGCCTGCACTTAAATGTATGCAGTGGTGGAGCAGATGACGAGCCGTGGGTATATTATGCTCGCATCAGAAGGGCAACAGGACAGCCCTGTAAAGACCTTGAGTATAGCTCCATTGTCTCGGCTCGCCACTCGACTGCTCACAGCTCATTAATGTGCCTGTAAGAATTACAAGGCGACTTGGACTATATGGGGTATACATATATGGTTGACCTGTCGCCTGTTAGCTGAGGTACGGCCACAAATGCTTGTAGGAGCTGTTTCTGTAGCCCACTGTACGAGGCGCTTGGGAGGACGGGGACGGATGCAACCTGAAACACCAAAATCCACCGGAAACATATTCGTCGATTACTGGTGGACGATGAGAACCCTTCGCTGCAATGAAATTGCACAGATAATATCTTCAATTTAAGTGTCACTCAGTGCCCACGTGCGCAGGCGGTCGCACGCTCACTACCAGGTGAATAACACGTATTGACACTTCTGAAAGACCACCTTTCTGGTCCCCCTGCTGGTGCCACATCCTCAGCCGTCGTCCATTGGGACCCACCACGTCGTCAACCAGACGAGATGCCTATAACCCGCTGTCTGAGCTGATTCCCACGGCAATCTTCTAATAAACCCAGTACATCCTGGAGTTCTCAGACTACTACTACCATGGTAGGGGGTTTCCCGCTTCCCATGCAGAGGCTGTAAGAGAACTGTTAGCCCTACGCACACCTGAAAAAAGGAAGGACATTCACGGTGGTCTGGGGGGGATCATTAGCGCCGGCGATACCTGAAGAATACTCTACGCTTTCATATACAGCGGTGCAATGGGAAAACTAAAAACAGATAAAACGCACTCGCAGATGCCTGAAGCAGCACCTCACGTATCTGGCGCAGTGGCCCCTGCGCAAGCAACGGCCCTGAAACCTGTAGATCAAGTCGACCACTCACATCGATTCGACAAGTTAATGGCAGCGATACTAGATATCAAGTCTACATTGGGCCCCAAAATAGACTCGCTTTGTACTGAAATGAGATTCCTACGCGAGGATCACAAGAAGCTAAAGGACAGAGTAGAAGAATAGAGTCGGCTATGGCAACCCTGCGGCCCACCGTGTTAACAGCCACAGACCAGATCAGTGCCAGATGTACGACCAATTTTAGCATGCGCAAACGGGTAAGCGACCCATTTGCGCATGCTAAAATTGGTATGGCCATGTACTAACACAATTTTGCGAGTCGCAAATGAATTGCGACTCGCAAAAAAGTGTTTAGAGACTCGCTATTTGGAAGGGGCGTTCCCTTCCAAATAGCGACTCTCTAACCGATGTACTAATGTTTTGCGACCGCAATTGAGGTGGCAAAACACTCGCAATTACCACCTACTTCAAGTAGGTGGTAATGCATTCGCAAATGGGAAGGGGTCCCCAGGGGACCCCTTCAACTTTGCAAATGCATGCATGCAAAAATATTTTTTAAGGGCAGGCAGTGGTCCCAGGGACCATTGCCTGCCCTTAAAAAATGAAACGAAAACGTTTCATTTTAATTTTTTTAAATGCATGCCATTTTCCTTTTAAGGAAAACGGGCTGCATTTAAAAAAAAAAGCTGCTTTATTAAACAGCAGTCCCAGACATGGTGGTCTGCTGAGCCCAGCAGGCCACCATCCCTGGAAGGGCCAGCCATTCCCAATGGGGTCGCAAAATGCGAGTGTCTCATTAATATTAATGAGCCTCGCATTTTGCGACCCCATTGGGAATCGCAATCAGTGTCTCCGACACTGTTGTACATAGTAAATTGCGACTTGCAATTTGCGACTCGCAATCGAGCGCAAATTGCGAGTCGCAATTTACTACGGTCGTACATCTGGCCCCAGGTCCCTCCAAAAAGAGGTGGAATATCTGAAGAGCCGGGCAGAGGATCATAGGGTAGATCTCGCAGAAACAACGTTCGCATAGTGGGCCTACCGGAACGGATAGAAGGCCAAAGCATGGAGCTGTACTTAGAGAATTGGTTTGCCACGGACATCCTTGATGGCAAATTCTCCAAATTGTTCTCAGTTGAACGGGCGCACAGAGTGCCGGGTGGCCCTCCCCGTCCGGGCAACCCCCCTAGACCTATGATCGCCAGATTATTTAATTACCGGGATAGGGACCATATCCTCCAGGTGACAAAGGCCCGAGGCCCATGGCAAATCGAAAACGCAACGGTGCATATATATCCGGACTTCACGCTGACAGTGCAACGCCACAGATCTTCTTATATGGAAGTTAAAAAATGCCTCAGTGAGCATGAAATCCAATATTCGCTACAATAACCGCTAAGCTGCGCATCCGGCATAACGACAATAATGTCCTCTGCTCCAATCCCAAAGAAGCTTGGTCCTGGATGGAACAGAATGGATTTGCACGTGCCCCGAATACACTCTCGTCGGATTCTCGTCAACCATGGAGAACCGCAGGCACACGCAGATACCGCGGCAAAGGGCGAGCACCACGCCCGACCAAAATCCAGGAAGCAATGGAGTGAGAACAAGCCATTAAACAGGCGGACTCGGACACAATCTTAGACCGTATACTCCAGCTGACAGACACACAATACGCAGCGCTGATGGAGAGGGCCCCGACAGTCACTCCGCAGACAGCCGACGAGCTTCGGTGACCTCCTTCTGAGTAACCCAGAACTCCCCAACAGCAACACACGTATGCATCATCACCGCGAGAATCAAGTTACTGGACTGTGTGCAACATCCGTCGGAAATCGCCACGACTATGGCAGGCACGAACTGTTAAGGCGGCCTTTATGAAGATGGCAAAGAAGAATAGCCGCGCCCTCATGCACGATAAGTGGCTGATATAGCATCTATATGTCTCTTCTTCTTTTCCCTCTCTGCTCATTTGATATTCTCTCCTTACAAATTATTCTTGTATGCATAATTCTTCTTTTGTTCCTTCCTTATATCGACTATAGTTTCTTGGTTAATTGCATTTTAGTGCAGATGGCCTATTGCCCATTGGCAAGTCGGCCTGGAGTAGGGAGTCGGGTATTACAAATGTTTATTGCAGTCTGTCTACTCCGTTACACCACACAGCATGCACAAACTGCATCAGTTAGCCGCACCAATATTAAGGGGGTAGACACTGAGGCAACGAGCTGTCCGTCATGGGGTACAATCAGGGATCAGGAGCGCTTTTTCACTGTCTAAAACTGGCACAAAAGACAATAGGCAATAACTACCTTTTGATAACATGGAACGTTCGAGGCCTAGCTGGCTGTGTTAAACGCCACAAGGTGTACAAATACTTATGAAGTCACAAGATCACAACAGCATTGATTCAGGAAACTCACCTCACTGCTCAAACTTTCACATCACTACGCAAGCGATGGAGAGGCACGGTGATAGGCACCACATACTCAGGCTATGCCAGGGGCACCCTAATTTGGATAGCGCCGGGAACACCCCTGCAGATATTGCATACACGGGTAGATCCAGATGGTCAAAATGCAATTCTGGAGGGACTTCTAGACGGCTCCCCACTGACCTTAGTCTCGCTCTATGCACCAAACTCAAGACAGGCCTTATTTTTACAAACGTTGAAGCCATCACTGCTCAGAGATCCTACAGCACCTACATACTCGGGGGGGGCGGGGGGAGACTATAACTGTATCTGACCTGGTCTTGGATCGCTCACGCCCGCCACTCCCGGGTGTGCAATCCATTGTCCTGGCACAGCACATGAAAGACTGGATCAATAACATGCAAGTCACTGAAGCCTGGCGAAGCACGCACCCCACATCACGTACTTATTCACACTACTCCAAAATTCACGACCTGCACACGAGGATAGATGCCATATACTGCTCTGGGACTGCCATAACGAGGGTATCACAGGCGGAGTTAGCTCGCACAATATCAGATCATAGTCGGCTACAGGTGCAATTGTCATGGGGTACACATAAAACTAGCATCCCGACATGGCGCCTCCCTTTGGAAGAACTTAAAGACGCAACATTAAGCGCACTCATAACACAATCTATAGACGCATACTTTCAAACGAATGCGGGCTCGGCCTCCCATACTGGCATCTAATGGGACGCATTCAAGACTGTGCTTCGTGGACAGGTGAATACGGCAGTATACGGCTCTCGTATGGCGCTCACGAAAGAGCTCCAGGGCCACGAGTCGGAAATACAGTGGTGCGAACAACTCTCCCCCGCAGACCCTAGTATTACACCTGCGTTGGCCAAGGCTCGCCTAGCATATAAGGAGACACTAGACAGCCTATGCGCCTTAGACTACAAGCAATACCTAGCCCGGCAACATAAGGAGGGAGACAAGGCAGGTAGGATGCTGGCATGGTTGTTAAAAGCCGACGCCTCGCAACCCCCCATCACGGCAATATACAACTCTGACGGCCTTCTGATGAACACACAAGAAAAGATTAATGACTCTTTTTTCTAATACTATGCATCTCTTTATAAAGCTCCCGACCTCGATGATCCTTTGCCCACTCAACAGTTCTTGTCCCAAGTTAACCTCCCGAAGATAACGCAGGACCAATACGAATTGCTAGAGGCCCATATATCGGTTGATGAGGTCTCTGAAACCATCAAGCAATTAGCCACGGGCAAAGCCCCAGGGGCAGACGGATGGCCTTCATAATTCTACGCTACTTACTCTGAGCAACTTAGCCCGAGGATATACGCAGCATATGAGGAAGCATTTGAACGGGGGAGCTACCACCCTCACTCAGGGAAGCGGTGCTGTTCGTATTATCATAACCAGGCAGAGACCCACTTCAAATGAGTTCTTATCACCCTCTATCATTACTGAACTCGGATCACAAAATCCTGGGCAAGATATTAGCCAACAGGTTAATAGAAGTAGTACAAACACTGGTGCACGACAACCAGAATGCGTTCATCCAAGGGAGGAACACCGGCTTGAACTTACGCCGGCTCTTTAAATTGTTAGAGTGGGCCCGAACAGAAACAGACTTGCCATGGATAGCGGCATTAGATATCGAGAAATCATTTGACACCCTGAGTTGGCAATATCTACTAGTTGTGTTGGCGGGCTTTGACATGGGGCCCCAATTTTTTTAGATGGGTGAGGATACTGTATACAAAATCACAAGCCAGAGTTAAGATGGGTCGCATCGTTTCTTCCTCCTTCGCCATAGAGCGTGGAACTAGAAAGGTCTGACCCTTTTCGCCGATCATTTTTGAGCTGGCAATGGAGCAATTGGCAGGCAGACTAAGCTGCCGCGTTTTAGACTGGGGTATTCGGGCGTATGAACAATGGCACATTGTCTCTCTTTACGCAGATGATGCGTTAATTCATCTGTGGGACCGTTCTATAGTCCTGCAAGAACTAATGGAGCTCCTAGACGACCATGCTCGAATATCTGGCCTAAGAGTTAACTGGTCTAAATCAGTGGTATTTCCAATGAAACCCCTGGCCTTAGAGCACAGATATAATCTACCTAACACTTGACTCACTTGGGCATACAACACCTTTAAATATCTGGGGGTACAAATCTATCACTCTGATAGATATGATGGAGGGTAATCTGGGAAAGGTGGTCACTAGAGCCCGAGCTGCTCTTCCATTCTGGACGAGTCTGCCTTTATCTCCTATGGGGCGGATTGCTATCTCTAAGATGCTTTTACTCCCTCGTCTTCTGTATTTCTTCTCTGTCCTTCCATACAAGCTATCACACAGGTTCTTTAAAGACCTACAATCACTCCTGGTGTCCCTGATTTGGGGCGGCTCCAGGCCCAGGGTGGCACTTCAGAAATTATACTTACCTATATCTGAGGGGGGACTGGGGGCACCGGACTAAGAACACTATTATGCGGCCGCACAATTACAATGGCCCATGAGGTGGCTCGCAAGCTGCAATCTTGCCGAACTAGACTCTTGGGCGGTAACCTTACGGCAACCACCTCTGTTGGAATGGTTGTCAGGCCTCAAATCTTCGCTGCAAAAAACAGAGGGCAATATTCTAATGTAGGCAGCTAGACGCAGCTGGTTGTAATATGTCAGGCCGAACGCTCCGCCCGCTCCATATGCCCCTAATTTTTATCTTGAAGTACTCCCTTGCCCTTATACTTGTCATAAGCGCTCCGAACTTGAAACCTGGTGTGCGGCTGGGCTTGAAATATGGGGAGATCTATTTGCAGATTCAAAACTATTCAACTTTGCGAAGCTAATAGATGACTTTGGCATATCACCAGGGTCTTTCCTACTGTACGCAACACTGACACAGCAATTTTTCCAGACATGAGGCAATGTACACACGGAACCCACTACATCTACGGTTTTGCAAACTCTAACACGCAGGTGAGAAAAAAAGGCGATCACAGCGATCTACAAGTCCCTTAGGCCCGATCCTGCGCCTCTGTTAGTGCCACTACGTGAATATTGGGATTCAGCACTGTCAATCAGTATCACGGATAAGCAGTGGACACAATGTGTGGGATATCCCAAGGTTATATCCATAAATGCTAGATTGAAGTACACACAGTTTAATTATCTCCATCACACGTACCTCACTCCTGATAGATTGGCACGCATGTACCCCACATCCATTGATATGAGCCCTAGATGTCTAGCCACAGATGCCACCTTCCCTCACATGGTATGGACCTGCCCCTATCTCCGGTTATTCTGGAATGAGGTGGCCGGGACGCTGACAGAAGCTGTGGGCACCCAGATAGTAGCCCAGGGTCAACATTTCCTGTTAGGAATAACAAAGCGCAACGCCCAGCGCAGGAACCTAAATACATTTGTGGACTTGGCGCTGGGATTGGCAAAACGCAGGCTTGCTATGGCTTGGAAATTGCCAGCGGGCCCCACAGCACACACATGGCTTCTAGACCTTCGTAGGGCACTTATAGCAGAGCATGAGTCCCACCTGGTCAGCACGCCACGGCAACCACCATCAACTAATCCCGTGCAATGGCGAGATTACCTAACCACCATAGAAGCAAAATGGAGTGCAATAACCCAGGATACAACGTAGAATATACAGTTGTTTCATATTTCCGGGACATCGTGTCACACCTATTAAGTATGTGGCGCGTTCACCCACCAATTAAGCACATGACACCAGACAAGCAATCAGCGGAAATCACATGTATACTGGCATGAAGGAAAGGATCTCCCCCCTCAAACCCCCTTAAAATACATAGTTACATACACTTGCTCACCCACGGCTAGTATAAATGTTGGGTTAGACGGTAGACACAGGCGGACTTCTTTGAACAGACTTTTATTTGTTATTGTTATTATCGTAATGACTAAAATATGGAACTGAGGAGCAAAAATCGTTATTGTTGAACTGTAAAATGTTATCTGTATCATTGCCAGCACCCCAACAATGCTGCTATTGTAACAGTTTGTGTAATACCGCGCATATTATCACTGCTACAGTTTCTCCGTATAATTTGTTGAAAACTAATAAAGATTATTCAAAAAAATAAAAAAACTCGAGCTGGAGCACTATCGTGTTATAGTAGTTTTTTTGTTGCATTTTGATGAGACCGGATAATTTATGCAAATTTTTTCATTCTACAAATAATGATTTGAATGGCTAATCTATTTGTTGATACTGTTGCGTATATGATAAGCTTATATTTGATGAATTTTGGCTCAGACTCAGTTTAGAGATATTGGTAATATATATTATGCATCTCAGTATGTTATTGTATCTTTGCATGTTGTATGCTGATGTGATTATATATTCTTTTTATATCTTCAGAAATACGATTCTTTTGGTGGCAAGAAACAACTTTCTTTGAGTCATTTATATATTTTGGGACATTTAGAGTTATCTATGGTGAGTCTAATTTGAAGGTAACACGTCATTCTGGAATATAGGTATAGTAACATAGCTTTTGTGAAGTGACTTTTATTGTCTTTGAGTACTACCTACAAAACATATACTGGTTACCCACGTTCTGATATACATATATTCCTCTACTTTTTTCAAAACATTTTTCCGTTGTCTTGTCTGTTTTCTCTCTTACCTACGTTTTTCTTCTTTTTTTGGTTTCTGATGGTCATTGACAGTGTATCTTGTACTAGACCATGATCTCAATATGGGCAATCCTGTTTTTGGTCACACTACTCTGGCTTTTGTCGAATTGTACTAAAATAAGTTTTATTTCGGTGATTTTGAAGACGTTGTACCATCATATTCTATTCAGCCCTGAAGAAGCGAATAGAATCTGGAAACATGTGTTGGCATCTTGGCACTTTCAGCGTCCTTTGGTTTATAACTATGTATTGCTGGCATCTCGAGGTTCTGTGTATCATTATTCTTCATTGTTAAAATTATATGTAATATGATTTCAGAGTCTTGCTCTTTTGATTTTGTGAGATATTCAGAATTGAATTAGGGATTATGTTACAAACTTGTGATGAACATGTAAACTAATTGAAACAATACAAGTAAAATAAAAATAAATACTTGTAGAATTTGTGATTTTTAGGTCGAGCCTAGCACAGCGCGCATGCGCTGCCCTAGGAGAGGGCCTCTTGGAATCACTCCAGACTTTCTGAAAACTCGTGCGTGTGGCTTTAGATTTTCCACACATTGTATTGGCCTTTGCGTGTGGCTTTCAAAAATGAAAGCACGCAATTAGCCAAAGGTGGGTGCATGTACCACCTTTTTCAGTAAATGTTTACTCCCACGGCATCCAGCTTGCAGGAGCGAGAAGCGGCGCGCAGGGTGCCATCTGTTGTGGATCATGTTTCAAATTAGCGCGGTCACTTTCACTTTCGCGGCCCCGCTTGTTTACATTTGCCTGTCTCTGCTCATTTCCCTGCCACGAAACCTTCATCGGCGCTGCCTTTTTCGGCACCCGCTGTGCCGCTCTTAATCTCCCCGTGCCCATGCCCACACCACCTTACCGCTTCCACAACAGTGCATGCCCGCTTTTTACTCCCGGGGATTTGAACGAGAGTCTCATGCTTGTTTTGTATTTTAATCTGTCTCCCATGTATGCATTACCAAGCATGCCGCGGGGCACCGGCCTCAGCAGACCGCGTTCTTCAATGGAACTCGATTTCCATGAATGAAAGAGCATTGCGCCTATTATCGAGCCGGGATCCTATGACCTCAGATATAGTTCTGTTGATACCAGGTATTGTTCTCGCTTGTCCTCTCCTGTTTTCTAGATCTGTGCTCCCATACCTCAGGTTGGGGGCCTCTGAGGCCAAATATAGCTCTCTCGCGCCACAGGCTCGCTTACACTTTTATCCTGAGTTTTAAAATGAGGAAAGGCGTGAACACCAGTATCAAACCTCTAGCGTGCTGCTGCTGTACAAAAACACATTTTGTTTCACAGTGAAAGTTGTCGGTGGATACAGGGGGTCTAGGCAAATCAGGACAGGACATTGCTTCTGAAAGGCTGACGGGGCTGAGGCAGAGTAAGTCAGAGTTCGGGGTTCATATCCTGCCCTGAGATGTACTGTGCTGTTGTCGCTGTTCTACCCAGCCCTATTGCATTTTTACAATTAAAGGCCTGCCAGGAAACCATCCCAATTTCCATGTTGGGAATTCTGCTTTTGTCTTATTTCGGGAGTCCAGTCTTTACAGGAAAACGCACAAGCGCTTCGAAGCAGGTCGGTCCTCAACGTGCAGTATACACACCTGCTTGCTTATTTCCATAGGCCTTCGCTGGATGATGCAGGTCTGACGTGTGCACCAGAACACTTCGCTGTAGACTTATCGATGCTTATGCCAATCAGCACCTATTCCATTTTTGTCACTTTCTCCTAGCGCCTTGTTTCGCCAGAGTTTGAGCGCTACACAACTGGCAGGGCATACACTGCGCCCTAAACCCCCCTTTTCCGAAGATGCGCATGCGGATTAACTGAGTTTTATATTTAACGACCTTGGAGTTTTCCATTTGTTAATGTTAGAGGCTTCAGTCCTAGAAAAAGGAGCACCGACTGAAAAACAGACAAGTTGCCACCCATCTTCCGGAACTTTGAAAATGGCAAAGGCATTGGGGTCACACACTCGGAAAGTCGTCCTCCCTTCAAAATGATTACTGTTTTGCAAAGTTTGGAACACGTGGCACCTTGAGGCTGCGCAGCACACCAAAAATGTACAAATAAAAGAACTACTGTACACCACCCATATTAAAAACGTTAACAAAGCCAATAGCTATATCGAAACACTTATAACGCCCCAAAGGCGAGACCTATTTGCTATGCCAATGCTTGTTATTTTTATGGTATGTGTATCTCTATGACTCCCCATTACCCCCCATTATTAACCTAATGGTTTTTTTGTTCTTTTTAAACGAATTTGTAACTTTATCTGTTGGGGCTTTGTTTCTCTGCTGATCCTGGTACAAAGGTTTCCTCTTCTGGGGCAGCGAAGCAGAGACAGCAGCAATAACAGCTTCTTGGCTAGGCTTCTGCTCTAGAAGAATGGTCTATTAACACAAATCTGAATGTCGCACCACTGTCGCCAAGAAAAGAAAGTCAAATAATGTCTGATAATACTTCTGTTTAGGTAGTTAATTTTCAAGTCCCTCCTCCTGCAGACATCTTTATGGATGTTTTATATAGCAATGTTTTCCTTCTGCAACCACTATAGTTTAAAACTTTACATACTGACATGGATGGGTTCTTGTGACAAGTGCTCTGTGATCCAGTCTTCTGTTTGGTCCTTACGTGATGTGGAAAAGATACTGGCTTCTTCAACTGCTGTCCTGGCCTCAGAGGACTTCCATAGGTGCACAGTCCTTTCCTTCTCTACTGACACCACTAACAAGTGACAGCACAATACTGCAAACATCTATGCAATCACTCCATCGTCCATACACAAATCCATTCACTTCCCCACACCTTATACTGCTCATTTCTCCCGCAAACCTCACCCACACTGCCTTTGCAGACTTCTTCCACTCAAGCACTCACCAATTTAGCCATTCATCCATGTGCTCATTCACTCAACCATCCAAACATCCTTCCATGCACTCACTCATCCATGAGCTCGCTCATATATCTGTCCATTAATCTGCAAACACATGGGTGCATATGTCACATGCTGTCAAGCGGACCCTGAGTAAGTGGTACCTGATATTTTCTTGACCATGGGTAAACTACAAGTGTGTAAAGACACGACTTGAAACACAGATTCCAACTCCTATCTTTAACAATATCTCCTTTCAGAGTTTAATGCAGCCTCTGGTTCATGGTACAAGGAAACATGCCACTTCCAAGAGAGCCACCATCCCACCCAAGGCCCATTCGCAAGTGGAACAGCATCAGTTTTATTTTTACACAGAACTGGATCTGGGGGACCTGCGTTCTCTTATATCACTTTAAAAGCTTGGAATGGCCTCCCACTCTACATAAGAGCCTCCCCCGCTTTCCTCTCTCCTGGCTTTTCAATTAACCAACCCACCATAGGCAGGGCTAGGCAGATTTTCAATTAAACAACCTACCATAGGCAGGACTAGGGAGCTTTTCAATTAACCAAACCACCAAAGGCAGGGCTAGGCAGCTTTTTAATTAACCAACCCACCATAGGCAGGGCTAGGCAGCTTTTCAATTAACCAACCCACCATAGGCAGGGCTAGGCAGCTTTCCAATTAACCAAACCACCATAGGCAGGGCTAGGCAGCTTTTTAATTAACCAACCCACCATAGGCAGGGCTAGGCAGCTTTTCAATTAACCAACCCACCATAGGCAGGGCTAGGCAGCTTTCCAATTAACCAAACTACCATAGGCAGGGCTAGGCAGCTTTTTAATTAACCAACCCACATAGGCAGGGCTAGGCAGCTTTTCAATTAACCAACCCACCATAGGCAGGGCTAGGCAGCTTTTCAATTAACCAACCTACCATAGGCAGGGCTAGGCACACACACTAGCTCGGCTCCGGTATACCCTCACAGGTGAGAGTGCGCTTTACAAATACATATAACTCATGTTTCAGGTGTGCTTGAAACATCCGCCTAATGGTCTCACTTGTATGAAAACCAGCAATGGCATGGGCTATATAAATTGCCCTGGGTGGATAGGCAGTAGGGAGGTGGAATGGAAGCTACCACGTTCCTTCTTATCCACAAATGAACAGAACAGCAGGGAGTCCGGTGATACTCCCACTATTGGAAAATATGTAATGCAAGGACCCTTCAAAGGTCATTAAGAGTGAAAGACCATGAAGTGAAAGAAATAATCTGAAAAGGATTTGGACTACCCAGAGAAAGTACATGAAAATGTGCAACTAGAAGATATATCCTAGTTGTGTTTTATTTTCTTCCTATTGCGAGACCATTATAACTTATAAATTAAAGAAAAAGTGAAAACGTTGAAACCTGAACATTGAGTTAAATAAATAAGTCTACAGACCATTCTACCTAAATCAAATGATAAGGGTGTGTATGCAGATGGGCGTATGTGGCTGCTGCAGGGATTATGTATACCCTGCAGGACAGTGGTTTTGTTCACCAGCATGGTCATCATTTTATCAACCGTACTCTGATAAAACGGGTATTCATCAAGTTTACTGACAGGAACACTTGTTATTGCATTGCAAAAAAAATGGCAAAACATGTTGGACGCAGCATCACATAAAACAAATTATTGTGTATGTGTTAAAAAAAGAAACCCGAAAGATTAAATGAAAGCGAGCCCCTGATTGCTCACACCTCTGACGTCTATGTATATTATATATACACACAAATATGCTAGAAGGACATACCTTGTACACTGTTATCTATACATCAACAGGGAGGTCACTGCGTTAATATGGAGCACACTACAACATAAAAAATGAACAGGCGTCAAAAGTACTGAAACACATGTTTAAGGTGCTTATTTACAGTATAAATAATCTTAACTATTTGTGAATAATACAGGTAGTTATATCACGGAATACTGGTAATCATTCAAAATGAAAGAGTGTGTAAAGCAATATTATGTTTTAATCGCAAAAATAACTTAAATGATGCATTTCAGCACATTTAAGATATATTTTAAGTGTTGTATTCTGCAACAACCAAAACTATATTGGCAACACTTACATTTCTAATACACCACTGTAATATAATGCAAATGCGGCAGATGGCTTGGTAAATGTTGCCTTAACTACAGACTATATTATCTGTGATACATTTTTTATACTACATGTTTTTTTTTTTTTTTAACGGAACTGCACCACCTAGTATTTCTGTGTGCAGTATTATATATTATACTATTAGCCAGCCTTCTTATTTGTTGAAATCCATAATTTACAGGGTTAATGTAGTTGCCACGAATTATGCAAACAAAATAATTAGTTATGATCTCATGCCTGTGAAATAAAGTCTTTGAAACCACTGCTGACATTCTAATAAGTATTCACAGCAAACATTTATTTGCCTCAATTTAAGGTTAGCAATGGTGCCACAGAACTCCCTAAATCACAGCTTATGCACTTCAAACACTTCAGAGGGGGCGGAGCCAGATCCATCATGGCTGCTCGGAGCTTAAGCTCCGTAGAAACCCCGCGCTCTACAACCTAGTGCGGCGCTTCAACTCCACAAAACTAGCAGAAAAAGGCAACTCCTGACATCGGAAGTTTGGGAGCGTCTGCCGTTGTGGCCGCCGTTCCACCTGGCTGCTGCATTGCCGTGATATCGGCTTAATTCCTGCCAGGCGATCGCGCCTCAAGATGGCGCCTGGGGTGGAGCGGTCTCGCGTTTGGAGGTAGCAGAGCGGGGGCCGCGACATCGGGAGCGGACCCCTGGGAAATTACACCCGATTAGCGGCGAGTTCGGGGGCTCCACTATCCGCTTCCCCGGTGGGCGCCCGCAGCTGAAGCAAATAACTACACCGAAGGCGCATCCCTGAACATCAGATCTGCATCCAGTGAGACCCAAGCATACGGGAGCCTCCATCCGATTGGGTGGCCCGACCGCAGCATGTGGAAAATAACCGCGGCTGCAGCGGGCATGCGGGACAAGTTTTTCAAGAACCCAGAGGCACTTGTTGCCGAAGGCAGAGGTGAGCGGACCCCCCCCCCCCGAGGCAAGATGGCGGCTCCTTCCGCGCTGGCCTGCCGTGAGGGGAGACACGTCCAAGCGGGCTTATGGGGACTGCGCTACTCCCGATCGCCTCTGGACGCCTGGGAGATCTTGTGACCTTTTAAGAGCAAAGGGAGACTGGCCCATCCTTCCCTTTGAAGTACTGTTGTACCTGGCACACGTATGATTTGGAGAGGGGTCCCCCTGCACTAGGCAAAATGGTGGCTCCCACCGCGCTGCCCACCGTAATGGGAGATGTGTCCCAGCGCGCTTTCAGGGTCTGCGCTACGCCTTGAGCGCCTAGGGACACCGGGGGAGATCTTGTGTCCTTTTTAAAAAACTAATGGGAGTCTGACCCTTCCCTCCCTACAAAGCTCTGTCGTACTCGGCTCACTCTGGAGATGGAAAAGGGTCCCAGGATGCCTGACCCCAACAAGGCCGACAATGGTGACTTTTTCCCCCTTGCTGAACTTTTACTTACTCAACTCTTCCTGGACTGTGTCTGACCCCAAGAGGACTTCTTGAATTCTTTCGGTCCATGGCTCCCCCTCCCCCCCCCCCCCCCCCACTCTGACAATTCTTGAGCACTCATGACCTCTGTCCTGACAGCGGAGTCTGAGCATTATGTCCGACGCCCGGTGGAGCTGCTCTGTTCAGCTAATGAGGAGATCGGACTTGGTTCACCCCCTGACCGTCACCTGCCCAGCCGGACCTTGGGCACAGTTTCTCCCCTTCTCCCTGTCTCGCCCACCCTCCCCTCATCGTATATCTGCCGTTCTGTTTTTGCCTTGTCTCCTTCCTATCCACCTTTCTGACTGATACCCGTTGGAGCTTCCTTGAGAGCTATAGGGAGACTGGCCTTGGACTACCTCCCTGGCCGTCACCTACCCATTCGGTCTTTGGGCTGACTTTACCTCTATCTCTTATTCTGGCTTCCCCCTCGTCCTCTCCCTTCTCACTCCCCCTCTCCCCCTTCCTCTCTACTGGTCTCTCATTCTCTCCCGTCAATGTATCTCATATATTGGATGTAATATGTAATTGTTATTATTGTTGTAACTTTGCTGACCTTATGTAAAGCGCTCTGATACCTACGGGTCTAGCCAGCGCTATATAAAACTATTTAAATAAATAAACATGCCCTGTAGAAGCCCTGTACACAAAACATCCATGCCCGTGTTAATCTCTGGGCATGGCTATGAACATAGGCAGAGCCACTGGAATTATGCGATTCCAGGCCGCTGCGTTTTTTGCTGAGTTATGGATTTGCCGCATTTACCACATAATCCATCATCTGCTGCATAATCTGCAGATTTTAACAACAAAAAAATGTTTCTAGCTCAAACGGATCAAAAGCTACTAAAAGCACTGCAACATGTGAGCACACAAAGAGGAGGGCCCTTCGCAAAGGTCAACTGGTCAACTTTGAGTTGCTTATTTCTGTATTTGGTTGATAAATTGGTGCCACTGAGGTGAAGTCTTTGCCCAGACAGTATTACCATGTGCAAAAATAAAAAATTACAAAATAATGAATACTGTCAAAAAATGTGCAGAATTACGCTGCATAATTTGTCTTTCCTTGAGACATAATTTAGTCAACTCTACTGCATTATTTAATGCTCCCCTGCCGCCTAAATCCAGTGGCCCTTAGCATAGCTGACCTGCAGCCAGTCCCCACTATGCACGGCCTTCAGGAGTGCCCCATTGGCATGGAGCATTTTCACCTATCATTACTTAGATATGCAAGCTTCACTTCTTAGACATGTAAAATTTGGACCAATACTTTATCTTAAACAGAACATCTCATAAAACTCTTGCTGTAATTATGTATTTTATTATATATGTTCCTAATTATATATTCCACTCACCATGTTTCCCCCTCCATGGTCCTTTAGTTCAAATCTGTTCTCTCAAACGCCTTAAATATAAAGTTGTGATACTCTCTTAATGAAGGTTTTTCCCCTGATAGTTGAGAGCTGCGATTGGAAGTAGAGGCTGTGAAATGGCGGCTTCTCTTTTTTTTTTTTTTTTTTAAACCGCGATTTTCTACTTCATGAGCATTTCTTCAGTATACTACTTTTATTTATGACTATCTGCTCGCCCATGCACCTCTTCGGCCCACCGCCCACCCATGCTTCTTCACGGCCGCTCAGAATCCTGAAGGCGGGTATGGCCATCCCGATCAGAAAGTAATTCTAAAGTCCAGCATCAGACATTTAATTAGGGCAGGTTCTGCAAATGAAATAGTTAAATATTAGCATACTGATTTTTCCGCGCGATTCCTGGTCTTTTGTCCGCGCCAGACAGATGCTGAAATCTGACGAAATGCACTGCATTTTCGTTTCGCTGCTTTTCACAGTTTCTTCAGTGAGAAGAACACAATTTCAGCCTCACGGAGGCTCACAGTTGCGTCATTGGTGTGTTAACTGTCCCAGCAAGAACACCGCGTGCGCGCGGCCTGTATGCTGAAGGGGTTGATACTCGCTGTGAAATCCGTTCCGCCACTGCACTTATCAGCTTTCGCTATTTATCAGCCTCGGCAGTTGTGAGAGAACGCGTTTTTATAGGCAGTTGACATTTAAGTTTTATTTTTTATTCCAAAGATCATGCATATTTTACCGTGTTTTGGCGACAGGAACGTGAGCTAAACTTCAACCAGCCGACACGGCCACAGCCATGGCATGCTGCTGGGATGTCGTGCTGCTGAGACCGTAGAATAGTCACATTTGCATTTGGAGTGCAATCCAGAGTCTCAAGGAGATTGTTTCGAAGAGCCTCAACCACACATTCACAGTACGCAGTATATATTTTTTCTCCGCTGGAGTGGTCAGGTGGATAGTATCATCATTGGTTGAGAAAACATGGGACCCCCTGCAGAGAACACTAAATCCTAGGGCAGGGAAAATGCATTTGAGAACAAAACACCTAGGCAATTAACTGGTCATACATTAACCTTTGTTAGACACATTGATAAGAACATTGACTCAGTGTACACAAACATTTATATTAAAAACTTCATTTTATTAATATAAGTTCATAATAAAAAAGGTTGTGAAACTAATGGGACATACTTTACTTAACAACATAAAGAAAAACATTAATATATTTATATACAAACAAATATAGAACAATACAGTACAAATAATTTCTAACATACACAGACTTAGACAGAATTATAAACTGTTTGTTTCTAGTTGAAACATAGTGGCTAGACAAGTTCTTTATTTCTCTACGCGCGTTTCAGGTGCTAAGCGCCTTCTTCAGGACAGCTACAATTTCCTAAACAGACAAAAAAATCACATATATATAAAATTACAAACATACAGTGTACACTGAGTCTGAATACCATGTGTTTTAATAAAAGTTTGCTGAATAGCATACAATAGTAAAAAACAAGTTAATCTCTGTGTAGATTTTTAAAAGAACCATAAAAGAAGATGGTGTAGAAGAGGGTTAGAACAATAGTGAAAAAAGTAACATAGATGTGATTGCCTAATGAAATGATACAGAAAAAGACCCTACATCCCCACCAGAAAAGAAAGACAACTGGAAACCAAGATAGTTATAGTACCAAGTCTTTACAAAGTTCAGTAATAAATGCAAGTAGTCACAGGAGGTAACAGAAAACCATGGGCCCAACAGATGAGAGAAGCATACCTAGATTGGTATATGGATGGGTATATGGATGGGACCAAAATGGAGGTTTGGTACCACCAGAGGTGATTAAAATACCTATGATAAAAGGAAAAGAAAGTAACAAGGACGGGATAAGTCATTGTCACTAAAGCAATGTATAAATGTTTGATCTAACTAATTGAATTGCACTTACCTATATGCAAGGCAATTGAAAGCCACGTTGTTGGTGGAGTCAGGGCTTCTCTATATTATGATTTTATGTAAAGGAAACAAAAAGGAAAGAACAGATATATAGTGGAAATTATATATAGTTTGTAAACTAAATAGTTTTATTCCCAACTGGGGACTTACAGTAAGGATTACCTAAAATCAATGTATATCTGTGATCCTTCTATAGATCAGTATATGGAGCACTGGTACTTAAAACCCAAACTTGCAGGGGCAGGACCGTCAAAACTGGTGTGTCTGTGAAGTTCGTAAATCAGAAACCTACAGATTAGAAAAACGGCATTACACAATGAGGCTATAAAATTGTAGGGGTAAATTTAGTAGTATAGGTCTATATGGGCGTGTTACCTTTCTTTTGTCTAGGCTTGGAAAACAGTCCTGGGTATGGTGAGAATCTTAGAACCGTACGGTCAGCTCAAGAAGTAAGAGAAGGATCACTGTAAAGATGGAAAAATATTTAAGGTGCGCTCAGAACTGTGTACAAACACCTGGACATATATGTATAGATACGTGTATGGCTGCATGTTGGTTCTACCGAAAGAAACAAAAAATAAATGATGGGTTTATCTGCTAGTATACCAAAAATGGCAGCATTAAATCTAAAAGTCAAGTTATATTACCATAATGAGGGTAACTTTCAGCAATCGTGCTGTAGACATGTGAATTTTGCTTAGCAGGGTATCTGAGCGCCGTAGCAAGGTAAAAGGGTGTCAATCTGTGAATTGATCGCTCAAATGGCTGCATATATTCAGGTGGACTACGTGAGGTATCTAAATGTGGTCAACAAACTCAAAATTGAGAGCTCAAATTGGCTGCATAGAAGTTTGGCGGACTACGCAGAAAATCTAGGTGTCGTAAACTAATAAAGGGATATAAATCTCTGAATATAGCGTTAAGAATGACGGCTACTGCTCGCGATATAGATGGAAGCAAGCCTGCGAAGTGTAAATATAGCGAGGCGGCTAGCAGGCGACCAACCGTTAATTCCGGAATAGATATTCTTTTATTGTTAAATTAATTCTCTAGAAACCGGGAAAGTAAATTCTATTTATAGGTGTCCGGTTAAAAGCAGCGAAAGAGGACCGTATTAAAACAACAAACATAGTCTCTTGTTACTTACTTGGAGAACAAAAAGTTTTCCGCCGAGCGGCCGTACGTCCGGTGATTGCCAAATAACAAGTGAGTAGTTGAGCATTTAAAAGGCCGAAATCACGTACAGATCCGGCGCGTCTCGCGATATTCAAAGAACGCGATGACGTCATACGTAGGATGATCATAAATAAAGGAGAATTGCGATGGAAATTGAAAACAGACGATGTCATCGCCTAACATGTAAATAAATTTACGATAATAACGTTTGTCGTAGTACCAATAATAAACAGTAAGGACAAACTGAGTGAAAT
The DNA here is from genome assembly GCA_963921515.1 of Calotriton arnoldi. Classification (NCBI taxonomy): domain Eukaryota; kingdom Metazoa; phylum Chordata; class Amphibia; order Caudata; family Salamandridae; genus Calotriton; species Calotriton arnoldi. The sequence continues at coordinate 1,476,985 of CAWUFW010002431.1, read as the reverse complement.
TAACTGAAACCTGGGAATGATGTCAAGAACGAATATTTTGAATAATTCCTGACCCATAAAATTAATAGATAACGACCCACTAGAATGTCATTCAATTAAATGCAAGATGACTGTAACTTCAAATGTAATCGGGGGATGGTGAGCCCCAGTAAGGGAAAGGATAAAATGATTGTGTCAATAGTTTAAAATAGAACCGGAAGTGAATTGGCCTCATCCTAAATATACTAGGAATGGTGAGAGACATAAGGAGGTCATAAAATACCCCCGAAAATATCATCAATTGTAGCGGATGGCATTTTTCCAGGGTATCTCAATATTTAGCCCCCGTTTGCATGTGTCCAAAACAAAAATCCAAAAAACTTCACGTTTTTTGCGAACCTCGTCACTTCTTTCGCCTTGGGGGATTTCAATTTTCTCAATAATAAGCCATCTTATGTCATTAGGAATATGTTTATGTTCTACGAAATGTTTCACTAGTGGGGCATTGACTTTGGATGTGTGTATTGCTGAACGGTGTTCAGTATGGGGGACGTGGAACGACCGCGAAGTCTCCCACACATAGCCCATGCCACATGGGCATAGTAGAAGATATATCACATTTTTGGTCTTGCAATTAAACATTTTCCTAAATGAGATCTGGTAGCCATTGAGGGTGAAAGTATCTCCCTCCACGGCAGTTTCACAAGACTTACATTTAGAACATTTGAAAGTTCCTTTTATAGGGAGTGTTCCATCAATGGTTTTTGGATAAATGCGGTGCCTTCCACATATCTAGATCTTGTGACAATGTCTTTTAGATTCTTGTTGCGACGGTGTGCAAACATGGGCTTCGGTAGTTTATTTTGTTCTTCGGGATCACTATTTAAAATATGCCAGTTTGAATTAATGATCTGTCTTACTTTTTCATTTAATGTAGAGTGTTTCGTAATACAGACCAATTGGTTAGTTGTTGCTAGTGTTTTACCTGTCAATAGGGAGTCTCTATCATAGAATCTAGCTCTTTTGTAAGATTCACAAATCAGTCTATGAGGGTAGCCTCTAAAGGCAAATTTCTCCTTCATAGCGATTGCTTGTCTGTCGAAATCAATCAGGTTTGAGCAGTTTCTGCACAAACGCAGAAACTGCCCAAAGGGTATGCTTTCTTTCTGTGCACGTGGGTGATAGCTGTTAAATTCTAGTAATGTATTTCGTGAAGTCGGTTTGACGAACAAATCCACTTCTAAAATACCTTCATTGTGACGAATAATGATGTCTAGGAACTCAACTTGATTATGACTATGGTGGAAGGTAAACTTGAGGTTCTGGTCACACGAATTTAACCACGCTAAAAACTCGATAAGGTTTTTTTGAGTATCGGTCCAAATGAAAAAAATGTCGTCTATATATCTAGACCAGTAGGTCACAGATTCGAAGAATGGAGCCATCTCATTCTGGATATTCTTATTCTCAAACAATGCCATGTAGATATTGGCAATCGAGGGGGCAACAGAGGCCCCCATACTCACACCTTTGATCTGTTTGTACAAGGTGTTTCCAAATTCAAAAGTGTTTTCTGTAAGTACGATTTCTAGACTTTTCAGAAGGAAACTTTTAGGGCAGGATATATTGAATTCTTCGATAAACCATGTGACCGCATCGATGGCTTCACGCTGCGGGATATTGCTATACAATGATTCAATATCAAGAGTCACTAATGTGTGCCGACAATGATTAAAAGGGAGATTCTCTACTTTATTAATTATGGCTCTGGTGTCCATAATATAAGATGGAATTTTTGCGACATGTGGTCTTAATATTTTGTCAGTGTATTTAGAGAGAGGTTCCGTGATGGATCCAATGGTGGAAACGATTGGACGATAAGGAGGATCTAAAACATCCTTGTGAATTTTAGGGATCCCATAGATACAAGGCATCTTGGGTTCATTGCAATTCAGAAAAGCAAATTCTTTATCGCAAATTTCACCTTGACGTAAAGCGTGAGTGGTAATGTGATGGATTTTAGATGCAACTTTATTTGTAGGGTCGCGTATAACTTTAGTATAGAAGTTTTGATCACTCAAAAGGGCTTTCATTTTAAGTTCATATGTGGATGTGTCAAGGACCACAATGCCGCCACCTTTATCGCAACATTTTACAGTGAGTTTTTTGTCCAGCGCGATCTTTTGTAGAGAAAGGTGTTCTTCTTTATTCAAATTGTACACTGGTTTAGGTATGTATTTAGTAGCTTTCTCTAAGCGATTAAGCACTGTATGTTCAAATACTTCAACCTCTGGGCCCAGTTGGTCTAGAGTAGGTGTAAACATCGAAGGGTTCGTTAAACCCGAGACATTCTGGACAGCGTCAATGGTTGCTTCTTTGTCAGCCAAATTTTTTTTTAATCTGATCTTTCGAAAGAAAGATACGATGTCTTGGTATAGTTCAAATACATTGGCTTTGGCATGTGGTACATATGAAAGGCCTTTAGATAACAACGTGGTACATGATGTGTCTAGAGTGGTGGAAGACAAGTTAAAGATGGGTATCTTGTTTATTTCCTCCAATATTGGCCGTTGCGTGTCTCCAACAATTGTTGGTTGTTGGGCTGGTAAAATGGCATTTGGTAATTGCCTCGAAATTGTGGTTGGAACCTGACTTTTTGTCGGCCCCTGCGAACTCCACGCTGACCTAAAAAAGGTTGCATATTACCATGGTTAGATTCATAGGTTTTACGAGGTCCTTGTTGGTCATATTGACATCCACTCCCTTCACCCTCAGAATCCGAGGTGTCGGAGAATGTTTGTACCCGACGTGGACGGGAATTGTCGTCAATAGGATATTGATTTTGTTTGTAGAAGTTTTCTGCCAAATAGGGGTAGGTTTTTTCCCGAGAATTGTACCGAATATCTTTATTTAGTTTGTCTGTTTTACGTTTAATTAAATATTCAGTGAATAACGCCAATTCTCTATCTGCTTCTTCCAATTTTTTCTTAGCTTCGTCTAAGGCATTATTTTTACGTAGTTTTTCCTCTAGCTCTGCCAATTCATTTTTTAGAGATGCCACTAACTCCTTAGCGGTCTCTACAATGAGAATCATTAGGTCACGGGAACATCTATTGGCAATTTGTGTCCATTTTTCTAAAAATTGTCTAATATGGACAAAAAGGCCTGGGATATTGCGAATCCTCAAGCCTTGAGGAATTACTCCTGCTCTTAGATATTCGAGCATGAACTCACCATGAGCTTCCATACGTTTCAATTTCTTTTTAAGGGTGATGAGTTGATTCACTTCATCATTCCCTCTAAAGGTAGGATTGGATATATTACCAAAATTAGTGTTGGAACCCACTAGTGCTGCGAATTCTTCATCAGTAAACCCAAATGTTTTGAGTTGGTCCATGTTGTGAAAGTGAAAGAATAGTAGTGCAAAGGGGAAAGGAAAAATAATTAGAGAAATACTAATAAGGTGCAAAGCTAATACACAGAGAGTTAAATAATCATAAACATAAAGAATATACAGTATGGACGATACAATTGAACAGCCCCACACAGACAAGCTGTGGGTAAATCGATTGAGAAAACAATGGGACCCCCTGCAGAGAACACTAAATCCTAGGGCAGGGAAAATGCATTTGAGAACAAAAGACCTAGGCAATTAACTGGTCATACATTAACCTTTGTTAGACACATTGATAAGAACATTGACTCAGTGTACACAAACATTTATATTAAAAACTTCATTTTATTAATATAAGTTCATAATAAAAAAGGTTGTGAAACTAATGGGACATACTTTACTTAACAACATAAAGAAAAACATTAATATATTTATATACAAACAAATATAGAACAATACAGTACAAATAATTTCTAACATACAGAGACTTAGACAGAATTATAATCTGTTTGTTTCTAGTTGAAACATAGTGGCTAGACAAGTTCTTTATTTCGCCACGCGCGTCTCGGCGTCCTAAGCGCCTTCTTCAGGACAGCCACAATTTCCTAAACAGACAAAAAAAATCATATATATATAAAATTACAAACATACAGTGTACACTGAGTCTGAATACCATGTGTTTTAATAAAAAATTTGCTGAATAGCATACAATAGTAAAAAACAAGTTAATCTCTGTGTAGATTTTTAAAAGAACCATAAAAGAAGATGGTGTAGAAGAGGGTTAGAACAATAGTGAAAAAAGTAACATAGATGTGATTCGCCTAATGAAATGATACAGAAAAAGACCCTACATCCCCACCAGAAAAGAAAGACAACTGGAAACCAAGATAGTTATAGTACCAAGTCTTTACAAAAGTTCGTAATAAATGCAAGTAGTCACAGGAGGTAACAGAAAACCATGGGCCCAACAGATGAGAGAAGCATACCTAGATTGGTATATGGATGGGTATATGGATGGGACCAAAATGGATGTTTGGTACCACCAGAGGTGATTAAAATACCTATGATAAAAGGAAAAGAAAGTAACAAGGACGGGATAAGTCATTGTCACTAAAGCAATGTATAAATGTTTGATCTAACTAATTGAATTGCACTTACCTATATGCAAGGCAATTGAAAGCCACGTTGTTGGTGGAGTCAGGGCTTCTCTATATTATGATTTTATGTAAAGGAAACAAAAAGGAAAGAACAGATATATAGTGGAAATTATATATAGTTTGTAAACTAAATAGTTTTATTCCCAACTGGGGACTTACAGTAAGGATTACCTAAAAACAATGTATATCTGTGATCCTTCTATAGATCAGTATACGGAGCACTGGTACTTAAAACCCAAACTTTCAGGGGCAGGACCGTCAAAACTGGTGTGTCTGTGAAGTTCGTAAATCAGAAACCTACAGATTAGAAAAACGGCATTACACAATGAGGCTATAAAATTGTAGGGGTAAATTTAGTAGTATAGGTCTATGTGGGCGTGTTACCTTTCTTTTGTCTAGGCTTGGAAAACAGTCCTGGGTATGGTGAGAATCTTAGAACCGTACGGTCATCTCAAGAAGTAAGAGAAGGATCACTGTAAAGATGGAAAAATATTTAAGGTGCGCTCAGAACTGTGTACAAACACCTGGACATATATGTATAGACACGTGTATGGCTGCATGTTGGTTCTACCGAAAGAAACAAAAAACAAATGATGGGTTTATCTGCTAGTATAGCAAAAATGGCAGCATTAAATCTAAAAGTCAAGTTATGTTACCATAATGAGGGTAACTTTCAGCAATCGTGCTGTAGACATGTGAATTTTGCTTAGCAGGGTATCTGAGCGCCGTAACAAGGTGAAAGGGTGTCGATCTGCGAATTGATCGCTCAAATGGCTGCATATATTCAGGTGGACTACGTGAGGTATCTAAATATGGTCAACAAACTCAAAAAGGAGCGCTCAAATTGGCTGCATAGAAGTTTGGCGGACTACGCAGAAAATCTAGGCGTCGTAAACTAATAAAGGGATATAAATCTCTGAATATAGCGTTAAGAATGACGGCTACTGCTCGCGATATAGATGGAAGCAAGCCTGCGAAGTGTAAATATAGCGAGGCGGCTAGCAGGCGACCAACCGTTAATTCCGGAATAGATATTCTTTTATTGTTAAATTAATTCTCTAGAAACCGGGAAAGTAAATTCTATTTATAGGTGTCCGGCTAAAAGCAGCGAAAGAGGACCGTATTAAAACAACAAACATAGTCTCTTGTTACTTACTTGGAGAACGAAAAGTTTTCCGCCGAGCGGCCGTACGTCCGGTGATTGCCAAATAACAAGTGAGTAGTTGAGCATTTAAAAGGCCGAAACCACGTACAGATCCGGCGCGTCTCGCGATATTCAAAGAACGCGATGACGTCATACGTAGGATGATCATAAGTAAAGGAGAATTGCGATGGAAATTGAAAACAGACGATGTCATCGCCTAACATGTAAATAAATTTACGATAATAACGTTTGTCGTAGTACCAATAATAAACAGTAAAGACAAACTGTGAGTGAAATTAACTGAAACCTGGGGATGATGTCAAGAACGAATATTTTGAATAATTCCTGACCCATAAAATTAATAGATAACGACCCACTAGAATGTCATTCAATTAAATGCGAGATGACTGTAACTTCAAATGTAATCGGGGGATGGTGAGCCCCAATAAGGGAAAGGATAAAATGATTGTGTCAATAGTTTAAAATAGAACCGGAAGTCAATTGGCCTCATCCTAAATATACTAGGAATGGTGAGAGACATAAGGAGGTCATAAAATACCCCCGAAAATATCATCAATTGTAGCGGATGGCATTTTCCCAGGGTATCTCAATATTTGGCCCCCGTTTGCATGTGTCCAAAACGAAAATCCAAAAAACTTCACGTTTTTTGCGAACCTCGTCACTTCTTTCGCCTGGTGGGATTTCAATTTTCTCAATAATAAGCCATCTTATGTCATTAGGAGTATGTTTATGTTCTACGAAATGTTTCACTAGTGGGGCATTGACTTTGGATGTGTGTATTGCTGAACGGTGTTCAATATGGCGGACTGGAAGAAGCAGATAGAGAATTGGTGTCATTCACTGAATATTTAATTAAACGTAAAACAGACAAACTAAATAAAGATATTCGGTACAATTCTCGGGAAAAAACCTATCCCTATTATATTGAATCATTATATAGCAATATCCCGCAGCGTGAAGCCATCGATGCGGTCACATGGTTTATCGAAGAATTCAATATATCCTGCCCTAAAAGTTTCCTTCTGAAAAGTCTAGAAATCGTACTTACAGAAAACACTTATGAATTTGGAAACACCTTGTACAAACAGATCAAAGGTGTAAGTATGGGGGCCTCTGTCGCCCCCTCGATTGCCAATATCTACATGGCATTGTTTGAGAATAAGAATATCCACAATGAGATGGCTCCATTCTTCGAATCTGTGACCTACTGGTCTAGATATATTGACGACATTTTTTTCATTTGGACCGATACTCAAGAAAACCTTATCGAGTTTTTAGCGTGGTTAAATTCGTGTGACCAGAACCTCAAGTTTACCTTCCACCATAGTCATAATCAAGTTGAGTTCCTAGACATCATTATTCGTCACAATGAAGGTATTTTAGAAGTGGATTTGTTCGTCAAACCGACTTCACGAAATACATTACTAGAATTTAACAGCTATCACCCACGTGCACAGAAAGAAAGCATACCCTTTGGGCAGTTTCTGCGTTTGCGCAGAAACTGCTCAAACCTGATTGATTTCGACAGACAAGCAATCGCTATGAAGGAGAAATTTGCCTTTAGAGGCTACCCTCATAGACTGATTCGTGAATCTTACAAAAGAGCTAGATTCTATGATAGAGACTCCTATTGACAGGTAAAACACTAGCAACAACTAACCAATTGGTCTGTATTACGAAACACTCTACATTAAATGAAAAAGTAAGACAGATCATTAATTCAAACTGGCATATTTTAAATAGTGATCCCGAAGAACAAAATAAACTACCGAAGCCCATGTTTGCACACCGTCGCAACAAGAATCTAAAAGACATTGTCACAAGATCTAGATATGTGGAAGGCACCGCATTTATCCAAAAAACCATTGATGGAACACTCCCTATAAAAGGAACTTTCAAATGTTCTAAATGTAAGTCTTGTGAAACTGCCGTGGAGGGAGATACTTTCACCCTCAATGGCTACCAGATCTCATTTAGGAAAATGTTTAATTGCAAGACCAAAAATTTGATATATCTTCTACTATGCCCATGTGGCATGGGCTATGTGGGGGAGACTTCGCGGGCGTTCCACGTCCGCCATACTGAACACTGTTCAGCAATACACACATCCAAAGTCAATGCCCCACTAGTGAAACATTTCGTAGAACATAAACATACTCCTAATGACATAAGATGGCTTATTATTGAGAAAATTGAAATCCCCCAAGGCGAAAGAAGTGACGAGGTTCGCAAAAAACGTGAAGTTTTTGGATTTTCGTTTTGGACACATGCAAACGGGGCTAAATATTGAGATACCCTGGGAAAATGCCATCCGCTACAATTGATGATATTTTCGGGGTATTTTATGACCTCCTTATGTCTCTCACCATTCCTAGTATATTTAGGTTGAGCCCAATTCACTTCCGGTTCTATTTTAAACTATTGACACAATCATTTTATCCTTTCCCTTATTGGGGCTCACCATCCCCCGATTACAATTGAAGTTACAGTCATCTCGCATTTAATTGAATGACATTCTAGTGGGTCGTTATCTATTAATTTTATGGGTCAGGAATTATTCCAAATATTCGTTCTTGACATCATCCCCAGGTTTCAGTTAATTTCACTCACAGTTTGTCTTTACTGTTTATTATTGGTACTACGACAAACGTTATTATCGTAAATTTATTTACATGTTACGCGATGACATCGTCTGTTTTCAATTTCCATCGCAATTCTCCTTTACTTATGATCATCCTACATATGACGTCATCGCGTTCTTTGAATATCGCGAGACGCGCCGGATCTGTACGTGGTTTCGGCCTTTTAAATGCTCAACTACTCACTTGTTATTTGGCAATCACCGGACGTACGGCCGCTCGGCGGAAAACTTTTCGTTCTCCAAGTAAGTAACAAGAGACAATGTTTGTTGTTTTAATACGGTCCTCTTTCGCTGCTTTTAGCCGGACACCTATAAATAGAATTTACTTTCCCGGTTTCTAGAGAATTAATTTAACAATAAAAGAATATCTTTTCCGGAATTAACGGTTGGTCGCCTGCTAGCCGCCTCGCTATATTTACACTTCGCAGGCTTGCTTCCATCTATATCGCGAGCAGTAGCCGTCATTCTTAACGCTATATTCAGAGATTTATATCCCTTTATTAGTTTACGACGCCTAGATTTTCTGCGTAGTCCGCCAAACTTCTATGCAGCCAATTTGAGCGCTCCATTTTGAGTTTGTTGACCACATTTAGATACCTCACGTAGTCCACCTGAATATATGCAGCCATTTGAGCGATCAATTCACAGATCGACACCCTTTCACCTTGTTACGGCGCTCAGATACCCTGCTAAGCAAAATTCACATGTCTACAGCACGATTGCTGAAAGTTACCCTCATTATGGTAACATAACTTGACTTTTAGATTTAAGGCTGCCATTTTTGGTATACTAGCAGATAAACCCATCATTTGTTTTTTGTTTCTTTCGGTAGAACCAACATGCAGCCATACACGTGTCTATACATGTATGTCCAGGTGTTTGTACACAGTTCTGAGCGCACCTTAAATATTTTTCCATCTTTACAGTGATCCTTCTCTTACTTCTTGAGATGACCGTACGGTTCTAAGATTCTCACCATACCCAGGACTGTTTTCCAAGCCTAGACAAAAGAAAGGTAACACGCCCATATAGACCTATACTACTAAATTTACCCCTACAATTTTATAGCCTCATTGTGTAATGCCGTTTTTCTAATCTGTAGGTTTCTGATTTACGAACTTCACAGACACACCAGTTTTGACGGTCCTGCCCCTGCAAGTTTGGGTTTTAAGTACCAGTGCTCCGTATACTGATCTATAGAAGGATCACAGATATACATTGTTTTTAGGTAATCCTTACTGTAAGTCCCCAGTTGGGAATAAAACTATTTAGTTTACAAACTATATATAATTTCCACTATATATCTGTTCTTTCCTTTTTGTTTCCTTTACATAAAATCATAATATAGAGAAGCCCTGACTCCACCAACAACGTGGCTTTCAATTGCCTTGCATATAGGTAAGTGCAATTCAATTAGTTAGATCAAACATTTATACATTGCTTTAGTGACAATGACTTATCCCGTCCTTGTTACTTTCTTTTCCTTTTATCATAGGTATTTTAATCACCTCTGGTGGTACCAAACATCCATTTTGGTCCCATCCATATACCCATCCATATACCAATCTAGGTATGCTTCTCTCATCTGTTGGGCCCATGGTTTTCTGTTACCTCCTGTGACTACTTGCATTTATTACGAACTTTTGTAAAGACTTGGTACTATAACTATCTTGGTTTCCAGTTGTCTTTCTTTTCTGGTGGGGATGTAGGGTCTTTTTCTGTATCATTTCATTAGGCGAATCACATCTATGTTACTTTTTTCACTATTGTTCTAACCCTCTTCTACACCATCTTCTTTTATGGTTCTTTTAAAAATCTACACAGAGATTAACTTGTTTTTTACTATTGTATGCTATTCAGCAAACTTTTTATTAAAACACATGGTATTCAGACTCAGTGTACACTGTATGTTTGTAATTTTAGATATATGTGATTTTTTTTGTCTGTTTAGGAAATTGTGGCTGTCCTGAAGAAGGCGCTTAGCACGCCGAAACGCGCTAGAGAAATAAAGAACTTGTCTAGCCACTATGTTTCAACTAGAAACAAACAGTTTATAATTCTGTCTAAGTCTCTGTATGTTAGAAATTATTTGTACTGTATTGTTCTATATTTGTTTGTATATAAATATATTAATGTTTTTCTTTATGTTGTTAAGTAAAGTATGTCCCATTAGTTTCACAACCTTTTTTATTATGAACTTATATTAATAAAATGAAGTTTTTAATATAAATGTTTGTGAACACTGAGTCAATGTTCTTATCAATGTGTCTAACAAAGGTTAATGTATGACCAGTTAATTGCCTAGGTCTTTTGTTCTCAAATGCATTTTCCCTGCCCTAGGATTTAGTGTTCTCTGCAGGGGATCCCATTGTTTTCTCAATCGATTTACCCACAGCTTGTCTGTGTGGGGCTGTTCAATTGTATCGTCCATACTGTATATTCTTTATGTTTATGATTATTTAACTCTCTGTGTATTAGCTTTGCACCTTATTAGTATTTCTCTAATTATTTTTCCTTTCCCCTTTGCACTACTATTCTTTCACTTTCACAACATGGACCAACTCAAAACATTTGGGTTTACTGATGAAGAATTCGCAGCACTAGTGGGTTCCAACACTAATTTTGGTAATATATCCAATCCTACCTTTAGAGGGAATGATGAAGTGAATCAACTCATCACCCTTAAAAAGAAATTGAAACGTATGGAAGCTCATGGTGAGTTCATGCTCGAATATCTAAGAGCAGGAGTAATTCCTCAAGGCTTGAGGATTCGCAATATCCCAGGCCTTTTTGTCCATATTAGACAATTTTTAGAAAAATGGACACAAATTGCCAATAGATGTTCCCGTGACCTAATGATTCTCGTTGTAGAGACCGCTAAGGAGTTAGTGGCATCTCTAAAAAATTAATTGGCAGAGCTAGAGGAAAAACTACGTAAAAATAATGCCTTAGACGAAGCTAAGAAAAAATTGGAAGAAGCAGATAGAGAATTGGCGTCATTCACTGAATATTTAATTAAACGTAAAACAGACAAACTAAATAAAGATATTCGGTACAATTCTCGGGAAAAAACCTATCCCTATTTGGCAGAAAACTTCTATAAACAAAATCAATATCCTATTGACGACAATTCCCATCCACGTCGGGTACAAACATTCTCCGACACCTCGGATTCTGAGGGTGAAGGGAGTGGATGTCAATATGACCAACAAGGACCTCGTAAAACCTATGAATCTAACCATGGTAATATGCAACCTTTTTTAGGTCAGCGTGGAGTTCGCAGGGGCCGACAAAAAGTCAGGTTCCAACCACAATTTCGAGGCAATTACCAAATGCCATTTTACCAGCCCAACAACCAACAATTGTTGGAGACACGCAACGGCCAATATTGGAGGAAATAAACAAGATACCCATCTTTAACTTGTCTTCCACCACTCTAGACACATCATGTACCACGTTGTTATCTAAAGGCCTTTCATATGTACCACATGCCAAAGCCAATGTATTTGAACTATACCAAGATATCGTATCTTTCTTTCGAAAGATCAGATTAAAAAAAAAATTTGCTGACAAAGAAGCAACCATTGACGCAGTCCAGAATGTCTCGGGTTTAACGAACCCTTCGATGTTTACACCTACTCTAGACCAACTGGGCCCAGTGGTTGAAGTATTTGAACATACAGTGCTTAATCGCTTAGAGAAAGCTACTAAATACATACCTAAACCAGTGTACAATTTGAATAAAGAAAAACACCTTTCTCTACAAAAGATCGCGCTAGACAAAAAACTCACTGTAAAATGTTGCGATAAAGGTGGCGGCATTGTGGTCCTTGACACATCCACATATGAACTTAAAATGAAAGCCCTTTTGAGTGATCAAAACTTCTATACTAAAGTTATACGCGACCCTACAAATAAAGTTGCATCTAAAATCCATCACATTACCACTCACGCTTTATGTCAAGGTGAAATTTAAGATAAAGAATTTGCTTTTCTGAATTGCAATGAACCCAAGATGCCTTGTATCTATGGGATCCCTAAAATTCACAAGGATGTTTTAGATCCTCCTTATCGTCCAATCGTTTCCACCATTGGATCCATCACGGAACCTCTCTCTAAATACACTGACAAAATATTAAGACCACATGTCGCAAAAATTCCATCTTATATTATGGACACCAGAGCCATAATTAATAAAGTAGAGAATCTCCTTTTAATCATTGTCAGCACACATTAGTGACTCTTGATATTGAATCATTGTATAGCAATATCCCGCAGCGTGAAGCCATCGATGCGGTCACATGGTTTATCGAAGAATTCAATATATCCTGCCCTAAAAGTTTCCTTCTGAAAAGTCTAGAAATCGTACTTACAGAAAACACTTTTGAATTTGGAAACACCTTGTACAAACAGATCAAAGGTGTAAGTATGGGGGCCTCTGTCGCCCCCTCGATTGCCAATATCTACATGGCATTGTTTGAGAATAAGAATATCCACAATGAGATGGCTCCATTCTTCGAATCTGTGACCTACTGGTCTAGATATATTGACGACATTTTTTTCATTTGGACCGATACTCAAGAAAACCTTATCGAGTTTTTAGCGTGGTTAAATTCGTGTGACCAGAACCTCAAGTTTACCTTCCACCATAGTCATAATCAAGTTGAGTTCCTAGACATCATTATTCGTCACAATGAAGGTATTTTAGAAGTGGATTTGTTCGTCAAACCGACTTCACGAAATACATTACTAGAATTTAACAGCTATCACCCACGTGCACAGAAAGAAAGCATACCCTTTGGGCAGTTTCTGCGTTTGCGCAGAAACTGCTCAAACCTGATTGATTTCGACAGACAAGCAATCGCTATGAAGGAGAAATTTGCCTTTAGAGGCTACCCTCATAGACTGATTCGTGAATCTTACAAAAGAGCTAGATTCTATGATAGAGACTCCTATTGACAGGTAAAACACTAGCAACAACTAACCAATTGGTCTGTATTACGAAACACTCTACATTAAATGAAAAAGTAAGACAGATCATTAATTCAAACTGGCATATTTTAAATAGTGATCCCGAAGAACAAAATAAACTACCGAAGCCCATGTTTGCACACCGTCGCAACAAGAATCTAAAAGACATTGTCACAAGATCTAGATATGTGGAAGGCACCGCATTTATCCAAAAAACCATTGATGGAACACTCCCTATAAAGGGAACTTTCAAATGTTCTAAATGTAAGTCTTGTGAAACTGCCGTGGAGGGAGATACTTTCACCCTCAATGGCTACCAGATCTCATTTAGGAAAATGTTTAATTGCAAGACCAAAAATTTGATATATCTTCTACTATGCCCATGTGGCATGGGCTATGTGGGGGAGACTTCGCGGGCGTTCCACGTCCGCCATACTGAACACTGTTCAGCAATACACACATCCAAAGTCAATGCCCCACTAGTGAAACATTTCGTAGAACATAAACATACTCCTAATGACATAAGATGGCTTATTATTGAGAAAATTGAAATCCCCCAAGGCGAAAGAAGTGACGAGGTTCGCAAAAAACTTGAAGTTTTTTGGATTTTCGTTTTGGACACATGCAAACGGGGGCTAAATATTGAGATACCCTGGGAAAATGCCATCCGCTACAATTGATGATATTTTCGGGTGTATTTTATGACCTCCTTATGTCTCTCACCATTCCTAGTATATTTAGGATGAGGCCAATTCACTTCCGGTTCTATTTTAAACTATTGACACAATCATTTTATCCTTTCCCTTATTGGGGCTCACCATCCCCCGATTACATTTGAAGTTACAGTCATCTCGCATTTAATTGAATGACATTCTAGTGGGTCGTTATCTATTAATTTTATGGGTCAGGAATTATTCAAAATATTCGTTCTTGACATCATCCCCAGGTTTCAGTTAATTTCACTCACAGTTTGTCTTTACTGTTTATTATTGGTACTACGACAAACGTTATTATCGTAAATTTATTTACATGTTAGGCGATGACATCGTCTGTTTTCAATTTCCATCGCAATTCTCCTTTACTTATGATCATCCTACGTATGAGGTCATCGCGTTCTTTGAATATCGCGAGACGCGCCGGATCTGCACGTGGTTTCGGCCTTTTAAATGCTCAACTACTCACTTGTTATTTGGCAATCACCGGACGTACGGCCGCTCGGCGGAAAACTTTTCGTTCTCCAAGTAAGTAACAAGAGACTATGTTTGTTGTTTTAATACGGTCCTCTTTCGCTGCTTTTAGCCGGACACCTATAAATAGAATTTACTTTCCCGGTTTCTAGAGAATTAATTTAACAATAAAAGAATATCTATTCCGGAATTAACGGTTGGTCGCCTGCTAGCCGCCTCGCTATATTTACACTTCGCAGGCTTGCTTCCATCTATATCGCGAGCAGTAGCTGTCATTCTTAACGCTATATTCAGAGATTTATATCCCTTTATTAGTTTACGACGCCTAGATTTTCTGCGTAGTCCGCCAAACTTCTATGCAGCCAATTTGAGCGCTCCATTTTGAGTTTGTGGACCACATTTAGATACCTCACGTAGTCCACCTGAATATATGCAGCCATTTGAGCGATCAATTCACAGATCGACACCCTTTCACCTTGTTACGGCGCTCAGATACCCTGCTAAGCAAAATTCACATGTCTACAGCACGATTGCTGAAAGTTACCCTCATTATGGTAACATAACTTGACTTTTAGATTTAATGCTGCCATTTTTGGTATACTAGCAGATAAACCCATCATTTGTTTTTTGTTTCTTTCGGTAGAACCAACATGCAGCCATACACGTGTCTATACATATATGTCCAGGTGTTTGTACACAGTTCTGAGCGCACCTTAAATATTTTTCCATCTTTACAGTGATCCTTCTCTTACTTCTTGAGATGACCGTACGGTTCTAAGATTCTCACCATACCCAGGACTGTTTTCCAAGCCTAGACAAAAGAAAGGTAACACGCCCATATAGACCTATACTACTAAATTTACCCCTACAATTTTATAGCCTCATTGTGTAATGCCGTTTTTCTAATCTGTAGGTTTCTGATTTACGAACTTCACAGACACACCAGTTTTGACGGTCCTGCCCCTGCAAGTTTGGGTTTTAAGTACCAGTGCTCCGTATACTGATCTATAGAAGGATCACAGATATACATTGTTTTTAGGTAATCCTTACTGTAAGTCCCCAGTTGGGAATAAAACTATTTAGTTTACAAACTATATATAATTTCCACTATATATCTGTTCTTTCCTTTTTTGTTTCCTTTACATAAAATCATAATATAGAGAAGCCCTGACTCCACCAACAACGTGGCTTTCAATTGCCTTGCATATAGGTAAGTGCAATTCAATTAGTTAGATCAAACATGTATACATTGCTTTAGTGACAATGACTTATCCCGTCCTTGTTACTTTCTTTTCCTTTTATCATAGGTATTTTAATCACCTCTGGTGGTACCAAACATCCATTTTGGTCCCATCCATATACCCATCCATATACCAATCTAGGTATGCTTCTCTCATCTGTTGGGCCCATGGTTTTCTGTTACCTCCTGTGACTACTTGCATTTATTACGAACTTTTGTAAAGACTTGGTACTATAACTATCTTGGTTTCCAGTTGTCTTTCTTTTCTGGTGGGGATGTAGGGTCTTTTTCTGTATCATTTCATTAGGCGAATCACATCTATGTTACTTTTTCACTATTGTTCTAACCCTCTTCTACACCATCTTCTTTTATGGTTCTTTTAAAAATCTACACAGAGATTAACTTGTTTTTTACTATTGTATGCTATTCAGCAAACTTTTTATTAAAACACATGGTATTCAGACTCAGTGTACACTGTATGTTTGTAATTTTATATATATGTGATTTTTTTGTCTGTTTAGGAAATTGTGGCTGTCCTGAAGGCGCTTAGCACGCCGAAACGCGCGTAGAGAAATAAAGAACTTGTCTAGCCACTATGTTTCAACTAGAAACAAACAGTTTATAATTCTGTCTAAGTCTCTGTATGTTAGAAATTATTTGTACTGTATTGTTCTATATTTGTTTGTATATAAATATATTAATGTTTTTCGTTATGTTGTTAAGTAAAGTATGTCCCATTAGTTTCACAACCTTTTTTATTATGAACTTATATTAATAAAATGAAGTTTTTAATATAAATGTTTGTGTACACTGAGTCAATGTTCTTATCAATGTGTCTAACAAAGGTTAATGTATGACCAGTTAATTGCCTAGGTCTTTTGTTCTCAAATAGTATCATCATTGGGTCATCATCACTTGAGGGTTCGGTTCTCCAAGTGATTAAATCCTCCTCCACCAGGAGGGAGACGGTCTGAGTAGTGGCAGTCATGAAAAGTGATTTAAAAATATCTCCTACAGACAGGCAGACACTGCACGCCACAACTGGGCAAGCCCCATGGCATCTCCTAATGGGACGAGTCATTCAGGATTCTATCCCTCATCATCCAGCGTGGACCCCTGATCCTCTTGATGGCAGTAAGATTTTGGCGAAAAGACAGGCCACCAATGCCTGGGCCAGCCAGGGCCGGCGGGCCAACCAAGGGGTCTCCCCTCATGGTTGGGGTTCTAGTGTTGGTGAAGGACAGGAACCCCGGAAGTAAGTGTAGACTGCTGTTTGAGCTTCACCCATGGACGGTCATGCACATGCGAGGTACCAGAGTACCTGCCCGAAGGGACGGAGAAGAAGTCCCCAGGAACGTCTCCCACTTCAAGTGGTTTCATTCGGCGCTACATCCTATTGAGGAATCAGATGACACGGAAGAGTCCATGCGAGAGTGAAGAGATCCCAGCACCTCAGAATACGGCACCTGCTGTTCCTGAACAGGTGGCTACAGGTAGTGCTGAGCCTCCCACCGATGCAGCCCCAGCGAGAGAAGAGAGGCAAGAGTCTCCTGACAAGTTGGTAAGCGGAGATACCCGCACCAGGTACGAGCTTCGAAGTAACCCTGTCCCCTCGATCTGACTGAGGGATCAGGTGGTATACCCCATGGCCTGACAAGGTAAAGACAATTTCTGTGTATAATATTCAGGCGCTGGCGAGGCCCTATACCGTTAGTATTGAATGACATTGTTAAAATGTTTGGGACATTATTCTCATTTTTTTGTATTTAGCTGTCTGAGCATTAATCTGTTTCTGAAGGCTTGCACTGTTGTCCACACTATGTTCCTTTTGTACAAGTTCTAAATACATGGTTGCTTCCGGTGTGCTCTGCCTGTTGATAGACTTTACTTTTATAAAGTGTATTTTAGATTCTAATACCTGTAAACAAGGAATATTATAGTGTTTACAGAGGAGTCTTCTCTACAGTGTATAAATGAAACATTGACTGCTGTAATCTAACCTAAACTGAATAACAACCTTGGTTTGTACATTTTGTAAGACACTGTTCTAAGTGTTGGAAACATTTTTGACAATTCATTGCCACTATTAATCCTTTGAGATCTGTGCTTGCTGTCTGAAGCCTGAAAGACCTTTGTAAGCGGAGGGATGCTGCGGTTCCCTGAAGTATGAGCATCCACCTCTCTGTAACTGTAGGGAAGCATATGCAGGCAGATGCCTGGCCGTGTAAGAACTCAGTAGCGAGAGGGGATCACTTTGCAGTCAGATTACAAAGACTGTAAGATCTTTTTTTTTTTAACTCTAGGGAACAGCTTTGCTGTCAGAAACATGAGTCTGTGTGATCTGTGAATAGTTCTAGCATCACAGTATGAGACTTTAGTCTGTAAGATCTATGAAGCTTAAGGGATGGCTTGAGTGCCTGAACCCAAAGCCTGTGTGTGGTGCATAAACTGAAGAACATTTTTTTTCTGTCCAAACTGAAGCCTTAGAGTGAACTACATAATCTGAGGGATGGCTGCACTGTGAGGTACCTGAGCCTGTAAGATTTATTTCTGTAACCTGAAAGATAGCTCTATCATAGGCCTGAAACTGTAAGATCTGATTAACTGAGCAATAGCTCTGCTGTCAGAAAATCGCACCTGTAGAACCTGTTAACAATAGGCACAGCTTTGTATTAGATGCATTGCCTGCACAATATTTTTAGTTATTTATTTTTTTGTAAATATTCTTTCTCAGAACTGGGTGGCGAGATACGAGAGGATGGCCTTGGTTGTGCTATGCTTTGCTTTCTGTTCGCCGGGTGCTTTGGGCGTTTCGAGTACAGGCTGGGCGGTTGGTGTGGTTCGTTGCAGGCTCACTTCCATGTTGTTCCGTCCAGTCCCACACTTCTTTGGGTTCTGTGAAGAAGAGTGAGGTATTGCTGGTGATGATCTTGAGCCTGGCGGGAAAAAGTAAGGAGTACTGCACCCCCTGTTGGCGTGGACGCCGCTTGACCTCAAAGAAGGAGGAACTCTGGCGCTGGACAGTGCGAGTATAGTCAGGGAACAGCATTATGTTCTTGCCTTCCACTCGGAGGGGGGTCGCCTGCCGGGCGGCACGTAGTATCGTACCCCTGGCCTTGTAGTGGAGTAGCTTCGCCAGAATTAGGCGTGGTGGGGAGCCGGGGGGGGGGGCTAGCCGGGACATGGTGCGCACTCTCAATGAGAAGAAGGGGGTGAACTCAGAGTTTGGGGTGAAGGTCTTAATCCAGATCTCCAGGTAGGCGAAGAGGTCGGAGCCCTCAATTTCCTCCAGCAGACCCAGTAGTCGAATGTTGCTTCTATCAGAGCGCCCCTCCAGGTCGTCCGCTCTGCCTTTCAGGTGTGTGACCCGGCTTTGGAGATCTCGAATTGCATTGTGATTGTCTTTTGCAAGGGACTGCAGAGCAGACAAACCCTTCTCGCTGTCTGTGACTTCGTCAACAAGCTTGCGGTGGTCGTCTCATTGGAGGTTGATGTCAGTGGCTCAGGAGTAAATCTAGCCTCCATGGTGACCCGCCAGTGTTCAATGGCTGCTAATTTATTTATTTATAAATTTGTAGAGCGCACAGCTACCCCCAACGGAGGTGTCCCGGTTCTGAGGCAGTCGACTGACGCAGGTACAAGGGATCTAGGAGCTGGTGAAGAGGCAGGTTTTAAGGCACGCTGGAAAGTTGGTTCAGTCTCCGACAGGCGGATGGGGAGTGGCAAGGCGTTCCAGAGTTTCGCGGTCCTGACCGCGAATGCTCCGCCACCTGTCCTCACCTTGCGAAAGGGGGGAATGGCGAGGAGCCGCAGGTGGTTGGAAGTCAAGGCCCGGTTGTGATGGTAATGCTGGAGTCTGCCTCTCAGGTACGCCGGGCCCAGTCCCCTGGTGGCTCTGAACGCCAGGGTGAGTGCCTTGAATTCTATGCGCCTGATGACAGGCAGTCAGTGAAGATTTCTCAGGTGGGGAGTGATTGAGTGGCGAAAGGGTGTCTTGCAAATCAATCTGGCTGCAGCGTTCTGAATTATTTGCAGTCTACGGGTCAGATAGGCAGGAAGTCCCAGATAGAGACTGTTAGTGAAGTCCAAGTGAGATGTTATTAGGGCGTGGACCACTGTTCTTCTTCACTCCAGAGGGATGAAGTGGAGGAATTTCCTCAGGGTACGTAGCTTCCCAAAACATGAGGAAGAGACTTGCCTAATCTGAGATTTACAGGAGAGCTCGTTGTCAAATCTGAACCCCAAGTTTCTTACTGAGTCAACAGGCTCAGGAGGGGGATTCAGCTTCTGTGGCCACCAGAGCGCGGCGGGAGGTGGGGACTTCGGGTTGACGAAGAGTACCTCAGTTTTATCTGAGTTGAGCTTGAAACAGTTTTGGGTCATCCAAGCTGAGATGTGACTCAGACACCTTCTAAAGTTGGCAAATGCAGCCTCCGACTGATCCTTAAAGGAGAACGCCAGTTGGGTGTCATCCGCATAGGAGATCACCCTCACTCGCAGGATTCAACCAGAGCAGCAAGTGGCGAGAGGTAGGCGTTAAAAGGGAGAGGACTCAATGCGGATCACTGGGGAACCCCACAAATCAGGGGTTTCTGGGATGAGATTGGGGAGCAGAGAAAGACTTGTTGTGACCGGTTCTCCAGGAAGGACCGGATCCAGGTCAGGGCCGTGCCCTGAATTCCCTGGCATTTTAATCTCTCCAGGAGAATGGAGTGGGCTACCATGTTGAAGGCCGCGGACAGATCAAGTAGCACAAGCATAGCTGCATTGCCTTGGTCGATAGTCTCGCGGACACTCTCGGACACTTCTAGGAGGGCAGTTTCCGTGCGGTAGCCCGCTCTGAAGCCAGATTGGGAGTCATGGAATTGGTTTTTGGATTCCCAATATTCAGATAGTTGACCCTGGACTACTTGTTCAAGAATTTTTGCAGGTGCCGGAAGAAGGGAGATGGGTCTGAAGTTTTTATATTCTGCGGGGTCAGCATCTGGTTTCTTGAGGATAGGCAGGAGGTAGGCCTGTTTCCACACTGCTGGGAAGATTCCTGAACTCAGAGAAGTGTTCAAAATCTAGTTTTGGAGACTCTGTCCAACTTGTCAGATGCTGAAGGGGCCAGCTTGTCTCCTTCCCGCAGAGCGCCGGGGCCCACGGGGGGTGGTGGGGGGGGGGGCACGGGGTCAAAGGCTGGGCCGTGGCAGGGGACCTCAGTCTGCCCATGTCGGCAGGGCACTTCGACACACCACTCCTGTGCCCGATGGCACTATAGCGGCACTTCCCACCAGCTGGAGGCCGCCCGCATGTAACTAAAGCACCATAGTTAGTTCAGTATTCCTGAGGAGAAGCTTTTAATGCAGGAAGGCACAATGGATCGTGATGCCGGGGCATTACCCGAGGTATGGATCAGCAAAGTGGGCTCAGTGTCTCCTTACCGTAGAGGTGTCCTGGTCCGCAGGTGTCTGTCCAGGTAGGCCCAGAGCCACTCCTTTGGGTCAATGGCGCCGCGCAGGGTATAGGCCCACCATTGATGTCGCTGGTGTCCGGGCCCCTACCACAAGCCGCATGGTCCCCGGAGGGCTGAATCCAGGAACGCGTGTGAGGGCAGTCGCAGATATCATATTCCGCAAGTCACCTCTCCGGCCTAAACAGGGCAGTGTTAGGCCCCCTCGCTGGCCGCATCCAGTGTCCCTCCTCCATCAATCTTTCCAAGGGGGAAGCCTCCATGCAAAGGTGTGGACCAAGACTCCTGGGGGTTTAGGCGCAGGGATCCCAGTATAGCTGTGCGTCTATGCCGACCCCCGGTAGAGTGGATGCCAATTAATGTGAGATACCCGTGTGGGCCACCGATACAGTTCACCACGCGAGCTCAATCACTGGCTCGGGCCGGACTGCAGAACAGGGGGACGGGGATCTCCAGTCTTTTGCACTCCCTGTAGATGGGCCTACCTGCCGTATGGATGCCTGTCTTCCAGGTGGCCCTCAACTTCTTTCTCTGCAGCGGGGGCCAGTTTCACAGTGGCGAGGTGGCAGGGACTCTACTGACAGGGCGGGTGTAGGCAGGGCTCCTGCGCACGTAGCAGATCTTGGCCCAGGGCCGCCGGTACCCAGTGCTGGCAAGTCTAAGAAGGGTGCTCCTCTGGCGCATCAACCATGAGCGCCGGACTTCCCGTCAGGCTTTTGCTGCTTAAATGGCCAAGCTCGCGGAGGCGCAGCAGTGTCCCCAGCGGGGCGTCATATGTGCAGGGGGGCCGGGTGAGGTGGCCATCCTGACCCCCTCCTCAATCTCCTCTTGCCCCCCCCCAGGTGTCCCCGCCAGCAGCACGGGAACGCAGCCACACAGCAATTTGCCAGGACTCACTCACCAGGCCCAGGCCCCACAGCATGCGCTCATCGATCAGGGTGCCAGAGGCCAACACTCCATCACTGTGGGTGTCGGGCCGGCATGCAGGGGGACCCCGGAATCAGCTCCACAAGCGCCGCACTCACCCGGCTGGGTCTGCTAGTTGCACAGCCCACCCCAGGAGATCGGGGGTCGCCATCTTGTGCTCAGTCAGCATGCGTGGTGAAATGTGGGTTACCCCTCTCAGCATGGGGCAGCCCCCCCGATCAAAGTTAGGGCATGGGTTAGTGCCGATCGTCGGGTGCTCCTGCGGAGCTCTAAGGGGTTGCTCCCACCATCTTGGCTGGATTGGTCACGCCCCCAATATTTATTTAAAGTAGGGCTTTCTAAAGCATGAAAACAAAAAGCAGGTTGTCTTCTGGCCACTCTGCAGAGCTTGCTGTGTGGATCAAGTTTGCATCTTATGATGTCATGCTAAATCAGAACCGTCAATAGTTTCATGCATCTTGTCAGAATAATGTTGTTAAAAGAGAATCTTGGATCATGTAGTGGGGCTTGGGTCCTTCCTCTCTAGGGCGCAATAGGTGATCATGGTGGAGGTGCCTTGAGTGGCAAAGGCCTCTTTGTATGTATAACCTCCTAAGATATAACTTTGCTGGTGAAAGTTTGGACCTGGGAGTTCTTTGCAACCTGATGGATAACTCTTCTGACAGAATTCTATGACCTGTGTATGTGTTTGCTTAGCAAAGTTAGAGCTTACAATATCTGTGTTACCTCTTGGATAGCTATGATGTATGAGGCACAAGCTTTTAAGATCTCTGTACCTTGAGGTTTAGCTCTACTTGGGATATAGCCTTCTGCCAGGTAGCTACCATTTATGATCTCTGCAACCTGATGCATAGTGCTGCTGTCATTGGCCTGAGCCTGTAAGATCTCGGTAAATTGAGGGACAGATTTTTTGTGCGATGTCCAAGCCCTGGAGAATTTTTATAACCTGGAGGATAGATAAGAACTCAGTAACCTGATTGATAATTCAGTTCTTATTGGTCTAAGGAAGTAATATCTGTGTGCCCTGAGATAGCTTCTCCGTGAGGTTCCTAAGCATGTAATACTGATGCATCCTATGGGATTGATCTGTTGGACGATACCCGAACCAGGGAGATCTGTGTAATATGGTATTTCACTGCTGCCTGAAGTCTCCGTCTATACAGTTTCTTTCACATGGGGGATTACTCTGAGGGCTGAACCTATAAGATCTGTCGCTTGAGCAACTGCTGCTTGAGTGTGTAAGCTCTATAGAATAATTTTACAGTGTGAAGCCTAAACCTGTATTACAATCTGTGGAACAAGAGGGGTTGCACTGCTTTTGAATGCCAAAATAAATAACACTGATGTAAACTGAACGATAGCTCCGTTTCATAAAGCTGCAGTCTTTGTTCTTTAAAATCAGAGCATGTTACAGTGATGTTGACCCCCTGCTAGCTCTACCTGAATAAGGTTTGGAATAGGTTTATGACCTGCATACAGTGCTTATAACATGTTTCCAAAGAGCCTTAATAATCCAGATGTGTCTGTAATGCGTTTACAAAACTACTAAATATCAACTGTTCTTAATATTCATGTTGAGAGATATTTCAATTTTAGCTTCAATATCTATCAACCTGTATTTGTATCCTTTTATGTCAGATGGCTCCTGCAACTTGAAGTTCTTATTCACCACCAAAGCATTTTCCTAGGTTTTGGGTCATGAAGATGTGTTTTCTACTACTCACTGAGCCCAAGTGTTCCCAATACGGCTCCCTAAAATAAATCGGTGTCCAGGCCACCATAAATCTTTAAAATTACACTGTATACGAGTCAAGCTGTAGGACTGCTTTTTTGCCATTTTTTTTTCATTACAAATGGCATGTTTATCAGAAATGTACCTTAAAGTTTTAATAGACGTTTAAAACTTCATTTGTAAAAAGCTAGCAGAATTCAACTCAGTTTTAATGATAATGAGAGATTTTTTGTATAAGCACCAGTTTATTGTTTCTAAATTTCTCTGCTGCGCAAGATCACACTATAATTTAGTCTGTAAATATTAGTTGTAAGCTAAATGCCACTTTTAATACAATACGCTTTTCAGAATAAATGACTACATATCACAAAGATTCAGATGCAATTCCTTCTTCAATTGCAGAGGTTGAGGGACCCAGATAAAAGCTTTTTTGTGCTAACTGGGCATTCTTCATTCATATATTGGGCGAAGAACTGCTTCAGAGTAGCTAGATAGCTCACTTACATGAAAACAGACACGCGAGTTAGAGCTTAAACATTAACAGTTCCTGCCAAAGTCGAGGAAGTTTGCCATTTTTTAGAGACTCGATGCAACAAAAGCTACAAGTGCTTTTGCACTTATGGCCGAAGGTCTTAAGACGTTTGCTTGAGCACCCAAGTAAAAAATGTTTGATAATGATAAACTAACTGTAAAAACCTTAAAAATCTTAATTCTGAAGGCATTTAAAGACATGATAAAGGAAATGTATCCTGATGTAGAATGATGATGGTACCTAGTTAAAGTAAGAGAAGTAAAGACTCAATTAAGAAAATTATTGTGTAGATTGTCCCACCAAAGGCGAATGAAATAAAAGAGAAGGTTTGGAGAAGTTATTGTTTTATTAAGTTTCAATATTGTGAATAAACTGGCCTAATGCAACATTTGTCCTTCACAGGTTGGGATCCAAAAAAAAAAAAAAAATCAAGTTGAGGAGACAACTTGTGATGGAGAGAGAATGATCTGCGGGAATGGACAAAACTGCTGTTGAGAATGGCAGCTAAGAAAGAGGACGAGACACAGTTACAGTGACAGTTCCAGAAGTCGTTATTTACATCACATGTTTACAAATGCTCAGCAACTATTTTTTCAATGTGTTAATGGCAATGCAGGTTCGGTTCAATGCGGTCATTAGTAAAGATTGAGAAACAATCTTTGTCCAAGGCCCTTACTAGAATCTTGACTTTCCTTAACATTATCTAGGAAAATCATGCTCATCATGCTTGAGAACAGTTTACCACCCTTGTGAAGGGCCTGAAGATACAGCATACAGGCCAAGAGGGACTAAGGAAAATAAGGATCTCTTAAGGCTATTAAGGCACATGGCTTGGGCAGACGCAGCTCTTCGGTGCTGTACTGCCACCACAGGGTGGATGGTTGAATGCATGGATGTACCCATAGGGTGATACACGGTTTCATAAGGCTGGAAAAGTGCAAGGGGAAGAAGCAGAAGGGGAGGAAAATAAATAATATCCGTGAGTAAAATAAGAATGATTATGATACAAAAGCTGTGGATGAATGAAATGCTTAGAATAGGGAAAAAGCTGTCACCACAGTCATAACTCTCTATTGTACCATTTGCATGAAAGTCCCCGAATTTTAATTGTGTGAGTCTGTTGGGCATGCAGAGCATGACAAGACTCAGCATAGGTAGTGACGGGAAGGCTGGATACATGATGCAAGGAAGAAAAGGAGCAATCAGAATGTCAGAGAGCTGGTACCCCGTTCTGGAGGTTCCACCACCACAGGCCTCTCATCCACCTTCCCTTATTATCCCTACCTAACCAGATGAAAAGGCTCTCCATATCACCAACTCCCAAATGGCGGGTCCCTGGATGAACATTTATGCAGCACCTCTACCGCAAGCAACACAGACCACAGACTTGCAAGTGGACAACCAGCAAGTCAACAGCCGAATCAGACCTCCAGTATCATAGGATTTATAGAGGAGTATCAGATGTTTGCTGCATTAGTCTACTAATCCGCCTTTCATTTACTTTTATGAGCCACATCTCACAACCTGCGGTAGCTTTAACCAACACCAAGTTTTTAATTGCCCCCATTCAACAGGCCAGACTGCTTTTCAGGTAACAATGTTGCCCTACAGCTGTTCAGGAAAGTACAGTATCACTTGTTTGGCTATGATCTGTCCTGGGAACTAAACAGTAGGCTTAAGCCATTTTTGTCTCATAAGAGCTACCCCACACCATTCTGGCCATTTGGCTACAATGCCTTTCTGTATCCTAGTCCTAGGCGCCTTTGAGCTGCACCTGAAACCTCATACCCTTGCTCACTGCAGACGGGAAACAACCTTTACAACGCAGTCATTACATCGCACTACCTTTACATAGCAGTCATTACATCGCAACATCCTTTACATCGCATGTCATTACAACGCAGCCATTACATCGCATGTCACTACAACGCATGTCATTACAATGCATGTCACTACAACGCAGGCATTACATCGCAAGTCATTACAATGCATACGATTACAACGCATAGTACCCTTACACTATCCAATACTTACCCTACTGTTGCACTCACTGGAGTTAGAATAGTAATTTTTACCCCTACACTATCCAACACTTATCTTAAATGCGATGTAATGGTATGCATTGTAATGGTATGCGTTGTAAAGGTATAATGCGATGTAATGGAATGCGTTGTAAAGGTAGTTTCTGAAAATGCGATGTAATGGCATGCGATGTAAAAGTATGCGTTGTAAAGGATGTTGCGATGTAAAAACTGCGTTGTAAAGGCATGCATTGTAAATGTATGCGTTGTAACGTCATACATTCCTGCAGACCTGGGCTCAAGATCCAACTGCAAGAGTCATTAAGGGATAACCATAAGAATCATGAAGCAGCAGCTCCCTTTGAACCTTACTGCCCTTCTAAGTTCTACTTCTAACTACCAATTCCTGAAACATTTCATTTTTAAAACTCTGATAGCGGTAGAGACAGGTTTGGTCACAGAGGCTGTAGTCCAATGCAAGTTCCAAATATGTCCACTTACTTACGTATTACGTTTTCTTGCTGTATTTCTTGCTGTCATTTTGCTTTTATGTATGCACAAACGCACATTTCACTGCCCTCCATAGGTTACCCTGTTTACAAAGGTGCTTATTGCAGAAAGAAATATAATCTACTTGACTGTAGAACACATTTCTGTCTCTGTAGTGCCTCCAAGGAGATAAGCCAATTGCAGGTCTGCAAGCAACACTTTGCATACTGATGTTTGGAGCACTGCAAACCTACAGTCCTCATCACTCAATAAGAATGTAAATTCGACGGGGGCAAGGCAGATGTATTATATTCAGAGAGCGCTAGCAACTATTAGAGTAATCGATATAACCATTTTCAAAGAAGGCTGCAGCCTCCGAGTGCTCGCTGATAAAGTGGGGCATACCACCAACCTAGAACAAAAGACCACTACCATGAGGAATGGGTGGCCAGTGCATCATCCTCGTCATAGACGATTCTGATGTTTAGTGGCTTGCATAGAACAAGAGAGTGAATTATGTTTGTGTCACTTTTATATCACGCTCTAAATATACACGTCTCTAGGTGATCAACCTATTATCTGCGAGAGGGAAAATGTATTTAGGAGCACAATTTCATAGCTGCTCTGATTGTGTACTAAGAAGGTTCAAGCTTGAGTTCTACCAGTAAGGAGTGACTCAAATGAGTACCCAGGGTGGAAAAGTTTTGGTAACCTTGGTGGCCAGACGGAAAGGAGCTGGGAATAGGAGATCTTTATATGAAGACTTTAAGGTTCTGCTAGTAAGTGGGAATCACACCTTTGTAAAAATACTTGAATACTGATCCACGGTAATATTTAGGATAAATATATACTTTCACACTGAATACAATTTTCACTTGCAAACAGTAAGCAGTATTCCCAACACCAGAGGCATGGTCATGCTTCCAAAGCAAGGAACTGTCACTGGCTGAGAAGTGAAAATCTAATTCCAAAATTTAGACAAAATGTTATTATTGGATTTGTAACTGGTAGGATGTATTTTGGGTTAATTTTTTGAATAAGTCATCATTTCCTATTTTTAAATTTTTAGTCAAATGTGTGCACCATCACTTTTTGGGAACCTGAATCTTTCTCCCTGTCTAGCTTTTCTTTTGTTGAGATGCAACGCAACGGGCCTGAATTTCAGCCATAAATCCAAAAAGTCTCATTATAAAAAAGCTCTCGGGGACTAGGAGGTCGGCAAAGATAGATCACCTCAGAGGAGGATAAAGTTGAGGAGACACCAGTGCCAAGAGGAGGATTATCCCCAAGAAGCAGTTTTGCTGGTGTTTTTTTCTAGGGTTCAGGGAAGCGTTTCCTCTTGCAATCAGTCCCCCATCAGAGTTGGGGGCTAGCAAGCTGGAGCTGGCGGACAGAACTTGCTGAAAGGGACTTGAAACGGAAATTGGCCACCCCTGCCTGGGTGGGGGAAAATGCTGCATTAGCTCCACGCACTACAAGAACTGATGCTGGCAGCTAAGGAGTAGTCAATTGCCCCAGTAGCTGTTGAAGAGAAAAGAACAGCCATTTCTCTGGAAGAAGTGGGGTTGCTGGCTGAGGAGTCGAAGTCAGCACCTACCTTGGCTGCTGTGGAGGAACAGACAGCAGAAGCCCTTTCGCTGAAGAAGAAAAAAATGCCCTTGGAGGAGCAGAAGGCCATGTTGGCCCATGAAAGCAACTCACATGACTTGAGCTAATACACTGTATGAGACGGTTAGGCATCAACTTTGTAATGTCTTCCAGACATGCCGAGAACTTGGCAAATTGATTTCCAAAGCTATCTCCACACCACCATCTGCACAACTTGAAACTGCAGATCCAAACCCTGATTAATGTGAAATAATGGACAGATATAGACATAAAAGACACACAGTACAACTAGATCAAATTGGGACTTCACAAATAGGTGTACAGAGGGCCACTAAGAGCCTATTTTAAGCACAGAACTGATTTGCAAGAAAGGTCTGACACCCTTAATGGAGCGGTCACTGACGCATGCTATTAAAGCCAAACAGGACAAGATGATCAACAGTACTGAATACAAAGGATACATCTACAAGGATTAACACAGCAATGTGTTCTATGTCTATCATGCATATAATTAGACCAGTGACATCTAAAATGGTAGCTCCAATGCCATGCCGGGATCGAAAACTCGATTGATGAAAATAAAACGGATCTGTAGTTTATTTGCTACAACCCTACAGAAATGCCTACACCGTAGGAAGGCCGAGGTCCATGTAAGAAGGTGAGGGAAAGTCTCTCTCATAAGGAGGTGTTTGTGATATTTTTGATGTTTAAAAGTTCTGAGCAGGCAGACGACTCACTATGCAACTTCTTAACGTACCACTAAAGCGCAACAGTTGCCTCCCTAGCACTAGGAGTGAAATCAGACCCCGAATGTGTACCTTGAGGAGTACAGCAGTCTTAGCAATATATGCCACCAGGAATATCAACCCCCATAAGTGTATCGGTCTCAGACTCTAGTGGTTAAGGAGCTAAACCACTATGGAAATCAAGAAAGAACGGTATCTTCAACAGAACTGCTGGCTGATTTTGGTCATCTCAATAAGCGCAATGTTCAGCTCCGATCATACAGCTAAAAGTACTTGTTTAACTTAGGAATCAAAGCAATAGTTAGAGGAATGCAAATCAAAGGGGTCAGCGGGCACTGTGGCGCTACCAGGGCACATTCCGTTATCTATCACCTTCTGTAAAACAGGGTTAGCCATGTAAGCCCATCATAAAGGAAGCCATGCCCTTTGAAAGGCTGTGCTCGGTCTCTCCATTTCCGCGGATGGGAGAACAAGGTGGAATGAGGACAGACACCAAGGGTAAATGAATGCAACTTTTACACACTGTGTTAATTAAACCGCTTTTTGCAAAGGGCTGCTAACTAATTCTGCGTAGAACACATGGAAACCTACCTCCCTCTGTGATCAGTCCACGGTCTCTGAGAACCAGGACCTATCCCACATGCACTGAAATTTGAAGGAATAAATTATTTTAAAAATGGCACTGTCCTGTCAAATTCAGGATGCCTGGTCCCCCTATGCAGGAGTCCACTGAGTATGGACTTTACATGCCAAACTACATACTATACTCTATCAACAGCACACTCCAAAAGGGGGGCAAGGAACCTGATGAAAACTGGAGCACTTTGTAGCCTAGTTGGAGGGTTTTACGTCACTATGTTGAGATGGACAACATCTACTTACAAAAATGTTTCATTCACTACATGGCCTATCACTATATCGCAGCACAAGAGCATATCTGCTGCTCTCAACTCCACATCCCCTGACAATATGCTTACCACTCGAAGTCATGGTTAGGTTATGTACTGGTTGCCATATTTTTGTCATGCGGTACATTGCAATCCATACTGTGATCCTGTGCGAGTCATAAGTATGAAGCATAACATAAATACAAAAATACAACTGCATCATAGAGGCCTCAGCAACTGTATGCTTTTACAGTGATAATGCAGCATTCGCTTCCAAATAAAAATAAAAATGTTTTAGATTAATTGCTAGCAGAAGAGAAATAGTACAAGCATTTTCCTTTTACGATTATGGGCCAATTACTACCTGGATTTTCTGTGGCTTAATAGCCACGCAGAGTGGATCACTGAAATGAGGAGCCTGCCTCCATCCATAGCATATTTATATATTTATATAGCGCTTACTACCCCTGACGCTATATTTAGTTACTGAGAGTGATTATCATCTCGATCCGTTTTATGTTTGAAATGAGAAGATCGTTATATTTCTTCATCGGCCGGAGTTTTTATTTTTGAGGAAAATGGAAAATAACAGCCGAGTGTTGTGGAAACAGCGATTTGAAAAGCAGCAGAGGAAGATAAACAGGATGGCCGGGCAGATAGCTGAATTATCTCCGCGGAGAATCTTTCGAACTGTTTAGAGTAGGGCAGCTATTTTTAGGCTCCATATTGTTGGGCCTGCCAGGCGAACATTGTTTGCTCCATTTCCATGTGAGTCGCTTGGTCAGAGGGAGGAGGGACAGCCAGGCTTATTAATCTATTGTAAACACAGGACATCCTTGTCGTGAAAGGGCTTCCTCCGAAAAGACAATCGGATGGTCACTCGCCCTCCCCGCCTGCCCGGCACGTACTATCCTGAATTGGGGAGCGCCCCTATGGCGGTTATCGGTCTGCATTCGCAAGGACATACGTTTATAGGATTTATCAAACAAGTCTAGTCACATCTGAAATTAAGGGGGTCATTAGGATAGCGGGCGGATCGCCACCGCCCGTATGGCGGTGGCGATCCGCCCGCTATTTTCCACCGCCCGCTGCACATTTCCCCACCGTCATATTGCGATGGCGGTGGGGACCCAGGCGGACGGAAAGACCGTCCGCCGGTAGGCAATCGGCCCGATTGCCTACCGGGCGGAAAAGGCCTGCAATATGGTGGCAGCGCCTTGCAGGCACCGCCATCCATATTACGATGGCCGGCGGTGCAGGGCTTTCCATGGCGGTGACTCCGCCATGGAAAGCCAGGCGGATTCCGCTTTCGGGGGCCCGTTGCGGGCCCCCAAGATGTTGGGGGGGTGCACATCCCCCTGCATTGTCATGGACATGGTGGCAGGCACCTCGCGGTGCCTGTCACCTTGTGCATGACGATGCACACAGTGCATTCCCAGCATTGTGGCGGGCGGAGCTGTGCGCATCGCCCGCCACAATGCTGGGAATGGAGGATGCCACCGCCAAGGTGGCGGTGGCATCCTAATCGCCTGTGCGGGACCGCCGCACCACTGGCGGCCGGTCCCAGCACCGCTAGCGTGGCGGGCGGACGAAAGTCCGCCCGTCATCCTAATAGCCCCCTAAGTCTCTAAAAATACACAGTTTACCTACGCCCTCTGTTCGAGCATCCCTTTCCCACGCTAAGGCCCTCCTCATCAGGGCCGGACTGGTCGTAGCGGGCACCGGGCGTTTTCACAGGGTGCCGGAAGGGTGGGGGCCGGTTTTGGACTGGTGAGGCCGTTTTTAGTGGGCAGTAATTCCTCCTAGTAACCCCACCCTGGAGTTACCTGGAGAGGGGTTAGGGGTGGAGCTACCGCGAGATTGTAAGGGGAACCCTTGAGGGTCAACTTCAAAATGAGGAATTACTGGGGAAGCCGCAATTTCAGATCCAACTCCCCTGGTCATTCTTCATTTTACCGCATAGTTTCACCCAGATATTTCAGCTGCTTTCGGCTCCCACAGATCTCACATTTCTCGTGGGGCAGGTAACAGTCGTTGTAGGTCAAATCATAATTAAGAGGGTTCATCAAATGAAGGCCTAAAAGCACATAGGTTTACTAAGGTTTTCGATACAACTGGAGGTTCCTTGGCACATTCAAATAATTAGATCAATATTTTGGTTGATTTTCAATAAAGGACATCATTGGAGTAATTTTAAGGCTCGGTCCCCAGGCAATCAAAAAGACTGTACCCAGAAGCCCCAGATCTCCTGCCCTCCAAAAGAATTGTACCATAATATTTAGTAATTTATATTGACCTGCAACTATATCAAGCGCAGAATATAGACTACCGCTCTATCGTTCAGGTGAGTATATATAGGAAAGTGTATATTAACTATTCTTAACTCTCTATCCACGAACATATATATATATATATATATATATATATATATATATATATATATATATATATATATATATATATTACTCAGTGATAGTAGCTACTGTGTAGTTATGGTTCAGGCGGTGTTTCCGTCACAAAGGCATTTTTTGATTTGCCTATAACTTTTGACCCCATGGTTGGATTTGCATGAAACTCAGCACTCTAATTACTCAGTCCGTTGAGTTCCGCATACCACATTTTGAGTAGTTCACTCCAAGGGGAAAAAAGTTAAGGAGATGAAAGAAAAACAAGTGATTTCCCATTTTAGCTCCCATAGGAAATTTTGCTCATGCCAGTAGCCCGAAAAGCTGAACAAATTGACAAAAAACTTGGCATAAAAGTAGAACTTTACTCCGAAAGCATGCTTTTCTTGGCCTAATGTAAATTTATTTAGTAGATTGAGACAATAACATTTACATAAGTTGCCAAGAGGGCTTTAAAGGGTTGATACTTCTGCATATCTCTGCCGTTTTAATTTGCAATGGAAACACAACAACACTACTAGTGGTATAATTCAACAGGTGAATCCACAACATAAGTGATGAAATACCACACAAGTGAACCAATCACTAAATCTCTCCCTCCCAAAATATTAACTGACATTTTTAATGATGTGCAATTTCAAAAAATTACAGCAATGGAATTCACTGTAAAAAAGGTATATAGAAAAAGGAACAAAAATTGGCTTCAATGAGATTTATAGGGCAACACAAGACAGTAGTTCCTCAATGGTCTGTTATTTATAAGCTAATAATCCCTTCTATGTCGACAAAGTTTCAACCTCCATTAGAGCTGTGGAGTCATCATCAGTACTTTTAACAATTTACAGTCCGAGCAACAGGGGCTACTGTAATGACAAGCTTGCAAGTAGAAGAAAAACTGGCCAGGGTATCTACACAAAAACTATAGTAGACAAGATGTAATCCAGGATGAAATCGGTCCCATGGTCCAGCACACAAGAGATGGCACACAGGAATTATAGAGGGCACAGGGGGAACATTGCTAAATAAGGTACAAGGGCCCCATGATCACAAAGGATCCACTATGCATGATACATTGCCAGCTTCTACAGAAGGTAATGACGCCTACAAATGCAAGTCTTGAGAGCACAAGGAGAAGGCCATGCACAGTGGAGCACAGGGAATGGGAGAGGGATGGGTGCAGGACATGGCCTCGACAAAGACTGTGCGCAGCAGGGGTTGGCTGCCAGCAGTAGGGTTGCGGACCCAACGCTGGCTGCAGGCCAGGCCCTGCGACAAACCCCCGCAGCGCACTGCCTTTGTCCATTGGCATTGGGGAATGGGAGAGGGGTGGGTGCAGGGACTTCCTGCCGGCCAAGCACTGCCCCATCCCCTGCTTGGAGATGAAGAGCTGAGGTTGGCTGATGGAAAGGGGTGCGGGCAGGGCCTAATCACAGGCCTAGCCTTGCACCCAACCCATGGTGGGTTGTGGATTCCAATGATGGGAACTGAGGAAACACCGAAATGAATCAATTAGGAAGCTGGAGAAAAAGTGCTGTGTAAGAATGTATATCTTTTTACACAAAATGTCATCAACAAAAGTTTTGCTGTGCTAAAATCACTGTCTCCCCAGCTTTCAGGAACAGGTAACTTAAAAAACAAAACAAAAACTTTTAATCACAGTTTTGTGGTTGTCAATATTTCCAATTTGTTTATACGTACTTGCATTATGGGGAGGGGGGTCTGGGTGTAGAGGTTTAAAACTCAGGAGTGAACCCGGAAAAAGTACATTTCTCAAAAGTAGGCAAAATTCTGAACTCAGCGAGTGGTCACTTATGTATATTGCTCATAGTTTTCTCAAAGAAACTAATTATTGAAATCAAAAACCAATGACAGTACGTAGGAAACAAGCACTGGCAAAGCTGTATATATCTGGCATTGACTGTTTTGTTCTGTTTTTAAATAAGACCTTGAAAAACAAGTAGAGGGGCTCCCCTACTCAAAAGGGAAAGAGCACCAACAGACTCAGAAGTCAAAAATTAATTTTCCCTTTTGAGATGCTTCCAAACATACACTCATAAACAGATATCCACATCAACCATGTGCAGTCAACAACAATTCATCAGGTAACACACCAACTCAGAATGTCAAAGCACTTATAAAAATTATTTAATAAAAATCCCACAATAATTTGATAAAAACGTACAATTTAGAAAATGCCAAAATACATTCAATTTAACTTAAAAACATAATGTTTTACACTTTTCTGAAATGTCAAAGTTTCAACAGCCCCTGGAAATGAATGCGAGAAGACACTCAAATTTGTCATTTAGTTGTTAATTTGCAATAATAAACAGCACACCACAGAGAGATTAATTCTCTTTCTACGTATATTTACTGTCTTTGACTAATTTAACAGAAATTCCAGCGTCAACGCGTTTCGGTGGATTACATCAATCTGACCACCTTCATCAGGACAAACAAGTAATTCACTCTTCTCCTTTCCGCAATTGTTTTAAAAAATAGAGAGATTTTTTCATAAAAACCTATTAAAAGAAATAAGAAATATTTTCTTCGCACAATGGGGAGCCTATTGCATTACAATAATCCAATTCTCCACATTTAAATTGTGCCTAACAATGATATTGCGTGAATTTTTAATCCAAAACATATCTTGCTTATCACGCAGAATTTATTTATTTAAAAACCCACCAATAAGTGCTCCAACATCCCTCGGTGAGTTTGCCACCACTCATGCCTCCATTCCGCTTCCACCACCAGGTGCAGCCTAAAGTGCAGTCATGCTCATGCATACTGTTTTAAACGCACCTTACCGGTGCAAACACACTCAGTATCAGGCCGTATTCAATCGGGGCCAGTTGTTCATGAATTCGTTTCTCTATTTACAGTAGAGGTGTAGAAATATCCTTGTCATTAATGCTTATTAACAAGTCCGAGCCTTCTTTACCCATATATCTTCCGTTAACGTACCTAACAGACACCACTGTGTCGCTTTAGATTCTATGGGAAGATACTCCGGTCTTGGGTCAGCAATACATCTCAGGCCGCCCACTTCAATTTAATTACTGTCTCCACTCAGAATATGTGGAAACTATGATGTCATCTGATATGACTGTGGCTATGATGTAGAATAGAGAAAGGAAAGGAAACATACGTCATATTCTTTTGTTGATCCCTTACATCTAGTTGTAACTCCCAAATCTCATGGACTACATTCCCTCACCTTATTCGATGTGCTACTCATTCAGTAAATTGAAACACAGGACTGGCACACATTCCTGTAGCTAGAATGTGGGAGAAATAAATAAATAAATAAAACGGAGACCCAGTTAGCTCCTTTTATTACGAACACAACTATACGTAAATCCTCATCTATCACCGTCACCGCCTCCTCACCTTTTATTCTGACGGTAACCGCACGGTCCAGTCCTTACTCCACGTAGCAACTCCGGAGTTGTGAAAAGAGTTTTGCCTCAACCTACACTCACTTTATGCACTGTACCTCCTCTATTGCGTCAGAATCATGTGACTAGCATACCCACACAGGTTCTGCCATCTTGGAGTGGTGCTTATTCCGTACGGTTTGTACACACAGTACGGGGATAATTCGTTGTAATGCTCCCACTGATTGTAAGGCACTGATTTATTATTTCGCTGGGTTAGCTTATAATCTTTAAAACCCTTTTAATTTTAATGGTTCGAGGAGTCTTTCTCTGCCGTGAGAAAGATTTTCAATACTATAACGAAAACGCTGAGCACGGACGGATTAATCCGTTATTATCAACCTCTGCTCATAGTGGATGATCACATTATGACGGGTTTATCCATTATTTTCTCCATCCCCTGTTGATGGGTAGCCATCCTCTTTACATGTATGATTGCTGCTTTTTAAACTAATAACCAACATCATACCCCTGTTTACCTTGTTTATATTTTTATTCTTTCTTTATTATTAAATATTACCCATACATGAATGAACATCCTCTCTAAAGGTGTTTTTTTTAATATAAAACGTTCTTGCTTACCTTTACTAGAGTTATAATTATGTCTATTTTATATTAGATCTCACACATAAAGCTGATTGTCTCTGATGGATCATAACAAGGTAGACAGACTCGTCTAGGTACCTGCCCTCAATTCTAACACCGGCCATATTCTGTGTATGCAAACACCTCTAGATGCCTACCCTCAGTTCTAACCCTGACCACATAATGTATACAACATCTTCCACTAATTTCATGAATAGTCATTAGGAATGTGGGGTACTCTACCTCATATTTTTTCAATGTTGTTACATCTTTCCCATAAAGGGAAACAGGAGAGTACCCTGTATGTGTTTCTACACTATGCTAGTTCTTCTCGCTACTTGAACCTCACATCGGGCATACACCACGGGCACTAAATTACCATTGTTATATGGTTGTGAGACTGGTATAACTATACCTACATTATTAATTTCATCCAGTCCTCCCTTGTGTTGAGTCCCTTTTGTATGGTATCAAGTTTGGAGATGTACCATTGCTCCCTATTCTTTCTTTTCGTTTCCAGATTACCGCCCCTTCGGTTGCCGATGATCTTTTCTATAATGAACCACTCAAACTCAGTGTGTTTATGTTTCAAGGTGTTATAATGGTGCGTTCTGTTTGTTCGTTTTCAGCGCCGACCTGTGCTCTAGCAGTCTCAATCTCAGTTCTCTCCCTGTTTCTCCCACGTACGCTAGACCACATGGGCAGCATAAAAGGTAAACCACATTAGAGCTTCTGCAATTGTTCGAACTTTTTGATGTCAACGTGTACCCATTATGTACCAGTGTCTTTGTTACTAGACAGTGGTCACATATTGAGCAACTTCCACACTTATTATTGCCCAATGCTTTCCCTTTCTGGAGCGTGCTCTGTTGTAAGGGCCTAACCGCCCTGTATGTGTGGCAAGACTTTTGCGTATATTGTCATTCCGTTTGAACGCAAATAGGGGCTTACACAGTTTCACCTCCTCATTCTCATTCAAAATATTCCAATTTGAATTTACAATATTTTTTATCTTGTTGCTTACATTAGAAAATTGACTCACAAACACTATTCTGTCCCCGGTGGAATCTTTCTTTTTATTATTGACTTGACTCTGCTCTAGCATGCTCTCCCTATTGTAAAACCTTGTTCGTTTGAAAGCATGCTTTATTAGTCTTTTTGGATAACCCCTATCCAGGAGTTTTTCCCTCAAGGTATCAGAATGTTTGTAAAAATCCTCCAACGATGAACAGTTCCTCCTTAGTCGGAGGAACTGTCCAAACGCGATATTGTCCCTTTGTGCTATCGGATGATAACTCTTATAATGTAGGAGTGTATTTTTGTCAGTTGGCTTAGTAAAAAGCTCAACTTTCAAATGTCCATGCACATTTTTGATAGAAATATCCAGAAAGTTTACTGATTGGCTGTTGTAATTTGCTGTAAATTTTAGATGTTGGTCTCCAAGATTGAGCCACTCCAAAAATTGCACCAAGTCCACCTCTTGGCCCTCCCATATGAAGAAAATATCGTCAATGAAGCGGCGCCACGTCACAATGTTTTCATAAAACGGCGCCGCCTCATTGAATATATGGTGGTTCTCAAAAGTTTCCTACATATAGACACGCCAAGCTTGGGGCACAGGTTGCCCCCATGCTGGTCCCCTTACATTGAAGGTATAGATCATCCCCAAATAAGAACATGTTGTTTTTCAACACCAAAGTAATACACTGCATGATGAAATCTTTATTTGCACCTCTGAGGTCCTAATCCGTTAGGACATTATCAATCACCATGATCGTGTCATTCTGTGGAATATTGGTGTATAATGCTTCTATGTCGAGGGTCACCAGAATCTGATTTTGGTCATTAAATGTGGTACCCTCGACAATAGAAATAATGTGGGCAGAGTCCCTAATATATGATTTCTGTTTCTGGACTAAGGGTTTGAGGAAGCTATCAGCATATTTACTAAGTGGCTCTTACAAAGATCCCAGACAGCTCACTATCGGTCGCATGGGGGGGGGTTCTCATTTTTATGTATTTTGGGCAACCCATAGATCGCCGGAATGACTGCATTGTCATTCTTCAAGAATTTGTATTCCTCCGGACATATCCAGTCATTATCACCAGCTGTTTTGAGCACCTCACCTATTTGATTTTTTAATGTCTCCATCTTGTTGTTCGAAACTTTGGCGTAGTGATCTCTGACATCAAGTAATGCCAACATTCTACTCTCAGTCATTGGTGTCAAAGATCACTACAGAACCCCCTTTATCTGCTGGTTTAATAGTAAGACTCAAATCATTTTGTAAGGCTGCCATTGCTTATCTGTGGTCCTTTGACATGTTGTTCGGATCAGGGTATGCATCTCGCACTGCTCTCCTTACATTGGCCTCTACCACCCGTTCAAACGTGTACACGTTTTTTACACACTTGAGATATAGAAGGTGTAAATGTGGATCTTCCTTTCAAACCTGAAATATTCTCTGTTCTTCTGCATTCCCTATCCTCAAAGAATCTTTTGAGTCTGATTTTTCGAAAAAACGCCTTTAGATCTTTTCTAGATTGAATTTGTTAATATTAGCTGTAGGAGCAAAACTAAATCCTCTCTCCAGTACTTCCATCTCTACACTTGTTAGTTCCCTTTTAGATAAATTTACAATTGGGAACTTTTTTACCGCCAGTATCTCTGGTTCCTGGTCTTGAGGTATTCCTGCGGTTGATTCCTCATATACCCCTGAGGTTGATTCCTCATGTACTGACCCCTGCCTTGGTTTTGATTTATCCTCGTACCTCTCCTCTGGCGGTGACCTAAAAAATCCCCATATTCGCCATTGGGCACCTGTCCGCCCTGTTCAGACCTTGAAGGACCCTCTTCTTCACTACTGGACCCAGAGGCCTCAGAGAAGGTTACCCTCTTTCTTCCTCCTCTGGAATAGTGTAGGTCTTTGATCATAATGTCTCTCTCCTCTTTGCTCCCTACTCTGTTGAAAGTAATCCTTATTAGTATATGGATATACTAATTCTAAACTGAATTTATTGATAGCCTTCTTTAGTTTGATGGTTTTTTTTATTTATAAGATATTCCCTATACCCATTTACTTCCTGGTTCAGCTCATCTAGACGTTTTTTTGCCTCCTCCAATGCTGTGCTTTCTTTGAGGATCCATTCTAAGTCCTCTATTTCCTGCTTTTCCAGAGTAATCATTTCCTGGGCAGTCTCAATAATTAATAGGATCCAATCGCGACTACATCTATTTGCGATATGGGTCCAAACCTCAAGAAATG
This sequence comes from Calotriton arnoldi, assembly GCA_963921515.1. Lineage (NCBI taxonomy): Eukaryota > Metazoa > Chordata > Amphibia > Caudata > Salamandridae > Calotriton > Calotriton arnoldi. The sequence goes on along the minus strand of CAWUFW010002431.1, from coordinate 1,437,158 downwards.
TTTTGTTCTCCACAAAAAGCCCTGGTTCGTTGCGGACTTGTAGTCCAATAGGAATTACCCCGGACTTCAAATATTCAATTAGAAATTCCGCATGCAGCTTAGTTCTGATTAATTTTTTCTTTAGGTTAAGAGCTTTCCCCACTTATCATTGTTGCCTGTCACGATCATAAATTTATTACCCATCTTTGAACTAGTACCAATAATTTTGTTAAATTGATCTTCCCTGAACCCAAAGGTTTTAAATGGGTCCATATTAGATTCAATATAATAAGCTGTTTAATAACAGTCAATTTGAACAGGCTCTCCAACCCAAAGGTTGTACACAAGACCTTGAAAAACAAGGGGAGGGGCTCCCCTACTCAAAAGGGACAGAGCACCAACAGACTCAGAAGTCAAAAATAAATTTTTCCTTTTGAGATGCTCCCAAACATACACTCATAAACAGATATCCACATCAACCATGTGCAGTCAACAACAATTCATCAGGTAACACACCAACTCAGGATGTCAAAGCACTTATAAAAATTATTTAATAAAAATCCCACAATAATTTGATAAAAACGTACAATTTAGATAATGCCAAAATACACTCAATTTAACTTAAAAACATAATGTTTTACACTTTTCCGAAATGTCAAAGTTTCAACAGCCCCCTGGAAAGGAATGTGAAAAGACACTCAAATTTGTCATTTAGTTGTTAATTTGCAATAATAGACAGCACACCACAGAGAGATTAATTCTCTGTCTACGTATATTTACTGTCTTTGACAAATTTAACAGAAATTCCAGCGTCTACGCGTTTCGGTGGATTACATCAATCTGACCACCTTCATCAGGACAAACAAGTAATTCACACTTCTCCTTTCCGCATTTGTTTTAAAAAATAGAGAGATTTTTCATAAAAACCGATTAAAAGAAATAAGAAAAATTTTCTTCGCACAATGGGGAGCCTATTGCATTACAATAATCCAATTCGCCACATTCAAATTGTGCCTAACAATGACATTGCGTGAATTTTTAATCCAAAACATATCTTGCTTATCAAGCAGAATTTTTTTATTTTTTTATTTAAAAACCATCAATAAGTGCTCCAACATCCCTCAGTGAGTTTACCACCACTCATGCCTTCATTCCTCAGCAATCATACATGTAAAGAGGATGGCTACCCATCAACAGGGGATGGAGAAAATAATGGATAAACCCGTCATAATGTGATCACCCACTATGAGCAGAGGTTGATAATAACGGATTAATCCGTCCGTACTCAGCATTTTCGTTATAGTATTGAAAATCATTCTTTCGCTTTCTTTTTTTACATAAATTGCCCTGGTAGCTAGCGGACTCTGTAAATTCCCCAATCTGCCCACCCCATCCCACAGGGAATGAAAGACTATCTGACCTTTAGGTTTGGGGTGGTGGCCTGATGACAGTACAGACTGGCATCCACTACAACTGTTTTAAAAAAATAAAATAAACAATCCTGATGGCTAGTAGGCTTTCTAGCCACCAGAGGGAGAGCAGATTGGGGGGAAAATCCATATTCACCCTAGTCCCCTGATGGCGGGTAAAAAAAAATGGCTCGCCTTTAGGAGTAGAAGGATATGGCCCGATCCAAGGATGGGCAGGAGCCCACCCCATTTGTTTCCCTCAAAACTCCTTCTCAGGCATGTAGTGGGCTTTCTACCTTCCCAAGGAGAGCAGATTGGGGGTTAATCCACCAATTTGCCCCCAAGGGGGTGGAAACACTGTTGGGGTTTAGGGTGGGGAGGTGCAGTCTGTTGCCTGGACTGAATAAAACATCCCTGGCATCTAGCAGGATATCACCCCCACATCCCGTGGGGAAGTGCAGATTTTGGGCAAATTCTCCAATCTGCACTCTTTGGTTGGTCAGATAGACTGTATGCCCTTTAGGGGTTGGCCATGGCCCACTGCAAGAAAGGCCGGCTACCACCCCTTTTATTCATAATAAAAACATCCCTGGCATTTAGTAGCCTCTTTGCCCAAACCAGCAGGGCAGAGTGGGGTAAAAACGTGAATAAACCCAGAGTGGGGTCAAAAGGTCTGTATGCAACCTTTTTTGGGTGGGGGAGAAAGTGCACATGCCACACCTCCACAATTAATATTCCCTGGGGTCGAGTAAATGGATGCCTGCTCAGGGATCGCCTTTTGCGGCAACCCCTTAGCAGGAATCCAATAGAGACATATGTCATTGGAAAGTGGATATTTTCTTATTGTGATCGGTGCTCAGGGGGGCCTGAGCTGTGCTCCAAACACAGTGAAATTAAATGGAGGCAAACCGAACCTTTTACTTTCAATTTCCACACTAATAACATCAGCCTGAACTTACGCCATAAAAAAGCAATCCACCGGTGCAAGAACCATAGGGAGTTCCTCTCTTTATTTGGAGGACAGAACATCCTCGTCTACCGCAATGTACAGGTAGGGTGGAGGACATGGAAGTCTTCTCCTCCACACAAAAGAGGTCAATCCCATATGAGAGTCAAGTGGTATAAACTAAGTCTGCACAATTTAGAGGATTCACTAGCAGCTCCTGTGAATAGGTGCAATAACGGTTGTAATCCTAGAAAGGATGGTTCCTGTGTACAGAGTTTGTGATGCTTGCTAGGATGACTCAAATAACAAAGTGGAAATCAAATTCTAAATCCTTGGTCTCTAATGCTTATCCAGAATACTAATCAGCGAACATGGTCCTTGACAACTCTTGATGAAAGGGCAATGAATTCCAATATCCAGGCAAAACGATTACAGCTGCAGCAACTAAGTATATCAACATTTTGGGCTCGCGTAGACATGTCCCAGATGTCAGGCGACAGATGCAGATTTTTTCCATTTGGTGTGGGACTGTACACATATACAAGCATATTGGAGAGCAATACTGGACTTACTAGTAGACCTCATGGGAAGCCCCTTATACATGACAGGAGAGGGGTGTCTGTTGGGGTAAATTCATAAGGCCGGGAAAGGCCAAATACACAAATACATTTTTGGACTTGGTACTACTCCTGAGAAAGTGGAGCATAGTGATAGGCTGGAGGACTGTTACAGCCCCTCCAGTCTTGAGATGGATCCAGGAGCTGATATAATGGTGCACCGCAGAACTTAACGCACTGACCCACAAATATCAACAAAAGAGGAAGGGGCTCCCACTACAGACTGGGACACACTATTACTGGCAATGCAAGCTACGTCGGATGAAATGCCTCCATGAATGCGACAGGGAGGCTGTAACTCGCAGCGGTCAATATATATACGATCTGGCTAATAGTGGCCATGTATGACACACGATATGGGGAACCCAGAACGTTATGGCCTACGGGGTCATTTGTTAACATGCCTAATTAACAGCGTGGAATACCAAGTCTTTGCTATAGGAATGAATGAGAGGGGGAGACACGGCTGGGGAGGGAAGATGACATTAGAATATAACAGACTATATAGTGAGAAAATGCGAGTAATACAAGTTTGTTATTGTTTCTTATTATTGATTCTGGCTCAGAATTGTAACCAGATGTGTATACTTAATGTACAGCTGCCACTGAATATGTCAAGATGTCACTGTTTATCTTAATCTTTGTGCGCAAATGTATACCTAGACCTCAGAAGAAATACTAATAAAGAGCTCGTTACAAAAATAAATATAACAAATTCTCAGCAACAAATCCTCTGAACCATGAGGAATCTATACTCATGACCAGCACCATTGTAAGTCTTGGGAGTTCTGCGACGACTCTGGGAAATGTAGTCTGTCTTGTTTCCACTTGCATGTTTCACATAGTTTAGGCATCACAACTGTAAAGCGTCACTCGAAGCTGCGCCTACACTCTGGAAGTACTGCTGACCTCCTTTGCAGCAGAATACAAGAGCACCATTGAAGTTGAAGGAGTGAGCCTCTGTGCCTGCCCGGCATAAACAGGTAGGCCCGAGTCCATGCATTATGAGAGTTAATAACCTTCTCTCCCTAGTTCAATTGGGCTGTCGTCCTGGTTACTATGGACTTTATACTCCTTTTAGCCTCTAACTCTTTATTTCATACTTCCCATAACAAACCCTCTTCAATTCTTATAATCTTTCAGCTGTTTGAACATGGTCGATCACTCCTTTCTTATTGGTATCTCTGGTATTGACCTTAAATGGTTGGGTTGTACTCATCTCTCAAATCACCACTCATCATTCCCCATTAAAGAAGCTCTATCTTCTGTCCCCCCTGTTCTTTATGGTGTATCCCTCTCCCCTTCCCCCTTCCATGGTTCAGACCTCTACTTTTTAGATAGTATATTATTGCTTTAGTTTCTATAATTTTGTCCTCTGCCTTTAAATTTCTATGCCGATGAGGCTCAAATCTTTTTCACTTTTTATTCCTTATCACTCCCTTCATGACTGTATCTTTACCTGTTTATGTGCTATCAAAGCAAACCTACGAAAACGAACATCCTCCTTTCCCCATCAGCTTCGTTGCTATTTTAACCCTCCTCCAATTTTTTCTTCTCTACTACTATTGCTTTTTGTAATATCTTTGATGCATCTCTGAATTTTTGTACATCAACTTCTTTCTGTGATCACATCTTGTCATATACGTCTCTACAATATCCAGAAAATAAAATCTTTCGACACCTTATCCATCAAACAACTGCTGCAGTGTCTGGTCCTTTCCAAATTAAATATTGCTCTTTTTTATATGTTGGCATCCCCTAATCCCTACTCTACAGACTACAAACTATTCAACACTCTTTTGCCCATATTCTCTTTACCCTTAAACATCGCACTCATATGTCTTCTTGTATAGCTCAGCTTCATTGGTTACCAGTGGCGGTACCTCCGCAATGGTGGAGGAGCTTCGCCTCACTGCCTGGCTCAGAGACAGCAAATTAAAATTAAAACAATGTTCTTGCATCGTTTTAATTTACATTTGCCGGCTCTTAGCCAGCGGTGTTGGGAGGGGCGGGGCCGAGGCATGGGAGGGGGGGAGGAGGAGTGCTACGTTCACTCTAGTCCCTAAGTGCGCATATGTGTTTTGGACGGCCGTCTCAAGCTGACCAAAACACACATGCACACTTAGGTTTTCTCCAGCCCAGCTGCTTTAAGCAGCCGGGCTGGAAAAACCCCACAGACTCCCTGGTCTGAGCAGGGCGTCTTTCCTGCATGCTCAGACCAATCCCCGGGCGATTGGACAAGGAGTCTGTCCCAGGGGCTGCTGGGACCAGCAGGCAGGAAGAGGAGAGGCAGCGTGATGAGACGCGATGCTGGAGTGGCCGGCGGCAAAAGGAAAGTTTTATTTTTTTTATATTGTATTCCCCCCAGCGCGACATCTCCTGCGCGACCCCACCCGCCTCACCACTTTTCGTTTATGGCGGTCGTCGCTGTTGGTTACCACTCTCTTTTCAGCTTAGCCTCCACTACCTTTGTAATATTTGTCAGTGTCTTCAATCTCTTGTCCCATCTGATCTATGTTCCTTGATTTCTTTGTATACCCCAACTTGTTCTCTTTGTTCTGGTTCTCATATCCTTCTTGAATTACCTCGTGCTCCATGTGTGTCTCCACACTTTATCTTCTTCACACTATTTTCTCCTCATTTGTGGAATGATCTTCCACATTTATTCGTTCTGCTCCTAACCTTTCTGTTTTCATAATTGAAAGATCATTGTCTGGCCACAGTTAATCAGATGCAACTCTGCTCTAGCTATTGATTCACTGTAACATTATCATTGTTAAGCACCTTTAATAAATGCACCAAAATAAACTTAATAAATACATTTGTGCCACATAGAAAGCTGGGTTTTCTTCTCTATTGTTTGTGTGTTGGGAAACAAATATAATACAGCATCTCAATACAAAATCTAAGGTCTTCCACAGGTTGTTGTCAATGATTCGCTTCCAATGAACCAATTGGACTGACTTTTGATAATGATTTTTAATAGGAAAGCAGACACTGGAAACAGTGTTGCACTGTCTGGTGATATATAGGAAGCATTTTCAGGAAGATCATAATATCCACAAGACTCCATTCTCAGTCCCTCGTTGTCCTCCCCACTCATTCCTCTTTCCAACTCTCCTGCCCCTCCTCAGCACTTTGAGGTTATCTTAGTGTAGCAATAAAGCACGCTACAAATAAAAAACACGACATAACATAACATATAAAATCCCATTTAATTACATGCAATAAATAAGTACATAGTTCTTTGGATGAACGCTAAACAAACATCAATAGATCAATACTATGGGTGGAGTCCTTGATGCAACCAACTGATTGCAACAGGTATTGAGGTTAACTATTGGGTAACCTTAATGTTTCAGATGATTAAGACTGCAGGGAAGTACTACCTCCCATTGCTTTAAAACACATATTTGCAAAAAGAAACATACTAAGAAAACAGATGTTCATGATGTACCATTTACTTAAACAGATGGAGAAAATACAACTAACTTAGGGAGCTGCAATGTTTTTCTATTCATCATTTTTGCCTCGAAAGGAACGCATCAACTTAAACAGTGGCGGCTCGCAGAGGGAGTGCTGCGGGGCGGTGAGGCGGGGTGGGGCTGGGTGGATTGGATAGTGGAGTCGGACATACGACGGGCAGGAGTAAAGTAAGTAAATAAATAAATAAAACTATTTACTTTGCGCTCGCGATGCAGCGAGCGCAAGGTAAATTATTTTATTTATTTATTTGCTTACTTTACTCCTGCTTGTCGTATGTCCGACTCCACTACCCCCCCACCCAGCCCCTCCCCCGCCCCGCAGCACTCCCTCTGCGAGCCGCCACTGAACTTAAAAGCTACTTGCTCTGACTTGGGCTCGATGTCAGAATGGCAATAGTAGTGTCAAAAGTTTCCAATAGAAAACCAAAGATGCCTCGGCCAAAGTGAGATCACTGCGTCACTTCCGCTGAGGGTAAGAGGGCAGGGGTTCAGGTGCAACCATGGCCAGCTCTTACGAGGTCCTCGCCAGATATGTCATGCTTCCATTACAAAGTAGCATCCGCTTCTGTCATAGGAATCATCCTGCTGGTCGAAACTTGGATGGCTGCCTGCCATATGGGCTTTCATTTCCACGCACCTTCACACTGGGGCGGATGCCAGGATTAGTGGAGCAGTTGTGCGGACCCATTGGTCTAATCAATTGTATTCTACTTCTGAATCATTACACCTTGATTAATTCAAGAGCTAATGCTGTGTAGTTGTCTGTTAAAGACATGCAGAAGTCATTTAGGAAGATGAAGGAATGATTCTATGAGGACGGCGGCCATGGATACAAACACTGAATGCCCCTAGCTGACAGGGGATGTGCCTAAATACTATTTCTGGATTTCCTATACAGAAAAAACAAAGGTTTATCTAGCTTGTAAAGGCAGTGGATGATGTCATCCTAAAAGGGGAGTTTTGATGGATGATGGAACAGCAACTGTATCCTTCTACAGGATTTGTGACATTTAGGGTGTCAAAAACATAGTCAACAGGTCTGTCCACCATGCCAAGATCTTACACCACTAACAAACACTTGAAAAATAAGCACATTATGTGGAATGGAAAAAATGTCATTAAAAATAGATAAATGACGGTGCTTGTATAAACGAACATTATGATTAAGTAATAAAAACTAAAAACCTCTGGTCTACGCAGCTGCTACTTACCTCTGTTCCCGCAGTGCCTTGTTCATGCTCAAAATGGACACATTGGCAAGGTCAGAGAGGAAGTGCCTACACTCTGTGAGCAACCCTTGGGACCATGTGTGTTGTTTGCTGGTTTTACAGCCCTTTTATTTATGTCTCACCTGCCAGCCTGCATATGCGGTTTGTTGGCAAAAAGACCTGTTGTCAGCTTACAATGAGTTTAGAGTCTGCCCTCGGCTTACCAATGGTCGGCTTTATTGTCAATTATTACATTGCTTTTTATTTATTTGCTTGTATTGCCTTTGCTTCCTCTTTTCGTGTTTGTCCCTCTCCCTGTTCCCCATGGGGTGTGGACACATTACTTCAGTCCTTCTACTGCTCAGTTCTGAAGCCCTATTTTTTTCTTTTAGGTTAAGCACTCCATGAGAGTGCATGTGTTTTCCAGCGATCTACCTTGTGTACTGCTCTCCCCCCCACCCAGAACATACTGTGTTGCTCTTTCTCGTACGTGTGCTTGCCCCTAGCCCCAATGTTATACTCGCCCTTTTGCGCTTCTCCCCAGTGCTTATTTCTCACACGTCTGCATCCCGCAACAGTTCCACGTTCCTTTCTAGCCCATGTACTTCCCCCCCACCCCCATACATCAACAAAATGACATGGCTGGAAGCGCCAAAAAAGCCTTCTTTTGTTTACTATTTAGCCATCCTGCACACCATCGCTAAAAACAATTGGCCAAGCTAAGAGGTTACAAAGAGGAAACCTACTGGCTGTGCAAATGCTTTTTTTAGTCTGCCTTGTGTGTGGTCCAGTGTGGGTTTCTGGGCTTTGTGGGCCACGTCTGCTATAACCAAACCATGCAGCAGCCTATACAGCAAAGAGGTTCCTCTTGCTTATAGTCACAGCCAGGATGCTGAGACCACTTCTGTTCCACTCTCAGCCCAGTACATTACAATTACTTTTGTTTAGGGATGTGCATGGTAGAGACCCTTTTGTTGTTCCTTTAAACCATACAACTTTGAAGGAATTGTTTGCTCTCAAGTTTGCTAGTCCAACATAGCACCTACTCTTGATCACAATGCTGTAACATTTTTTTCTACAATCAGGTCATGGATTAGACCGGGCTTTTTATACCGTTCAGTTTTAGAATTCAGTGCGAAACTACTTCGCTTTAAAACTCTTCTGATTATTGCTTTCTGTCAATCCTGGATTGTACCTTCTGCTCATCATTATTCTGTTGTTTAGTTGACTGTTTTGAGGACCTGCCTGTTCACAGAGGTTTTTTTCTCTCATACAATGTTTTAGGTCGAGCCTGGGCAGCGCATGCGCTGCTCTGCGAGCCATGCTGTATTGGAGTATTGACTTGAAGCCCCGCCCACTCTCCGCCCATATTTGTCATTGGCTTGTGTCATTGTCCTTCAGAAATGCTGGTTTCTGATTCGTTAATAGGCTTGCTAGTCCCTCCTTAGTACCGCCTTGTCCTAATTTGTAACCTCCTATGAGGAGTGGCCCTTTTACTTTGGTTGTTACACGGTATGTCTTCTTTAGTCTGTAAGCACTATTTTCTGTAATGGTTTCTTCAACTGCAGGCACTACATGCTTTTCTGCAACATTCGGCGCGCCATGCGCGCTTTCACGGGGCACTTTTGCAGTGTAGAAAGATGGAACAGAACCAAGAAAATGGTGTCTTTAGAGAACAAGCATTTGCAATGCAATAGGTCTCGTAATTGCGAGATTTTTAGCTATTGGCATTGTAAATGACAATGCCTTTTATTTGTGTTTAAAAAACCTGCAATAATAAAAGGCATTGTCATTTACAATACCAATAGGTCAAAGTTTCTAAAATGCGAGAACTATTGGATTGCAAATGCTTGTTGTTTACAAGCGCCCCATACCGCACTTTCACTTTAATAGCGGCCGCGGACCTTTCTTTAGACACCGCTCGTCTAAAGAAAGGGGCGTGGCCTCTATTTACGTGAAAGCGCAGGAAGGTGTGCTTGTAAATAACAAGCATTTGCAATCCAATAGGTCTCGCATTTTAGAAACTTTTACCTATTGGTATTGTAAATGACAATGCCTTTTATTATTGCAGGTTTTTTAAACACAAATAAAAGGCATTGTCATGTACAATGCCAATAGCTCAAAATCTCGCAATTGCAAGACCTATTGCATTGCAAATGCTTGTTCTCTAAAGAAACCATTTTCTTGGTTCTGTTTCATCTTTCTACACTGCAATTTTTGTGCTTGGCTACCGCCACACCAACATGGTGGCAGAGGAGAAATAGCAGGCCAAACCTATGTGACAAGAAGAAGACGACCAGGTCTATGGCTCTCATGTGACAGTTATGGTCACCAATGGAAAAATAACGCTCCTGCAGACAATTTAAAATGGTAATAAACATTCATTTTTAGGTGGGTTATGATGCCTGAGGTCACCTTTTTCAGTGGTTTTAAGTTTTTACAACTATTATGTGCTACAGTCGCCATTTAAGCTGCTTGGTTAGGATAGAGACTGCTAATTAACATAGCTGAATTTTACAACTCTTCTCAAAACTTTACAAAAAATCTATACAAACAACTGAGATTGATTGTTTCAAACTTTGTGGAAGATGATCAATAAAATATGTAAAAATATCAAAAACATTTTAATGGTTTCCTGATCAAAGAAACTGATCCACATTCCCTGATCAGTGGCTATATTAGCATATCTTGCAAAAGAGGATCCAAACACTCATCACAAATACTCCTCAAGTCATGCTCCTCCCAGGTATCATATTAGGTGTTGCATTAGATTTCAGGACAGGAAGGTTGCTGCTGATGAAGCCTCTGCTGGCATTGCCAGCGGAAACCCTTGGCCCAGGAGCTACGCCACCATGAGGCCTCCAGGTCAAGATACACCACTGCTAGACAAAATGTGCAACTAAATGAGCTTGTAAATTGGAACATTTGGCAAAACGGATATAAATGTTCTTTTTGGATGGTAGTCAAACAACACAGCCATTCAGGGGCTTTGGAATACTGTACAATAATTTCCCAAGGAATTTTACTTATTTCCTGTCGAGCTCTGCTAGTAGCACCACTTTATGAAAGGAATTTATCCTGGGCCCAGTGCCGCCTAGGCCTGACTCCCCAGCTTTGTCTGTCGCCACACACTGGCGAGCGTTGAAAGCAACTGCCAGAAGCACAGTTGGCTGCCAGGTCCCCTATATGAACTATGAGTAATGCCTCTCCGCAGATACCCCAATGTCATGGGAAGTATTTGTCACCAAGCCAGGATACGCTCAAGAAGGTGAAGGACTCCTCCGAAGGGTCCTCCATATATTTCATATTTTTTGTGCCCACTCGGGGTACGCGATTAATTGGACTAAGTCCCAACTCTATGTGCTGTGGGGAGCACCTCCATACAACCCTAGGGGATATAATATACCCGTGGCTTCCCAGGGCTTTAAATACCTTGGTATTTATGTAACTCCAAACCCAATTGCATTTTATGAATCAAACTTGCTAGGACCCCTAACTCGACTCCGGTCCGACGTCAAGCATTGGGGCTCCCTCCCCCTTACTCTCCTGGGACGGGCGGCGCTGTTTAAGATGTTGGCGCTGCTGCGTTTCCTCTATGTATTGAAGAACACCCCCAATGAGATTCCCGACACCTACTTTGCCAGTATTGATAGTGTGGTGAGGGGTCTGCTGTGGGATGGTCGGGCTCTACGCATAGCCATGGGAAAACTGACTATGGGATGGGGGCATCGCACTACCCGACATGCGCCTATATTATCAGGCGTCCCAATTGGTTGCCATTAACAAATGGGTACATGGGAACACGATGACCCCAATTTTCGTACTAATCGCTGGCTATTGGGGAGGGGGGGTTACAATAGAGCACTCTACACAAACCTCCGTAAGCTCCGCCTCACGGGACCCTCGGCTCGCACAGTGGAGACTTGGCATGCCATAAATAAGAAATGGGGCTGGCATAATAAACTTACGAAAGCCACACCGCTCTGGGAACCAGACATACTGGGTCAGCTTAGTAAATGCCCTGGGTTTGACAGGTGGGACATGATAGGCATCTCGACAGTGGGGGACGTATGGGTGAAGGGAAAACTGGCCACTTTTGCGGACCTGCACACCAAATATCAGTTAGCGCGCACTGAGACATTTAGGTACTTGCAGATTAGCCATGCAATCACAGCTGCTTTACCCAAAGATGTCCCTCTACCCGAGTCCTCTCCGCTGGAGGACAGACTGATACTAGACCCTTTGCCTAAAAAAGCCATATCCCTCACATATAAAAAGCTGTTAAACAACCACCCGGAACCTATGCTGCGCCTGCGGCAACACTGGGAGGCAGACCTAGGGGATTTCGATGAGGAGGACTGGCGCAACGCTTTGGCCTCTCCTCGAGAGGTGGCCATTCCCATGAGACTGCGCCTAGTCCAACTGAAGATCCTCCATCGGGTATACTTCGATGCGAAGATCTTGGCTAAAATGGGCAGGAGAGCGGACTCCCTGTGTCTCCGGCAATGCCGTCAACCGGGAACCTTTTTTCATATCCTATGGGATTGCCCAATAGTGCGACATTATTGGGATAGAGTTACTGAGCAGATGGAGAGAGCAGGTGGTAAGACTCTGAAGGCCTCCCCCCAGTTGTGTCTTCTAAATGTATGGGACGCCACAGATCTAACACAAACGGAGAGAACATGGGCCTCACTAGGATGGGCCATCGCCAAACGTAATATTGCACAAAAGTGGGGGGTGGGGGCGGCTCTGACCAGACGGGATTGGGCATTTGACATGGATAGAGCAATGATTGCTGAGAAAGATGTATTTAAGCTCAGGGGGTGCCCTAAGAAATGGGACCACAAATGGGGGAAGTGGAATAGGTATAGAGGCACAATCTGTATATCTCCTACAGTTGAATTACAGAATGCACGACAAGCATTACTGGACCTCCCTGAGCTCGACCATGTGCCCACTCCCGGGACTGATTAAAGTGACTGCTCGATTACTCAGTATCAACTGGTGTGCGCTCCAGATTTACCCATCGTATCAATTATGTAATGTCTGCATGGTGGTTGTACAGGACAATTCTTGCTGTGTTTAAATGGGGGGTGTATTGGACTCTTCAGAATCTGCTTGCACTGTACTGTGTAAAAAAGTATTGTAGACCCCATTATTGTTTTGCATTGCAATATGTTTATTCTTTTTCTTTTCTTAATAAAAATTGTTTATTCAAAACAAAAAAAGAAGGTTAAGGACTGACCCATCCGCCACAAAGAACTGCGAGTTCAGGGGCGCAACACTTGTCTCCTGTTTTACTGTCAGCCATCATCTGGAGCCCACCACCCCACAGCCCGCTGAGGCACCAGCAGTTCCAGCACACAAGGTCCCATGCTTCTCCTGTGCCCTCGGTGGACCCACTGGGTCCAAGACATGAATCATCACCAGAACCCAGAGAGAAAGTTGCCAATCGTGAGCCAAGGTTACTCCGCCCCTCTATATAAGTTTTAAAAATAGTTCAAAATCGTGTAAACTAGATGTCATTTATGAGACAGGAATTGATGCCTACAGTTGCTTCTTAGCAACCATGCACCTATTGTGGATTACTTTACAACCCCTGCACTTTAACCACTGTTACTACTGAGCTATTTAAAAAGTAAGGAAGGCCTTTGTTAGGTCTCACCTTCCAGACAGTGCAAGCTGTCTGGTTGCAACAGACCTTTGTGGGCTTACCAATACCTTACATTGGGCTTACAGCCTGCCTATTGCTTACCATTGGGTAGCTTTGTCATGCATGTGCTTGCTTCTTATTCAGTGGTTTGGCTTCCACTTCTTGTGTTTGATCATCCCCTGGAGCAAATCCTCTTTACCATTCTTTTGAATAACTTGTATCCTTCCACTGCTCACTTTTTGGGAACTATTTTGGTTTTCTTTTTTGGTTAAGCACTGCATGAGAGTGCATGTATTTTCTAACTCTCTCATTCGTGTGCTTCACCCCTGCCAAACTCCCCTACTCCTCAGAGGTGCTCTCTGCTTCATGTGCTGCTTTTCTCTTCCTCCTACCAATTGGCTTAATTTCTATTTTATCCTCCCCCAATGCATCCATTCCTCCACCACACCCCCACCAGTAGGGGGCATTACATTTTTTTTTTTAACTTATTGTTGCCGGGCGCTCCCCTACAGAAAAAGTGCCTTTGCATACTTAATTTCATTTTTCTTTACTTATCGTTTAAGTGGCGACCAGCATATTAGACTGGCCAATCAAGGAAAAAAAATTTAAATTACATTAGCCTTATTTCGCAGACATGCGCATGCGTGGTAAAGCATGCACGCATATACATGACATTTGCAGCAAAAGCAGCCACGTGATTAGACAGGTTTTTCAACTTTTTGGCCAATGCTGCACAGCATTGGTAAATCATATTTTGCCTATTGGTGATACTGTTTTTTAGGTCTCGCCTGCGTTGCAGCGCAAGCTGCTCGCTTGCGAGATCTATAGATGTTGGTTTTCTGTCGGGCTTCTTTGGAAGTGGGGTTGGTGCACGCCCTGTCTCCCTTAGGCCCCGCCCACCCGTCGTCTGTTGCTCGTCATGCGTTTTGTGTCCTTGCCTCACGCTCGTTGTTCAGGCTTGGTTTGGAGATGTCTGGCTACACACGGAGACACTTGGGCGGTTTCGGCTATGTGAAAGCGAGATCCACCGACACACACCAGCCAACCAGCAGAAAATAAAATATGTCCAAAGCACTTGGAAAGTTCACAAGCACACATTGCTCGGCGTACTGGATTGCAGGTTTCACTCACCAATAACAGGGCGCTTGCAGGGCCGTTACCCTACGAAGTGGCAGCCTTCCGACTGAACGGCTCTCCGCAGTTCTATGAAGAAGTGATTCAGCCGCACACCGACGTGTACTATTTTCGCCAGGACACGACGTGCTTTATTTAGGTTCGGCGCCGTGCCGCCTCGCTTTTACTTTCTAAGCTGCCGGGACAATGGGGGGCGCCTTGTCTCTAGAGGAGGAAGGAACAGCCGTGAGGCGGAATCAATAAACTATGCATCCTTTGTAGGCGACCACTCCCGTATTCGATAGTGCGGTTGCTGAAAAAGGCTCTGCACTCACGCATTTATTTTCACAAGTCGCTCGCAAAGTGGTTTGAAAAGAAGTTGCCGTCGCTTTATTCTTAAGAGTTGGGCTCCGGGTGCCATGTTTCCTCATTTGTGTTTTTTCTCTTGCTGGGAACCAGGGACTTGAACGGAGGGTTGGATTACGTAAAACACAACTGACAGAGATGATGTTTAAGGACCTGTTGGGAAAGCGTAGCCGCATTTCTGAGACTTCAGTTGCACCATCCGGTTTGCTGCGGGAGGGTGGTCAGCTGTGGTGAATTCTCGCGTGCAGGAAGGAGCCGGTGCTTTGTGGTGGCGAGAGAGGGAGGTGGGAGTGTCAGTCCCTGATAAGGTGTCCTGGGAGCGGCTGCTCGTCTTTACTGGGTGTGTCGTGGACGGGCTGGTCTGCCGCTCTCGCTTCCCCTAAATTCCCTGGGTACTTCTGTTGTTGCTGGCACCGGCGGGGCTCTTGACTTCTGGTATTTAATCTGCGTCCTGGCTGCTGCCGCTCATCAGTTTTATAATTGCTGACCCGGTCGATTCTTTTGGTTCTGGCTTTTTACCTCCTGAGTGCTTGTGCTGTTCTGTGCAATTGCTGCTGATTTTGTGTTTATAGGTTATTTTATTTCGGTGTGCGCACTGGGCTCGCAGGCCTGTTCCTAAGCTCAGGTGCCAATTCTGTAAGAGTGGTTTGACGAGACAGAGCACTGCACTGAATTTCCACATTGGCCGCAAACCTTAGGAGGCTCTTGTTCAAAGCTGCAAGAAAAGTTCATGCTATCTGCTGCATTTCAATAGCTGTTGTTGGATCGGAGGTGTATTTCATGTTAGTCCTCAGAAAAAAAAGAGCTTTTCTTCAAAAAATGATCACTGTTCTAAAAATCTCACCCTTGGTGTTTTTCAGCTATTAGCTTATGCTTTTTACAGGCGTTATTCTTTACTTTATGGCTATATTATGAGAGATAGAAGTATTACTGAAAATAAAGATTTTCTTTTGAGGGAAATATAGTAAATACTCTTGTATATGTCAATACTTTAGGAAACAAGCATTTGCAATGCAAAGGTCTCGCATTTACGCGAGTTTGAGCTATTGACATTGCAAATAATAATGCCTTTTATTTTTGTTTTTGTTTTAAAAACATAAATAAAAGGAATTGTTATTTACAATGCCAATAGCTGAAACTCTCGTAACTGCGAGACCTATTGCATTGCAAATGCTTGTTATTGATACTGCACAGCATTTGCAAAAAGCACTGGTATAGCCAAGATGTCTACGAGGCAAGACCTAATAGCTTTCACAGTGCTTGTTTTTTAGTAGGTAAGTGGCTGTTTGTTTCAACAATCACTGCTCATTAACATTCTGCAGCCAAATGCGTAAAAAGTACAATAAACTGCATTTTGGGTTCAAAGGTCAAATGGTTTCACTTTCTGTGCTGTCATCGGGGTGAAAGGGCATTCAGTGCCTATTCCGCTGTTCTTTTAATGGATGATACCATTGCAGAAGTACTAGGCTTGTGTAAACAATTATGGTTTTTCTGTTGGGTTTAATGTCCTAACTGCTCACTGGAGTTCTCCGTGAGGTTGTGTCAGCAGCAAAGCACATTAACTTTGTTGCTCACATGTCCACTGTTTGTTTTAAAAAAATAGCCCCTTAAGCGGTTACTGCAGGGGGAAGAGACCTGAGATCTTATTTTGAGGTTGTGCAGGCTACCCCCTACGGCTTGGGATGCCACTTCACCATACATTATGGGGGATACACAGGGGCAAGGGCCCGGTACCTCGTTACCCAGTACACCAAAGATCCGTTTGAGGAGGAGGAGGGATGGCTATAACTGTAAAATCACATCGGTCCTTGATGTCAAAAGATATGGAGGAGTGCTGCTCTGCCAACTGCTGCCCAGTTTTCGCTTCTTCCTTTTAATAGTTATGTGTTTATTGATAACTGCATTGCTGTTACTCACATACTTTAAAAAAATAGGGATGTGCAGCTTTTTTAATATTTTGGCTGTAATACATGCTTGAATGATGATGGATTAAACCCAGATCAGTTGACTGGGGGTGAGTGTTTGATTGGCTCAAACGTTCCGTCCATCATCCCTTTTGTAATACATGCTTGGGCATAAAAGTGTCACATGTTCCAAAAGAAAACAAAGAAAAACAATCATGTACTGTATATATGTGATGTATGCTTGTACTGTATATTGCTGCTACGTGTATCTCGAAATAAAAACAAGTTAAAAAAAAATAGGCCCCTAAGTGTCTGAAAATATGCTTGAAACTCAGGAAAATGGTGTAGGCGAGTTCAAGGGGTGGGACCCAAAAATTGGCAAACGCACCATAATTGAAAATCTTGCTGTGTAAGCAGGATAATAATAAACAAGCGGTTGCAAGTGAGGGTACAAGGTATCCTTGCACAGTAGTTGATGGACACCACAGAGTAGCAGACACATCTCAGTCTCTTTGAATATGCCCGAAGGTCAGAAAAAGGGTTGCGATGGGGGAATAACAAATGAAAAATGTGTCTTCTAAGCAGAATGATAATAAACAAATCGCTGTGGACGAGGATTTGATACATCTTTGTACCCAAGCTACTGAACATCATGAAAGAGCAGCATTGAAATTCCTGCGACAAGAATGTTGTGTGGGTTAAGGGGAGAATTTGGAACAGATGCACAACAAGTGGGAACTGAATGGCAAGCTCTTGACTGACAATACCAGCTTTGATGAACTTGGGCACCAATTTGAAAACTAAATCAACAGCTTCATAAAAGAAGCTTCGACCTTTGGGGACATTCAGCAACTGCTGAAGATGGCCTTGTTTGGCTTCAGTATAGCCATGTGATGACTGTTCCGTTTGTTTATTGTCGTTTGTGTATGACTAATGTGTTGCCTGCTCTTTGGCTGGTTGAGCGTGCTGCGTTTTCTGCAAAAATATGGACCTGCCATACTTGCCGCACAATCCACCATCTGCAACATCATTTGCAGGTTTAACAAAAAAGTATTTCTTGCTCAAACGAATCGAAAGCTACTAAGGCTGAGTGCAAGCGGGTGGGGTGCAACACTGAGCCTAATACTTTTTGTAAGTCATCTGGTCAGGCCTCCTCTCTTGATTTTTGGTGTTCAGGAATTTAAAGAAATGATCATTATTGCCAGATTTTGATAGCTTTGACAAATGATGACTGTGCAAGAGCTAATTTCTTTAGCAAGAAACCCGTAATTTAAACAGAGTGGAATGATTGATTCTTTTGACATGGAAAAAACAGATTCATTATTGACATAAATTCAGGATTCCAACACCATCCTCAAAGCAGTGGTTATTTCAGCGGCGGCCGGCACAGGTAAGCGCGGTAGGGCGTGGCGGGGCGGGGTGAAAGAAGGGGAAAGTCGACAGACGACGGAATAGGTATAATTAAATTAATAAATAATACCTATTTCGTCGTCTGTCGACTTTCCCCCCTGCCACGCCCCACGCCGCCCAACCGTGCTTACCTGAGCCTGCCGCCGTTAGCTTATTTCAAGACGACAGTGAGAATTTAGAAGAATCCCAAACATGAGGTATAAGGTGTCAAATCCTACAGCGGCTCCTGGTGAGACACGTACAAAATCCATATGAAATATACTATACCCTTCTGCATAATGGGAAAAAGATGCGTCCAGATAACCTATAGTCTAACCACAGGGCAAATCTGAATTGAGGACCCATTTTAGAACATAACTGCGCTGTACAGAATATATGAGTTACTCCTTTTACAAGAAGCACGCATTTGTACGCTTGTTTTCTGCAACGCTGTGTAGCTTTTACAGTAACTATTTTACTCTGGAAAGTACTAAGGACTCCATTAATAAAATGGCAGGCTTGTGCTTTCATGCAAGAGATTGGTGAATACAATTCTGAATAGAATCTTCTGAAAGAGTAGTTAGACTTCTTAACTAACCGATGCATTTTGTGTGGTATGTAAATATGTTTGTATCTATTTGCGTTAAAATAGCTGAATAATAATGAAAGAAAATGTACCTCAAGATAGAATTCAATTGCATGATCAGCCATCTAATTTCCTTTTTCTTGCTGTAGGATTTAGTCAACATTGCTACATATATTGGTCTTCAATTGCCATGCAATTGCAGTGGGCCTACCTGTAAACTACAGTAATTCAATTAAAAATGCAAAAATAATAGTAGCAGAGTTTAGAAAGTGCAAACAGAGCACGTTTATGTGTCTGGGGTACAATGAGGCGCATGCGATGGAGGTACCCTGCTGGACTTCCCGTGCTCTCCATGCCACTGGAGTCAAGCTATCCTGGCTGATGAGGGGTGAAACCCCAAAACCGGTCCTAGGATTCTTGTTTCCAGTCCTGGGAGGACCTGGCCTGGCAGTTCCGGCTGGAATGTTGTCATTGGGCACAGGGTCAAGACTGATTTGCATATGGCTGGGTTCAAACTGGAATGGCATGGTGAGCAAAAAAACGATGGATTTAGGCCCAGATCTCTGTACTGGGGTGAATGTATGACATTGTTCTGCATTCTGTCCATCAATTGTTGTTTTTGGACTTCAGAGTTATGCACATTGACAGAAAGGGACGGTAGAGAGAACAACAGCCTTCAACCTGGACATGTTCTAACTATTGTGGCACGGGGAACCTCATGGAACGCCAGTTTACCAGTGCGGTCTCTCGGATTCAGCTGCTCTCTGTACTGGAGCCTTCTGCTCCCTGCCAGAGGAAAGACTTTAGAAAAAAAAATAAAGAGTTAGTGCTCTACAGACTACTGCAGCAATGATTCCTATGAAAATACATTTTCGAAGTTACATAATAAAAGCAGATCTCAGAATAGAATAGAATACTCTATGTAAATCGAAAAAGGTTACTTATCCAGGTCGTCAATGGGTACATTGCAATGGAATCATAAAGGGACTTCACATACACCCTCCAAAATCAGGGGCATGAGTACCGATTCAGGATCTCAAAAACTCTTTGTTTATAGGAACTGGTCTAAGATTTGATAAGAACTTCCTTATATTGATTTTCGTCCAATATATGCCACGAGCTGGAGCTGCTCCTCCGTAATGGTGGAGGAGGGTCACCCCACTGGTCAGTCAGTCAGCGGTCAAGCGAAAAATAAAATGGCAACTGACTGACTGAGCTGATACCAGCAGTGTAGGGGGGAGGGGGCTGGGCATAGCAGAGAGGAATGGTAGGCGCACTGTAAGTGCGCATGTCTGTTTGGCCGGCTGTCTTAGGCCAGCAAACAGACATGCGCACTTAGATTTTTCCAACTCAGCAATGTTGCATAGCTGGTTAAGACAAACGTCACAGACTCCTAGGCACTGTCTGAGCTGCAAACCACGCCGCTCAGACCAATCCTGGCGCTGCTCTCATGCTTTTGCGCATAGCAAACACAACAAGATGATGGACGGAGTGCTGAAACTTTTCAACCACTCACCCCCAGTCAAGAGTCCATCATTCGTTGCCGCAGCACTCATGCTATTGAGAGCAGCGCCGGGATTGGATGGGGAGCCTGTGCCCCAGTGTATTCTGGGAGGAGAGCAGAAAAAGAAGACCAAGGCAGCTGCGTCGTCCGGTAAGTTTAAAAAAAAATATTATTCCCCCTAGTCCACCTCCCTGCATCACCACTTTAGTACTGGGGCAGCCGCCACTGTCCATGAGTTTACATTGTTTCTTACATTCCTTTTATTCAATATATTCATTGGAAAATGTACTAGTACCAGCATCCTGTTGTAATAGAAAGTCATTTTCTATACCAAAACAGAAAAGAAAGAAGAGTTTTCTTTTACACTGCAATAATAGTGGCGTGCAACTGTGTGACACATTAATGCGACTTAGTACTTTAAGAAAGGTATATTACCAAGACCCTTTCTTATTTTGATAAGATTTTGTAAGGCAGGTTTCTGGTCGGAAGCCAGCTATAATCCCACCTAAGATTGCGTCTCCGTGGCTAGCCGAGCAGCGAAATGGCCGCTCTTTGAGAGGGCTCCGCCGGCCACCACATAATCCTGCACTATCCTGCCATGTGAGCAAGTTAAGTCGCCTGTATCTGCAAGTAACCTGCTAACGTAATTTTCAGGCACCGGCAGCGCCCAAAAGTAATGCGAGAAATACCTGTTTACTGGCTGAAATTGAGGTCTGCGACGACGTGCGGCTAGACCCGACTGAGCGGCGTGCGTGTGCTCCGGAGCTGCCACGGCGCCGACGGAGTGGAGCGCCTGGCCCAAGCAGCGGGCTGCCTGATGTCGACTCCTGGACCCTACTGGTCCTCGGCGACCTTTGGCGCAGTGATCGGGGACGGCGGGAGTGAAGGGCACCGTGCAGATTTCTGGCGCGGTAGCCTGGATCGGCCTGGAGACTGGGTGCGGCCCGGAGGTGCGTGGACATGGTTGCTGCGTCACAGCAGGGCATTGCAGCGTTAAACTCCTGAGATCGTGAGACGGCGGAACTATCCGGCTCGCTGGGGTGAGTCAAACGGCGCTTCCCCCCTGGATACCCACGAGCGGTGGTCGAGCCCGCTGAGGGAGGCGCAGACCTGTCAGAGGTGACGTGGCGAGACAATGTAAGTCTAAGACCCAGTGGTGTCGGCAGGAGAGGGCCCATTATTGTTTCACGGCTGGGCTGCTACTGCGAGAAAAGGGACCAACTGTCTATACTACCCCAAATTTGAATTGCCTCATACTTGCCACATCAGCGCAGCTGCGACCCCCAGCTACTGGTTCCGGGAGTCTGATTTCTTGAGCTGGGTCCGCGCCTGAGCTGCAGTCGAGTGGCGGGACGCTGCGGCCCCGATCGCGGGGGCTTCAACACTGACTCCAACTAAGGAAGGTATACGCTAGGTGAATCCTTTGCAGGGCAATAAATCATACGCTCAAGTGAACTGGTGGAGCGTTCGGCAATATCTTGCCCGGTTGAGGAAATATACAGGTGGAACGATTCCCGCACGAGAGGAGGCTACACAGCTTTCCCATACAATTTGAGGCACAGAGTGAGCAAGACCCTAAATCAAAGCCAGTTTCAGGGGTCCTGGCATACTTAACTAATTTTGCATACAGCACCTGGTCTCTTAAGAGATAGTGGATCAGTTGTGATACAGGCACGCTTACCATTTTCCTACATCTGCGGTCGGACCTGGAGATACCTAGCTTTGGATCTCTGCTGGGTGCCCCATGGCCAGATCATGCCCCGGTTGATTTCACATACTCTGACCCACGACTGATTTGTCAGTTGAGTCGTAAATTATCGTTTATACCCGCACCACTTTCTGTGCCAACGATTACGGACCGAACATGGGGAAACCCAACACGAAACAGGCCAAACTCTCCTTTGAACACAAGAGACTCACCAGGCACAAAGAAGACGACGTCGACACGGACAATGAATCCAGCGTCAGAGAAGGTGCTGAAGGTGGCGGAGACGAACTCCGTGCCCTGCTACTAGAAATGAAAAGCAGCTTAAAAGACAATTGATAATAAATTGGATATGCTGAACGCAAGACTAGACCAGGTCAAAAAGCAGGTTGACACTCACGAGGAAGGCCTGGACCGTCTCGAGAACTGCGCCATGGAAGAACATCAATTCCAGGTCGAGACTAAGGAACAGCTACTTAATATGGACAAAGTGCTAAGCATAATTTAAGTCAAGAATGAAGATTTGGAGGCTCGCTCACGCCGAAACAATCTGCGCTTAATAGGCATTCCTGAAACGACGGCGATCGCAAAGATGGAACCCTTTGTTGAGGAACTGATGCATGAACTGTTTGATCCGGATCTCTCCCCCCTTTTCATAGCGGAGCGGGCCCACCGTACCTTGGGGCCTAGACCTCCTGTGGGGTCCACACCTAGACCAATTCTTGCTCGCATATTGAATTATAGGGACCGGGACACTATCCTTAGACTGGCAAGGGTAAAGGGGAGCATCAATCACAAAGGCAACAATATTTCCATCTTCCCGGAATTCACCCCCTCAGTTCAAGCCGCCAGACGAGAATTCCTGCAGGCTAAAAAGCTGTTACGACAAGCAGAAATCCCATACGCAATGTTGTATCCAGCGAAATTAAAAATCACCTACGAGGGTTCTGCTCACCACTTCACAGATGCCAAGTCTGCTTTAAAATTCGCCAAACACGTCTGTAGCTAAAAAAAACCAGCCAAATCGCCCCTCAGGGACTTTCTCGAAGCAAGATTAAGTGACAATGAGTGATCTATGGGACACGAAATATCAGGTATTGTTGTAACCGCCCGATTTGTGTCTAGGATCTATTGTTAGGAATTAATATAGAGCAGGAGTAGCCAGCTATCACTTGCCTCAACACACCATATATTTTGGGCGACTGTGGGGCTCTTAATCGCCTTGGTGGCCACCCCATCTTCGATGGAGAAGTACGCTGGTAAACCATGCCCCCAGGGAGATCTCCCAGCACCAGTCCCTTGGCACAAGTCCGGGACGTATTACAAAGTTTGTTATTATGGGGTGGGATTTTAACTCAACCTAATTGGGGGGTTGGTGTGGGTGGGGGGCGGGACAGGGAAGTTCAACAGTTAGTAAGGACAGCACTATGTTATACGATTCTTGCAACTGGAGCATCAGAATGTAACAACAGAACGGCCTATTCTACGACTCTGCCACAGACACAGACTGGCGGGCTGCATTCTCATGTACCCACCTCGCACCTAACAAAGCAACAAGTTGGTACCACCTATCCACACGTGAAAATATCTCAGTTAATTGTAGATGATAGAGTATAACCTAACATGGAACATTAGGGGGTTAAATTATTTCTGTAAAACATGGCTAGTGCATGCATACTTAGCTAGACACAATATTGATATCTGTTTCATACAGGAAACCCATTTGAATAGCTCGTCGCATACCAAGCTACAGCATAGACGCTGGGGGGCTAAATACTCCGCCATTTACTCTAATTATGCTAGAGGAGTATCCATTTTGGTTAGGCGGGGGCTACATTGGAAATTAACTACATCACAGATTGACCCGGAAGGCCGGTATGTGATCCTTGGTGGGACATTAGGTGCAATAGGCATTACACTGGCTGCAATATATGGCCCTAACGTAGATAAGCCAGATTTCTTCAGGGATGTTTGGCCAAGATAAAATCAGTGGGCTATGACACAATTGTATGGGGAGGCGACTTCAACGCCTTGATTGATGACGTCAAAGACAGAAGGGGTAGGTCCCGGAACCTACACCCACGGTCGAATGTCGCTATCAATGAGATAATCGCTGACGAAGGGCTCATAGATATATGGCGTCAAAGACACCCATCAGTGCATGAAGGCACTTGCATCACCACCCAGCATAACTCTTGGTCGAGACTCAACTTTTTTCTGCTAATGCCTGACATAGCAGTCTGGTCCAACTCGGTAAGACATTTGCCTAGAACACTATCGGATCATTCACCGGTCCTATTAAAATGGTCTGTGCCAGCTGACCCGTCTAGATCGGCCTGCTGGAGGCTACCACCTCACGCTCTCTTGGACACGTTGTTTAGAGAGGAGATTAGTGGAGACATTTCAGAATACTTTTCCACAAATAAAGGCTCAGTTCAGACGCAGGCTAGGTTATGGGAAGCATTCAAAGTGGTTATTAGGGGGAAATGCATTTCCAGACAGACAGGGGTACGAAAATCGATTAGACTAACATTGAATAAACTAGAGGCAAGTATTAAAGATCTTGAGTCACAGTATTATAGCACAGGAAATAAAGATTTATTGGGAGTCATCAGGGGGAAAATATCGGAGTATGAGGAGGAAGCCGACTGGGAAGTGAAATTCCTGGGGAAATATGCCTGTGCACGCAGATATGGAGAAGGGGATAGACCGGGCAGGACCTTGGCCAACATACTATGCACACCCAACACAGAGCTATTCATCTCTGAAATCCTGGATGTCAACCGGGAAGTGGTTAGAGGCCCACAGGAAATTCTAGAACAATTTACACAGCACTAGTCTACACTCTATACCTCAGCTTCTCATGCAACGCAGGAGGAGTTTCAGCCATACCTAGACATTGTTGTGGTTGGGTAGGGGTCACAGAGCTTATCTGGACGAGCCATTCACGGTAGATGACATTAAGCAGGTCATAAATAGTATCCCCTCTGGCAAGGCTCCCGGCTCAGACGGCTTGACAGCGGCATTTTACAAGTCCTACGCAGATCAATTAGCGCCTCAACTTCTGGCAGTATATGAAGAGGCGCAAGAGCTAGGTAAATTTCCCCCTACAATGAGAGAAGCCATCATTTTATCATTACTAATACCCAGGAAAGCCCCCGAAGATAGAGACTCCTACAGGCCACTTTCGCTATTAAACATTGACACCAAAATATATACCAAACTGTTAGCCAACAGATTACAACCACTTCTACCCCTGATAGCAAGACCAGACCAGTCTGGCTTTAT
Source organism: Calotriton arnoldi (assembly GCA_963921515.1). Classification (NCBI taxonomy): domain Eukaryota; kingdom Metazoa; phylum Chordata; class Amphibia; order Caudata; family Salamandridae; genus Calotriton; species Calotriton arnoldi. The sequence goes on along the minus strand of CAWUFW010002431.1, from coordinate 1,412,006 downwards.
CCCAGGCAGGTCCACTTCACACAATCTCCGTACCTTTTTCTCGGTACTACATTATCTAAACCCCCAGTACCCAGCTCTGGCGGCGTTATTGGACGCCACTAAAGCGTTTGACTCACTCGAGTGGGACTATTTGTTTACTATCCTTGCTAGACTGGGCCTTAGTCCATTATTCATAGGACAAATAAAACTACTCTACTCCTTGCCCACTGCAAGACTTCGTCTGAATGGTCTGATCTCCCCTCCCCCCCCCCGCTGACTTTCACCAGAGGTACGAGACAAGGCTGTCCGCTCTCCCCCCTACTTTTTGCCATAGCTATGGAGCCACTAGCTGCGGCTCTCCGGCAACATCACGCAGAAAGGGGTCTCGGCTTCACCACCCGTGGTATTATTGTTTCGCTATATGCGGATGATGTTACCCTATATATCAATAACCCGGAGATCAATCTAAACCCAGTAATACGTGACATCCTAAAATTTGGCGGGCTATCTGGCATCCAAATTAACTGGTCAAAATCGGTGCTATTCCCCCTGACAGCCTGCACGCAGCCTTATCAACTAGATTACCCACTTGGATGGGCAGATGGCCCAGTAAGATACCTGGGAATTCGGCTCAGTGCCAAGGTGCAAGAATTATGGGACGCAAACTACGGCAGGGCAGTGGCCTGGCTGAAGAACAAAATAAAGATATGGTCCAGACTTCCCTTATCCTTAGCGGGGCATATAGTCATTGCAAAAATGATAGTTCTCCCTAAATTTTTATATTTATTCATCAATCTCCCCCTTCCGCTCACGGAGGCCTTCTTCAAGACCATGCGCTCCTTGATGATATCACTGGTATGGGCAGGTAAACAAGCCAGAGTGTCGTGGGAGCTGTTGACCCTCCCATTAGCTCAGGGCGGCCTGGGAGCACCAGATATCCAACTCTATGCATACTGTGCTCAGGCACAGTTCCTACACTACTGGGTTCACCCCATACCATTTCAGCCGCATGTTGCGATTGAGTTGGACAGGGCGGCTCCGGTCCCACTCTCAGTTGCGATATATAAGCGATACACGAGACCACGAGATGAGATAGACACTGTCGAAATGTTGAGATGGAGCTGGGACGGTCTAAGGAGGAGGTCCTATTCGCCCCCTCGGTCACGCTGGCACATAACCCCCAGTTGCTGGTAATGGAAGATAGGGGTAGTGTTACTCTGGCTAAAAAACTAGACATAAATACATATGCAGATCTATACCCAGATAACACCTTTCGCACACCCCCGGAGGTGGCGACGGGCGTGGCACCCTCCTTTTCTGCTACATTTTTAAATCACCATATAAAAGCTACCTGCCGGCAGCTTCATGCTACCTTCCCCAACCCACCACCCACACTGCAGGCCCTGGAACAATTGCTAACCAGTCCTTCTCCACGGAGACTTATCACCAAGTTATATAGCTCAATACAGACCTCATGTCCAATATTGAAACCCAACACACTTCCGATCTGGAACAAGGAGATAAACCCTTCAATTTCAGAGGTGCAGTGGAAATTTTGCTTTGACCAGTTAAGGATGCTATCCCCGAATTACAAATTGCAGTTGATTCATTTTAAATATTTGCACAGATACTACAGAACCCCAGCCCAACTACATCGTATGGGTCTGAGGCCCACTTCAGAATGCTGGAGATGCAAAATGGATCTGCGACGTTTTGGCATGATGCCTGGTTCTGTCCTCTCATAGCTGAATACTGGATAGAAATATTTAACATCGTTGGGGACATACTTAGTGTACAGAAAACACTCTCCCCGTTGATAGGATTATTGGGTTATGTGAAAGAAACACCTGCAAACGTTAGGAAATTGCATGCCATGTTATTATTACTTGCCAAACGAAGGGTAGCCATACACTGGAGGAAATTAAATGCCCCAACCGCTAAAGAATGGTTAAAAGACGTTACATATTGCCAAACTCAACTGTCCGTATTTTGGGAACTTATGCCTACATTGTCCAGGCCTAAAGATATCTGGGGGCCTGTTTTAGATTGGATGAGAAGACAACAACATGATCAATCAGAGGTTGCATTGTCAGGGGCAGTAGCCATTTGTAATAACCCCTCCCCCCCGCAGACTCAGAAAATTAAGGTTGAAGCTGAGTTAAACTGAGTGGATCAGTGGTTCGATAACAGTACGGTGTTGTGGACACGACAGGCATGAAATGCGTTATGTTGAAAATCATGAAGTTGTTCCTATCAATATTGTGGTGTGATGTCCTAAGGGAGTTTGTAACTGTTACGTTATAAGTATACATGTGTACATTTTGGAGATTATGTGTAATTATCTCATCCTGTAATTGTATCACTTGAAAATGCAAATAAAGAAAATATTAAAAGTATTACTATTTCTAATAGTATCAGCTTATAATCATTCATGGGCTCATTCTTAGGCCAGTTTTGCGGAGCTGTGCTTTGAGCACATTTTGTCTAGACATGTTAGCACTTTCGGAGACGAAGTTCCATAAAACGTCATGAATTGTGCCACGATCAGATCGGGTACGGAGGCTGCATAGCAATGTTCTAAAGTCAGAAATGGGAATAGCATGCAAAGTTAGCATGTTACACGTGAAAATTGCATATGTGGTTCAAATTGAACCATGTGTTATTGGTTTAATTGGATACGCAATTTGGAACTGGGATAAAGAATAGGAACTAAAGAATGCAAAAGGGTCTCTAATGAAAACATTAAAGCCATCATTACATGGACTGTGCAAATCCTGGTTGCTAATTACTTGCGGGTATTAATGAGCAGATACATAATTTGCATCCGATTCAAATTTGTAGACTTGCACTTCGTCCAGTGGGAAGTACTCTAAACTTGTCAATGATTTTAACCTGGTCAGCCAGTGTGCAAACTGGAATTGCAATAGCAAACTTTCCATTGGGGACCTATTTGTATTCCTGTTTCGAGCGCAAATAGGAGTTTTGCAACCAAAACTTAATTTCTGTCATAATTATTACTTTTTTAGATTATTATTTGAAAATGTAATGTGTTAAACGATTCCTTTGGAAGGTACCTCGTTTGTTTGCATCACATTCAAAATAAATGGAAATACGTTGGAAAATAAAAATAAAAATAAAGATTGCGTCTCCTGTCCCGGGCCATGCAGTCTGACTAAAATCACCCGAAAGAGGAGGCATTGCGACTGGCAACAAAAATGATCTGTCTCCAAAGTAAGGATTGTGTGATAGAGGGGCTTGCTGGCATCTGAGTCTCGCTGAAAGGCCTGCTGGAAGAATGCTGCAAGAGGGGGAGTGTTTTGAGGCCCAGTGCAGCCGGGAAGACTGAAGGTGTAGCACAGAGCAGACCTTCATACTGCACACAAAGCGAAAGATCCACTGTCTCTGCTCCCACCCTCTGACTGGTCTGCAGCTAGTATTCTCTGCTACTATGCGGCTCCAAGGGGGACACATCGTTGCGGTGGGTAGGGCCTAGGACACAATGAAGTTGTGTGGCAGGCGTTTGCAGTCTGGTGTCCCCCATCAGGCTGGCTGGAGGAGATGCCAGAGAGGGGACCTGCGGGCATGGCGCCGACCCAGTCCGTGGGTTACAGACTGTACTGAAGGAAGAACGCAAGCTTGGCCCATAGAGAGTAAATGGACAAGGTGACTTGCTAAAATGGAACAGCGAGATCTGCACGGCGCTGCTAGACACAGTCTACCGAAACAAAAACACATTCTAAGGTAAGCTCACTCATGGTGAAAGGCTAGAATACTGCAGCAAGACTCATCCTCAACCTCCCCAGAAAAAACAGCGCCTCCCTCCTTTTCAAAACCCTACACTGGCTCCCCGTCCAGAAAAGATGCCTCTTCAAACTCCTGACACACACCTACAAAGCCCTCCACTACTCCGGACCAGCCTACATCAACCACCACCTGACACTCTACTGACCAACCAGAGAGCGCCGCTCTGCCCCCCTCACCTTGGCACGCATCCCCCGCATCCGTCGGAGCCGCTGCGGAGGTCGTTCCTTCTCCAACCTCGCCGCCAAGTCCTGGACGACCTCTCCCTCCACTTGCAAACCGCCCCTCGCTGGAAGACTTCAGAAAGAAGCTCAAGACATGGCTGTTTGACCAAGGCTCACAGAACCCCAGCGCCTGGAGACCCTCTGGGGTGACAAGTAGTGCTATACAAGAACTGATTGATTGAATCACATGCATGAACTCTGCTATCCTGGGGTTGAGTGAAGAAGAATACACATATATGCTCTAAGAAACATAGGCCTAAAAATCGTACTGTATCAAACTCTTGGAAGTGGGAATAGGTACTTATGAAAAGGACCACAAAAATTGGGTTCCTCTTCAGAGACGATAAAAACTGATATGAGGGCTGGACAACAGAGTGCCTTGAAGAGTGGAACTAAGACATGCAACATCAGTCTGTTCCTCTCATTTAATGCAGTGGAACTGTCAAACACCGCTGCTGAAAGCTGTATATAAACTTTTGGCATGGGAAAGAACAATCATAAACAATCCAAACGCACAGTTGAGAATAAAATAAGCTCTAAATAGACCTGCATGACCTCTAAAGCCCCAACAAAACCTCTCAATATAACTCTCGATCATCCCCAGAAGCTAAGATGAAAAATATTCAGATGGCAAGAAAAATAACCTCTGGGCTACAGATAATAAGACCGACACCATGACCCTTAGGCGGCATCAAATGCAAGAGAGCCTAGATAGACAGCAAACTACTAGACGAAGCCAAACAGCGAATATTCAACTTTAAAGATGGGGGGGACTACAACCTCAAAGATATGCTTCATCAGATGGGAAAAAAGTCATTTCAGTAATGAAAGCAAAAAATAATTACGATTTGGAAGGGCGTTCCAGGTGCTATATCTTTATAATGGGTGTCCAGACTGTACAGCTATGGAAAAAGTAGAAACCTGTTTTTGAAAGAATGTATCTGGAAAAACCCTAAAAATGCAAATAGCTTAGAAAGAAAAATTTGACTGAAGGCAGAAAAGTCATATGCTAAATTTGTTTCACTTTTAGATGCACATACTAATATCTACATATCTCCTAAAGAAGCACTAAACCCAAAGAGCATGGAGATTATTAAATTATTAATGAATATAAAAAATAAATGGGAAAAACTATGACTTTTTGTGGACAAATTATTAAAGTGAAGCCAAATGTGTTATCATAATATCATGAAAGTAAACTATGAACATAAAGAATTTAAAACAATTCACTCCGATGTAAATTTAGAAAACAGCGTATCTATAGAAAAGGTAGCCAAAGGTCAGAGCGATCGAGTGGTGTCAGTGATAATACTTACACCCAAGAGACGCATCTCGAGAGGAGGGGTATGTGAAAAATCCATCTGCGACCCTGAAAAGTCATCAAATAGCTGACAAACTTCATGAAACCAGAGTTACTGGCCCATATTAGTATGTTTGATTTCTGCAAGGCATCTCCGGAGATCTTCCAGGTCATTGAAGACTCAAGGTTTATCGTTGAATATGATCTTGTTGTGATGCACCCACAAAAAAGTGTGGAATAGAAAGAGACCCAAATTTATGCCTGAGCATAAGAAAGCCTTTTTCTTCGTGCGTCTGGGCTATCCCAATCTTGGCTCCTTCCCAGATGAAGAATTGGTGTTTCTTTATGTATTTAAGTATTTCCTCTACATGTTGTTATCTCAGAGGTTTAAAATTCATGGTTCTCAGATGTTTCCTAGGCGAAGTCAATTCGGCAGAGGGTTTCCAGTAGGAATCCGATGAGCTCTCTCAATTTCGAAGTCTTTGGTAAAGGATAGGTTAATTGCACAAGGTATCCATGATTCAAGAAACGCCGCACAGGAGTTAGCAGCATCTTTCACACCTTCGGGCAGCCCAAACATTCTCAGGTTGCCCCTTGGATTACGGTTTTCTAACTCCATAATGTCCATAGAGAGAGATGTAGTTTTAAAGCATATATTATCCGTGTGCTTCCTTGCTTTCACTTTCTCATCTTTCTGGCAGCTAATGCATGATTCCGCCTCAGTAATCCTTCCAGCCAGATCCTTGAAGCCGTTCCTTAAACCATGGATATCCGACTGCATGAGGTCCATATTTGTTTTCATGGTCTGGGCCAAGTCGTGCAAGGCCATAAGTCTCTGCAAGAGAAGATCCATGTTGGCCAATTGGTTAGGTTTGGATTAAAGTGGTGATTCAAGGAGAGGAAGAGTAGATTTGGGCCTTTTCTGGCATGTTCTTAGTTCCTAAGACTCTATCATCTGTTTGTCCTTGCTATTCTTCATTTCCTCTAGGTATCTAAATATCCTCTGAATCAGGATCAAGGCAGAGGAAACCCTTGCACAGAAGACGTAAATAAAGCATCAAAGGTCAGCTCAGGTGACCTTATGAAGAGAGTTCAAATGGCAGTTCAAAGGTATATCATTAACAAGGAGGTGATGCAATTCGGATCACCTCAATAAAAGGCTGCTGCCAAATCTGTGCAGAGATCCTTCAGTCACAGGTAGTCAATGCATCCAAGAGAGTTGAAAAAATGTAAAGCCCATTGGTGACTTGAAAAGTGAATAGAAATGTGGTATGCAACAAGAAAAGCAAAGTAAGAATTCTGCAGTTAAAGTGAGACCAAAAATTAGGTGCTTGCCATAAATATGATGAGAACTATCATCTGAGAGACAAAAGAAATCAAATCAAGTGCATTCCGTTGGCCATCTTGTTTGCCTGACCTGCATCACAGAGCTGTTCTACTTACCAGGTTCGGACGCACATCCAGGCGAAAAGCACCACACATCGGACGACGGGGGTCTTGTGTGGAGGAAGACTTTCTCCAGCCGCTCATTTGACCTCCCTCTGTCAGATCAAAACGTCCGGGAATCGCCTGTTCGCGGTGAGTGAGCGGGCAATGCAGCCATCTTGGATCGGCGCTAGCCACGCCCACCCAAATACTGTGCTTTCTCTTGCATAAAAGTTTGCTTAGAGTTGCTCCTTGGATATGAAACCAATTAGGTGCTTTCATTATTTGCTTTGTTGTCTGTAGCTATTCTAATCTTATTAACTTTTGAAAAAGTAGCTATTGCACTTAATAAATTGTTCTTAAAAGAGAAGCATATGACCAGTTATAGGAAAACAAACGTGACTGTGATGAACTGATGGTTTTTCAAAGAGTTGGGTTGGGATGCAGGCTAAGATGGGTCAGGGTAATGAAGAAAGGAGGAAGGGGTCCACATATTTATGTGTAAATAGTATATGGCTTAGGAAGAACAACATTTTTGTATATTTGTGCTGTTTTCTTCATGGGGGAGCGGGGTCATTGAAACGAAAAGGTTAGTTTTGTGGGGAAAAGGATATGGGAGAGTTTTTTCCAGTGGTTACATTATAAAGTAATAAGGGTATGGGAACTGTGGAACATCAAGCCTCTAAAGCAAAGCTGCTGCCATGTCTAGTAAAACTGCTTCTGCTGCTAACAGATCTGTGTTGGCAGTGTTTGCAGAAAGGAACTATTATTACACATTACCAAAGCCATAATGTAAAGTCAATATGGAATGGTGTAACCATCTGTGAACTGCGTGAGCCCAGTATTGATCATATTAGCTCTCGCAAAGACACGAAAAATGGTCTAACTGCACACCAGTTGAGGCCTGATACTTTGACTGTTGACATTAAAATACATTTGCAAAACGTGGTAAGATTGCAGTGATTAATCACTGGTCATAGAACCTAATTGTGCTTATAGGTGGAGTCATGAATACTGGTGTTGCTGCCAGGCAGTTTGTATCCTGCGCCCTTTTTTACTGCCCTTATCTAACCATTTATTAACATTAAATTCAGGTTTAAACTCTAACTGGAGGTTCTAAAATGTTTATGAAAATTACAGAGGATAGGCAATCTGTTAAGCAGTGGAGGCGCCTTCAGATCTAGTTGAATGCAAGTTCTTCATGCAAGCGAGGGCTGATACCTATTGTGAGAACTCATTCAAAGTCAAAGTGCGTGTTGCCAATCAGAAGACATGTCAGAGAATTGTGCACAACAAAATAGAGGGAATGGATGTGAATGGGACACAGTTTATGGAGTATGAGTGAATGGTAGGTCTTCTTGAAGGGGGAGATACCACCGCTGTGTACACCCACAAACTGTACCTTCAACCCACTGATTCAGTTGTTCTTTTCCAGGTGTCTATGGTTTCAGCAGTTTCTTCTTCAACTGAACTATATTTGACAAAGGCTGTCTACAGCCGAAACGCGTCAGGACGGACATCATGCTATGACTTGAGGAATAAAGATTATGCTGCTTACCGGGAGTGCCTGCATCTGCTCTTCTTTGTGGGGGCTGCTGTAATATATATATATATATATATATATATATATATACAGCCAACATATATATACCTATATTTGTATGTAAATGATTTACACAGTGATGGCTGAGACAACACCTGTCGCACCTACCACACTAGTGCATACACAGTTAAATGATTGACAGAACTTGTCATCTTATAAACTGCATCTCTCTGTATTGTTTTGATCTCATGCTGCTGTTCTAAATTTTATTTAGTCTTTTTACTCTATCTTTTGATGATGGGTTTTCTTTTATCTTGTTTTTACAATGCATTGAAGCTGGGATTCTTGCAATGTTGTGCATGACAAATAATAAACTACAGAAAACTAATGCTATTTACACAATTTGGGCTCTGAATCATGTGTAGGCAGGTCAGCTAAACGGTACTCCAAAATACATTCAGATTAAGATTTGGTATTAACTTCTACTTCCATGTTAATCGTATAAAAAATACCGAATCTATTTCTTCATGCAGAACAGGAAAGTAATGCTCCAGAAATGGATATATGTTTGACTTACCTTAAATTTACTTAACTTGCATGGTAAAGACATGATTGGTAAAGGCATATGCGTGGTAAAGGCATGCATTGTAAAGGTATTGTGGTAAGCGCATGCGTTTTAAAGTCGTACAGCTTGTAAGAGAGTAGGATCTGCTTCTTATAGTTACCCCCACTTTTTGCTGATGTTTCACTGTTTTCGACTTAGTCTGACTGGGATCCTGCTATTCAGGACCCCAGTCTATCTGCTTTCTCCTCTAAATTGATTGCATGTACTTTAGGTACACTCCAGATTGGATTCTAGGGTACCCTTATAAGTCCCTAGTATATGGTATACTATGTACCCAGGGCAGAGGTACCCCAGAGGCCTCCCAGGGGCTGCAGCATGTATTATGCCACCCCTGAGAGACCATTCAAAATGACACCACAGGTCTGCTACTGCAGCCTGTGTAAGGTGGTGCATGCCCCCTTACTTAGATATAGGTTCACTATATCTATCCCAATCACTGCACATATAAACCTATCAGTCACCCCTATAGCAGGCCTTATCAATCCTGAAGGCAGGGTGCTGGGTTTTATGTGAGGGTGCCCATGCATGAGCAGAGCCCCTCTGCAGCCTTCGGAACCCATATTCCGGGGTTGTTTGTGATGCAGCCAACCATATATACTTAAGTGCATTATAACCTCGCGGTAAATGCCAACTTTAACATGGCTGCATGGAAACATGTCGTGTTTGGTGTCAAACACCTTGGAATCATACCTCCACACCAGTAACTGGTGTGGGAGGTATGATTCTACCCTCCTAGAGGGAGAAATATGACAACACCGGTACACCCGGTACCAGCTTCACAGAACCCTGGCATCACAAAATGGATGCTGCCAGCCACAGACACGAGTCTGCCCTCCTGCTGCTGGACGAAACTCCGGCAGGGGAAGGTTTGACAATAGGTTTCCTGTCACAGGGAGGTGTGACCACCTCCCAGACAGGCTTTAGTGTATTGGGGCTGGGTGGGTGCACTCTCAGAGTGCTTTGATGTCTGCACTGGGGGCACATTTGGTGTCCCTGTGCATAGTCCAGCTCAAACCGGTTGCAGGAGCCATTTGCTCCTGCTCTGGCGCGAAACTGGACAAAGGACATGGGTGTAGCCACCCCTCTGTCCTGACCCTCCCATAGGTGGGTCCCCAGAGTTTGTCCCACCCCTTCCTTGGGTATAAAGTAGGAACCCCTGACTACAGGACTTTAGATTTACCTGGACTAAACTCTGCTACAGAAACCAAGTATCCTTCGACGATCTACGCTTTGCTGGACGACTGAAGAATCTCCCTTGGAGTAAAGGAGTTACTCCCCTGCTGAGCAGGCACCAAAACGCATCTGACCGGTTTGCATCTACGAAGATCCCGAAGGACTCCGAAGATTTCTGCAATACAGGAGGTGGGTTCCCAAGGTCGATCTGCGCTCTCAGCAATCCTGAGGCCCGTATCCCTCGTGGGGACCGTAAAACCCGTACCCCTGGGCACCGTGTACATTTGCAGAAGCATATGCTTTTCGGCGATCCCTGAAGCTGTGCTTTGGGCTACTTGTAGTCCTGACCCCAAGCAGTAATTCCACTGAAGATTTCCGGCCTACACTCCACGAGTGTTCCGTGGGCTGGTATTTCGGGATTCAGCTCGAGGTCCCTTCGCGATCCCTGGTCCGTTGGCCTGTGGGTCCCTGAGAAGGCAACTTTAACTTTCAGTGGGCTTCCCTGGTTGCTCCAGACGTGCCCTGACTCTCCATCACTTGGAGAGTCCCCAGGACCTTGCTGGTCCTCGCAGAAGCATCTTTCCTCTGACCGCGTGGGTTGCCGTTGCCAAGGCTTGTGGTGTTCAATCAGGACACTGACCACCCCAGCACTCGACATCCTTCGTGGGACAGCTCGGATCCGGACTGTGGTCGTCGTCGACGTCTCCTGGTCCCCGTGGCTGCAGAGTCAAGCTTCACCTCATCGCACCTGAAGCACCCGACATCGGTGGGCATTCGATTGCTCCGCTCCTGGTCACGTGAAATGACCCAGACTTTGTCCCCTCTGCTTTCAGGTTCTTCTCATCTCCGATCCAGGCTTGGATCACACCGGACACTTTTCTTCTCCACGGCAGCAGTACTTTTTCGCATTACGCCATTGAAAACGACGAGGGTTTCCGACACCACTTGACCCCTATGCACCCGGCTCCTCTGGGATAGGTAACACGGGTACCTCGGTACTCTCAAGGGTGCTGGCCTTAGAACCTTCTATGTTTAGCTGGGTTTGCTGAAAGTCCTCTCCTAAGTGTCCTTAATCTTTAAATTTCCAACCGCGACTTTCCCATAGAGTTGTACGGAGCTCGCGTCTGTGTTCCCACACTGCACCCGTCCTCCGTGGGTCCCCTGTGTCACTACCTTGGGTGGTTCCTTGGGGTCCCAGCGATTCTACGTGCTCTAGGCACTGTGTCTAGTCAAGTCGTGGTTCTTATACCACTTACTTAGTATATGGTTCGGTCTCCCCCTGGATCCCGCTGTGTATTGTGCTATTTACTGTCGTTCTAGTGATTTAATATTGTGTGTCTTGTTCTCTAATCTCATAAAGAGGTTAGTAGAGAGTGTTTAGTAATAAATACATCTATTTTATATATACCTTGTGTGGTTCTCCTTTCATTTGGTCATTCAGGAGGTTATATACTGGTAAAACAAGCTGCTTTACATTCCTTCGAGACTTAGCCTGAAGGCTGCTCTCCATAGCTACCACTAGGATAGCTTTCAATAAAGGTTGTCTTTAACCTAATCATCAATAAGGGTTGTTTGGACTGGTGCAAGGTGCCCACTTTAATTAGTGGACAGCATATACCAGGCCAACTTCTCACATTGGTGTGTAGCGGTTGGGATTCAAGCTTGCCATTGTTTTACCAGATAATCTCATTGAGTGACTGACTGAAAACCACTAAAGGTACTTAGGTACATATAAATCAAGACTAGAATAAAGTAAGTTCTACTGAACTTAGAGTTGGGTAAGTCAAGGGCCTAGCACACCCTTTCTCCAACTCAAGAGAGTCTCAGTTCCCACTAGGGTAGGTAGGTGCATACGCCACACCACACTAGCATGTCTTCTAGGCCTGAAGCCAGTGGCTCCTTGCCAACTAAGTATGACCATCTCTCATTCCAAGAATTGAGAGCCATGTGTACATGTAGGAAACTGAAGACAGGGAAAAACCCAAACACCCAACGTCTCATAGAGACTTTGCTTTTAGATGACCTCAGAAAGACCCCAGGGTCTGATGAGGCAGGTAAAGGGGGTGGGACAGCAGAAGAGGAAAGGACAGGAAGTGAGAACTTCAATGACCTGGACTCTGATGCTGACCAGGAGGATCAAAATGATTCTAACCTGGACAATCCAATTCTTCCTGAAGGTGAGGAAGGAGGCCTCAATGGTCCTCTCTTTACCCCACCTGGAAGGGTTAACAGTTTACCAAGAAGATCAAGATCTCCTTCTCAGGAATCTAATCATTCTGGTACATCTGTAGCGAGCTCTGTTTCTCATAGGACCTCTACTTCTCATAAAAGGGAGTCCTCTTATGAGAAGAAGTGCCAACTGCTTGAGTTTGAGAGAGCTAAGCTCAGAATCAAGAGAGAGCAATTGGCCTTAGATAGGGAATCCCTGGAGCTTCAGAGAGCTCCTCAGAAGTTGGGGCTAGAGCCCCATGGTGGCAGCCACAGTGTCCCTAGAGTTAGAGAACATACTCATGACCATAGGAACCTGAACAAGATTGTCCCTCCCTACCAGAGTGGGGATGACATCCACAAATGGATAACTGCACTGGAGAGGGCCTGTAAGGTACAGAGGGTCCCTCAGGAGCAGTGGGCAGCAATCTTGTGGCTCTCCTTTGCAGACAAAGGTAGAGACAAGCTCCTCACTGTTAGAGAAGAGGATGCTGATAATTACAAAGTCTTGAAGAGTGCTCTGATTGATGGGTTTGGCCTAACCACTGAACAATACAGAGTTAAGTTCAGAGATACCCAAAGGGCACAGACTCAAGACTGGGTTGACTTTGTAGATTGTGCTACTAAGGCTCTGGAAGGCTGGTTACTTGGCAGTAAGGTGTGTGACTTCAAAGGATTGTATAATTTAATCATGAGAGAGCAGATCCTTAATAACTGTCAAAATCAGCTGTTGACTCAGTACCTGGTGGACTCTGATCTGACCTCTCCCCAAGAATTGGGCCAGAAGGCAGACAAATGGGTCAGAACCAGGGTGAGGCAGAAGGTTCAGAACCAAGGTGGTGACTCCAAGAAGCAAGATTCTAAAAACTCTGATAAGGGTGGGGAGAAGGGTAAAGACCAGAAGTCTTCTCAAGGGCCCCAAAAATCTGCATCTGGTGGGGAGTCCCAATCAAACAAAGGTAAAGGCAAGAAGAAGCCATGGTGTCAAATCTGTAAACAGAAGACCCATTGGACAAGTGATTGTACCAAGTCCAAGGACTCAACTCCAACCACCACTGCCCCTAAGGCAACTGTTCCCCCTAGTTCAGCTCCAAGTGGTGGTGCTCCAAATAAGGGCAGGGGTGTGGAATTTTCAAAATAATCTACTTGTCCAAGGGACAAAATGCCACTGAGATCTACATGTCCTGTAAAATCCACTTGTCCCACCTACTCCCGTCCATACATCAAACATAAGGGCTGACAGAGAAACGTAATATATTTTTGTTTTATTAAAATTAATAAACCATTAAATGCTTTGCAATAATAATGCTAAGAAAAACTTGACAAGCAATATTATCCCATTTATCCAAACATATAGAAATTGTATAGAAATACAAGTTACAACAATAAATGATCTTGCATGGCAGGCTGCTCTAAGACTCATATTAGCAATACTTCAGTAGTTATGATAGATGTGGCCTTTTATGTCCGCACACATGCTTTGTGCCTCCTGTTGTAAACCAGAGATCAATAGCACAATAAAGGAGGGAAAGAATGTCTTGCTTCTCAAGGGGTATCCATGTTCCGAGCAGATGGCCTGTGCCCACAGCCACTTGCACTGTAGGTAGTGCGCACGCACTTTAAAGTGGAGTTTGGTGCTTAAATAAAAAATGTAGGACATTCTTTTTCTTCACCCTATGGATCAATGTGAATTTTAATATGGCCTGAATACGCTTGCATAAGACCTTGAGTGCTAATAAAAGAATGGCATTTTTTTGCGGTTTTATATAGCGCGAACTCGACCTGAAGGTATTGGAGCGCTTTACATGAGCGCCAGTTACATTTACACAAGGACTGTAACATTCATTTATTTCTTAAGTAGCACTATTAAATTGGCGCAGCTGCACAGGAAATCAAATGTGTTATGCAGAGGGGACATTTAGGTTGTAGAGTCCCAAAATGCGCCTTCTAATCCAAGCTCACATCCCGCTTTACCAACGTGGTGTAATCTGGACAACCTCTTTATCTATTAATTATCCAGTGTCCTTTTACAGTTAAAGTTAGCAATTAAGCAAGCGTGGCAGCTCAAGAAAGAAACTGCAGCGCCGCGGCAGCTTAAAAGAAATGCGTACAACGGGCTTAATTATACCCACTAAAATACTAGGCACTGGCCAATTGAGGCATTTTCTCACACAAATGGGAAAGATATCGCCCATTTGTGAGGGAAATTGCCCAGTATGGCAATTCTGTGTCACACATCTGGTGTGAAAAGGGAGTTCTAATCAGCTCTCTGCACAGCAATGGAAACGTGCGCAGTTAGCACGATTTACAGCACGGCTCCAATAACAGCGGTTGGTCACATCTGCTTCAGGTGTGGAATTAACTGAATTCTGGGGCTCCCGGAGCTAGGACACTTACGCCGAACAGCATGGGCAACAAAGACAATCGTTCCTGATATGTCGTTAACAGCACAAAACGGGGGGGCAGGGGCACAGTGAAGTTGAAATGCAAGGCCGAAAGTGCCATATATTAATATTCAAAACCCTATACACAGAGGCAGCGTAGTGCTGGGAGGATTTGGTAAAAGGTCACAAGCCGTAGTAAACAGGCAGTGACTGGGCCCCAATAATAGGGACTCAGTGGGTTCTTGGTCAGGTTTGAAACCCGATAATCTTTGAAGTGCAATATCCACCCTGCTACCTCGCCCTCCTCCCTTACATTAACCAAATGCATCAGGTTCATTTAGCTTCAGGCTAGACACACTCCTCCCCCCCCCGCTTGCTTTTGGGTGTTGCTCTATTCCAGTGACTTGCTCTTTAGAATATAGGTGACGGCCCCACCTCACCCCCTGGCGTGCACACAACCATGGAGGCGTTAGCTAGCTGCAGTCAACATGTAGTTTTCGGACAGGCTCGTGCACCCCATCATCTTCTTACAGGTCAGTAACAGGAAGGTAGGTGGAAGAGGGGGTTGGGGGGACAGGGGGTAGGGCTGCAGCCTCAAAGCACACAGATGGAACCGTCCTACCTGAACCGATAAGACAGGGGCAGCAGCGTGAAGAGCTGTTGGCTGGTAAGGCCGATCCGACTCCCCACCTTACCGTGGTTGATGCAAATGCAGCATTATCCGGATCCTTTGGCGGGCTTCTCTGGAAGTGGAAACCAGTGATGTTTATGGTGGTCTGCTAGCGCCTCGGGCACAGCCCCTCCAAAACCCAGCAGTCGGCTCTCGCTCACTCAACCCCGAAGCTACGAGGATAGGAAGCCGGCGGCAGCAGTGATCTCCGGGTGCCCATGGGACAGGAGGACTAGGTAGAGGCGGCGGCAGGGTCCTGCGGCATAACGGGGGTCTTGTGTAAACAAGTGGGGGCAGAATGTCATCTAATTTGCGGATCCCTTGGATGGTTAGGGGCGCTTGATAGTGCCACAGTGTGTGGAGTAAGTTGAAGTTAGCGTGGCTGTGGTAAAGGGACAGCGACTTCTCTTGGACAGTGGGATATGGCCTCCCAGCTAATTCGGTCTGCAGCTTGTTTCCAATACTCTGTCTCCGGCCCGATCGATCGGCAGTCCCTCCCAGGCCCACAGGTCCTTGGTCAGGCCGGGTCGAGTTACCTCTTTTTTCGGATCCCCCGGTACCGCGGCGCCGCTTTACTGTGCCCTCTGCTTCAGCGCCCCCACGTTTTATGCTGTTTCACGCTCCAATAGCAGCGATGAGAGCCCGTGCTTTCTGGAACCACAAGGTTACACACGGTCTCTCACAGCAGGCGCACCAGTTCTATTCTAATTACGGACCGATCTGCAAGCTGAATAAAATATAACCCTTTTGAACACTCTACAAGTGCTATGGCGGGCTTTATGGTAGTGCTTATTTTACCTTAATGTACTGCCTCGCGGCGGCCACGAACTCCTGCTTGCTGAGACTGAGTGACGTTTCACTCCCTCAGCCAATCACGGTCTAGAGCCCAGTTATGGGCTGCTAGCCAATCAGAAGCCTCCAAAGGCTCCCGACACGCTTCTCTGATTGGCTGTGAGCCCCAGAGTGCCCACAACCTGTTTTATTTACGTGATTTAATGTCTACTTGTCCGTCGGACAAAATAGACATTAAATCTTCTTGCCCACCGATAAAAACAACTTGGTTCGGGCATCGGGCGATATGATTCCCCCACCCCTGTAAGGGTGTAGTAGGGTTAACCCTGGAATCTGAGATGGACTCTGGCCTAGTCAGAGTTCCAACTCAGCCTAGGTTGATCTGTGATGGAGGCATGGATATGGCCTCCTTATTTGTAAGCCCCAGTAATCTGGGCAAATACAGACAACAGCCTATAATAAATGGAAAAGAGGCCTTGGTATTCAGGGACACAGGAGCAAGTGTCACAATGGTGACAAAAGATCTTGTGGCTCCTGAGCAAATCATATTTGGTGAGATGTACCAAGTGACCAATGCTAGCAATGTCAGGACAGACCATTTCTTGGCAGTTGTTAATTTCACCTGGGGAGGGGTAACTGGCCCTAAGAAGGTTGTGGTAAGTGCAGACCTCCCTGTTGAATGCTTGTTGGGCAATGATTTAGAAACTTCAGCTTGGGCTGAAGTGGAACTCAGGACTCATGCAGAAATGTTGGGTATCCCTGCAGATGTGTTTGCTATGACCATGTCACAGGCAAAAATGTCTAACACTGAACAGGTCTTGGATCCTGGAAAAATGGACCAGGCACCTTCCAAGAGAAGGAGCAGTAGGGTTAAGGCAGTGTCTTCCCCCCTGCCTCAGAATCCAGATCAGTCTCTTGAGGGAGCTGATCTTAGTCTTGAAGAAGGAACTGTCCCAGGTGAGCTTGAACCTGATCAGGTTGAGTTCTTGGGGACAGGGGGCTCTTCCAGGGCAGATCTGAGCCAGGAGCAGCTGAGCTGCCCCTCTCTTGAACCCCTCAGACAGCAAGCTGCTGCTGAGGCTGCTGGGAGTGCTAGTGGGTCCCATAGGATCTACTGGGATGATGGACTCCTTTACTCAGAGTGTAGAGACCCCAAGCTTGGAGCCACCAGGAGGTTGGTTATACCTCTGAAGTTTAGGAGCTTCCTACTGACACTAGCACATGACATCCCATTAGCAGGTCACCTAGGCCAAAACAAGACTTGGGACAGAATTGTCCCTCACTTTCATTGGCCTCACATGTCTGAAGACGTCAAGGAGTTTTGTCGCTCCTGTGTCACCTGTCAAGCCAGTGGTAAGGCAGGTGGCACTACAAAGGCCCCCCTGATACCACTACCTGTGATGGGGGTTCCCTTTGAGAGGGTTGGGATTGACATTGTTGGTCCCATGGATCCTCCAACTGCATCTGGGCACAGATTTATACTGGTGGTGGTGGACCATGCCACTAGGTATCCAGAGGCAATTCCCCTTAGAACTACCACAGCTCCTGTGGTGGCAAGGGCCCTCCTGTGAATCTTTTCCAGGGTGGGTCTTCCTAAGGAGGTAGTATCAGACCGAGATGCAAACTTCATGTCTAGTTACTTAACTGCTATGTGGAAGGAGTGTGGTGTAAATTACAAATTTACCACCCCTTATCACCCACAATGCAATGGTTTAGTTGAAAGGTTCAACAAAACCTTAAAGGGCATGATTAAAGGTCTCCCAGAAAAGCTTAGGCGCAGATGGGACATACTTTTGCCCTGCCTTCTCTTTGCCTACAGAGAGGTTCCTCAGAAGGGGGTTGGTTACAGCCCATTTGAGCTTCTGTTTGGACATCCAGTTAGGGGTCCATTATGTCTAGTGAAGGAGGGATGGGAGTTACCTCTCAAACCCCCTAAACAGGATATTGTGGACTATGTACTTGGTCTCCGCTCCAGGATGGCTGAGTACATGAAGAAGGCAACTAAAAACCTTGAGGCTAGCCAGGAATTGCAAAAGGCCTGGCATGACCAAAAGGCTGTGTTGACTGTTTATCGGCCAGGACAGAAAGTATGGGTGTGGGAGCCTGTGGCCCCAGCAGCCCTCCAAGACAAGTGGAGTGGCCCTCATACAATTGTTGAGCAAAAGGGAGAGGTTACCTACCTGGTGGACCTTGGAACTCCCAGGAGCCCCCATAGGGTGCTCCATGTCAACAGACTCAAACCATATGTTGACAGGGCAGACATGGGCTTGCTCATGGCTACTGATGAGGACAGGAGGAAGAGAGTGATCCACTCCCTGACCTGCTCTCACAGAACCCTGATGATGGTTCAGTAGATGGTGTAGCCTTGGCAGGCAGCCTCACTGACCAGCAGCAAACTGATTGCAGAAAAGTTCTCAACCAGTTTAGACATATGTTTTCACTGACTCCAAGTCAGACTACCTGGTGCACTCATGAAGTGGACACTGGGGACAGTCTGCCTGTTAAAAATAAGATTTACAGGCAACCTGACCATGTCAGGGACTGCATCAGGACTGAAGTCCAGAAGATGTTGGATTTGGGTGTGATTGAATCCTCAGATAGCTCTTGGGCTAGTCCAGTAGTCTTGGTACCTAAACCTCACACCCAGGGTGGTAAAAGAGAGATGAGGTTTTGTGTTGACTACAGAGGCCTCAATGCAGTCACTAGGACTGATGCCCATCCAATCCCTAGGGCAGATGAGCTTATAGATACTCTGGCCTCAGCCAAGTTTCTGAGCACATTTGACCTGACAGCTGGCTACTGGCAGATCAGACTAGCTGAGGATGCAAAAGCCAAAACAGCATTATCAACCCCTAGTGGGCACTACCAATTTGTGGTGATGCCCTTTGGTTTGAAGAATGCACCTGCCACTTTTCAAAGGTTGGTGAACAAAGTCCTTACAGGCCTGGAAGCCTATAGTGCAGCATATCTAGATGATATTGCTGTCTTTAGCTCCACCTGGGAGGATCACCTGGTCCACCTGCGAAATGTTTTGGAGGCCCTGCAGAAAGCAGGCCTCACTATCAAGGCCACCAAGTGCCAGATAGGACAGAGTCAAGTTGTATACCTGGGCCACCTTGTGGGTGGAGGCCAGGTTCAACCATTGCAGAGCAAAATCCAGACCATCATGGACTGGGTTGCTCCAACCACCCAGACTCAGGTCAGAGCTTTCTTGGGCCTGACTGGGTACTATAGGAGGTTTGTCAAAGGGTATGGATCCATAGTGACCCCTTTGAATGACTTAACTTCCAAGAGAATGCCAAAGAAAGTTCAGTGGACAGTTAGCTGTCAAAAGGCATTTGATGACCTAAAGCAGGCCATGTGCACTGCTCCCATTCTGCAAAGTCCTGACTACTCCAAACAATTCATTGTCCAAACAGATGCATCTGAGTTGGGGGTAGGGGCTGTGTTATCACAATTGAATGATGAAGGTCAGGATCAGCCAGTAGTTTTTATTAGCAGAAGGCTGACCCCCAGAGAGAAACGTTGGTCAGCCATTGAGAGGGAAGCCTTTGCTGCGGTTTGGGCTCTGAAGAAGCTGAGGCCATACTTGTTTGGCACTCACTTAATTGTTCAGACAGACCATAAGCCCCTCTTATGGCTAAAACAGATGAAGGGTGAAAACCCCAAACTTTTGAGGTGGTCCATTTCCCTACAGGGGATGGACTATACAGTGGAACATAGACCTGGGAGTAACCATGCCAATGCAGATGGACTCTCCAGATATTTCCACTTAGAACATGAAGACTCAACTGGTCAAGGTTAATTTAATGTCCTGACGTTTGGGGAGGGGTTGTGTAGGAGAGTAGGATCTGCTTCTTATAGTTACCCCCACTTTTTGCTGATGTTTCACTGTTTTCGACTTAGTCTGACTGGGATCCTGCTATTCAGGACCCCATTCTATCTGCTTTCTCCTCTAAATTGATTGCATGTACTTTAGGTACACTCCAGATTGGATTCTGGGGTACCCTTATAAGTCCCTAGTATATGGTATACTATGTACCCAGGGCATAGGTACCCCAGAGGCCTCCCAGGGGCTGCAGCATGTATTATGCCACCCCTGAGAGACCATTCAAAATGACACCACAGGTCTGCTACTGCAGCCTGTGTAAGGTGGTGCATGCACCCCTTACTTAGATATAGGTTCACTATATCTATCCTAATCACTGCACATATAAACCTATCAGTCACCCCTATAGCAGGCCTTATCAATTCTGAAGGCAGGGTGCTGGGTTTTATGTGAGAGGGTGCCCATGCATGAGCAGAGCCCCTCTGCAGCCTTCGGAACCCATATTCCGAGGTTGTTTATGATGCAGCCAACCATATATACTTAAGTGCATTATAACCTCGCGGTAAATGCTAACTTTATTATGGCTGCATGGAAACATGTCGTGTTTGGTGTCAAACACCTTGGAATCATGCCTCCACACCAGTAACTGGTGTGGGAGGTATGATTCCACCCTCCTAGAGGGAGAAATATGACAACACCGGTACACCCGGTACCAGCTTCACAGAACCCTGGCATCACAAAGTGGATGCTGCCAGCCACAGCACGAGTCTGCCCTCCTGCTGTTGGACGAAACTCCGGCAGGGGAAGGTTTGACAATAGGTTTCCTGTCACAGGGAGGTGTGACCACCTCCCAGACAGGCTTTAGTGTATTGGGGCTGGGTGGGTGCACTCTCAGTGCTTTGATGTCTGCACTGGGGGCACATTTGGTGTCCCTGTGCATAGTCCAGCTCAAACCGGTTGCAGGAGCCATTTGCTCCTGCTCTGGCACGAAACTGGACAAAGGACATGGGTGTAGCCACCCCTCTGTCCTGACCCTCCCATAGGTGGGTCCCCAGAGTTTGTCCCACCCCTTCCTTGGGTATCAAGTAGGAACCCCTGACTACAGGACTTTAGATTTACCTGGACTAAACTCTGCTACAGAAACCAAGTATCCTTCGACGATCTACGCTTTGCTGGACGACTGAAGAATCCCCTTGGAGTAAAGGAGTTACTCCCCTGCTGAGCAGGCACCAAAAAGCATCTGACCGGTTTGCATCGACGAAGCTCCCGAAGGACTCCGAAGATTTCTGCAATACAGGAGGTGGGTTCCCGAGGTCTCCGAGGTCGATCTGCGCTCTCAGCAATCCTGAGGCCCGTATCCCTCGTGGGGACCATGAAATCCGTACCCCTGGGCACCGTGTACATTTGCACAAGCATATGCTTTTCGGTGATCCCTGAAGCTGTGCTTTGGGCTACTTGTAGTCCTGACCCCAAGCAGTAATTCCACCGAAGATTTCCGGCCTACACTCCACGAGTGTTCCGTGGGCTGGTATTTCGTGATTCAGCTCGAGGTCCCTTCGCGATCCCTGGTCCGTTGGCCTGTGGGTCCCTGAGAAGGCAACTTTAACTTTCAGTGGGCTTCCCTGGTTGCTCCAGACGTGCCCTGACTCTCCATCGCTTGGAGAGTCCCCAGGACCTTGCTGGTCCTCGCAGAAGCATCTTTCCTCTGACCGCGTGGGTTGCCGTTGCCAAGGCTTGTTGGTGTTCAATCCGGACACTGACCCCCCAGCACTCGACATCCTTCGTGGGACAGCTCGGATCCAGACTGTGGTCGTCGTCGACATCTCCTGGTCCCCGTGGCTGCAGAGTCAAGCTTTACCTCATCGCACCTGAAGCACCCGACATCAGTGAGCATTCGATTGCTCCGCTCCTGGTCACATGAAGTGACCCAGACTTTGTCCCCTCCGCTTTCAGGTTCTTCTCATCTCAGATCCAGGCTTGGATCACACCGGACACTTTTCTTCTCCACGGCAGCAGTACTTTTTCGCATTACGCCATTGAAAACGACGAGGGTTTCCGACACCACTTGACCCCTATGCACCCGGCTCCTCTGGGATAGGTAACACGGGTACCTCGGTACTCTCAAGGGTGCTGGCCTTAGAACCTTCTATGTTTAGCTGGGTTTGCTGAAAGTCCTCTCCTAAGTGTCCTTAATCTTTAAATTTCCAACCGCGACTTTCCCATAGAGTTGTACGGAGCTCGCGTCTGTGTTCCCACACTGCACCCGTCCTCTGTGGGTCCCCTGTGTCACTACCTTGGGTGGTTCCTTGGGGTCCCAGCGATTCTACGTGCTCTAGGCAGTGTGTCTAGTCAAGTCGTGGTTCTTATACTACTTACTTAGTGTATGGTTCGGTCTCTCCCTGGAGCCCGCTGTGTATTGTGCTATTTACTGTCGTTCTAGTGATTTAATATTGTGTGTCTTGTTCTCTAATCTCATAAAGAGGTTAGTAGAGAGTGTTTAGTAATAAATACATATATTTTATATATACCTTGTGTGGTTCTCCTTTCATTTGGTCATTCAGGAGGTTATATACTGGTAAAACAAGCTGCTTTACATTCCTTCGAGACTTAGCCTGAAGTCTGCTCTCCATAGCTACCACTAGGATAGCTTTCAATAAAGGTTGTCTTTAACCTAATCATCAATAAGGGTCGTTTGGACTGGTGCAAGGTGCCCACTTTAATTAGTGGACAGCATATACCAGGCCAACTTCTCACACAGCTGACTTGATTGTATGACGCAATGGCGGGTTAGAAAGTATGCCACCGAAACTAATGAAGGAAACCATTGGGCAAAATTAGTGGCCATCTGGTGAACTGAACAACGTTACAATGTGTCTCAAACCCAAGCAGAAATCATCAAAGGAACATTCTGGAATAATTACTGTTGGTGATTGTTAGTGATCCAGTACCGCAAAAAGAGAACTGTTTTATTTTTCTCCACTAGACTGCCCCTTTAGACAGCTTGTACTTATTGCATTATGCCACAGAGAGCTCGCTGGAGAGTCTTGCAGCCATTTATTTTGTTAATAAACAGTACGTTCACAACATGGATTTCCACAGTAGAACAATACATGTAGCAAAACATTTATTAAAAGGGTTTATTAGTAAAAATATAGATATTTGTTAGAAGAGCACACATGCTCATAAATGCTTGTACAGGTGGAATTAAAGATGCACATTATTAAAACTCAAGATCTCAGATCTTTTGTTCTTCACAACAGTACAATCTCTTCTCGTGCCAAAAGAGTTTATCATTCTGTCTGCTGTGGATGATGGATCCAGAAAGTAGGTTAAGGTGGAAGTTGGAGCCTATTTTGGGGGTGAACTCTGGTTGTGTTATAAATATCTACTTAGCTGTGCGAGCACTTAGACTACTATGAACAGCGCTTTCCAGGAGAAAGGTTTCATGTTAGAGGAGTGCTGAGCTCAAACACCATGCATGGCCCAAGCAGCAACTACTGTAAGCTACTAGTTAGGGAGTAAAGAATGGAGGCTGTTCTGGTAATGCTGGCATTTTTACTCAGCCGAGCAAAGAACTGAATGACTGGACACAGAGGTAATGCTCGAAATGTGGGAAACATGAGATATGTACTAAGTGTAGATTTCTTTTGTATTAAAACCAATAAAACATTAAAAAGTTAAACCATTGTTCCGTAAAGCTAAAAAGAGCATTGGCATTATAAACAGCTGTAAAAATTCCACTGTGGCCAACAGCACAGAAGTTTCTGGTGTAGCAAGTCCAAAAACAAGGACTAAAGAGGGCAGGTGAGGACTGTAAAGATGTCAAAAGGGTACATGTCTTTGTTTCGGATTAATCGGACATAAACATTTTGGATTATTTAGACATCAAAACATTGCATTAAAAAATTGCAAAGCGTACAGGTAAGCTTTAAGCATTTTGGTCAATGGTTTGTGGTATCATAAGGTAAACCATAAAGAGAAAGGTTAGATTACACGGGAGATGAAATTAGGTTAAGAAGAAAGTACATGTTTGACACCCACATAAATAAAAATATTTTTAGGTCTTGCCTAGGCAGCGCTGTCTCTTCGGACATGTTGTATTCAGAATATAGGCTTTAAGCTCTGCCCAGCGCTTCTGGTTGGTTGGCCTGCCTTTTTTTCCAATTTCTTTACTCTGGTTGGTCAATAATGTCCATCTGTCCCGCCTTGGGTACCACAGGGACATCACAGATTGTTTCTTTTGGTTGGCCATCTCTGGCCATCTATTGCCTTCTCGCTCTCAAACGCACCCTCTCCCTCCCATTATGGCTGCCGTCCTTCCTGGTTTTCACCGCACAACTTTTTTTTCTATTTATTGACTTTTGTGGCAATGGCGGCACGCCACGCTTTAGCTTTCAACATCTACAGCTAAAGCGCGGCGTGCCGCCATTGCTACAAAAGTCAATAAATAAAAAAAACAAAGGCGGGCGGACGCCGCATTTATTTTCCATTTATTTACTTTTATAGCAATCGCGGCACACCGCACTTTACTTTTAAACATATTAAGCTAAAGCGCGGCGTGCCGCGATTGCTGCAAAAGTAAATAAATACAAAAAAAATACGGCAGCCGCAAACTTTTTTTTCTATTTATTTACTTTTGTAGCAACGGCGACATTCCGCGCTTTAGCTATAAACATCTAAATCTAAAGTGTAGTGTGCCACCATTGCTACAAAAGTCAATAAATAAAACAAAGGCAGGCGGACGTCATATTTCTTTTCCATTTGCAAAGCCAATTCCTCTCCATTTAACTAATGCGAGACAAATTTCAATGTAAATGCTTATTAAAAAATGGCACAAGTAAATTTTCACGGTTATAGGTAAAAGGTGACCAGGGTCCGGTAAAGGGAAAGGTGGGTCTGCCCATTCTAAACAAAATAAAATAAAAATGGCAATTCTAAGATTTACCTCAGGAATACATGAGTCCTAGGATATTGAAAACATACCAAATACTAACAAATCAGTTAATGGTGCATTGCTTTAAAATACTTAAGTCCGAGGTAAAATGTTTTTTTGGGTTATTTTTTACACAAGGCTCTCGGTGTCTGAGTTTTTTTAACCGGTTAAAGAACATGTCACTTGTGGTCATCACGTGAAAATCGTTAAAATTTGAAAATAATATTTTTCTCTATATATTAAAGTGTTTTCGCATTGAAATATCTTTACACAAGTATATTTCCTTAAGGAAAAGTTACAATTGTTTAGCACCACATGCCATGAGGCAACAACGTATTACACACGTCCATTAAGTTGTACTACTGGTTGTCTTGCAGAAATGAGTTACTGCACCTGCTGTTTACCAGCAATTGTGCAGCAGCCGTGACCCGCTGTCCTTTCGGTCGGCGCTGCTCACATTACATGCCACTGATTTCTTTTCTTTGGAATAATCCAATCAGAATCCGGTTTATGTGCAAAGCAACCAACCACTCGCTGCTGCATGGTGGGCTCCAGTTTGTACATATGCACATCTACAGCCATTCAGGAAAAACAGGAAGCTTGTAAAAATAATGTAGGGTAGGCTAAAAATAAAGTACTTTTAAAAGGAAATCTCTCTGAGCTTTAGCTATTCCCTTTTATAAAGCTACGAATTAAAATTCACGCTGTGTGTGTAACAAAGTGCTACTGCCACCTAGTGGTTTTAGGCAGTGGGCCATGCGCCAGAAGAAACTTGTATGGCAGGAGTCTCGCCAAACCTTTGAGAGCAGTGAGCAACATTTGAGCACCAATCCAAATGGTGAGAAACATGAACCACAACAGAACATAACCGCATAGATATGGGTATAAAATTATTGAAACAAAAATAAACATGATAATGGGTACATTACGTATAAATAATGCACATATGTTTGCAATGATGAATAGTATTTTGAGGCTCATTCACTTGTGCATTTAAAGCAGAAATACTGTCCAGTGATGGTGACCATAATTTGATTGAATTTAACAACCAATGTACTATGGGCGTGGGTTTTTTGCAAGGAATATTAAAAAAAATAATGGCAAATTATGATTTTAAAGAACACTGTGCCAGGAAAGGAGGTCAATATTAGAAAGATATTACTTTTCTCTCCTAATGATTTTTGCAATATTAATGAAAAGTGGTGTTTTGCACATTAGCCCTAAAACTTGGGATTTTAAAAAAATGTAACAGCAAAGTTTGGGGCATTTTTACAGTTTCGGAAATTTGATGTTAAATAATATTAAACCATCAACATTGGTTAAAATTTGGTAGGATAGAATATCAGTTAATTGGGATGGGCCTTCCTCATGGTCTGTCTCTAAACTGTAGATGAAAACGCCATACTTTATTTATATCAATGTAGTAACGTTTTGTAAAATGTTCAGGATGTAAAGGCCCCAATTGCACAATTACCAGGTACGTTTGTGGGAACTTGGCAGGATGTAAGACCAATTTGCAACCTTTCTCCATACACCTGCTGTGCTAATTTCAAAGCAGCCCTGCAGGGAAATCCATTGGCAGGCTCCACCATTTATAAAATCCAAGTTAAGAAGTGACCTACACTTATTCTTATGAGACGTGGGGACTTCTTTCAGGAGTAGCTGGTGAGCAACATGTTACTCACAAGCTACATGTTGGGGATCCACTGCAGTATGGTATGTACCAAGCTGATCAAGGCTACGAGATTTTTTTTTCTCAAAATAAGGCACATTAGTCTTATACCATACCACCTAAACTGGCAGCAACACTGACTACTTTTTGTTTCATATATTATTATCAAAGCACCAGATTCTTTTTGTATCCAAGCGATTTTTTTATCTAAATGAGGCAAGTTAGCTGCACGTAAAGCCACCTAAACTGGGAACACCCCAAAGTTCCTTTTTTACTTTACATATTGTTTTCTTACGCATATTTTTAGTGAGCATTTGGGTGGATGGAATCAGTGACACAGGCAGTGGGCCCTAGTACAAGCAGGGAACCCTGCTTATACCAAACTGGGCAGTAAAAACAGTAGTAATTGGGGAGCAGCTATCCCTTACTTCTCTGGGCCCTAGTGCCTCTGAACCTGCTGCAATGATAATATTCACTCCCCTGGACGCAAGCGGCCATTTCATGTAAAATCTCCTGTCGGGTGCATTTTGGCCTTCCTCAGTTTACAGGGATGTAGAAACTGGAAACATTTCTTAATGTGATCCTATCTTCATCGAACCTCCTTTACTACTCCATAAATTTAGAGTGAAGGAAGCGGGAAAAGGCGGCCATTTCAAAGGAGGGCAAAGAAAACATGTTCCTCATTTACACTGGAAAAGCTCTAAAATGATTGTCATTTTTAGGATCATAAACCCAAGACAAGCATAATCTCAGGCCTGTTGTTAGCTGGATGGGCACACAATGGACATAGTTCTAGCTCACCGATTACCTATTATGGTAAAGCATCATAACTGTTTCTCCACTTCACTAACTTCTGGGTCCCATACTGACCACGCGCCCCAGTGATGCAGACTCCATTGTGTGATGTAATTAATTGATATGAAAGGCCAAACTGGTAACCAAGAACATTCCTGCTAAATGTTGTTAAAGCAGCCCCCTTATTCCATTCCAGAGGAAGCATCCCCCAACCACTCCAAGGGGGCGTGGGAGGAAATGGTAAACTTTACAACACTTTTTTCAAATATCGTTTCCAAAAGATTTTTGAAAAAAATAATCAACTCAAAGAAATGAAAACTTTACATTAAAGACTCTATAGAGAAAAAATACTGTATTAATGTAATGTACTTATTAACAACTTAAAGTACATAAACCAGAGGCTTCAGATTCTCATAACAGTTTGTCTCTTAAAAGCTCATCTTCTGGCAGCTGTCAGTTTGTAAAACAAAATCCGGTGCATTGGATATTAGGAGATAATTTGCGAGGCAATTTCGAACGCCTATGGACCTCCACAGGGTTTAATCCGGCACTGGAGCACACTTTCTAACTGTGCTCATTGAAACGCCAGTTATTTATGCAGTCCATGAATTGCAGTTAAGCAATCAGAGCATGAACAAACTCCATACATCAATGCCCTATCTGCCCCACCGCTCTCTACATTGTAATACTTTTATGGACAGTGTATGGGCCTTGAGAACATGTTTGTTTTGTCTCCTATGGTTTTGCAGGTTGAAATTTTTTCATTCAGTCTCCTGTAGTTTGAACAGGTCAATCATGACCTTCTGGAAAATGTATCAATAAAAAGGTCTGTTTCATACAATTGCCAAAAAAACATAATTAATGTCCTTTGCAGCAAGTGAAAACACTTATTTTATAGAGCCACTTGAAGATATGGTTGGGGACATTTTTATTCACATCTCTTGTAAGATTTGAGAATTCTCTACATCAAGAGTAAGCTCCAATGGTGTGACCTTTAAGTAGAGTCACTTCTACCAGAAGCAAAATTACCTTATATCCAAGCGTTGATAATAGCTAACACGATGACCTGTTATGTATTGTATTGTAATTGCATTTATATAGCGCTTACTACCCCTGATGAGGCGTCAAAGCACTTTTTCGGTGAGTAGCATGCTACTCCGGAACCCATAAAGGATTAGTGGTGAATTAGTATAGTGAAAATATAAAAAGTAAGTAAGAAGAATAATTTTTTTGGACTTAGCAGAAAAGATTAGAGGAAAGATCATAATGTGCGTCCTGATCAGAAACATCTTGAAAAGAGCAGAGATTTGTTAGCAAAAAAAAGTTGTGAGGCCAAGCACTTCCCCAACAAGACTGTGCCAGGATACAGAAATTGGGTGGATATTTAGAAATCCTCCTTTTTTAACAGTTACTTCCATAAAAATCACAACACGATCTTGCAGCCTTCATATGTCACATGTCTAATGCAAAGGGCGGTTGATGACGTTTCTAATGTCTTATAGAAAAAACACAGAATTGACAACTAAGTTTTTTTTTTAAACTGTAGAAGCTTTTATAGTCTATCCCTTTTGTCAACAATTTAGTGTTGCCTGTATAGGTCTCGTCTTGAACTGGTTTCTCTATTCTGCTGGTGTAATAAAACCTCAGAAAAAATATTGAGTCCCACTTTCACGGAATCGATTTTTTTCTGACGATACTATGATAGTCTCAACTGTGAGATGTATTTCCTTAACTCGCACACTTCTCTCATAGGTGCCCGTCTTGACAATGAAGAAAATACACCACACAGACATACATTAACTTCCTAGAGAACATCTATTTCATCCCACTGTACTGCAGTCACCTGTATAGATAATCTAAGGAATAAATTACAGCAATTTATTGGGGTTCATCACAAGAGATTAAAAAAAAAACTGGTGACAGCAATATTGGCAAAAAAAACATTTATAATGACTAAAACCCTTAAAAGCAGGACATGTTTTAGCTAATTAAGAATAAAGATGACCTGAAACAATAGATATGTTTAAGCCTCAACATTATCTGGATAAGACACGATTTACAGTCAGGGGTTTATTAGGTCGAGCCTTTTAAATGGAAATCCCATTTCAGTGGATTGAAGTTATGGTAAAGAAAAATATGGGAAATCTATAGGTACCCTTCCTCTTCACATAATACAATTGGAAAGGCTACAGTCCTTGCCAGAGTACCATATCAACAACGAGTTTAAAGGTCTTATACAAGCTAATAGGGTTTATTTAGTCACCTAAGGGGGATCGGACATAGTCTTGCACCTAAAAACCCTCTACCAGTTTTTGAGCTGTGTGTACAATTACACTTAGACTAGATTAAAACATGACCAAGACCTGCCATGACAACTACAACCCTCACCCTTTTTTGCTAGAAAGCATGCCCTTTTGGATATTCCTTGTCTCGCAAGGCATCCACAGGAGAAGGCCACTTCAAGGACATCTGCATGACCAATGAAAGTACGCATCAGGAGAATGGAAAGATCTGATCAGACTGTCTGTTTCAGCAGAAGCTTTCCTCAGTAGCCAGGATCAATACATATCTTGAAAGGTACGCAGTGAGTCTAAGGATCACTGCCCAGATGTGAGTGGCTGAGAGAAGGGCATCTGGTGGCAAAGGGGTTACTGACCAAACTGAACTTGCCTCCTCAAGACGGCATATGGTGAGGAAGAATATCACTTGAAAAAATATCCCTTTGAGAAATATAGCCTTAAGCTTCTCTTTGAGGCTAACACAGTGGGCTGGCCTCTGGCTCGGATGACGAGTAAGGAAATGGGTCCAACCCCAGAAAAAGGAGCTCATGGTGGGTGTCGGGATAGTGTGTCGTACATCAGACAAGGAGAAATTATGAATTCTTGGATTACTATAGAGCACAGCATACTGTGAATCCTTGCGAAAACCCAAACCATATGGAAACTGGACGAGGAAACCATGCATGGAATGCAATATCTTGCAGCAGAATTAAAACTCTATACAGGTTGTAAGGTCTATCCTGCTACGGACTCATGGAAACCCCAAAATTAATTTGTCACTACGCTCTCTCTCTGCCTACTTAGCATGAATTACTGATCGTTTTTATGCCTGCATTTTAATCTTTGAAATTACCTGTTAACGCTCGGCACTTTGCTTACTTGCACTTCCGTTTGAATTCGAAGGGCTTTCAGGGAGGAGGAAGCAGCTAAAATCTTTGGGAATTACATTTTGGATATTCAGCCATTTTTCCTCCTTCGGGATAATTAGAGGCGCCATTTTTAACCAGTTCGCGCTCTAGCCCATGGCCATATGTATTTAAAGAGAGGCGCGGACGCGCGCAGTGGGCATGCCAAAGGCGAGCCTAAGGCAAGCTCGTCTGTGCCTGTCAGCGTCCCGGAAGTGACAAGCACCAGCCATTCTGCTAGTCTTAAAGCAGATGGCAAATTTAGGATTACCTATGATAGTGCTACTTTACATAGCTTCACCTCTGAGTCACATTGCACACCACACTCTTCTCCCAATGTTTTGAGCACTGATTATGGTGCCAACATTGCCAATGGACCCCCAAAGTCTCAGGTAAGAGCAATTGCACCACCCATATCCATAAAACTAGGGTAGTTGCTGGGGCGTTCTCAGTCGCTCTGCTGAATGCTTGCTGTCTGCAGAAGAATTATATGTATGTTTATGAGCTATTAGATGATGAAAAAACAGATCTTCTATTTTTAACAGAAACATGGCTCACAGACTTTTCCAACCCCACCTTAGCAACTGACATTCCTCTGGAATATAAATACTTTGGAGGGACTGCCTGAAAAGGCAGAGGCGGTGGAGTGGCCATAATTTATAAAAGCGCGTACGACTGTGACTCGATTACCCTGGGGGAATTAGTTGGAGCTGAAAGTTTGGGTTTCTGTCGTCTCAACAGTCTGTGGCAGGAGCTCTGATCTACAGACCCCCCCTGGCCATGCCGTCTTTTTCTTGAAATCACTAAATAATATCCTGGCACCTTGGTCCCTCAAATATACTCATTTCTTAGTGCTAGGTGACTTTAACCTCCACATGGACAAGTCGTTGGATGTGGAGGTGGCCTCTTTTACAGACATCTTGTCCTCTCTCTGCATGGTCCCACAGGTGTTCAAACCTACCCAAATTTTCTCCAATGTAAAGATTGTGTCATCGACCCTTTACCATTAGCATGGTCAGATCATTACTTAATTAGGTTCAGTTGGTCCAAACTTATTCACAATCAGTTTCTCTCTGAAGAAACTAAGATTATGGCTAGAGCCTTACATACAGTTCTTCCATCAGACCGTAACAGCGTCTTGGAAACAGTTCCCCCTTCATTGTCTAGAGATCCTGAAGTAGACGCTGTGCGGATGGACGAGTGGATTCTTAGCAGCATAAATGACCTAGCTACATTCTCTGAGCTACGATCTCTCAGAACTAAACAGTCTGCCCCCTGGTTTAATGAGAAGCTCAGTACATGTAAAAAAATACTGTAAACGCCTTGAAAGGAAATGGCAAAAAAACTACAATCTAGAGGACAAACGCACCTATAGGGCAGCACTAAAAGACTACTACTCGAAGGTCAGTCTAGAGGAAAAATCTTTCTTTGAAAAGAAAATTGAAGAATCAGACCAAAAATCTAAAGACATTTTCATGTCAAAACGTTTCTGAACCTTGATGCTGGTACTAGAGGCCAAAAACCCTCCGCCGACTGGATTGACTAGCTGGCTGGATATTTTTATGATAAAATAACCACTATCCAAGCTAGCCTGTCGAAAGTGTCTCAGACAGCTGACTGTTAGTAAGTCGCCTATCCCTAGCGCATCCTCCCTTGAGGCGCCTACCTTCCTCAATTTTCCACCCATTTCCATGGACGAATCCTTATCGACCATAAAGTGTTTGAAGGCTGTGTCCCCTGCCGATCCTTGTTCGCCCAGGCTTCTTGCTAAAGTGGCCCAGGCTATTAACCCCATTGTAAACAGAGTCATAAATGCGTCACTGTCTTCCGGAAGGGTGCCTTCCAAATGGAAACATGCTAAAATCCTGCCGTTACTCAAAAAGCCATTGGCCAACCCTAAGGTCCTTGCCAACTACAAGCCGATCTCTCTTCTTCCGGCTTTTTCAAAAGTGTTAGAAAAACATGTGAATTCCCTCATTTCAGGTTACCTTGAAAGTAACAATCTTCTGCATCCAAGTCAATCAGGCTTTAGAGCCAACTGCAGCACTGAAACATCTCTGCTGGAGGTAACGGACTACATTAAAGACAAGGTTGATAATGGGGGCAAGGTTGTTCTGATTATGTTGGCTTTATCGGCGGCCTTCGATACCGTCCCCCACGAAAGACTGTTGGCTCGGCTACATTTCATTGGGTTTGGAGATTTGGCATTGAAGTTTATGTCTCCCTTCTTGGACAACAGAAGCAAGTATGGATCCCCCCGTTTGCATACCCAATTCGGGATTTAAAAGTGTACCTCAGGGCTCTGCATTGAGCTGTATTTTATTCAATGCCTATCTTACTCCTATCGCCATCCTTGCTGAGGCATGGGGAGCTAAAGTAATATCGCACGCCAACGATACTCAGCTTCTTTTTACTGGGGAAGAATTTGATGGAGGAATTATTAAATCCTGTCTTATTAAGGTGTTCAACTGGTTGTCCATTAACCAACTAAAATGCAATCCAGACAAAACGGGAGATTGTTTTTTTGGTGCTACTCCATCGGAGGTCTGGAGATCTTGGTGGCCTCAGGATGTCCCTCCTCCTGTCACTCATCAGAGCTCTGTAAAAAACTTGGGAATCAAAATTTACAGTACTCTGTCCTTGCAACTCCAAATTCAGGCTTTGGTGGGCACCTGTTTTGGGCTGCTACGCACGTTGAAATTTTGTTTACCTTTTCTGTCCGTCTAAACTAGGAAAACAGTGATCCAGACCCTGATTCCTTCGAGGCTCCACTATGGAAATGTACCTTATTTAGGTCTGCCTGACTATCTTTTGAGTCGTCTGCAAGTGGTTCAGAATGCGGCAGCCAGAATAGTCCTCAATCTCACTCCTAGAACTCATATGTCCCCTCATCTAAAATCACTCCACTGGCTACCCATTAAAAAGAGGATTTGCTTTAAGACACTGGTCCAGGCTCATAAAGCCCTACATGAGAAAGGAGCATCATACCAGAGGAGGAGGATTTGTACTAATGCGCGTCTCAGGATACTACGGTCAACCTTTGGCCATCTAGTCAGCATCCCTAAAATTCACAGGGCCAGAATTGGAGGAAGATCCTTTTCTTATCTCTGGGCTAGGGCCTGGAACAAACTCCCACTGGAACTTCGTAATATCCCTGAACTTTCAGTTTTCAGGAAGAGGCTAAAAACATGGCTTTTTCATCCCCTAGTAGGTAGGAAACCTTATCTCCGGTGCCGGGACACTCCTCGGAGTATGCGTGCGCTCTACAAATGCCTTTTCATTCATTCATTGGGACAGGGTGTTTCCTATGGGCATCCCCACAGAATCTTACCCTATGGGTAACTCACAAGTTCTGGGCCAAACCACTGAAATATTAAGTAGCTGGTGAGTCTGCTCTATGCATTATCATGTTACAGTACTTCGTTTTTCCAATACATATCACATTTGGATGTAAAAAATCCATTCATAGGAACACAAAAGCAGCGAACTGCGGATGTGTAGACTGCAGTTGCGCATATGGGCCAATTCCTTTGCATGAGTTGGCTGTGCTCAAGTAATTGTAATAGTCGGCTTTGCTCAAGTATATGATGGATATGCCTTAGCATTTGGAGCTGCGCCTGGGCATTAGAGGTTATGCCTCAAGATAGGCTGGCTGTGAGTGGGCATTTTACGATGTAATAGAGTATTACTGTGTTTGTCACACAGTGGTTATACATCGGTAGATAATGAAAGTGCTGCTGCCATATCATATCAGTACCCCAGTTGTACTAACCTTGCAGTTACAAGGCACCCGTCAAGGGTACATTGAAAGCATATGAGATTGCATGCCGCGGATCTACACACTAACAGTTGTGCCTCTAGAGGGCAGGGTGACATCACTGCTCGTCAGAGGGTGGGCATGTTCTCCTCCTCCCTTGGCCTCTGTGGGATGGTGCCTCCTGGCAAATGTTGAATCTGACACAATAATATTCCTAGCATAAAAGGGTAATAGTAATGAGCTCTCACTGAAAAAGTTAGTTGTAATCCTGCACACATGGCTCCATGACCAGAGCCCAGTAACTCATAACTAAGAAGGATAGCATTCCTTTATTAAATAATAATTAAATGCTTATTTAGTACTAAATGATAGAGTAACAGAGTTGAGGAATAACTAACTACCAAATCGTAGCCCTCAAAAGTATTTTTGTTTTACACAACAATTATCAATATAGGTTTGGTGCTGCTGTTTGCGCCCCTCTTAAAGGGCTATTAGAGTTTCTCTTCTAAATACTTTAATAATCACTCTCCCACTGACAATCATTCCATAGCAATCTTAATTTATAGTTATTAACATCAATTGCTTTTAGCCTCAAACACCTGCCAGCAGAACTATGAACAAACCCTAAGTACACAGGTACATGACTTAATCATTAGAACAGCTTACTTAGTGCTATGATTAACAACAGAATTCGGTGCTTTGTTTAACAAATGTTTTTTTAAAAACGCAATATCCAATGGGACAGACTATTTGTGTAACTGGCTAAACCTCAACAGGTTTAGCGCTGATTATATGTTTAACCCCGTTACTCGTATGAAGTGTAGACTCGCTGGAAAGGTCTGGGTATTGTATATAAGGATTAAATGAATATAAGAAAATGGAATAACAGTAGAGGTGGAAAAACTGTGCAGCTAACTCTATGAACTACCATTGATCGATCTACCCACTAATTTTACAATTGTACGTTTTCTATTTGCAAACATTAGAAGTAAAAAAAAAGGGGAGGGTTACCCATATACTGTGAAATTTAGACAAAACGTAGTGCTTGGCATGATAACAAGGTCAGTATGGAGAGAATCTGAGGCAACTGGATAAAACATTGCTTTCTTGGGACATTAATGTTTAGAGATGGATGTATCCTACACTTTTTTCTCCCTCCGTTCCAGTAAACACATTAATAGTTAACTTGGACTGTTCCAGAAATAGTGCAATGTAGTACTTTTGCAGTACAAAGTGCATAAAGAGGGGGTGAAAAGGTTGACATTTTTGATATAAGAAGCAAGTTGTCTGAAATAAGCTATCAGATATCACTACTCTTGATATAGAACATCAATGCTTAGAAAACTTATACGACTGGAATAAGCTAAAAACAAACTTGAGAATGAAATGTAACTAGATCTTAGTCGGAAAGTGTAGACATGTGAGTTGCTGCAGTTACATGTGCCCACCCCACTTTATGCGCAGGGGTATTGTTCACTACATTATAGAAAATTACTTTCTAGCTAAAGTAGAATGAAAAGTGTCCATGCAATGGCAGATTCCTCCAAATACAAGTCTGTATTGATTAAAACTACAACCTATTCTTGTTAAATTAAATGCAACTTGCAAAACAGCAGTCAAACACAGTAAGGGGCAGCTCAACAGCCCACCCAAGATAACACCTGTTAAGGCTATTCATCTGAGCACCTTTTCTCAGGTCGAATTATAAATATAAAGGTATCGGAGTCTGTTTCCATACACTTAACATTTAGTACACGGTAGGGCTTTCGAATTTCGGCAAAGTATTCTATGAATAGACTCAGTGGTACAGTCCAATAGTTATCATTTTATGTGCAGATATAAAATTCATAAGACATAACAGTGGCAAACCTATGAAGCATGCTGCAAATACATACCCAGTGACAGATACAGCCACGAATTGCAAGCAAAGTCCACCAAATCTTAACTGATCCTCCTGGCGAAGCTCTGCTGTGGTCTTTGGAATTCCACCCCTTCTTTAGCTCTAAAGTGCTGAAGGCCCTTCTCCTTCTATTCCTGTGAAAGAGGAGAGAACCCGATAGTGGGCGTTCCATGGCATATCTTTGACATACCCAAATTAGCTTGGAGATACTGTAACAACGCAGGAGTGAAATGGATCTAAGCGTAAACAGTGTCTTTATATAGAATATACTGAGAGGAAAGAGGCAGAGTGGCTAAACTCTATGGTCGTAGAACATGGCAAAGTTTCCAGGGGCACTCCCCCGAACACAGTGACATGCTGTAGACAGCGAATTACCAAAAAAACCTAAGTTGTCATGAAAAAAGGCTACTAAATTGCCTTCTAGCACCTAAATTCCTTGCCAGCCAGGTTGTAGGCAAAACAACAGCTGGTCAAAAACTCTCTCTGGTCTCCCCTACTGGGAAATGTTTTCTTCTGTGGACTTCATTGATATAAGTATATAACAGCAGTGGTTAATTTGTTAAAAAAAAAAAAGTGCTGGGGCTCTCCTCAGGAGGCAGCTTGCACCAGCCCATTTCTCCTGTTAGAACCAACTAAAACAGAACTAACTACTAACCATGAAAGTTGGGAGAGGGTGTGGTGTAATGGCCAGAGCTGCCAACTTCAGAGCTGGGGAACCAGGTTCGAGTCTCAGCGTAGGCTCAACATCCTGTGATTCTAGGCAAATCACTTAATCACCACGTAAATGATTAAGTGCTGGTGCTGAGCTCCAGAACCCACCGCCTCAAATTTAGAACTGTATAACTGCTAAATACTTAGAATTTCTGATAAAACATTTTTATTGTATTGTGAAACACATGAAAGTTTGTCTAGCAATAGCTAGCTAACTGCAGATTAAGGGCTAGATGTACGCCTCTGCGAATCGGGACATTTGCAACAACAAAAAATGCTTTTTGAGATGTGCAAAGCCCAAATATCAAATCAGTAACTTTTTACAAAATCGCAATTTAGGTTTTGCGATTTGGTATTTGGAAGGGTCGTGTTGAAAGGCGTCCCTTCCTAATACCAATTGAAATGGTATGTATGAATGTTTTGCGACCATAATGCGGTTGCAAAACATTCGCAATTTACCGCCATTTGAGAAATGGTGGTAACCCATTTGCAAATGGGAAGCGAATCATAGTGGGTTGCAAATTGTGACCTACCTCATTAATATTCATGTGGTAGGTCTATTTGCGACCCACTACGAATCACTAATGCAACTCAAAAGAGTTTCGATTTCATACTCTTTATTTCAGTACATTATCATAAAAGAGATACATAAAACAATAAATACCAAGATTAATAACAACGATAAAAACATACATCAAAAACATTTCTAAAAGAAAGTGCCTAGTATACAAGCCAGGGGCCATGCTACATCTAGGGCCTTGAGAGGGTTGCACTACCAGATTAATAATTGAACATTAGCCAAGTATTAATAAAAGCTCAACTGTCAATGTCCTTTAAAACTGCTACATTGGTCTGTCTTTTCATTATCAGCCAAGCATGCAATAAAAATCTGGTAAAAGCGAAAGCAATATGGGGTGCTAAATCTGTTTGAAGAATTCTATACACCTGCTCATTTCTCCTAGTGCTGAGGTTCCTACAAATAGGGATCAACCACTTTATTCTAGCCCTGCTGTATGCTGGGCAAAAGAATAAGAAATGGGGTGCATTTTCTTTCAGGTAACCACATATAGGGCATCCCTTGTCATTCGCATTCAATAATCCTGTCCAATTTGACGTAAAGGCATGCAGTGCTAGTGTCCCATATTTAAACTGAAGAACAGTGTTTTGGCAAAATTAGGCTCAATTTCATCAAGAAAAGTTTCTAAAAAGTAAGTATCCTTAGCTGCTAAAAAGGTATTTGTTAAACAGCCTTTTGAATGCATTAAAAGATTATTAAACGTATGTATTTTAAATTGATTCTTTAATTCTTATGCACTTATGGAAGAGCAATAGCCCTCAGGGTCAAGCCAAAAAGTGGCAAGACCCATCCCCTTAAATGAGTCTTTAACATATTTGATCCAAGGGATTTTCAAGGCGAGGGCATTTTTAAGTATTTCCTCCAAACCACTACGGTCGAAATTCGATCTTTTCCAAGATCGGCCTGAGCCCTAAATTCAATCTCAACGGAATCAAGGGAGTGCTAGCTGGTAAACAAAGACACCTCATGAACTTATTTTCGACCATTACCAGAGATTTTGGATCTTTATGCCCCCAAACTCTGCACTATATAGGGCTACAGTGAGTGCCTGATAGGCATACAACTGGAGGACAGGGGAGACAGATCTACATAGGGACCTTGTGCAACTTCTGCAGCCCCCCGTATGCAGGGCCGGTCCTAGAACTTCTGAGGCCCCGGGCGAAAGGGAAGATGTGAGGCCCCTCTAATTTGCATGTAACATCCAGTTGTGGCCGGCATGACTCGCGGGTGGGGGATCTCGCGGGGGTACGGGAGGGGGGTTAATTTAAAAATAAAATAAACTTACCTTCCCGGGTCTCGCGTGGTCTCTGCTCCTGACCTGGCAGCCTCCCTCCCCTAAGCCAAGCACAACGCTGCAATGGCAGCGTTTTGATTGGTCGGGATGCCGACCAGCCAGGCGCCTATTTGGAGGCCATTTTCTCCATGTAGGCTGCATTGCAGTCTACATGGAGAAAGGCCAGAGTGCGCATGACTGGTTTGGTTGGCCCCGGAGGGCCGACCAAACAGTCAGCGCCCTTAGCAGTGGGCAAGGCACTCCTCCCCTGCCCTAAAGCAGACCCGCCCGCCCCCAACCAAACACTTCTGCTTTCTCGCAGTGCGAGAAGCAGAAACATAAAATGGTAGTTTTAGCATTTTGTGTTTCTGCTTCTCGCATTGCGAGAAAGCAGTGGGGCAACGCTCCTCCGCCCTAGTGGAGGAGCCGCCCTTGGTAACATCACAAGTGACATCACAGAAAGTGACATCGCAGGACTATTGATCTTATTTGGCATCACTGAAGAGACCTAACGTGGATATCAGTATTAAGGACACAAAGATAAATATACAAATGAAATAAGTCCATATATTTTAAAACTGTATTAAATGGATTACATTTGTCACATTGGATGGAAAAGCTAGGTGCAGGTCTCACAAAGATGTATATTATTTACTCCTCGTTAACTGATTGTTTCCAGATGAGTGCATGATACAATTTCCAGTTCTGCCTCATAAAGGGGGGAGATCCTGTTGAGGTAATGAGGGGCGAGATCATTCAAAATATAAAATTACACAAGAGAAAACCTCTCACACCATGGATATAATTGCAAATTTCAAAAGGCTCCCTTATCTTTCTGTGCCATTATTGTGCTACCTTAGGATGACAATAATACTTCGTAATTTGTTTTAACGTAAATCCTCTCACCAGTATCCCACACGCACATGCTAAGAGACGTAGGACAATCTTTTTTGTGTGTGGGCTCTTTACTCGCCAGAATTATGTTAAGTACAAAAACACAACACATATAGTACAAAATTACAAGACACCATTGCAAACAAATAAAGATTGTACATAAATAAAAAAAGACTTAGAACAACCGAGACCACTGCTAAATCATACATTGACTTGAAGGTATGCTTCAGATTCAAGGGGTTTTCAAATCAACGTTTTTGATTTGGTGTTAGAACTGTAGGAAGTAGAAGTGGCCGGCTTTGGTGCTGGTGGAGCCCTGTGCGACAATGTTGGTGCCCCCCAATGACTCGCTCTGCCACGGATTCCCTCACTACCACCCTTTAACAGTGCCCCTCAAGTCTCCATAACCACATTCTCGCTCAGATGCATTTAATTTGATTTACAGTGCCACTGATACCAATGTAGGGTGTCAGAGAGCTTTATATCACACATTACACAGAGACAATAAATCATATGTGTTTAAATCACAATAGGTAATGTTACATAAGACAAAGGACTAGGAGTCACATGACAATCATACTAGTAGGCAGTATAGTTTAATAGTGATTGATCTGGAGAAACACAAACTCTGAATTTAGAACATAATACCATGGTTGGGGGTTCTCTTTAATAACCAGAATTGATTTCTGTCCAAATGAACCCTTTTTGCAACATTAGGATAATCAAAGACTGGGGAAAAAACCATAACGCTGTAATTTATACCTTGCAGTTTGCATGCAGCTCTTGCATAACAGGTAATAGCTCATTGTTCTATGTTAGGATTTTGACTTATAACCTGCAAAAGCAGTAACCCACTGGCCTATTTACATTATGTGGACTTAGTGATCTGCATGGTACATGTTCTTTGCAGCAGGCACATTAACCCTCTGCGCTACCTTTCCACTTGACAAAACTCCATCTCTCTCTAGGAAGAACATTAATCACCAGAGTTATCATGACATTTGTATTGTTGCCGAAAATTGCTGGAGGCCAGGAAGGAGGCAGCAAGTGCTTTTAGAAACATAATATACTCGCAAACATGACGCCCCCACCCAAAGTCAGCACTCAGTGCGATCTCACCGGTCGCACCGCCCTAGAGCCTCCCTGCTCAAGGGTCCTGTGACCTCAATGACAGAGTCACTGTTGCTCTAGGGTGTGCTGCTTCGTAGGCCTGCCCAAAAGACTCGAGGTGAGCTTCAATAGGGGTTGTAGTGGACAGGCCTTCAAGGTTACCCACACTTGCCACCGCTATGGTCCACCTGCTGGTGCTCAGACACCATTCTTCTAAGGTCTTTCGGGGCCTTCTAAGGTCTAGCATGGAAATGTGCTCTCTCAGGAGAGTGGTCTGGTGGACTGGTCATGAAGGCTGAACCTGGTTCCCCAGTTCCAAATTCGGCAGCTTTGACCATAGTGCCACATCCTTTCCCTCACTGAATGCCATACTGCCCCACTGAGAGAAACTCGCACTGACTTCAACTACAACCCAATTGCGCCCCGCTATAAACACCTGGAGGCGACTCAATTCAAATTACGCACTAGACAAGAGCAATATGCTGCATAAAAAAAAAAAGTGACAACATCCTGGAAAAAGCAAACACTCATAAGGAATGTAAGATTAAGTAAAGCATGTGAAATGTAAGCAGGAACAACATGGTTACCTTAACGCTTTTGCACTTATTATTCAGAAATCAATGAGTGCTTTTGCATGAAAAGTTAAGGCCATGACTACAGGGACCAGTTTCAATGTCCATTGCTTATATCCTTACAAAACGTAAGCA
This sequence comes from Calotriton arnoldi, assembly GCA_963921515.1. Taxonomy (NCBI): domain Eukaryota; kingdom Metazoa; phylum Chordata; class Amphibia; order Caudata; family Salamandridae; genus Calotriton; species Calotriton arnoldi. The sequence goes on along the minus strand of CAWUFW010002431.1, from coordinate 1,370,540 downwards.
ATATGGTTTAAAAAGACCACATTCGTGAATACAGAGCCGCGGTATGCATTTTGTTTTCCAATCCGCCCATCAAGCAGGTATTGCAGTACATCCAGGAATGGTGCACTTCCCCACCCGGGGAAAACAATGCTGTTCAGAGAAAGACAAGAAAACAAAAGTAGCGCTTCACTGGCAAACTCTGTAAAGTGGCACTAATGTGTTTTGGGAGTGAATAAAATCAATCTGGCCCCTTTTCGACCCACTCTGTCTTGCTTTAGTTATTTTTTACATTTTGAACCTTTTATTTCTCTCCATCCCAAGGCTGCACTTTGGAAGTGAAAAATGTCAGAAAAAAGACGACCTTTCCAGCAAAAGTGTTTTTCTTTTTTGGATTCATTTCACAGGGGAACAAATAAAGGAAAAGGAAAGAGGGAGTAATGGCTACAAGGCCCAGGGAAGGGGGCCCCCACACCTGGACCTTGCAGCTTGCTCTAGTGCTTAGAGGCACAGGGAAAGGGGGCCCCCTCCCCTGGGCCTTCGAAGCAGTAATGAGGGATTTGGTAAAACACTGCCCTAGCACCTGCAGTTCTACATACATTTTAAATACACATTCCCATAAAAAAAAATGGGCGATGCAAAAGTTAACAAAAGCCAGTTGATCTGGCTGCTCCCTCCTCCCCTCACCCAACTCTCCTTACCTGTGTCTGGCTGGTCCTGGAAACAAAGGGGCCTTCTGTCACCTAGCAACAAAATGCAGAAAGGGAATGGCCGGTACTTAACAGGGGTGCTTCCCCGCCCCTGACAGTGTGAGCCAACATAATTGCTGGCCTGGCTGCTGTGCCTTCCCCACTCTGTTTGTCACTTTCCCCCACCCCTGCACCCCCAGGAATGCCACCACGCCCTGACCAGCAAGGTCGACTCGAGACATCTTGCATGTGTATTGTGATTGTGTGGGGAGGGGGCCCTGGAGGAGCAGGTGGGCAATCTGTGAAAGTGTTTCATTTCACAGTGAAGCGGGCCCCCTGTCTTTCAGCTGAGCGCGAGGCCCTGGGCAGCTGCCCACACTGCCCATGCCTAGCGCCGGCCCTGCCCGTATGCTGTTCCAATTTAAGTCTCTGCTCTGCTATGTGTTAAGTCCAAATCATCTTTTCATCTAGCATAATGCCCAGGTAATCAAAAACATTAACCTGTTCAAGTGGGCTGCCCTCTAAGGGGAGGTTTGGGTGTGTGGTATGACAGTGATTAACCCCTTCGCTGCTAGGCCTTTCCCCCCCCCCCTGTGCTAAGCCTTTTTTTGGCTTTTTGGGGTAGTTCGTGCTTAGGCCCCTGTAACTTTTTGACCACATACAGTATCCACGCCAAATTTGCGTCCTTTTCTTCCAACATCATGGGGATTTTAAAGGTACCCAGAGTCTGTGGATTCCCCTGGAGGGGACCCAGAAATTAGCCAAAATACAGCTAAATTTTGATTTATTTTTTTTAAAATGGGAAAAAAGTGCTGCAAATGAAAGCGTCTGGTTTTTTCCCTGCAAATCGTATCAACAAAGGGAAGGGTTTGTGGGGCTGAAATCACCATTTCCCAGCTTTCAGGGACTGACAGACTTTTGTCAGAAAACCAACATTTTTTACACAGTTTTGGCATTTTCCTGGGACATAGCCTATTTTTGCTATTTTTTGTGCTTTCAACCTTCTTCCAGTTAATGGTAGAAATGGATCCTGGAAAGCTATACATTTTAGAAAAGTAGACACAATTCTGAATTCAGCAAGGGGTCATTTGTGTAGATCCTTCACGGTTTCTTTATAGAAACTAAATGTTGAAAATAGGAAAAATTGAAAATGAGTTGGAAAAAACAGCCATTTGCGCCAACGTTTTCACCTGTAACTACTTCTAATTATGACAGATATTTGAAAGCAATATACCGTTACATCCGCTGGACCTTTCTGGTTGTGGGGATATATAGTACTTGTAGGTTCACCAAGAACCCGACGAACCCAGAGCCAATAACTGAGCAGCGTCTTGCAATGGTTTTTTATTATGTACCGGGTATATAGCAATTAATTTGGGAAAATATATACAGTGAAAACTCGGGATGAAAGACACCTATGTATTTCTGAAATTGGAACAAAATATAGAGTTTAGAAACAGTAGCTATTTGCACATTTCCGAAATTGTGAGTACCCATACTAGCATGAGAATTATAGGACATTTTTCAAAGTGACTTCTTTTTACACATTGTCTTTCATTTGGAAGGCAGAAATGCATCGAAAGTCAATAGGTAATAACAGTTGCTCTACAATTCTGTGTTACCCTAAGTCTCCCGATAAAAATGGTACCTCACTTGTGTGGGTAGGCATAGTGCCCGCGACAGGAAACGGCTCAAAACGCAATGTGGACACACTTCATTTTTACAGTGAAAACTGACCCTTTTTTTGCAAAGTGCCTAGCTGTAGATTTTGAACCCTAGCTCTGCCAGCACCTAGGGAAACCTAGCAAACCTATAAATTTTTGAAACTAGACACCCAGGGGAAACCAGGATGGGGTGACTTGTCTGGCTCTCACCAGGTTCTGCTACCCAGAATCCCTTGCAAACCTCAAACTTTGTAAAAAAAAAAACACATTTCCCTCCCATTTCTGTGGTGGAAACTTCTGGAATCTGCGTGGATCCACAAAAATCCACCCACCCCGCATCCCCCAAAGTCTTCCGAGAAAAATGGTACCTCACCTGTGTGGGTAGGCCTAGTGCCCGCGACAGGAAACGGCCCAAAACACAACATGGACACACCACATTTTCACAGTGAAAACGGACCCTTTTTTTGACAAGTGCCTAGCTGTAGATTTTGAACCCTTGCTCTGCCGGCACCTAGGGAAACCTAGCAAACCTATACATTTTTGAAAACTAGACACCCAGGGGAATCCCGGATGGGGTGACTTGTCTGGCTCTCACCAGGTTCTGTTACCCAGAATCCCTTGCAAACCTCAAACTTTGTAAAAAGAAAAACAGATTTTCCTCACATTTCTGTAGTGGAAAGGTCTGGAATCTGCGTGGATCCACAAAATTCCACCCACCCCGCATTTCCCAAAGTCTTCTGAAAAAAATGGTACCTCACTTGTATGGGTAGGCCTTGTGCCCGCGACAGGAAATGGCCCAAACCACAACGTGGACACACCACATTTTCACAGTGAAAACGTACCCTTTTTTGCAAAGTGCCTAGCTGTAGATTTTGAACCCTAGCTCGGCCGGCACCTAGGGAAACCTAGCAAACCTATACATTTTTGAAAACTAGACACCCAGGGGAATCCAGGATGGGGTGACTTGTCTGGCTCTCATCAGGTTCTGTTACCCAGAATCCCTTGCAAACCTCAAACTTTGTAAAAAAAAAAAAAAAAACATTTTCCTCACTTTTCTGTGGTGGAAAGTTCTGGAATATGCGTGGATCCACAAACTTCCACCCACCCTGCATTCCCTAAAGTCTTCAAAGAAAAATGGTACCTCACTTGTTTGGGTAGGCCTAGTGCCCGTGACAGGAAACGGCCCAAAACACAACGTGGACACACCACATTTTCACCGTGAAAACTGACCCTTTTTTTGCAAAGTGCCTAGCTGTAGATTTTGAACCCTAGCTCTGCCGGCACCTAGGGAAACCTAACACACCTATACATTTTTGAAAACTAGACACCCAGGGGATTCCAGGATGGGGTGACTTTTCTGGCTCTCACCATGTTCTGTTACCCAGAATCCCTTGCAAACCTCAAACTTTGTATATAAAAAAACACATTTTCCTCACATTTCTGTGGTGAAAAGTTCTGGAATCTTTGTGGATCCACAAATTTCCTACCACCCAGCGTTCCCCCAGGTCTCCCGATTAAAATGGTACCTCACTCACGTGGGTGGGTCAAGTACCCGCGACAGGCAAGGGCCCAAAACGTATTGAGGAGACATCAAAATTACCCATCACAAAACAACCTGGTTTTGCAAGGGCGGTCACTTGGGTTTTTGGCCCCGGGCTCGGCTGCCATCTTGGGAAACCTACCAAACCCACACATTTCTGAAAATTAGACACCCAGGGGAGTCCAGCGAGGTATGGCTTGCATGGACCCCCCAACGTTTTCCTACCCAGAATCCCCTGCAAACCTCAAATTTAGCTGAAAAAAAATCACATTTTTCTCAAATTTCTGTGTGGGAAAGTTCTGGAATCTGCATGGATCCACAAATTTCCTACCACCCAGCGTTCCCCCCGGTCTCCCGATAAAAATGGTACCTCACTTGCGTGGGTGAGTCAAGTACCCGCGACAGGCAAGGGCCCAAAACGTATTGAGGAGACCTCAAAGTTACCTATCACAAAACAACCTGGTTTTGCAAGGGGGTCACCTGGGTTTTTGGCCCCAGGCTCGGCGGCCATCTTGGGAAACTACCAAACCCACACATTTCAGAAAACTAGACACCCGGGGGAATCCAGCGAGGTATGGCATGCGTGGATCCCCCACCGTTTTCCTACCCAGAATCCCCTTCAAACCTCACATTTTGCTGAACAAAACAAATTTTCCACATATTTTTGTGTGGAATCACCGTGCCGGCACAAATGTTCTACCCCACAGCGTTCCTCTCAGTCTCCCGAGTAAAATGATACCTCACTTGTGTGGGTGTCTAATGCAGAATTAGCTAAAAACGTAATTTTAACAAAATGTAGCGCTTAGAATTCTCGGTGCTATACCCTTAATCTCTGTTTTTGGCTCTTCCCAGCCACAGGCCCTTGCCCCACCCACACAAGTGAGGTATCATTTTACTCGGGAGACTGAGGGGAACGCTGTGGGGTAGGACATTTTGCCGGTACGGTGATTCCACGCAAAAATATGTGGAAAATGTGTTTTTTTCAGCTAAATTTGAGGCTCGCAGGGGATTCTCTGTAGGAAAACGTTGAGGGATCCACGCAAGCCATACCTCGCTGGACTCCCCCGGGTGTCTAGTTTTCAGAAATGTGTGGGTTTGGTAGTTTCCCGAGATGGCCACCAAACCCGGGGCCAAAAACCCAGGTGACCCCCCCTTGCAAAGGCAGATCGTTTTATGATAGGTAATTTTCAAGTCTCCACAATACGTTTTGGGCCCTCGCCTGTCGTGGGTACTTGACCCACCCACACGAGTGAGATACTATTCTTATCGGGAGACCTGGGGGAACGCTGGGTGGTAGGAAATTTGTGTCAGCCCAGTAACCCCACAACCTTCCCACACAGAAATTCGAGAAAAATTTGATTTTTTTCAGCAAAATGTGAGATTTGCAGGGGATTCTGGGTAGGGAAATGTTGGGGGATCCACGCAAGTCATACCTCCCTGGACTCCCCCGGGTCTCTAGTTTTCAGAAATGTGTGGGTTTGGTAGGTTTCCCTAGATGGCCACCAAGCCCGGGACCAAAAACTCATGTGACCCCCCTTGCAAAAGCAGATTGTTTTGTGATAGGTAATTTTGATGTCTCCGCAATACGTTTTGGGCCCTTGCCTGCCGCAGGTACTTGACCCACCCACACGAGTGAGGTACCATTTTTATCAAGAGACCTGGGGGAACGCTGGGTGGTAGGAAATTTGTATCAGCCCGGTTATACTACAACTTTCCCACACAGAAATTTGAGAACATTTAGATTTTTTCATCAAAATTTGAGGTTTGCAGGGGATTCTGGGTAGGGAAACGGGGGATCCACGCAAGCCATACCTCCCTGGACTCCTCCAGGTCTCTAGTTTGCAGACATATGTGCGTTTGGTAGGTTTCCCTAGAGGGCCGCCAAGCCCGGGACCAAAAACTCATGTGACCCCCCTTGCAAAACTAGGTCGTTTTCGGATACATAGGGGGCATCTGCGTTTTTGGTCCTGGGGTCGGCAGCCATCTAGGGAAACCTACCAGACCCACACATTTCTGAAAACTAGACACCCGGGGGAGTCCAGCGAGGTATGGCTTGCGTTGACCCCCCAACGTTTTCTTACCCAGAATCCCCTGCAAACCTCAAATTTAGCTGAAAAAATCACTTTTTTCTCAACTTTCTGTGTGTGGGAAAGTTCTGGAATCTCCGTGGATCCACAAATTTCCTACCACCCAGCGTTCCCCCAGGTCTCCCGATAAAAATGGTACCTCACTCGCGTGGGTGGGTCAAGTACCCACGACAGGCAAGGGCCCAAAACGTATTGAGGAGACATCAAAATTACCTATCACAAAACAGCCTGGTATTGCAAGGGGGGGTCACCTGGGTTTTTGGCCCCGGGCTCGGCGGCCATCTTGGGAAACCTACCTAACCCACACATTTCTGAAAACTAGACACCCGGAGGAGTCCACCGAGGTAAGGCTTACGTGGAGCCCCAAAGTTTTCCTACCCAGAATCCCCGGCAAAACTCAAATTTTGCTGAACAGATCACTTTTTTCTCAAATTTCTGTGTGAGAAAGTTCTGGAATCTGCATGGATCCACATATTTCCTACCACCCAGCGTTTCCTCAGGTCTCCCGGTAAAAATGGTACCTCACTCGCATGGGTGGGTCAAGTACCCGCGACAGGCAAGGGCCCAAAACGTATTGAGGAGACATCAAAATTACCTATTGCAAAACAACCTGGTTTTGCAAGGGGGGTCACCTGGGTTTTTTGCCTCGGGCTCGGCAGCCATCTTGGGAAACCTACCAAACCCACACATTTCTGAAAACTAGACACCCGGGGGAGTTCCGCGAGGTATGGCTTGCATGGACTCCCCAAAGTTTTCCTACCCAGAATGCCCTGCAAACCTCAAATTTAGCTGAAAAAAATCAAATTTTTTGCAAATGTCTGAAAACAAGAAACCCAATTTGAGGGGGAGCAGAAAGTCTTATGCCTTCTTTGGGGTGTAGGGTGGGGGCATTGGCATGCCCATTCTGGGCAGCCCACACCCCTGGCATATAAAAAAATCCCTGGCGCCTAGGGTGCTTTCTGCCCCCCCGGGGGGCAGAAAGGTTGTCTGGCAAAATTTTATGGGGGGAGCAAAGGCCCTTGCCCAAGGAGCCGCTCCCCCCCTCCCTGGTGGCCAGTGGGTGGATCCCTGCTTTGTTTCATTGTAATGACGACAGCACGCCATGCCTGCGATCGTCATTACAATGAAAACCCTAACCATGCTTTGGGAGGTTGGGGAAGCTCTTTCCCACCTCCCAAAGCAAAAAAAAATATGGGAAATCCTTCTGCTGTTTACAGCAGAGGGATTTTTTTAAAGTGTGCTCATGACGGAATGGTTCCGTCATGAGCACACTTGCACTTATGCTCATGACGGAACCATTCCGTCATGAACATGGAAGGGGTTAAAAACCATATATTTTGTTTTATTAGTGTTTATTTCCAGTCCCCTCGACACGCAAAATCTGCTAAAGAGAAAAAGTATTTTCTGTAGCCCCATTGGTGATTTTGCTAACAGGAGTGTATTGTCACCAAACATGAAGGCCGGAACCCTTATGCCTGCTATTCTGGGAGCATCATTGTCACAGTTATTAAGAAAAGCGACTAAGTCATTTGAAAATAAGATAAATAGGGTAGGGGCCAGGACACAACCCTGTCTTATGCCCCTCTTTACTGGGAAAGTTTACTTTACGCAGTTGTCCACACCTAACTTGGGAGTAGTTGTTTATATGTAATCTCTCAATTATTCCACAGAGGTAGGTTCCCAGCTCAGATAACTTTTTCCACAGCAGGCTTCTTGGAACCAAGTCAAACACTGCTCAGAGGTCCACAAAAACAGCATATAGCCTTTCCTTTTCTATGTTCACGGTTTTCCAATAGATCATCTGTAGTAGAAACACCTGATCTACAGTAGAGGTATTGGTGCAGAAACCTGCTTGTAAGGGACAAAGTATGCCATTCTCTTCTAGCCATTGTTGTAACCTGGTGAGAATGATCCTGCCAAAACGTTTTTGGGTGGTGTCAATCAAACTAATGGGCCTATATTCGGCGGGATCCAAGGGGCAACCCTTTTTATACATTAGAAAAATCTCAGCCCCTGCCCATGATTTGGGAATGTTTAGCCCATTTAAGATGGCATTGAACACCACTGTAAGATAGGGTGGTCCAGCGTTTCATACATTAGGAATAGCGATTTCCTAATTGCGATTCGCAAAAAAATCGCATTTAGGAAATTGCTATTTCAACTTGTGTACTACTAGCCCTAAATGTTTTAACCCCAGAGCCTTGACCTTTCCCCCTTCGATTGTTCTGTTGTTATGACCTAATATATGCCATTACTTGCACTGTCATAATAGGGACAACCATTACTGGGGCATCTTTTGTTCTGCCTAACATCTATTTGGATCCTGAGTCATCACATTACGTGGACATTTCTTTGGACTCATCACTTCAGCGCTAGCCCTTACTACAACCCTAAAACTCTACTATTTGCCTTAAAAATATCTCTAGACTTAACAAAAATCTATTTTCTGACCAGAACTTTAAACATAATTCAAAAGTTAACCTTAAACCAAACCACATTATCATCATTTAAATTAATGAGATACCCAACTCTAACCTACTGTAAATATAAATCTAGAATGCTTTTGTGATTAGGTCATCGCAATAAAGTAATCTTACATTTATTAAGAAAGGGATAGGCAATCTAATCATAAATCCTGGAACACGATTCTTTAAAGTAAACTGAAATAAATCAAAAGAATGAGAAAACAAATGATCAAACCCTGCAACTTTCTTGTTTTACAAAATCACAAATGAGGATTAAACTGTAATTGGAGATGACTCATTAATGGAGCTGAGGTGATCACAGTTAAATGTGTTGTATATATGGGGCTGTACCTTTAAAGTAGCCCAGCGACACAAAGGTTATGGATGAAATGCTTGAATTCCACTATTTTTTCTGCATGCATTCTACGCCATCATTTTGACATGTTTGTGCCACTTAAGATAAGAACCGACCATAAGCAAGTCAGTATTGGCCATGGCAGAAAAGGAAAGTCCAGCTCGAATTTGGATCAATGTTCCATCTAAACAGAACACACAAGCAACCACTGATGGTTACTGATCCTAACCAATATACACATTAGATTCACACTTGGTCATTCGGGTTTTCTGTCTGTATTTTAGTGCCTCTCATTAACGTTGAGGCCCCATCCACATTTCCATCCGTTTTCAAACACACCCAAGTACTATATTAAATGTTGAGACATCTCTCAGGTATACCACACAATTTAAATACCATTGCAGTGCGTCACATAAACTACTTCTTATATTTCCTTCATACGGAATGTGAATTAAAATACGAGTATATCTTCCTCATCAGCTTTGACAGAGCTTCTAAAAAAATACCTACGTACACAACTCAGCCCCCAGCAGGTCCCCTAGAAACAAGGCCAGACATTTCCAGCTCAGACTTGCACACACATTTCTCCTCATACTAAAGGACCTCCAAACACACTATTCCTCTAAACAGTGGAAGAGCCCCGCACATGCAGCCATCTTACGTCCAATCACCCTCTAAGAACAGCCCACACCTTCCTAATAGATAAACTCCTTTAGTCCCTGCGCGAAACACCTTAAACCCCGTTTCACAACACGCATATCTACCACCTACGGCATGACAATACACCAATAAAGAGCCTCGCACTATTCATCGTGGATATTATGGAATGAAGATGTAATTGAGAACAAAAAAGAAGGGGTGTGTTTGTGTGATTAGTGGATTCTGGTGTATGGTTTGAAATGCTGGGGAAGATGGGGGTTAGCAGTTAGTTGGAGGTTGCTGTTAGGACTGGTTGTATTTTCATTACCTTCTGTGAAGCTTTAGTGTTAAAGTATTCCCAATCTCACATGCGTACTCATCCTCCTCAACTTGAACAATGGATACAAGGAAAGTGTAGCTGTGTCCGTCACCTGCCAACTGTTTGCTGATGTGTAGTCAATCTCTGGTTTACGTGCAAAGTAGGAGACTAGTGAAATCAGGACTGCTTCTGGGTGCATGTGCTTACATGTCGCTAGTTTGTCCGGCACTTCTTTATACTTATAATGGGACAACCTAAGCTAAAAGGATGGAATGCAAAGTAAAAACTTTAACAGGATGAGCTACTCCTGCATAGAATAAGGAAACTTGAGAGCTCCCAATAAGGAGGAACTAGTTACCTTCCACGGATTAGACAAATTTTATTCAAATCGTGTCAATACTCAACCGTACAGATCAGAGCCACTAAATAAAATATTTTTCAAAAGGATTGGTTTAGACATGGAGAGAGAAGCACAAGCAAGGTTTCTACAATTTAAAGAAATAAATGAGGATATCTCAATATCTACACTTATTTGAATCTTGAAAATGTGCAGATGTGTAGATTGTTGACAGTAGATCTGACATTAGAGCCGAAGCGTCTTAGATTGTTGGTGGAAAGGACTGAGAAGTTGCTTTTGATCCCTAGATATAGATCACTGCTCAAAGGAAACATTATTTCATTGACTACAAAATGTTAGGATGTACTTGGTCGGTAAAAGTTATTCCCATTTTCTTGTGGTGATCAAAGTTCTCTTAAGAACAGATTGAAATAATTTAGTGAATGTGTTGCTTTATAAAAGTTGGAATGAATTTGAGTATGAAGTTTCATTTGGAAGCTTAACTCCACTAATACCGATATGCTAAGCAGTATGTATACGCCTAGAAAGATTAATGAGCAAATGCATTTTCCTTTCAAGTTTGCCTGTAGAAGCCGAAGCTGTTTAGGACCACAATGACTTAGAGTGAAAAAGCAGGAGTCTGAGAATTTCCGGCTTTAGTAATTACTTCCACGCCCCCCTTATCTATCTTCAATTAGCTCTGTCTCCTTCCCTGGTCATAATCTGAGGGCTGCCTTTCAAGCTTCATTTCGTCTGGTCCGCCTCACACTCAGTATCAAGTGAGGTCCTTCTATCTTTTCTGCTCTTAAGCACTGATTTTTTTCTACTTTCTTTTAGCAGTTTTTATACTCTACATACTTTCTGCACTCTTTTATAAAGAATTTCTTCAGTTAACGTGCGGTCTCGTTATTGCTTTCCATGTCCTTTGATCGCTTTGCTTCTTTTGCGCTTTAAAAATACATTTTAGAAACTAAAATTAAATGAAACAAGTTTGCAAGGGAAGCAGATACTAACTATGCTTTTCAAAGGTAAAAATTGAGCTGGTGTTGTGAATAATTGTACTTCCAAGAGAGACAAATTAATGTCTACGAGTATTCAGCGAATTTTAATATTTCTCAGAAGGGACACCTGGGCGTGTAAAATATGAAAAGGAACAAAGGTGAGGGAGAGTTTTTGGTGGGCCACCATTAATTTAGAGCTAGGAAAAGTAATTTAAGACTGTGCAGAGAATATAAAAAGTGACTAGTTTGTACAAGCTTTCGTATATAGCAAATAAGACATCACCCAGCAAGATCTCGTCTGTAATGCACCACCCCTCCCGGGAGAGAGGGGAACAGAGCGGGTTCATGAACGGCCGGCCTCGCCCCCACCGCACACATGCGTCATCCTGTTTCCAGGGGCAGCGCCGGGCACTGTGCTGCACCTTGGGGGCCCCAGGAGTTGGGAGCACCGTGAACACCTCTGCCGCACATTGGCTACCCCCGCACCTAGACTCTTCTAGCCAGTTTGCGGTATGGCGCCTCCTCTCGTGCTGCGACTTGGGGGACTCGGACGGCGAAGGCCCCACAAAGAGGAATTATAAGGGCCGCTCCTCCCTCTGTGAGTCCTTGCTAGAGGACCGTGCTCTGATGGGGACATGCAGCTCACTGAACATACCTGTGGAGCTTTGGGGTATAGCCTGACTGGTCGCACTTCCACCTCAACATCTCTGACACATTGCTGTACCCTACTCCTCCAGCCAGCATCACACTTTGTCTGCTCTGCTTACTCCTTCGACCCACCTGTTGCCCTCCTGGACTCATTGGGCGCACACATAAGCCTAAGGAAGATTTACCAGCGGGCCCCAGGCTGTGGTGACCAGCGTGCCCCAGCCTGTGACGGATGTTGCCTTGGGCCCCATTCTGGGAGACAATCTAGATACTATTAACTCCACAGGAGAGGCGCTGGAGGCTAAAATTGACTCTGTGGTGGTGGCGACATATGACCCCTATTAGAAAGTAGCTTACGTCAACACTTGCCACCATGTCTGAGCACATCAGAGTCCTGAGATCCAGGATCGAGGATCAGGAGGGCAGAGCCATACACAATAATATCAGGATTATCAGGCTGCCTGAGCACATCGAGGGTGACTCAATGATCGCCCTCCACAAAGATTGCTTACCAGAAGGCAGGTCCATCCCCCCATCGCCAGTGCCACACCGCAGACAGTGGTGGCCCGTTTCCTGCATCTCTGAGATCAGGACTATCTGCTGCAACTAGCGCGCACTCCTGGCCTATTCTTGGTGGAGAGTGCAAAGGTTTCGATTATCCCAGATTTCACAACAGCTGTCCAAAAACTCAGCGCATCCTTCATCACGATTAACAGGAGACTGCAAGATCTTGCTATTTCTTATTCTCTCCTGTTCCCTGCCAGTTTGCGGGTGCAGCTGGATGGCAAATCCATATTTTTCGAGTCTCCGACTGCAGCATGGGATGATACCAATGACACCAAAGGTCATCCAGAACCCCGGGAGGACCCTCCTGACCTACACGGGTGTGTGAGGGCACTTGCTTCTGAGCAATCAGATCCCCAGATCTGTTGACTCTGTTTCCCTGACCTAGATCCTCCCGTCTTTCCCTCCCCCCAGGAATTGCATACTTATTGTATTACATAGTATCCTACTGATCCTGTATGCTCGGCCTTAAAGTGCTCCTAATCTCCCTCTATGTTTAGTTTCGTACTTGGGAATGCCTATTATACATGTCCTGATGGCTTGCATTAGGACTGGGGGTGTCATCTTGGCTCCCTGCCAGGTCGAAAGGGGTACAGGACAAGGCTGTCCATTGTCACCAGTGCTGTTTGTCATATCTATAGAACCGCTAGCCCTAATGCTCCGCACTGGTCAGTCAATATTATTAAGGGTTATTGGTTAATTGCTTCCCCCTCTATATCTCCCTCTATGCTGATGATACATTGTTGTATCTCCGAGGTGACCGCTCTGATGTACAAGGCACCTTTCAAGCCTTAAAGGATTTTGGTAGCCTGTCGGGCATTCGCATGAATTAGGATAAATCTAATGCATTCCCGTTACACGCCCCAGCAACACAAGAAATACCACCGGAAGTAGGACACGATCTTCAGTGGGAGCCAATCACGTTCCCATACCTGGGTTTTAACATCTACCACAGCGTGGCAGACATCTTAAAGGGCAACTTCGGGATTGCTCTAACCTCCCTACGTCATGCCGTACATTTCTGGTTGACTCTCTCACTATCTGTTATGGGCAGGGTTGCACTGTTAAAGATGGTTTCCCTCCCACGCGTTCTGCACTATTTTACCACACTTCCAATTTGGCTCCCTAAATCCTTCTTTTGAAAGATGGGTAGTTTGCTGACTTATCACATCTGGGGCTCCATAGAATTGCGCTGACCAAGCTACGACTTCCTACCAATAACGGCGGGCTAGCCGTACCTGGGGAAACATCGTTTACATCGCATGCCATTACAACGCAGTTGTTACAACGACTGCGTTGTTACATCGCAAACCATTACAACGCAAGTCGTTAAAACGACTTGCTGTAGGGGGCAGAAGGTGTTGGATTTAAAATCCAACACCTTCCCTACTGTTGCACAGACTGGAATTGGAATAGTAAATTATACTATTCCAACATCCAGCGCCCCCTACAGCAAGTTGTTGTAATGGTATGCGATGTAACAATGCGGTCGTTGTAACGACCGTGTTGTAATGGCATGCGATGTATTGCATGCGTTGTAACGTGGCCTATTCCCGTACCTGACCTGGAATTAAACTTTCCTATTGCACAGCTGAAATGAGAGCCTACTGGAGGGACTGGTGATTGCAGGAAAGTGCCTCTTTTTGTCATGGTCACCCTCACTTTTTGCTCACCAGTACTGATGTTTTCGACTGGAAGTGCACTGGAAGCCTCCTAACCAGGACCCATTGCCAATGCTCTTTCCCTAAAACAAGGTAAAAGATACAATTATGATACAATTGGCATACGCTGTGGCACCCCTGCAAGTCCCTAGTAAATGGTACACCGGGCACCTAGGGCAAGGGTCCACAGAGGGTCCCTGAAGGCTGCAGCATGTCTTATGCCACCCTAAGGGACCCCCATACAAATGGCATGCAGACTGCCATTATAGGCTGTGTGACATGGTGCACACCATGGTGAAAACACTGCATGGCACACACTCCTGTGTGCCATGCCCAAGTCACTGCATATGCATGTGATATATGTAAGTCACCCCTACAGCAAGTCTTACAACCCTAAGGAAGTGTGGATTATATCCTATGTAAGGACATATCTGCCTGAGCAGATATGACCCTGCGATGTCTAGTCAAAACTACTAGATATTGCATTGGTGTTCCGATCGACCTTTTTTAGATAATCAAGACCTTTGGGCTCCGCTTCTAACTAATGTTTTTAACAATATTTCTCAAACTGGAGCACCCCAGTCGTGGAAAACGACTGTAATTGTCCCAATTTATAAAAAGGGAGATAGGACATTGCCAATCAATTACAGGCCGATATCTTTGATAGATTCCACAGCAAAATTAATGGGACGGCTCCTTTTAAATAGACTCGAGGTTTGGGCAATGGAGAAGAATATTATTATCCCTACCCAATATGGTTTTAGGAAAGGGAAAGGAACGGTGGATCAGTGCCTGAACTTGAACCTGATAATAGCAAAATATACGGCTGCGAAAAATGGCCACTTGTATCTTGCCTTCATGGATCTGTCAGCAGCCTTTGACTGCGTGGCACAGCATAGGCTGTGGCAGATCATGGAGGCAATGGGAGTTGAGACCCAGATCATACGTATTATCCAGGATTTGTATAGTGGGGCCTCAGCTTCTGTTCGTTTTGGGAAAAATGGTGAGTGTACGAGACATTTTAAAATTGCAAGAGGTGTACGCCAGGGGTGCGTCCTTGCCCCCTTTTTATTTTCATTGTATACCAATGCTGTTGAATCTGCCCTAATTGGTATTACTCCAGATGTCCCTTACATTAAGTCTATGCAGGTACCACTACTCCTTTATGCGGATGACGCAGTGATCTTAGCTCGCACTGGTAATGCACTGCGTCGGATAGTAAGGGAGTATATTAAATTTATGAACGATCTGGATATGAGAATTAATTTTTCCAAATCTTTTGTGTTAGTGGCAGGTGCTAAACAGAGGAAACAGCCCAATATTCATATTGAAGGGGGTAAAATGGAAGTGGTAGATTCTTTTAATTATTTGGGGATTGTATTTAATGGACAATGTAATTGGAAGTGTATGATTGAAAATAGGTGTCTGCAGATGGAGAAGACTATTGGGGCCCTTAGTAAATTTGTAAAAAGATTGGATCGAAACCGATTGAAACCATAAAGAAAGTCTATCAGGCTAAAAGTGTATCTGTTGCAACATATGGAGCAGCAGTGTGGGGTGTTGCAGATTGCTCGAAACTACAAATGATTGAGGATACTTTTTTGCAGAAATTAGTTTCCTTACCCAAATCCTGTTCTAATTTTATTTGTCACACTGAATTAGATGTCCCTTATATCTGTGACAAAATCTCTATTTCACCCGTCTTATTGTGGCATTCGATTTGGCGTAAGGACACTCTTGCGCTGACTAGAGATATAATAAATGATGTCCAGAAGTTAGATGGGGCTAGTAGGATTAGATGGATATGCTATGTAGAATCCATACTTAAGGCAGTTGGGTTACATGAATTGTATACTAACCCTGTGTCATGTTGCTCTGTTTCAAAGAAAGAGTTAAAATACCAATTACTGTCTAGATTACAAGTAAGGAGGCAGAACGCTAATTTTAGGCTGACAACTGTTAGAACATTTTCTGCTGTTCCAAGTATTACGTCACTGGATTCTAATACAACTTATCTGTCTTTTGTCACTAACCAGCAACATAGATTCATATTAGTGAGATTTCGGTTAAATTATATCCCTTTGATGTTAGGTTTTCCATCAAAAATGTATGCACTTTCTGAATTGCCTCTTTGTACATGTGATGATTTATCTATTCAGAATAATCTTCACTTTTTATTTTTTTGTAAATTTTATCAGGAACAAAGAAAAAGGTTTATTATCCCTCTTATACGCAAAATGAATTTTAGACAGTGTCGTGTGGCCCTTTTTTAGGTCTCGCCTAGCGATGCAGCGCAAAGCGCTGCTCGCTATGCCAGATCTATTGTTGCCGACTTTTGCTCCGATGCGGGACACGAGATGTGCACGCGCTTGGTGCGAGCAGGAATTGTAATAGCGCCGCAAGCCGTACGCGTGCACATCAACTGTCTGTGCCGAAACTTAAACAGACAGGAGATATGCACGCGTACGGCTCGCGGCGTTATCACAACGCCTGCTCGCACCATACGCGTGCACATCTCCTGTCCAGGCACGCTCACGGCGTGTCTTCAGCTTAACTTCCCGCTGGTTCCGAGGAGTCAACATGGCTGCGCCCTCGCCGGGACACGAGGTGGACGAAAGACGTCAGGGCCCGCTGCAGCAGCTCGAGGAACCCCAGCGCCAGCTCGACATAGGCTTGACGACACTGCCAGCAAAGGAGGCACCGCAAGAAGCGTCACAACAGCAGCGTGGACTAGAAGCACGTCATGGCCAAGTGCAGCTAGAGCTCTGTGTGACGTTAACCCCGCAGCGAGAGGCAGAATCACGTCACAGCGAACAACCACGGCCCAACCTTGAGTCAGAGACACGTCACAATGATCAACGACCTCCACAGCCCGAGTCTGACACACGTCACAGTGAGCCCCAAAGGCTGTCACAGCGCGAGTCAGAGTTGCGTCACAATGAGCAACATTTGGCACAGGTACGCGAGCAGGAGGTACGTCATAAGGAGCAAGCACGGTTGTAGCAACACGAGCTAGGAACACGTCCAGTCCAAGTGCAGCAAGGAACGACGTCCAGCTCACGTTGCGTGGAGCAGCACCGACCGCCTGGGACTCCGACGGAGCCTCAGTCCGGGTCCCCCTCTAAGAAACGGCGGACAGTGCGGCTGGAGCTAGCCCTTCGGGACCCCACGGAGGAGAGCTGCGCGGAATACAGCTATCCCGAGCTACTGGGGGCAGCCCGGCTTGGGGGCTCGGCCACACCACAGGTAAGGGATTGAACACGTCAGACTTATGAGCTACAGGTTCAGGGTGGGTGTTGGAAGTAGTCGCAACTGGAGTGGGTTCAACGGGTTTCGCAGGAGGGCACTTGGGTCTGGATGCAGTGCTCTCCGGTTTTGGTGGGGTGCTGAAAAGTCCTTTCCAGTTCAAGGGCTGGAGGCTGCTGAAGTGGGTTGTTGGCCAGGCAATGCCCCTTACATGATTTGCAGGCATGAGCCTCTGCTTTTACTGGGCGCATAGGTGAGTTTTTGCTTTTTTTGTGATGTTCTTGGCACACAAGGGAGTCGTGCGTGTGTGCCGAGAGCTGCGATTTGTAGGCACTGTAAACTGCAGTAACTCAGTGTGGATCTGTGGTATAGAGGGACGCAATAATGTGACCTCTGTAGAGAGAGGGACCAATGTCCTCTCACTGGATTGTAAGGTATTGCCAGAGGTGGCAGCCTGATTTCTTTCTAGAAGGGAGCGGAGTCCCTTTACTGATACCTGAGGTGAGTGGCCTATTGGCTTCGTCCCTGTAAAGTGATAAGGACAGCTGTACTCTACATTAATTTTCTGTGTATGCACGTGTAGCGCTTGTATGTGGGCATACCTTCAGTGTATGTCAGAAATGTTCAAGGAGTTTGTGTGCTATTTTAAACCAATGGGTGATGCAGAATGTATTTTGATATAGCTGTGTAGGTACCGTATACAAAATGGAGAGACAGGAGTCGCCTTCCAGATGGGCTAAGTGAATTGCAGATCCCTGATACAGACTTAGTTTTGTCAACTAATGAAAGCAGTGTGTGTAAGGATAGGTGACAGGGGTATCTTGGAAGGACAGTGGTGTTTCCTGTCCTGACTTATGTTCCGCTAAAGGCGCTACATACAAAAGCTAGCCGATTTGGCAAGTGTGAAGGTTGTTGTGCCAGTGTTTTGGTTAGCCCTGAGAGAAGCATCACAAAGTCTTTTTGGGACAATCACCCAGCATCAACAAAACATGTCTGAAAGAGTGTATGAAGTATGGCTCTAGATTCCATTCAGTGTTTGCAAGGTTTTCCATGACTAAAGCAGTGCACCCAACAGGGTGTAGGAGGACTTCTGTGATCCAGGGCTAGAGCCTCTGACTACCAGTTTCCCCAAGGGTGTGAGGGACTATTTACCCTAGACTATATCCTGCTGTTGAGTCTGCCTAGAAAAGTGGACTGCTGAGCGAGACACACTGGAGTTGTTACTGCAAGCGTCTGCCCAGCTGAGCAAGATAGGATATCTGGGGTCAGCTGTCCCAGAGTCATGGAGGGGCTCAGTACTGGTACCACTACACAACAAGCATTTGCAATGCAATAGGTCTCGCATTTACGCAAGTTTAAGCTATCGGCATTGTAATTGACACTGCGTTTTATTTATGTTTTCAAAAACCAAAACAAAATTAAAGGCATTGTCATTTACAATGCCAATAGCTCAAACTGGCGTAAATGCGAGACCTATTGCATTGCAAATGCTTGTTACTTACAGCTATTGTCTGACCCTTTTACATGTTTTTCACTGGCGTCCTTTTTCCTGTCGGCATTGAAGAAGAGAAGATTGACTTTTTAATCTGTTATTTGATATATTTACTCAAGGATGGACTTATGCATAAGATTATGAGATCAATTGGTTTTTATATTACTGGGTTTGTTATGTAAAATTGTAATTATATGACTGTGCTATAATGTAACTGTTTTTAGTATACTTTTTATGCCACCATTTTGGTAGGCGAAATAAAGTTATTTTGATGATGATGATGATGGCATGTGAACAGGGAAGCCATGTTAAGGTATGTGCAGGGCACTGGTCATTACGAGTTACCCAGCTACACAATAGCTTCACTGAATCTTATGGTGTTTGGTATCAAACACCTTGTCTTAATAAATCCAGACTGATTCCAGTATTGGATTTATTATGACATGCACCCAGAGGGTACCTAAGGACTATGAGACATGGATTTGCGCCAAAATGGTAGGCATGCCTGATGCTGGCATAAGGACGAGAAATATCTTTATTTCTCCTTTTTATATACTCTTTGCATAGTTTTGTGCAGGAAGGTACACCTACTGCACAAAAACTATCCTGACCATAAGGCTGATACACCCTGCAGTATGGCGCAATTTCTTTGAAGAGATAGCACACTTCTGCTCTCTTCAGGTGACACAATGTAGTGCAGCAACTTTACTTGCTGGGCCTTGTTGCGTTACTTATTTGTAAATATGCCCCTTAGTGATTGGTTTACCAAAAAAGTAGCAAATCTGCCCCCATAAATGCACTCCTTTAATTGATGCAATTTACTACTTTTTAGAATTCACAATTATTGGCAGTAGTGGCTTAAAAAAGATTCACCAGTTTCAGGTTTCCAAGCATACTAATGGCAATCAACCACCCAAAAGATAATGGGATGAATACTTGTTAATAATATAAGTGCTGGAAATCCCTCAGGGTAGCACTGTAAACCACTGTTTTTCACCCACTGTGCCACTCTAGACAGAGTGGCCTGATTTAGGATTCAGCAGATGGATTAAAGGCAGACAGGGTGGAAAAAGACTTTACTGCCTTTACTCCACTCGCCATATTCGAGATGTCCACCAGCCCAGCGGACAGCTCTACACATTGGCAGGAACCGCTGTCATGGCGGTTCCTGTCAGTGCAGGAAAAGTTTAATGGACAGCTCCATCAAACATGACGAATGGTGTCAAACTTTTCCAAAGTTTTTGAATATCGTAAGCAAACTCCCAAAGGGGGGAGTTTGTTTTTGAAAAAGAAAATAAAAACTAATTACCCCCACCCACACACACACACCAGTTTTATCCCATAATGTTAGGTAATTTTTTCCTTTTGTTTAAATGTTCCTCACCATCAGTATATACCTGGTGCTGACGGTCAGTTTAAAAAAAAAAAAAAAGTCATGTGACCTTTTTCTCTAAATAGGGCGGACGGTCGGATGGCTTACTTCTGATGGCACCTACTCTGTCGGGACATGGAAGGAAGTTTTACACTGATAGAGTAAATTCTACTCAATTAGCTTAAAACCTGCGGTCTGCCCAACACAAAATCGGGTGGGCACACCTTTAGTTGGATAACAGGGTACTCCGTTGCCGCTGCACCAGAGTAACTGTCCGCCAAACTCTGAATCAGCCCTAGAGGCTCACCTAATGCAAATCAGTACTGACCCTGCTTCTCATGGCAACAGTCCATCCCGATTAAAACTTCGTCAACTCACACATTCACCATGACCCACTGCTTTTTTTAATTGGGGAATTTGAGATTCACAACTGCCCAAATTTCACTGAACAAGCTACGCCTCTGGTTATTACTACAGGTCTTCTGACTATCCTTATCACTTTGTCTGTGTGCTGCTTTGTAGAATGTGCAACTACCCTCATTGTCCCTGCATTATAACATCTGCAAACGTGTGCCCGCTGCTCACAATACCATTCAAGCAGAGAGGGCACTGAGGGAGCAGACAGGGTAATGTGTGTTCAGAGGCTTCAGGGAGCTGAGGGGGCAAAGCGAGAGCTAAGGGGGCAAAGCGAGAGCTAAAGGGGCAAGAGCAGATAGGGCACTATCGTGCACAAGAGGGAGTATGTGGACAGAAGGGACAAAAGCAGAGAGTTCGCTACGAAATTAGCAGCATTTTAAAATCTTTAAAAAACTATGAAATTGCGTAGAGATTACAAATGGACAAACCCGGCGCATTCCCTTTGCTATTTTCCTAATCTATATTTAAAATCGTGACAAGAGTCTTGGGCCCCAACATTTTGAGAATCTGGCTCCCTGCCATGTTCCCGGCTCCCCAACAAACATCTTCAGATCGCGCGCAAATTCTCTGCCTGGGCACAGTGTTGTAGAAAATGATAATGGAAAGACGTCCGCAGCACCTCCCCAGAACATCTTCAGAGCTCTGGGGGCATTACGGATTCAAGACCCAAAACCACTCCTACTCAGCAACCAGAGCAACCCCCCCTTACACTCCTCCAGAGTGCACTAACCTTTTCGCCCCAAAGACAATTTTGAGGGCAGTTCCATCTAAGACCCCCGGCACACGCACACACCTCCCCTTTACCGTTACAACTTGCACTAAAAAAAACAAAAAACCTTGGCCGTTTCGTAGAAGCTCCTCCAAACATACCTCCCCCGCAGAGAAGCCCACTTGACTCGCCTCCGTCGTGAGCCGCTTTTAGAACACAGCACGATGCGCCAGCTGTCAGAGGAGTGGGCGATCCCCAAGACTTCCGTGACACTGCGCTTGCGTCATTTCCAGCTGTAATTTACGAGAAACGCGTGCTCGATCTAAATGGCGAAGTCGTTTGACAACTTTGACAGAGGGCATGTTGTTGGACAGACTTGGATTTTGTGAGAACATTAGCGTTTGCAGTTAATTGCTTGAACGTTTAATAAGTCATTGTAGGGCAACTGTGGTACAATATCGCTAGTTAACGAAGCAAGTAACAGCCACGAGTGGTGCGGCCATCTTGAAGTAGGGTTATGTTCAAAATACAGTAACAGAAACGCCGAGCCCCACCACTGAGTTCTTCAAAACTAGACCGTGAATGATTAGGCAGTAGCTTCCCGATTGGCGGCGGTAATAGTCTATGCGCCTCCTATTGATTCAAAACTGCACAATTAGGTTAACAGTGACTTAACACGAAGCAGTCTTGAGGCGTGGTTCATTGGTTGACGTCAATGGCAATGAGGCGAGCTGGGGAAGGTTCGTTATTGGAATCTCTAATCTCTCTCCCCCTTTGAATTTTCTTTTGAGGACGCACGACACATTGAGCATGGCCGATCCTCTGTGAATTGCACTGATGTGTAATATTTCTTTTTTTTTATCTATTACAATTTATATTAAACAGTATTAACCCACCTTCAACACATTTTATGATAGGAATGAGGAAGGATTTTTCTCATTTTTTAAAACGGGAATTAGCCATAATGGCATCACAGGCATTTCCTTACCTGACAATGACATTGCATAAATTGTACATGGCGTGTCCCATAACTCTTCAGGGAATAAAAGCTGCCCGCCTGTGATACAGAACACATCACCACTACGGATATCATTACAGGTGGTCTGGGAGGTAGGTGTCTTATCCTTGCCGAAGGCGCGCCTAAGGCAAGCCCGTCTGCGCCCGTCCGCGGCGGAACGGGGCCAGGGGCCAAAACCCCTGCCCGCTTCTCTACTCATATCAGGAGCTATAGCCCCAACTCTCTTCTCAAACTAAGAGGAACAACCCCCGCTCTATGTCATTCCTCTTGGAATCTAGCAGACCCACATGTTACATGCTCCCACTGTGGTTTTCAGCTCTATTCCGCCCCACTAATAAAAAAAAACCAGCAAAATATGTACCTTCTCAACTGTAGGTCTCTCCCTAAACATCCCATGGAAATTTCCATGCTTTTAGAAGAGCTTAACCCAGATGTCATATTCCTGACAGAGACCTGGCTCAATACAGAGTCAGAACCCGATCTTATCCAGTCCCTCCCCCAAGGGTATCAAATACTCCGTGAAGACCGCAAAGTGGGGAGAGGAGGTGGCCTAGCAGTCATTTACAAAGATTGTTATAAGTGCCGCAGCTCTCCCTACTTGATACCAGACTGCGAAAGTCTCTCCTTTGCTATAGACTTTTCCCCCACTAGCACCTTTTCTGGGATACTTATATATCGTCCACCCGGAACTTTGGGACAATTCCACAATACCCTTCCCCCTATTATAGCCAATCTAGCATGCAGCTCATCCAATTTTACACTATTAGGGGATTTTAACATCCATTTTGACAACATTTCTGACCCTACTGCCCTAGAATTGACCACTAGTCTCTCTGCACTACAACTGAAACAACTAGTGCTTAAGCCAACCCACTCCAAAGGTCACCTACTTGACCCTGTTTTTAGTAACTGCGCAGATCTTATAGTAGGAACTCCCTCCCCCCTTCCGTGGACGGACCACTTTCTGATTTCCCTTTCCTGGGTCATCCCAGATCCCCACCCTCCTTCTAATACAGTTACACGTTGGGAACGAAATTGGTCAAAACTCCCTCTAGAGGACTGGCTGGCTGCTCTTGAAACTTCCAGACCACCCAACAACCCTGACCCTACTTTAGCTAACGAGGACTACAACATATGGATTTCCAAATCGTTAGACTCCGTACTCTCCATGAAATGTACCAAACCTAAGCGCAGTACAAAGACCGCCCCTGGTATTCCTCTGGATTACGGGAAATGAAGTGTCAATGTAAAAATTAGAAAGGAAATGGCGATTGGACTATTCCCCTTCTAGAAAAACTGCTTATAGAGAAGCGATAAAGACCTACAAAAATGAAATTAAAACTGCACAATCGATCTTCTTCGAAGAAAAATTAATGCAGCTGCTTCAAGGCCCAAAGAAATATATCGCATTGCGAGAACCCTCCTTAAGCTCCCAGAAAACCCCCCAAATCCCATCAATGCGCAAACCCGTTGCAACAACCTGGCAGAGTTCTTTTTCCCAAAAATACAAACCATTTATACCTCCTTTTCTTCCACACCGACTGACCTTCCGTTTACCAAATCACTTGAATCCGGGACTCAGCCCCTGGTAACACTCCAATCTTTCCCCCTACTCAATCCTATCATGTTAGAATCTATTATGCATCAGGTGAAATCCGGCTCCCCCAATGACCCGGCACCACCGCATACCTTGTTGTCAGCCACTGGCAATGTCCTTCCCACCATACTTGACTTGCTTAATGCCTCCCTGTCCGCAGGCACTGTCCCACTTCCATGGAAGCGGGCGATGGTTAAAGCCCTCCTTAAAAAACCTAATCTTGACCAAGATAACCCTAGTGATTATCGACCGTTCTCCCTGTTGCCCTGGTTGAGCAAGATTTTGGAGAAACATACCAACATAGTGTTGGCGGAGTTCATCGAGACCAACCACCTGCTCGACCCCTCCCAGACGGGATTCCGTCCCATGCATGGGACCGAAACCGCTTTGGTTGCAGTGACGGAGGAGGCCAGGAAGATCTTGGATCAGGGAGGATCTGCAGCAATTATCCTCCTTGACCTAAGTGCCGCCTTCGACACTGTAAGCCACAATATTCTATTACATCGACTCACTAGTTTAGGAGTCTCAGGGAAAGCAATAGCTTGGTTTGAATCCTTCCTTTCAGACCGCTCCTTCCAGGTTTTTGAGGGTGATATCACCTCTTCCAGCAAGCCTCTTGGCTGCGGTGTGCCACAGGGCTCTTCTCTGAGCCCTACGCTATTCAATATTTACATGAGCCCACTAGCTGAGATAGTCCGTCCGTTTGGGATAAAATTCATCACCTATGCCGACGACACTCAACTAGTGGTGGCTCTCAATCAGCTACACAACGCGCATAATAGCCTGTGGGACTGCTTAGAGGAAGTGACCAAATGGATGACATCGTCATGTCTCAAATTGAACGGAGACAAAACTGAGCTGATGCTCTTGGGCAACCCCCCCTTGCTCACAATCAATTCATTGTGGCCCACCTGCCTAGGCCATGCTCCCACGCCAAAGGACACAATCAAGAGCCTGGGCATCTGGTTGGATAAGTCCCTTAACTTTAACTGCCAAGCAGCTAAACTATCGGCCACTTGCTTTGGTCTACTTAGACTTTTGCGGAAGATTCTCCCCTTACTGCCTTTCCAAGCGAGACAGATTATGGTTCAGGGTCTCATTCTGTCTCGCCTGGATTATGGGAACGCCCTCTACTTAGGGGCCCCCCTAACCACCTTGCGCAAGCTCCAGATCATACAAAACTGCGCTGCTCGAACACTGCTTCAGATCCCTCGCCGACTCCCAGTCAAACCCGGACTAAAAAGCCTTCACTGGCTCCCAGTCAGGGAAAGAATCAAATTTAAGACCCTGTGTATTGCCCATCGAGCTTTCTGGAAAACAGGTGCTGTTATCAACCATTCATTGATCACTCCCTACCACCCGAACAGACAGCTCAGATCAGCATCCTCTTTCCTCACGACAGTACCCAGGATTAAGAGAGCCAGATGTGGGGGCCGGTCGTTCTCCTATAACTCAGCTAAACTTTGGAACTCCCTTCCCTTCCATCTGCGATCAGAGCCCAACTTACTTCTGTTCCGTAAACACTTAAAAACCCTCCTTTTTAATAAACCTGAATAACCTTTCAATTGTTTTTCTATATGCGTTGTTCGTAGCGCTAGGACGCCTGAGGGTAGCTATCGCGCTTAATAAATGGTCTTTTCATTTCATTTCATAATGTTTTAGGTCATTCTGAGACGTATGCTATTTCAAGCTTTGGAATTATAGGATGTAATAAACGTGTATAACGTGCTTGTCGCGTTGTGTACCATATATGTAGCGACAGGCATATGTTTAATGTTGAGCGCATCCTCGCGCGATGTTGCTTTTCAGTAGTTGTATATGTTTAAGTTCTACTCATGCTCTGCGAGCGGGGAGCATGGATATTCCAGACAGTTTGATCATTGTCTGTTGGACCGGTCGCAGTGCGCTGTGGGCATCATACTTTGGAATAAAAGTTACCTTGAATCCTTACTGCGGTCTGCCTCTTCACTACATATTGACAACGGGTGGACCCGCTTGTAGTGACAAGAAAGACGTGTATGAATATCAATCAAAAAAGTTTTATTGATAAAAAGGCCTGCAAGCAGGCAACAGGAAAGCGTGACATAACAAGCAAAGTAGAAGGCTCATCTGAGCCCAATATTCCATGACATCACATAAATACATGGTGAGTGTTAAGTAACAACAAGGTAAACGTGGGTTGAAATCGTAGGCTTTTATTCAAGATAAGATGCACCCACGACCAGAGCCGTCCAGCTGCAGAGAATCCAACGCCGAGAATGGCGTTGCCAAGGATTCTCAACAAACGAGCGGCCACGCTCGAGAATGCTTGACAGAGACAAAGATAAACAACGTGAACACGAGTCGCGTGGGAACACGCCACTCATGGGGAAATCAATACATTACACTTACAACATCTTCCCCTCTAGGAAGGGCAAAGGAAAGCAAGTGAGGATACATACAAGCATTGGTTGGAACAAAAGTAAAGTTACATCAATAAAATGCAAATGCACAATAAACTGAGAAGAGGGTATGTGTGCTGTTATTCCAAAACATAATCTCGCAACTTACAAGAAATTTGCTTCAGACGTGTGCCTCTTTTAAAAGAAGCCTCAGGCGAAACATTATGATCGATAACCTGTGGTTGGGTAGATTGTGCAGTAACTGGTACAAGAACAGAGTTAGATCCAGACTCTTTTTCATGAAATAAGTCAAACCAATCACAATGATCATTTTCTGTGGTAGAGTGCTTACTTAACACGTCAGCCTGAAAGGGAGAGACTTTGACAAGAGCCCTCTTGTTCCACCATCCCTTGTTGTGAAGGAGAGCAGAACCCTTACCCACTTGTGTAACTAAGGTTGGTGAAGAAAATTTGGAACTGCCTTTAGTCACCTTCCTGGGATTTTTAATGAGGACCCAGTCCCCTTTTTGTAAAGGTTGGTCAACAGAATGTTTACCAGTGTCAAAGCGTGCTTTCATGAAGTTTTGTTTAGTTTTCACATGTTCTTGAAGAGAAGTGGAATTGAAAGTGGGATTGGAATTCTGCTTGTTCTTCTCAAGCAACCAGCTAGGATTCAAATGCGAGTGTACTTTTCTTTTCCTGAGAAGGGTAAATGGTGCAAATCCAGTGGTAGCGTGTGGGGTAGTGTTATATGCCCACACCTTGTCATGTACAAAAGCCAATGGGTCTTGTCTGGTAGAGATTGCGGTTTGTATTCCTTCCTTAATGATTCGGTTTCCTCTTTCTACCAAACCATTAGAGGAGGGCGAATACAAAGCAATTTTGAGATTAGAGATGTCATGCATTTTGAGGAAGGAACACATTGTTTGTGAGACAAAATGCGTTCCGTTGTCAGTCACGATAATTTTTGGAAAACCTTCCATGTCAAATACGGTTTTAAAAAAATTGATGGCATTTTCTGTTGTGGGGCCATTGCAAAAACCATAGTAAAGCCATTTGGTGTGGTAATCAACCAGAGAGAGAGAGAGAGAAAACTCTGTTTATTTAGACCATAGTCTTTAAACAACAAGAATCACAAAGGAAATAAATAAACAACACAGATCCTTAAAGTTATCTTGGCTAGTACAAATGTTAATAGATCCAATGTCCACCTCCTCTCCTATAGCAGCAACATATTCATATTATTTACACTTGTAGAAAAAATGTTTAAAACCACATAAAAGACATTAAAATAACAGTGCGATCAGTACTCTATTTTAAAAAGGGGTACATTATCCACTTCCTTTCCCCAATAACAGAGGCATTTAAAACAGTTCAATTTCCTATTATATTCATTACATCTGAACCGATTGTGTGGGCGAGGAATTTAAAATAAATACATTTCTAACCTCCCTTTAATTTATCCCATAAAATGCTGTTTATACCTTTCATATAGTTTCCTAGTGCTATAGCAATATCGAGACTTATCATGTCAGTTATTAGTACAATTGCTTGGGCTCGTGACCTTATTCCGTATTTTAAAAATAATGGGCGTAAAAACAATTTCCTCAAATCTTGTAAAGCTAGGCAATCTAGCAGTATATGCAGTATTTCAGCTTTGGTTCCAAGCCCACATTTACATGTACCGTCTTGATATAACATGGCTGCTTTTATTTTTCCCTCCATTAACCATGGGTTAATGCCAGTTCGTACTCTTAGGATTTCACACCTAAGCCCATGATTAGGCAGGGTTTCCAGATACGGATACCATGCAGCATTTACCCAGGAGTTTATTATACCTTGTACCGATTTTTTCTTACTCAGATATTCCAGATCGAGCATCCTTGACTGTTCTAGGCCTTGGTACCTAAGTGATTTCTTGGTAAATACTACATCCAGAGGATGCTGTACTGAGTTTATGTTTAAACTCCCAGCTATAGTCTGGATTTTCTTTCTCGCATCCCTGGCCCATTTTAGGCTACTATGCCGGATCTCCTCACTACACCAGTGTGAAACTTTCTGTACTCCCCTGGATCCTGGCGCTTCCAGAATCTTAGCAAAGACATTTGGGCCTGACTACTCCACGCTATTGTTCCTAATTCCATTCTAATTGCCTGAATCATTGTAGAACTTGGTAAGGACAATAACATTTTTAGGGCCTTGCCTTCTTCCCGATCCCAATCTCCTTTACCGCTTAAGGTTAGAACTTCAGACCCATACAAAACTTGGGGTGGGATCATGGCTTCATATGCCTTTAACATTGGTCTATGTGACATGTCCCCATAATCCTTGTTAAATTTTTTCAGCCCACAAATAGAAGAAAACGCTTTTGTTTTTGAGCTTCTAAGTGAGCATACCACTTTAGAGAATTGTCGAACCAAAGGCCTAGGTATCTATATTCTTTTACAATTTCCAGTTTTATTTGTCCTAAAACCAATTAAAATTTTTATCTCTTTTACCAAAACATAAAATCTTTGTTTTCTCCATATTTACAACTAAAAACTTTGCCTCACAGTATTTTCTGAAAACATTTAATTTCCTTTGGAGCCCTACCTCCGTTTGGTCCAATATCACAAGATCATCTGCGTATAAAGACATGATACTTTTCTACCGCTCATTCTGGGGCTTGCACTTCTTTCCACTTCCAATGCTGCCGGTAAGTCGGCTAGGAATATGGCAAAGAGCAGGGGGGCCAAGACACAACCCTGTCTTAGTCCATTCCCTATGGCTGTTCTTCTCAAGCAACCAGCTAGGATTCAAATGCGAGTGTACTTTTCTTTTCCTGAGAAGGGTAAATGGTGCAAATCCAGTGGTAGCGTGTGGGGTAGTGTTATATGCCCACACCTTGTCATGTACAAAAGCCAATGGGTCTTGATGGTAGAGATTGCGGTTTGTATTCCTTCCTCAATGATTCGGTTTCCTCTTTCTACCAAACCATTAGAGGAGGGCGAATACAAAGCAATTTTGAGATTAGAGATGTCATGCATTTTGAGGAAGGAACACATTGTTTGTGAGACAAAATGCGTTCCGTTGTCAGTCACGATAATTTTTGGAAAACCTTCCATGTCAAATACGGTTTTAAAAAAATTGATGGCATTTTCTGTTGTGGGGCCATTGCAAAAACCATAGTAAAGCCATTTGGTGTGGTAATCAACCAGTAAGATTAGATACTTATTTTCAATGGGTAACATGTCATAAGGGCCTGAAAAGTCTAAACCCACTTTATCCCATGGACTCTCGGGAAGTGTGACAGGATGTAATGGAGTGGAGAGAGTCTTCCAGTGTTTGTCCGATAGGAGACATTCTGTACAGTTGTCAATCATTTTCCTGACTTGTGCGTCTAAGGAGGGCCACCAATAGAACTGTTTAATGCGTTGGCATGTTTTGGTGACACCCAAATGACCTTGGTGTGCAGAACGTATGATTGAGTTACGTAGAGAATCAGGTGGAACAAATAAGTCATGGCGTAAAACCATGTCATTAACTAAGGATAGTTCATCAGACACATTTGCAAAAGCTCTTAGTTCAGGTGACAAAATTCTACGTACTGGCCATTTGTTTACAATAAAATCTTTAACCTTGGTAAGTGTGACATCATTGTTATAAGCTGTATTCCACTCACTTTCAGAAATGGTAGGGCATTCAGCAATGGCATCAATAACTGAAGCACTAAGGGGTAAAGATCGAACCTTGTGAATGATGGGTTGTGTGTTTGACTTGAGACGGATTTCGTGTTTGAAACCCAATACATTACCAACCTTGTTCTGGAAAACAGTGGGAAATTGACTAAGTAAATTGTCCACATTGTAATTTGACAAAGACAAATTGGAGATGTTGACAGACTCATGTTCGTGGTAGCTGTAGTAATCATGTGGAATATCTCCTAGGGTGACGGGTTGATCTGACCCAGGTTTAAGGAGTAAACCCATTTTGGCTAGGTCTACCCATCCTAAAATGTTTCTACCCTTAAGCGCAACATAAATTTTGGTGTAGGTACGTCTACCAAGACATTTGATTCTGGAATGAAAGTACCCTAACATTTCAATGTCTTTTTCGCCATAAGCCTTAGGGTTAACATCTGATTTGCTAAGAGTTACATGTCCATCCCAGTTTGCATAAAACGCTGAATCTGACAAAATGGTGATGTGAGAACCTGAATCAGTCTTTACTTGTAAAGAGACTGTTCCGATTAATAGTTCACACCATGGTCCTATAACTTTGCAAAGATCAACAGAATCGCACTCAATGGACAACATAACGTCATTAAGTTTATCAGAGCATGATTCCAGATTTTCGTTGAATTCAATGCTGTTAACTCTGGTAAACCTGTTGCCACCTCTGCAGACAGCTTGAAAATGACCAATTTTTTGGCAAGATGAACATCTTTTACCAGAAGCGGGACAATTAGGAGAATTGCCGATGTTATTCTTTAACCCGCATCTGTAGCAGATGGTAGATTTCTTGAAGAGCTGTCTAGTGGGTTTGTTGATAAGATTTACTGAGCAAGTGGAAGAGGGACATTCGTCAACTGTATGAACACTAGGTTGTGAAGAGCTTTCTTGTAAAATTTTCGAAGAGATGGTTGCTCTCTCAATGCTCTTAGCAATGTCTACAGTTTTTGAAAAACATGAGAAAATGACTTGATCTCTTATACAAGTATCTGTGCTTGCACCAAATTCGCATGTAGATGCTAGAATTCTAAGTTGGGCGATATAATCTTCAACGCTTTCCTCTAGACTCTGCTTGCGTTTAAAGAAGTTATGACGTTCTAAAACGATGCTAGGTTCGTCAGAATAATGTTTGTTTAAACGTGCGAGAGTCTCCTGATATGTGTCCCAATTATCGCCTGAACCAGTGGGTGCGGGGAATACAGGAAGGTTCTCAAAGACTTGTTGTGCTGCGATACCTAAGCAGCCATATAAAATAGCGACTTTGCGGGGTGGCGAGTATTTCACGGCATCAATTGCTACGAGATAATTTTCAAAAGTTTTTAGCCACTGTCGCCATTTGACTACGGGTTTGCCTGGAGTTTGTAGAAATAGAGCTGGTGTTTGGAATTGTTGGGATGAGGCCATGACTAGGTGAGTTGCGTGACCAAGTTGCAAGGTATATAGCGTATGGCAAACAAGAATTTAAAGAGGTGCTTGTACTCCCACTGGTAGTAGTCTGCGTATTGCTGTAACACAGTGAAAACGCAGAGAAAGATGTTCAAAATAATTGTGTCTATCGTTGTAGAGGAAAATGAAGACACAGTAGTGTGACGTTGAAGAAAGCGTGCCTGTCGCTGAGTAGGTAAGTGAATCTGCAGTAGGCTGTTTGTTTTGGAAAGCATGCCTACCGCTGTAATGGAAGCGTGCCTACAGCTGTAAATGTAAATAAAATTGAAATGAGCAAGCGTGCCTATCGCTGTGAAAAGAAAATGCAATGAGGGAATGACAGGCAAAGGGTGCCTGTCGCTGTAGGAATGAAGAAGGAAGCGATAGGCAAAGTGATGTTAAAAGCGTGCCTATCGCTGTAAAGTACGTAAGCTTTCTGCTTTCCAAGATGGCCGCCTGACGCTGTTGTCAAGGAAACGGTTGTACGTGCGTTTCGGCAGCTAGTGGGCTTGTCTTGCAGCTTACTTGTGGCGTCAGCGCGTTCTATGCAATGACAGAGGATGCGCGTGCATGCATATTCAAAGGATGCGCAGGAGAGAACCAGCGTTCGATGAAGCTTAAACTGCCGCGCAGATATAAAAGTAAGCAATAGCGTAAATAAAATTGTACAACCGTAGATCTGGAGTCACTGCGCTTCGATACGACCAGGTGAAGCTTTTCATGGAATCGCGAAGGCCAGAGAAGTTAAAGTTGCTCCTTGGAAATTGGAGTTTAAATGGCTTCACGTCAATTTTCATGAGGTGTAAAGCTGGATCTTGGCGGTGGGTGCAGAAGGAGTTCCCGCTCGTCGCCAAGTTGTTAAGTAACAACAAGGTAAACGTGGGTTGAAATCGTAGGCTTCTATTCAGGATAAGATGCACCCACGACCGGAGCCGTCTAGCTGCAGAGAATCCAACGCCGAGAATGGCGTTGCCAAGGATTCTCAACAAACGAGCGGCCACGCTCGAGAATGCTTGACAGAGACAAAGATAAACAACGTGAACACGAGTTGCGTGGGAACACGCGACTCATGGGGAAATCAATACATTACACTTACAACAGTGAGAGTTCCACAGAGACATAACAATGCAACAAGCATGTTATGAGCTGTGTTGTATATGAAAGCAAACTATGTCACAAAACAAAGTGAATGGGTAATAAATTAAAGTGAGACGTACAACATCTCCCTTTATACAAAGAAGTTAAAACAAGACAAAATCCTGATACTTCTTTGGCATCCTAGGAACTCTTCCAGAACTGGTAGAGGCTCCTAAATATTCATTTTCTGAAACATTGTTATTATCAACAGAAATGCTGTTATCAATGGACAAATTGCATCTATTAGATTCAGTGCTAGTCAAACAATGTGCTGGACTATTTACATTGGGTGATACACAAACTTTCAATAAATTCAGTCTGTAGATCTGATGTTTTAGAGTTGGTTACAAACTTGTCAAATAAACATGTACTAGAAGCCTTAGCTGGAAAGTCACACTCTGCAGAACCCAGGTATTCTCCATTGCTAACTTTTGCACTCTCGGGTTCCTCCCATACCAACCCTTCTATTTCTTCCCACAAACAATTCTTTTTTTTTTTTTTTATAAATATGTTTATTAACATTTTATTTATTACATTACAAAGACATTGCTTTGCGGCAGAACATAACAGCATATTCATCATGGCGGCAGCATTATACTGAAACAACAATTGCGGACAATCAAATAAACGCATCCCAGTCCTATACATTATGAACCCCTCCCTTTCCTGCGGTCCATGTACCCACCATAGGGGATCCTCGTTAATCAGTAATTGAGAGTCCATAGTACACAAGCCATGGCTTCCAGATTTTCCAAAACTTTTTGGGGCAGCCCCTCACTTTGTACGTCGTCTTTTCCCCCAACATATACATATCCATGCTTCTTTTCCATTCAATCATGGATGGGTTCGCCACTGCCCCCCACGCCCTGGCCAGGTCTCGTTTGCCACCACTAATCCCAATTGAAGCAGGGTTAGCTTCGGTTTGGGGAGATCAATTTCGGTGGATATTCCCAACAGGACAAACTGCGGATTAGGGGTAATCGTGTCTCCCAGGACTCTTCCCAACTCCCCCAACAGGGTGGCCCAGTACTGCTGGATCTGAGGGCATTCCCATATTGTGTGAAAGAATGTACCTGCTGAGACCCCACAGCGCAAACAGTCCGGTGTTTCCGCCCTCCCTATGCGGTGTAGTCGTGCCCTATCATAGTATGCTCTGTGCAGATATTTAAATTGAATCAGACGAAGTCTGGATTTTATGGCCACCTCTCTTGGGTGCATCAGTGCCATCTCCCAATAAAGATCGTCCATCTCCCCCACCTCGGACTCCCACTTCGCCCGCAGTTTCTGCAACGTGTCTGGTTTATTATTAATGATTGTCCTATATGTCCAGGAAACGGCCTTATCCACTAGCTCCCCCATCAGGAGTCTCCCTTCCAGTGGCGCATACTCCGGAATGTCGGTGGTGTCTATGCGTTGCGCTTGCCATGCATGGGCCAGCTGTAGGTATTTGTAGTATTGTGTCTTATTCATATCGTATGTAGCCTGAAGATACGAGAACGTGACCAATTCTTTATGTTGTAATATGTCTTTGAGTTGTGAAATGCCTACCAAGTCCCATCTCTGGAAACCTCTAAGTTTTGTGATTTCCTGGAGTCGGTTGCCAACCCAAAGCGGGGTCTCCCTAGTAATTCAGCCGTCCCACTTCAAGTGCTGCTCAGCCTGTTTCCAGGCCATTATGACAATCCGCAACGCCATCAGGAGTCCCGCAGCACCCCTACCCCCATATAGGTAGTGCAGGTGTGAGCGTTTAGTGAACTGTGTGCGTTCAAGTGCATACGTGGGGTGGTCCCTCTCTACATGTTGCCAGTAGTTCACAACCACTAAATGGGCCGCCCAGTAATACGCCCGCAAATCAGGCAGGGAAATGCCGCCGTTGTATTGATTCCATTGTAGCGTCACCAGGGCTATCCTCGGCGGCTTCCCATCCCAGAGAAATATACGCAGTAGGTCGTCAATTTTCTTGAACACCTCCATTGGTATGGGCTGATAGGTATTCTGCAGCACATACAGAAACTTAGGGAGCACTATCATTTTGTATAGCGCTGCCCTGCCTAGCAACGTCAGTGGCAGAGTCTTCCACCGTTCGACTACCGTCCGAAAGTCCCTGAGTACCCTGTAAAGGTTACGGTCCAACGCCAAAGTTGCGTTTGTTGTGATGAAGATTCCTAGGTATTTTATACCCTCCTGTGCCATCTGGAGTCGGCCATGACCGACGGTGTCACCACTGCGCTTACCAACTGGAAACAGGTATGATTTTTCCCAGTTAATTTGGTACCCTGCATGTCTACCATACCGCTCACAGCTGTTCATGATTATGGGGAGTGTCGTTTCCGGATTTGTAACATACATCAAGATGTCGTCCGTGTATAGGGATATGCGTTCGTCGGTCTCAGCAGCCTCCTCACTTCTGAATCCCGTGATACCCGGGTGCTGCCGGATCACACAAGTAAGCGGTTCCAGCACCAGTGCAAAGAGCAGGGGTGACAGTGGGCAACCCTGGTGAGTGCCCCTCCCAATCGGGAATTCTCGTGACACTACTCCATTGACTCTGACCCTGGCCACCGGTCTCTCATAAAGTACAGCAATCCACCGTCTAAATGCCGGACCAAACCCAAACTCCTCCAGGACAGATAGAAGGAAAGGCCAATGTACAGTGTCAAATGCCTTTTCGGCATCTAAGGAGAGAACAAGGTGTGGATCCTCTCTAGTATGGACCTTGTCTACCCAGTTGTGTAGTTTCCTCAAATTAAGCCTCGTCGATCTTTTGGGCATAAAGCCTGACTGGTCCCTATGGATGAGTCTGTGGCCACTTTGGCCAGCCTATTTGCCAGTATCCTAGCTATTATCTTGGTCTCCACATTTATGAGGGAGATAGGGCGGTAGGAGCTACACTCCTGTGGCGGCCTATCCTTTTTAGGGATAACCACGATCGTGGCCGTCCGTAAGTCCCTAGGGAGGTCACCCGTCTCGTGCGTCTCCAAATACATCTGAAGGAGATGTGGGCCAAAAAGCGTCGCATGTTGTTTAAAGAATTCGGAGGGCAACCCGTTAGGTCCTGGGGCCTTACCAGTTTTCATTTGGCCAATCGCTAACACTATTTCTTCCTTTGTAATTTTGTCGTCCAACGTCTTGGACTCATCGTCCGTTAATTTGGGGAGCTGCGTCTCAACAAGGTAGGCTTGGATTTGCGACATCTCCGCCAGGTTACGTGGCCTGTAAAAAGCCTCATAGTAATCTGCAAAGGCATTGGCTATTGCGGTTGGAGTCAGATGAGTCCGACCATCGGCTGTCGTGATTTGTAGGACCCATCTGCTATCAAGTTCCTTTTTGCTAAGCCACGCCAGCAACCTACCAGTCTTGTCACCTACATCGTATAAGCGCCGATGCATGGCTTGTATCGCCTTTTGTGCATCTTGTTTAGCGAGTGAGAAATATTCTTGTCTAAGGAGGTGTAGACTGCGTAGCGCAGAAGGGTCGTTACCTATGCTTGCCCGCGACTCAAGCTGTAGTAATTGGGATTCCATCCCCGTAATCACCTCTTCCTCTTTCCGTTTCTTATGTGCTATTATGTTTTGTGCCCTGTCCCTCAGCACCGGTTTATAAGCCTCCCATAGTGTAATGGCAGACTCCACGGAGCCCACGTTCTCCCGAAAGTATAGCTCCGTGTCTACCCTGAGCTCCTTAGCGACCTGTGGGTCTTTAAGTTCCCATGGGTTCAATTTCCATTCCCCTTTCCGCCGCTGTGCAGGAGTTCCCACCATTAGCCACAGGGGGGAATGATCTGAGAGGCCCCTCGCCAAATAGTCCACCCTGTGCACCTCCCCAAGTTCCCCCACCGGGGCCAGTATGTAATCAATCCTAGAGAAGGCCGTATGCGCCCCAGAGTAATAGGAGTAGGCCCTAGTTTGAGGATGCTGTCTACGCCATATGTCCGTGAGCGCTAACGTGTCCGCAAATCGTTTGAGTGGCGTCTCTTTGGGGCTTCCCGTTGGGATAGTCGTGCGATCGCTTGCCTGGTCCATTACGTCATTAAAGTCTCCCCTACAAAGTGCGTGTCTGACCCAGCCTCCAGGAGAATAGCTGCGAGCTTGTCCATCGTTTGTTTCTGAAGCTTGGGCGGTGCATACACACTAATGAATGTAATATGTCTTCTATTCCATACCCCTTTGATCGCTACATAGGTGCCATTGGGATCTGACCAAGCACGTTCCACCCTAAATGGCGGGGTTTTCCTAATGAGTATTGCCACACCCCTTGCCCCCGTGGAGAATCCGGCGTGTGCCATGACTTTGTAGGCACCTCTGCCCAGGAACCCACATTGAGTGCCTTTCAAGTGCGTCTCCTGGAGGAGAATTACATCTGGTTTTAGTCTTTTAAAATATGCGGCCATTAGCCCTCTCTTAACTTTGCTTTCCATCCCGTTCACGTTCCAGGAAAGGATTGAGTACATTCCTGCATTAGGTGTCGCCATCGTGTTGGTGCATTTTGCTGAGATCGTCTGTGGGCCCCTTCCCCCCCGCCGTTGCTGAGTCCACAATTGCCTGGTACCTGCTACTGTGGTAATTCGCCACCCCGCTGCAATGCCACTGATTATAGTATTTCTCAAAACAAAACATGCCCCCCCTTACCCAAAACATAAAATCCAGAACAACAAACAATACCCATCATACCCCCCGCCCCACACTCTGCAGGCACCCCCACCACCCCTTGATTCGTCAACCGAACAACACTGGTGCAGGTAAACCACCCAGAGGTCTGTAGCCCCCCTTCCCCTACCCACCCAACTACGTGTGAATTAACTACAGTACACTAATCACACCCCACTGTATACTTCCCTTGTCGTGGCAAACGTTCTCACAAGTGCGCCAAGCTGCGGGAGCCATACAGCCGTTCCAGGTGGGCGTCTGGCCCCATGCCTTCATTCCTCTTCGTCTTCGTTACGTTGCGGCAATATTTGAGAGTTCTTACCCAGGGGGCCAGGGCCTGCCGCCTCTAGTTGCTGAATGCTTTCAAGGAGAGGATGGTCGCTGTCCACACCCAGGGACCCCCGCCCCTCTGACTGATCCGTGTCGTCGTTACCCTGCGATCTCTGCGAAGAACGGGATGCGTCCTCCCCGGCCGTGTCGTCGTCTGTATCTGATACGACAGATTTCAGCTCTCGATGTCTCAGAGCCCTTGCCGGCGTGGCCTCATGAGCGGTCCTGCGCTTCAGCACTCGCCTCCGCCTCCTTTCCTTAGGGCGCTCCCAACTGGAACTTGGTGGATGGTCCGCAGGCACGGCCGTGGCGGCTGGCGACCCCAGCCTCAATCGAGGTCGTTCCTCAATCCAGGACCATGCCTCCTCAGGGGTCTGAAAAAACTGTGTGGTACCCTGAAAGATGATTTTAAGTTTGGCTGGGAACAAAAGCATGTACTGAAGCCCCAGAGCGCGGAGTTTCACCTTCACAGGATCAAAGGTGCGTCGCAATTTCTGCACATCTCGGGAGTAGTCCGGGAACACCATCACTTTCGTGTTTTCAAACTTGATCTCTCCCTTCTTGCGCAGTTCTCGAAGTATGAGATCTCGGTCCTGAAAGTTCAAAAACCGGGCTATCAGCGGTCTGCGGGGAGCCCCTGGCTGCGGTCGGACACCTGGCATTCTGTGCGCTCTCTCTATGACGAAGCATGCTGAAAACTGTGCCTCCGGCAGGGTCTTTCTAAGAAATGTGAGTAGAAAATGTCCCGGGTCCGAACGTTCCACATTTTCTGGAAAACCTATAAAGCGCTGGTTATTCCTTCGGGCCCTATTTTCTGCATCATCGATTCGCCAGGCCATCTCCTTCACTGTTGCCATGACACCTGCCACATCCTGACTGACGGTGCGAGAGGTGTCCTCCAGTTCCGATACTCGTTGTTCCACCTCTGTGACCCTCTCGGATACCTTCCGTAGGTCCTGCCTCAGGAAGGACACCTCAGTCCGCACCTCTGCAACTTTGCCCTCCAAGCTGTCCCGCGATTCCCGGATTGCCAACAGGATTGCGTCTGTGTCCGAGTGGGGGCCCACGCCCCCTTCCGCCCCAACGGGTGCGGACAGCACCTTCGCGAATTTATCCAGCTTCCCCTGCCTGGAGGGCCGGGGCTCCTTATCTTTCGCCATGGCAGCTCAGCGGGTGGCTCTCCGCTGCCGTACTTCGCACTCCCAGCCGGCACTTCGCGGCGCGTCACCCTTTTCGTTGATACCACCTCGGATGGGCCCCTGGAATGCAGCACTGACGCATTGTCAGGCCCCAAATGGACTTGCTTGTGGGACTATAGTTCTGACGTCAGAGCTTTGGCCAAAGAACAATCCTCAACTCACCGCCCGTTGGCACAGTCTCAACGCCATCAACCAGCCAGCCCCCACAAACTGGGACACTGCGCAGGGCTCCCAGAGACTCCCAGGGTCACTAGTGGGCTTGTGGTGTCTTCATCCAGCTTTGATAGGGGTGCACCCCTTCTCTGTAGTGCCCCAGCGTCCCATTCACTTCACGTTCCAGCACCTGGGGCTGCGAGCTATGTAAGTCCCGCAAACGATGAGCGTGGTACGTGGGAACGAAGGGCACTTTCCATGTGGACCCCCCTCACCACCACCGCTCACCCGGCCAAGCGGTGCACGCCAATGATGTCACTCGCATGATGAATGCTCCTCCCAGAAAGGGCGCTCTGCCCGGGAAAGCTCGCAGCTGGGGCACCCCTCTGGCTCAGTCACGCTCAGGAGATCCGGGGGCGGGGGCCAACGACACCCCACCCGGGTCCTCGCACACAGGAGACGCTCCCTCTGGGCTGCTCCCGCCGGGGTCCCTGCCAGTTGACTACTGCGGGATACTTCTCCGAATAGTAGCCGCGTATCTCACGGCGTCCCCTCCTCACCCTCCAGCATCCGGAGCAGCGGTCGTAATCCGAGGCTCCGGTACACCGCCAGCCCCCGCCGTCACCTCTCTGCAGCAGAGTATAGCGCGGCTCAGTTCCAGTGTCCCGCTGCTCCTACCTTGCTCCGCACACCACCATAGCCTCGGAGAGTCAGGCCGGGCTCCGTTATTACTGGAGCGATGCCGCCGCCATCTTGGAGGACCGGGCGCCGAAGGCCGCGCCGACAGGTCCCGATACCTGGCGATGGAAGCCTTTAGCCGCCACAGCAGTCGCTCCACTTCACGTACGGGGCTTCCACCACCTTCCAGGGTATTTTCAGACGAAGAGGAGCAGGATAAATGTCCAGATTAGTGCTGGGGCCAGCGGAGCTCACGCAAGACGCAGCTACCCGGCCATGTTGCTGGCCACCCCCACAAACAATTCTTAGACTTTGCTATGAGTTCATGTTGTCCAGGTTTGAGTTTAATGATATCACTCTTGTTCCTCCACCCTTTATCTTTTAAGAAAACTGAACCAGCTGCAACTTCACTTACCAAACAAGGTTCTGAATATACAGATTCACCTTTCTGCACCTCTATGGGTTTTCTTACAATAACCCAATCTCCTATTTCAAAAAGTTTATCCTTTGTCCTGTTGACTTTGTCACGATATGACTTTGTCAAAATTTGTTTTTCCTTTATTTTTGGTTGCACATAGTTTGTCATCATCCATGGCTACAATTTGCTTTGTCATTTTAAAATTAGATCCAAACATTGGTGTAAGTAAAGTAATTCCTCTCCTACCCCTAATCAAGAAGAATGGTGTGTAACCTGTTATTTCATTCGTTGTGTTATTGTAACAATTAACTTTTTCTTGAATAAAATCACTTACTGGTAAATGTGATGCTATAGCAAGTTGTATTCCTTCTTTAATAAATCTGTTGACACTGATGGAGCAGGGTTTTCGCAAAATAAAACCTGCTCGGATTGAACTCCTCATTGTGTGAATTATTAACAAGATGGTGTGAAAATTAACAGTGCAAAACTAAAAAGGGGAAAGATAAAAACTGCGCAGGCGCGTGCTGGGGAAAATTAGTGTAGACCGCAAATGCACACGATTAATGCAGAAAATAACAGCCGAAAGCCGCAAGTTTCTTTTTCATTAACTGTTTGAAAATAGAGTAAGCAAAAGCATTTATAGAGCATTTATAGTAGAGTTTTATAAAATAACAACGATAATCATATGTGTATTTGTTTTCCTAGAGCGCATTTTACTGCTCTACAGAGAAAGCCTCAAGAGTCTTTTTAGGTTTAATTTACTTATTACAATGTAGAATGAAAAATATGTAATCTGTCCTTCGTGAGTTCCTGATGATGGCCAAGGTTGTTTGGAAACAATGAACACTATGAATGAAACTTCCTTGCCGAGCGGAGTATGTGGACATTTGTACTACAAGATTGATACATTAGCGAGATAGAGAAATGTGCAAGCCACGGAAGAGTTTATCTGAATTTCCTCTGCTGAAGGTTGATGACAAAAGCTGTCTAAAGACAAAGGAGCTGTTGAAAAATTAGGCACATCGAGAGTGGAATGACTAGACACCCCTAGTTTTTCACCAATAAGATTCAAGAATTCTTTATGTGATGACACATGGGGGGTTGGAACTTAGCGAATTTAGGGTATAACTATTAGTACTGAGAGGGTGGGGGTTAGGTGCGTTCATTCTTTATTTTGCGTGAGGAGAGAGCCGTGTTGCTGTTTCCTAAACTTTATTGGCTGGCTGTTGTTCTGCTGATCCTGACTCTTTTACTTTGCTCCTCAAATCTTCTTGAGGATGCCCAGCTTACTCTCATGGCCAGATCAATCAATCAATCAATCAGGAGTTTGTTAAAGCGCGACTACTCACCCGTAAGGGTCTCAAGGCGCTAGGTGGGGGGGGTGCAGGTTCCATTCCATCAAGGAGGGGGTCTGTCAAAGAGCCAGGTTTTGAGGTTTCTTGCGAAGATGGGGAGCGATGTTGTCTGTCTGAGGTGGAGCGGAAGGGCGTTCCATGCTTTGGCCGCGAGGAAGGAGAAGGAGCGGCCTCCCGATCTGGTCTTTCTGGTGCGGGGGACCACGGCGTAGGAGAGCTGGGCTGATCGTATGGGTCCTTTGGGGTGCGTGGAATTTGAGTCGGCTGTTCAGGTATGCTGGTCCGGTGCCGTGGAGGGCCTTGTGTGTGTGGGTGAGCATCTTAAAGGTGATTCTCGCCTCGACGGGGAGCCAGTGGAGTGTGCGCAGGTGCTGGGAGATGTGGCAGTGTTTTGGCAGGTTGAGGACCAGTCTTGCGGCGGCGTTCTGGATGTTCTGTAGCTTGCGGATGAGGTTTTTGTTTATTCCGGCGTAGAGTGCGTTGCCGTAGTCGAGTCTGCTGGTGACCAGGGCGTGAGTGACTGTCTTTCGGTGTTCAAGGGGATCCATTTGAAGGTCTTACGAAGGAGGCGGAGGGTGTGGAAGCAGGAAGACGAGACAGAGTTGATCTGGCGGTCCATTTTGAGCTCGGAGTCCAGGATGATTCCCAGGTTGGTGCGTGGTCTGTGGGGGTTGGCGGGTTTCCGAGGGCGGGGGGCCACCAGGTGTCGCACCAGGCGTCGGGGTTTGGGCCCATGATGAGTACTTCTGTTTTGTTGGTGGTTAGTTGTAGGCAGCTGTTTTTCATCCATTTGGTGACGGCTTCCATGCCTTCTCGAAAGTTGCGTCTGGCGGTGTTGGGCTCGTTGGATAGGGAGAGGATGAGCTGGGTGTCGTCTGCGTATGACACGATGTTGAGTCCGTAGGTTCTGCCGATGGGGGCAAGTGGAGCCATGTAGACGTTGAAGAGCGTCGGGCTGAGGGAGGAGCCCTGGGGGACTCCGCAGGTGGTAGGTGTGGGGTCCGAGAGGAAAGGGGGGAGTCTGACCCGCTGCGTCCTGCCGGAGAGGAAGGAGCAGATCCAGTCGAGGGCCTTGTCCTGGATTCCTGCGTCGTAGAGTCTGCATATTAGGGTGCGGTGGGAGACTGTGTCGAACGCCGCTGATAGGTCGAGGAGGATGAGGGCTACTGTTTCTCCTTTGTCCAGTAGGGTGCGGATGTCGTCTGTTGCGGCGAGGAGGGCGGTTTCCGTACTGTGGTTTTTTCTGAAGCCGGATTGGGAGGAGTCGAGGATGTTGTGTTCTTCAATGAATGTGGCGAGTTGGCTGTTGATGGCTTTCTCAATGACTTTCGCTGGGAACGGGAGCAGGGAGATGGGTCTGTAGTTTTTGAGGTCGGTGGGGTCCGCTGAGGGTTTCTTTAGGAGGGGTTGACCTCGGCGTGTTTCCAGTCATCGGGGAACAAGGCGGTCGCCAGGGAGCGGTTGATGGTGTGGCGGAGCATGGGTGCGATGGTGTCGGCGGCTCTGTTGAAGATGTGGTGGGGGCAGGGGTCCGTGGGGGCCCCTGAGTGGATTGACTTCATTGTCTTCAGTGTGTCTTCGGTGGTGAGGGCTGTCCAGTCAT
The DNA here is from genome assembly GCA_963921515.1 of Calotriton arnoldi. Classification (NCBI taxonomy): domain Eukaryota; kingdom Metazoa; phylum Chordata; class Amphibia; order Caudata; family Salamandridae; genus Calotriton; species Calotriton arnoldi. Next base: position 1,327,709 of record CAWUFW010002431.1, on the reverse strand, counting down.
CAATCGCTGGTTTCCGGGTGTCGGGGGTGGTTGGTGAGGGTTCAGTGTGTTGGTTGTCTTCGTCGAAGTTGTCGTAGATGCTCTTGATTTTGTGGTGGAAAAAGGTGCTGAGTTTGTCGCAGAGGTCTTGTGAGGGAGGGATGTCGGTAGACTCGCTGGTGGGTTGGGCGAACTCCTTGATGATGCTGAAGAGTTCCTTGCTGTTGTGCGCGTGGGTGGAGATTCTGTCTTCAATCGCTTTTTTCCTCGTTTCTCTGATGAGTTGATGGTGGGCGTTGGTGGCGGCTCTGAAGTTGTTGTGGGCTTCTGTGGATTTAGTGTTCCTCCAGGCCTTTTCGAGGCGGCGGCATGTGCGCCTGGACTCTCGAAGTTCGGTGGTAAACCATCTGGCTTTCTTGGCGCGGGTATTGTTGTTTTTCTTGAGGGGGGCTATGGTGTTGGTGCTGTCCGAGATCCATCTATGCAGGGTTCGGGGCTGCGGTGTTGGGGTCGTCGTTTTCCGCGATGGTTGGGGTGGAGTTGTTGAGTGAGGAGGTGAGCTGGTCGTCTGTGATTTTGGTCCAGTTTCTTCGTGGAAGCAGGTGCTGGTGTCTGTGGTTGGTGGGTGTTCTGAAGGTGAAGTGGACGCAACGATGGTCGGTCCATGGGAGTTCGGTGGTGTGGCTGAAGGTGATGGAGTTTCCTGTAGTGAAGAGGGGGTCGAGGGTGTGTCCTGCTGAGTGCGTGGGCTCGGTCACGATCTGGCGGAGTCCAATGTTGTGGAGGTTGTCCAGGAGGGATGTGGTGTTGGGGTCCAGTTGGTTGTCGAGGTGGAAGTTGAGGTCTCCCAGCAGGGTGTAGTTGGTGGATGCGATGGCCTGCGGGGAGATAATGTCCGTGATGGAGTTGGCGAAGGGTCCGCGGGGTCCAGGGGTCGGTAGATGAGGGTTCCTCGGAGGGTGGCGGTGGGGCTAGCCAGTATCTTGAAGTGAAGGTGTTCCATCAGTTCTGTGGGCTCGTCAGGGAGTGTGCTCAGGCGGAGGCTGGATTTGTGGACGATGGCGATTCCTCCTCCTGGGCGGGTGGGGCGGTCCTTCCTGGAGATCTTGTATCCTTGGGGGATGGCGATGGCGATGTCCGGTCCCGAGGTGGTGTTGGTCCAGGTTCGGTTTCTAGTTCTTTGTGTGATAGGTTAGTATGATATTCTGAATTTGCATAAATCTTATTTTGCAAATGTCTTTATTCTTTTGTCTCTTCGCCTATCCACTCTCTCATAGCACTGATATTTGAGATGTATGATTGTGAATTATTAAATTGTTGTTCTCCTGTATGGTGATCTATGATTCGAGCTGTATTGTGCTTGATGAGAATTCACATTTATTTAGATAAAACATATTGATAAGAAAACAGAGTTTGTCTTTATTAATGTCATTTAGTTATATTGAATGTTTTTTTCTTATGTAGATTCTTATTTTAGAATTTTGTCATTCTTTGCCAATCCCTGACCACTAAAAAAGATTCATCATAGAAGAATAGGATAAAATAGATGATCTGGTAAATTGGTAAAAATGTTTAAACTCATGCAGCATGGAAGGGACTGTTAGGTATTAAATTGGGTCCAGATGATAGAAATTTGCAAATCCCCAAACGCTGCATCAGTTTTTGGTAGCAGAGGATGGTTATATGGACTAAATTGGCAATTTAATGGGTTAGAATTAATTCCATTCCAACAAACTTTATTTCGGTCTGTAAGACCTTAAAAAGTGAACAATACAAACAATAATACATGGGAAATGCCAATGTATGGACATAAAATGAGAACAAAACTCAGTTAAAAACTCCAGTAAAATTCATCGTGACAGAAAAAGATTAGTAGATTTAAGATGCTACTAGTCAGCGACCGCCGATTACCCCTTGTCAAGTTGGTAGCTTCAAATTTCCATTGTTCAAAGATGTTAATATTTAAAATATAACATGTTGGAAACTGGTTAAAAATAAATTAAAAGATTAAAATGACTAAAATAAGTAAGAAATGACAAGATGGGGACTATAAAAAAGATTTTTTAGAATTACAAAACTGAATTTAACAATGACCTCCGGTTGTGCCACATAGAATTCAAGAAGCGGAGACAGCAAAAACTATGGGTGGGTGGGAGTCCGTTCGCAATAGTCTAAATGCCTCCGCAATCTGCCTACACCCCAGGTTCCTGCAAAGTGGGACTAGCCATCGCCGTCTAGCAATTTTATACCCGGGACAAAAAAAGAAAACATGGATATCAGTCTCGTTGGTCCAGTTACATGCAGGGCACACCAGGGGGGAGGCTTTTAACCATTTGTTCGTGAAGGCACGAAGCGGCAAAGTCCCTATTCTAAACTGGAAATAAAGTTTCCTTGCCAAAAGAGGTTGGATGGCATCCAAAAAGTGCTCAAAGTGATACTCAGCTTTGATGTTTAAAAAGTCAGCTGTTAGACGACCAAGTTGGGCATTCCCCAGAATATCAGCTAGTTTGAGCAATCTATATGCTCTGACTAATGCAAGACGCGAGATGGCCTGACACGCTACTTCCGGAATGCTCCATAGGTTTGGAAGGCCTAGCTTGTAGCATGTGTCCCTTATGTGTGAAAACCATGGCAAATTGCACGCACCCGGAAGACCCAGAATCTCCTTAAGTTCTAACTGATAACCTGCGAGTTCCGGGGTAGCCCACAGTCTGCGCCAGAATGTTAGTGGTCGGAGACCAATCTCCTCTGCTATGGGTCTAATACCAAGATCCATGCATAAAGGGATAAGAGGAGTACTTGGAGGAAGACCCAGCAACTGCCTCAAGAGGCTATTCTCAGTTTTAGACAGACCACCAGGGGGGAAATGCCCCCAAAGCTCAGCCCCATGTATTGCAGCGCTCCTAATTTGCACTTTATAAATCTCGCCACCGTGGCAGCCGGTTTGCAGGAGGAGCTCCTATAAGTTTTTAATACTCCCCCTACCGTCTGGGCAAGTTTGAGGCTTGCTTTAGCTAGTTGTGGGCCCCAGTCAAACTTTTCAGACAGTGTGACACCAAGATAGTCAAAAACAGTCACCCGCTCTAGCAAGGTACCATTTAAAGAAGGGTTAGGGCGGGAGGTTTTAGCTGGATTAAAAAACATAAATTTGGTTTTAAGGGTGTTGATCTCCAGCCCCCTAGTTGCACAGAATGTTACAAAGTTATCAAGAACCCTCTGGATGCCCATGGGTGACTTAGAAAGGAGCAAGGTGTCATCCGCAAACATCATTGCTGGCACCTTGCTATGCATCAGCTTAGGGGCATCGTTGTCCACTACCTCATTTAGTTGGGCAACCAGAGCGTTGATGAAAAGACAAAAGAGGGTTGGGACAAGCACGCACCCCTGCCTTACTCCTCTATTGACTTGAAAACAGAATTAATAATTTTGGTTATTAATATTTTGTATCATTGTTATATGTTGTGGTCCGTCGTTGACCTTAAGAGATATGGGTCCGAAGTGGCCTAAGATCCCGGGATGATATTAGCCTAATGGGCAGGTTTAGTGTGGCATACACTAAGTAGTATTGCGTTGTCTGCTGATGCGGTATTAAGCAACAGTTGGGTTGTTAATACTGCATAGGGAACTCTGAAGTTAGTATAGTGTAGTTTTATTTGGGTATCTTTAGGAAGCGCAGCTGAAGAAGTCCCAAGAATTTTCACTTGATTGAGGGTGTAGTAACGCTGGTCGATATTCCGCTAGTAGCGAAAGAATTCTTTGGATGATTGGATCTATCACTTTCTTTTAGCGGAGCAGACAAGCAGGTTTGTTTTGTGTTGTTTCTAATCTTGTTTTCCTTTGAGAAGAGTTTGTAATTTACTGTTGATTATGTTCATAAAGGGAGGGTCAGTTGTAGGAGTTATACTGACGCCACAGAGAACCGTGCTAGCATTGGTCAGCTAGTGTGAATAGTCACAAAAGGGTGCTGTGCTGTTATGGGTTGGTTGGTGTGAGCCGCGCTGGTATTGGGCAGGGTGAAGGAATAGCGTTTGTGGAAATATGGAAGAGTTTTCTCTGTTTTGTTTGGGTTTTAGTGTAGTGATCGAAATAAAATGAAGTTATTGAAAATGATGAAGACTTTGTTTAAGAAAGATGAGCCTATACCTATTAGAGAGGGAATTCCTATACTGCCTGATGGTACGCCTGCTTCTTTTATGTCTTTAGAACGAGGATACCATACGTGTACATGGTTGGAGAATTGGGTGAAATATACAGAAGGAGATGGGAATTTGGCATTTACAGAGTATGGTACTTTTAATGTGAGGATTTTAGAGAATCTGAGATATCAAATGAATAAATTGAGACCAAATCCTAGACCTATGCAGTACGAAGCGCTGGAGGAATGGGAACATGAGGCATATAAGAGAGATAGAGACAGGTCTGAGAATAAATACAGAAATACTGTGAGTAGATACTCTGAGGCAAAGTGGATGCCCAAATGAAAAGGTGGAGAAGAGATGTGATTGCAGCAGGTGAAGGTCTATATCCAGTCGTTGTAGTAGAGGATCAGGTTGGAGGAAAGTGTAAAGAGAAAAAGAAAAATGTAGAATGTTCAGATCCAGATCCAAATGAAGTTGATGATGAGTTGTTGGATGAATTATTACTAAATAGACCTCCACCATATCAGGAAGAACAAGAGAGAATTACCCCGAATGCTCCATTGATTCAAGTCGAGGTTCCTCAGCCTTCACAAGTAAGAAATACAAATATAGCGAGTCAGGTAAAAGATGATTTAACACAAAAGATAACTCAATTAAATCTGAATGCAGAAGCTTTATCAGTTCCTGTGACGATTGGTCCCATAGTTCCATTGTATAAGGAGGGTCGGAATATTTCACAAGTACATACCTTGACGGTACCTGTTAATGATAATAGAATTAATAGTGGTGCTGAAATGAGTGAGACAGGCACATTAATTGATATTTCAGAAAGATCAGTAGAAACCCCAAAGCGTAATGTACAGATGGAACCTAGAAGATTAGTGCAAAATGTGAGAGAAGTGACACCTACTTTAGGAGGTTCAATAGGGCCATCACCGGAAGAGTTGGATGAATGGATTAGAGGGATGGTGTCTAATAAAGTGGATACGAGCATGGATGTAAGTAGATTAAAAGCGGACTTGAAGGAAATTATTCTAGGTATGATTAGTCCAGAAAGATTCAGTAATATCAGAAAGAAGAATTGTTGTTTTTGTGTAACATTATTACAATGAGAGCGAAGAGTCTTCATGAGAGATTTGCTGAAATTGCACAAACTTATGGAGTGGATATAGAAAAATCAAAGGCTTTGCAAAAGACATATAGATTGGATTTTTTTTATAAAGATTTGGAGAGTTTGAATGCTTCTGGTAAGCGATTGCAAATTAAAGAGTTAATTAACACATTGGGACGATGGGGTGAATTGGAACGTTGGAAATGCAGATGGGCTAAAAAGAAAGAAGAAATGCTTGCAAATAAAGGAGCATCATCTCTGTATCCAGTGAGAGAAACAGGGACAGAGTCAACAACGACTGAAATGATATATCCAATGAGAGAGGTACCAGGAGGTGGATATGTTCACGTTCCGTGGTCAAGGCAGGGTATACTGTCTTTTACAAATGAGTTTCCCAGATTGAGAGAAAACCAGGTGAATGGTACAAACAAGTAGAAAGATTTGTAAAGGTTTCAAAAGTCTTGTTGAAAGATTTAGATGGTTTGTTTGACATTGTAGTTCCAGCTGATTTATGGGTTGATTGTAAAATTGCAGTAGATTGGCCAAAAGAAGAATATCCCAGAGATGCAAAGACTGGAGCACCATCAGATGAAGTGATGAAAAAATATAATCAAGTTATTACCTAGTTGAAGGGAAAGATTTCACCAAAAGAGACAGATTGGGTAAAAATAGATAGAACAACTCAGGAGACAACAGAAACGGTACATGCTTATTATGAGAGGCTTTCACAGGTATTTAAACAGTATGGTGGTTTTGAAAGCACAACTGATAAAGATATGGGACATTTTGTGTATAAGTTTATGTTTGGTTTGAAACCAGAGATTAGTAACATGATTCAGCAGCATTTGATTTGTTGGCAATACAAGAGTGTAGATGAAATATTGTGGTATGTGAAATATTGTAGTGATGCTATTGAATGGATTCTGCAGTTGAAAGAGAAATTGATGTGGGCACAGATGAAAGCGGCACAGAAAGGTGGTAATTTTGTAGATTTCTCTCAAACAGGTTTCCAAGGAAAGGGTCCGAATCAGAATACTCAGAATGGTCAAATTTCTAACATGGGAGGTGTCACGATGAATGGCGGTGTTTCTACTCAAGGAAGAGGTTGGGGTAGAGGTAATAAAGAAGAGATGAAAAAGAAATTTCCTTGTTATGCGTGCGGCAAGTTGGGACATTGGAAACGCAAGTGTAAGGTTTTCCTAGAGAATAATTAAATGAATCAGGATTTTAATCAACAAATGCAAACTGAAATGAATAGAAATCAGATGCAACCACAACAGGTAGTTACACAGGTACAAATACCACAAGCCCCAATGCCAAACAATGTAAATGCTCAGGTACAAAGATACAGTGCAAATGTGGGTTTTCATGCAGGTGAGCGAGCTAACAATGATCAAAATGTGCACATGGTTTCACAATACTGGTTGCAGTGCCAGGAGAGTGATTCAGATGCATCTCAATGACGGTGCCTGAGGGAGGGAGGAGGAGTGCGTGCTTTGCGCATCTCTAGAGGTAGATCAGTGTGGTCCCTTTGTGAATGGAGAAGTAGAAGGTAATGTAATTACATTCCTTGTAGACATTGGTGCTACCCGTTCCACTATGAGAACTGTGGAAATCCCTAACCTACCCCTCTCAGGAGATACTATCCAAGTTGTAGGTGTTTCAAATCAATTGATCAGAACTCCAGTGACAAAACCAATGAAGGTACACATTGGAGATTTTAAAGACTTGCATCGTTTTGTGGTGTGTGATACGAGTCCAGTTAACCTGCTAGGTAGAGATTTACTTTGTAAGATGAATTGCACCATCTATTGTACACCAGATGGTATAGCATTTCATACGCAGGACGAAGATGTGGTGTTCAAGATGATGATGGCAAGGCAAGGGACAGAAGTGAAGGATTTGTATCCTTTATTTACAGCAACAGATCTGCCTGTTGAATTGAGGGATACAGTAATGACTGATGTGTGGGATTTTTCTGGGAAAGAAATTGGATTGATGAAAGGTGTTGATCCTATTCGGATATCACTCAAACAGGGTGCAGAATTTCCAAAAACGCCACAGTACAAAATGAGTCCAGAGACCATTGCAGGAGTAACACCTGTGATCGAATTAATAATTGAACAAGGCATTTTGAGAGAGATACTAGGGAGTCCTTCTAATTCACCTATTATGGGGGATTAAGAAACCGAGTGGGAAATATAGGATAGTTCAAGACCTGAGGAAGATTAATAAGATAGTGATTCCTTGTTGCCCAATAGTGCCAAATCCAGCAGTAATTCTTTACCAAATTCCTTGTGACGCAGAGTGGTTTACCGTGATTGATTTGTGCCAAGCATTTTTCTCGATATCCTTAAATCCGGATAGCCAATATTTATTTGCATTCCGGTTCGGAGACCATGTTTTGGCATGGTGCCGAGTTCCTCAAGGGTATACAGAGAGTCCCTCAATTTTCAATCAGATTTTGAAAAAATGCTTAGAGTCATTGGTAATGCCAGAGGACTCAATTTTGGTGCAATACATTGATGACTTACTTGTTGCATCAAAGACGAGGGAAGCATTTGTGACAGATACAATTGCTCTACTGAACCATTTGGCAGTAGGTGGGCATAAAGTGTCACCTGCTAAATTGCAATTTTGTCAAAAAGAAGTTTAAAACTTGGGACACAAAATTGAGAAAGGAGTCAGGAAAGTATCACAAGATCGAATATCTGTGATCTTGCAAATGGATCCACCCAGAACACAGAAAGAAGTTTGAATGTTCTTGGGAATGGTTGGATACTGCAGACAATGGATCAGTGGCTTTTCACTGACAGCCAAGCCATTACAGAGATTGACACATAAAGATGTGACCGATCCAATTGAACTGGATGAAGAATGCATGAGGGCATTTGTAGAGTTGCGAGACAGCCTTTGTCGAGCACCTGCATTAGGAATGCCAGATTATAGCAAGGACTATGCACTATTCTGTTGTGAGAGAGATGGTTGTGTACTTTCAGTTCTAACGCAAACGCATGGAACAGCACGCCGTCCAGTGGCATAATTTTCTGCAACACAAGATTCAGTGGCTGCAGCGTTACCAGGATGTTTAAAAGCAGTTGCTGCTACTTGTGTGAGTTTGGAACAGAGTGAATCAATTGTAATGGTACATTCATTGAGAGAGTATGTGCCACATTCTGTCGCGATCTTGTTGACACAAACTAGAAAAAAGCATCTTACAAGTAGTCAGTTGACAAGATATGAAAGAGTAATTCTGGGAGTGGAAAATGTGACTGTGACAAGATGCACAAATTTGAATCCGGCTACATTGTTACCAAGTCCAAGTTGTGAGGAAGTGGTGGATGAAGCTGATCATGATTGGATGTGACTGAATTATATACAAAACCAAGGCCTGATATAAAGGACACATCATTGCCTGAATCTGATTGTGTGATGTTTGTGGATAGATCTTGCCTGAGAGATGATAAAGGTACTTTGCGTGCTTCATATGCAGTCTGTACAGTGGCCATGGTCCTTGAAGCTTCATGCTTGAAAGGAGTGAGTTCAGCACAAATTTCTGAATTGATCGCATTGACCAGAGCATGTATAATTGGCAAAAATGTAAGGATAACCATATTCACTGATAGTCAATATGGTTTTGGGGTCGTCCATGATTTTGGACAATTGTGGATGCAACTTGGATTTTTGACATCATCAGGTTCACCAATTCGGAATAGCAATCATGTAAAGGAATTGCTGGTTGCATTACAATTTCCCAAAGAGATTGGAGTTGTAAAATGTTCTGCGCATAAATCTGGAAATGTTTATGTGACTAAAGGAAATAACTACGCAGACCAAATTGCACGTTTATTTTTAAAAATTCTTTTTATTGGTACGTAACATGTATTATTACATTCCATAATCACTTGAACCTTTACTCATTATACATTCGTCTTACAGTACTCCATTACAGTGATAATTATATATTGATGAATACTTGAGTCAATTCAAGCTTTATTTCGATTAAATCAATCATAAAAGCCAAATGCCATAAAATACAGTGTCCAATGATACCAAAAATTAAAAACAATGTTTGTCATCAACATTCCCAATAATTGAAATAACAATTCATAAGTTGACAACACTATTCAAATTTGCAATGGACAATAAAATTTACAATTCATTAATAAAAGCAAAAACATTAACCATTAAAACCGATAGAGCTCTTAAAAAAAATATATAAAATCTTTTGTTCCTTTTTATCATTTCTCAAACTCTTTAATACTTCTGGGATTTGTCCCATAGGCTTTATCATGCTGAGTCCCTAACAGGGGATAAATCTTCCTCAGTATTACCTGTGGGCCTGGTCGTCTGCTTTTTGGAAAAATTTGCGCGAATTCTCCATGACCAACTTAAAAATTTAGCAATAGCTATTACATATGGCTCGTTGGTGTTGGTCATAAGGATGTGCAAAGCTGTAGCACTCGACTGTGTGCCCATATTGGAGCAGATTGGTTTTAACCATTTTTTACGGGGGATTTTATATACTGGACAAACAAATAAGATATGTAATACCGTTTCATCCTGCTCTTTACAGCACAAACATTTACTGTTGCTCATACTAGACCATTTTCTAGTATAAAAATTAACCGGGAGGCTGCCTACCCTAAATTGGAAATATAGTCTCCTATCACTAGGTATAGTTATAAAATCCCAAAAGTTTTCATATTTGGGAACAATCTTATGCTCCAGAAACAGACCCGTCAGTGAATTAGCCTTTGTGGAGTGTATATGGTCTGCCTTAACCATCGACCAATATGCCTCCTTAAATTCTTTTTTTGATGGAAACTGATTGCCAACCGGGTCATCCCATAGATGACCCATGCCCATATCTACCAGCATAGTCTTAACCCTTTGGAGCCAGACTACCTTACATGATTTATCTACATCTACTACATCCTTCGCTGCCATTGCATAATGTGTGAGTTCTGGGGTGGACCACATTCGGCGCCAAAATGCTACTGGTCTGAATCGTACTTCCTCCACCAGCAAATTGCAGCCCAAGTCGGATAGCAGGGGTGTTAGTGGTGTACTTTGTGGTAGACCAGTCAAAGCTCTCACAAATTTATTCTGGGCCAGTACTAAAGGAGAGAGGTCATTGAAGCCCCATAGTTCTGCACCATACATTATGGAGGACCTGATCTTGGTGTTATAAATCTTAATTGCTGGACCTATGGGCTTGGTATGGGAGAGATTGAATTATTTTAATAGGACCCTGGCTAGTTGACTGTGTTTAAGGGCCATGAGATCTATGTGAGGCTTCCAATTTAGTTTTCTGCTCAGGGTAATCCCTAAGTATGCAAACACGTCTGTCTGTTCTAGTTGCTTCCCGTTCATGGCTACCCTCCCTTTAACTACATTGTGCTTGTGTAAGACCATACATTTTGTCTTGTCTACGTTAACCACCAGGTCGTGATCTTGGCAGAACACCTCAAATCGCCTAAGTGCCCTATCTAGCCCTGCCTGTGTCTTCGAAATAATCAGGGTGTCGTCCGCAAACATAAGTAACGGTATTTTGGTGCCAGCAAGGGATGGAGCATCTGTCGGGTGTGTGAGAAAATAATTTACAACCCCATTAATAAATAATGAAAATAAGGTTGGGGCTAGGACACCCCTTTGGAAACCGGAAATCGTGGGGTTACATCTCCCTGGGTGCCCCATCGAACTTGTGCAAAATTGTCCTCGTGCAATCGCACTACCATAGATAAAAGTTCTGCTGGCATCCCTAGGTGATCCAATACTTCCCATAGCTTCTTACTCGGGACCATATCAAAAGCTGACTTAAGGTCAACAAAGGCTCTTGAGTCTATTTGGAGGTCTGAGTCATTCGTCACTTTGCGGTACTATAACTGTCCTCCTGTGATGACTCCACAGTCGGTATCGTACATATGCCCCCTCTAAAAGCATTCCACTTTCCCCATAATCGTTCCCATTTTTTGGGGCATCTTCTATGTATATACACCGCTCTTTCGGCCACCATGGCCATATCCATATCCTTGCTCCAGTCTCGTAACGTGGGAGTGTTTCGTGCCCCCCATAGTCTGGCTATGTTCCTCTTGGCTATCGTCATTCCCAGTGTCGCCCAGGTTTGTGCTGCGGTGTTAAGATCTGTTGCTTCCCATATGTTTAATAGACATCACCTATGTTCTGGTGGTACAGGGGCCCCACTTACTCGTGTTATTGTGGACATAACCGTCTCCCAATATGTCGCTATTTCTGGGCATTCCCACATCGTATGATAAAATGTACCTATTGCTCCACACTGCCGCATGCAAAGTTGACTGTCGGTCTTTCCTATTTTGCATAGTGTTATCCTAGTGTAGTAGATCCTATGGAGCACTTTAAGTTGCACTAGGCGGAGTTTCGAGGAGATTGCTACCTCCCTCGGAGATGCTAATGCCTCTTGCCAATCAGCCTCGTCTAGCTCTCCCACCTCTTTCTGCCACTTATCCCGAAGAGACTGTGTAGGGTCAGGATGATTGTTAATAATTTTGCGGTATGTTAAGGACGTGGCTTTTTTGTCCATGTGGTCTGTCAGGAGTCTGTATTCCAATGGGGAAGCCTCAGGGAGGGCAGTGTCAGGTGGGATGACAGCCTCCAGTGCGTGCTTGACCTGAAGATAGCGAAACCGTTCCGTAGGTGCCATCTCGTATTGGTCTCGGAGTTGGGTGAATGCAATTACTTTTCCCTTGGCCCACAGATCTCCCACCCTTGATATTCCTATGATGTCCCATTGTCTGAATCCTTTGCTATTGCGCAGTTTGCCTAGCTTACCGGTGTCCCAAAGGGGTGTTGCCTGCGTGATCTTATTATTCCATCCCCGCTTTTTGAGTACCATATGCCAAAGCTGAATCGTATGCTTTGTCGGTCCTAATAGAGCCATCTTGTGCTTAGTGTTATATAGCGCTCGGTTAAGCCCCTCCGTCCCCAGGACAAGTCTATCCAGGCGATAGGCCAGGTCAGTATGGGCAACATGGACCCATTGATTTATTACGGCCAGCTGGGACGCCCAATAGTACGTTTGTATATTGGGGAGCGCAATGCCACCATCATACCAAGTCTGAACAAGTTTGGTCATTGCTATCCGGGCTGGTTTCCCATTCCAAAGGAGTTTTGTCACTTCTGTTTCAATTGAGCGGAAATAGGACGGGGGGACTATGAATGGGGCATTGTGCAGAGCATAAAGAAATCGGGGGAGTGCCATCATTTTGAAGAGCGCTGCCCTTCCTAGCAGTGTTAATGGTAAGGATTGCCAATATTTGGTATCCCTACGTAATCTCTTTAAGGGTTCTAGAAGATTTAGGGTCATGAGGTCCTCCGGGTCTGAAGTAATATGAATCCCCAAGTATTTAAAACTATCCTCCACTATCTTCACTGCACATCCTCTAGGTAGCTTCGGCGATGGACCCGCCAGGACATAGAGTATTGATTTGCCCCAACTGATCGTGTAACCGGAGTGCTTCCCATAAGTGTCACATATATTCAAGATTCTATGCAGTGAGCGATTGGGGAGGCCATATACAAAAGGATGTCATCGGCATATAAGGATATGCGGTCCTCCCAGCCCTCGGTCCAGCGGAGCCCACGGATAACCGGATCCTGCCTTATCCATGCAGGTAATGGTTCTAGCACGAGTGCGAAAAGGAGCGGCGACAGTGGACAGCCCTATCTGGTGCCTCGCCCCAGAGGGAATTCCTTGGTTATATGGCCATTCGCCACTACGTGCGCAAGAGGTTTCGTGTATAGTAATCTTACCCAGGAGCAAAACTTAGGCCCGAATCACAGCCGTGCGAGAACTGCAAATAGGAACAAGTTGCACGTTTTTGTGCACAAAATTCAATTTCAATTAACAAAGAGACCCAGAAATCTGATACAAATTGTCATCTAATGTTTTCTTCTGTGGAGACATGGGAAGAAATTAGGCAATTACAGGAAGAAGCTAGTGAGGAAGATAAAGAAATTTGGATTAAAGCAGGTTGTTCACGTATTGCTGAAGATGAAGTGTGGGTGTACACTGATGGAAGGCCAATAATGCCAGATAGCCTGTTGTCACAAATGGCAAGAATGTATCATGGTTTAACACATGTAGGAAGAGATGCAATGATTAGGCTATTTAAACAAACATGGCATAATCATTGCAAAGAGTCTTTACCAGAGGTGCATAACTTGTCAGCAGCAAAATGCAGGGAGGAAAACTGTTGTCAGTTGGGGACCGAGTTGGGAAAGCAGCAGGTCCGTTTACCAGAATGCAGGCAGACTTTATCGAGCTTCCTCCATGTAATGGATAAAAATATGTATTGGTAGTGGTCTGTCAGTTCTCTCGTTGGGTAGAAGCTTACCCAACAAGACGAAATGATAGTGTAACTGTTGCTAAATTGTTACTAAGAGAGATAATACCAAGGTTTGGATTTCCAGTCTCTTTAGAAACAGATAGAGGTACACATTTCAACAATAAAATAATTCGGATGATTTGTGCAGCATTGCAAATTGAGCAAAAATGACATTGTGCCTGTCGACCAGAAGCTGCAGGTGTGGTCGAACAAATTAATGGCACCATTAAATCAAGAATTTCAAAGGTGTGTGCGTCCACAGCACTAAAATGGCCAGATGCTTTACCCTTAGTTCTGATGAGTCTGAGAAGTATTCCTGATAAAAAGACTGGATTATCGCCCCGCGAAGTGATCATGGGGAGAGCAATGAGACAGCCAATAGTTCCAGCAAATCAACTAATGAATATAACTGATGATCTAGTGCTCGATTATTGCAAAGGATTGGCTGATGTGGTGCGTTCTGTGTTTCATCAGGCTGGAGGAGTTGCAACAACAACCAGCAAGAACAAGCACATGACCTAAGTCCAGGAGAGTGGTTCCTGGTGAAGAAACATGTACGGAAGTTGTGTTTGGAACCACGTTGGCACGGGCCATACCAAGTGATATTGGTGAGGACGACAGCAGTAAAGTGCGGTGGCTTACCAAATTGGATTCATGCAAGTCACACAAGAAGAGTCCCCAGTCCACTTTAAAGAACAGAAACAAATGAAAGTGATCAAAGAAATCAAGATCAGGCTGAAAGTCAAAGAGAGTCTGAACAAAGTCGAATAAAGTGGGCACCAGCTACTGGGTCTCGTGAGACTGTTGCCAATACCGATGAAGAAGAGAGTTTGATTCAAGAACAGGTGCAAATAAGAAAGGAAGCAAACAAGAGAAGTTTCGAATCAAGTCTTGAATCTGGTGACTGTGCAAGTGAAAAAAGCAAGAAAGGGAGATATATGGCAAAGGGAGTTAAAAGACTGAAATACACTCTGAATGAAAAAGTTCCAAATACAATAATAGAAGTATCGAGCCAAACAGAACAAAGTGACTCAGAAGAAGATACAGTTCGGAGAACAAAAGAGCAAGAGTTCCGAACAAGAAGTACACAGCACCTGAATGGACATACGTGGTGGCTGAAGCAGCTGAACCTACAGATCATTGTAAGGAGAAGACTGTTGCAGAATCAAGTCACAAGAACTGTTATGAGCCATCCTAAATGAACTGTGTCAAAAATTGGGGTGCAGAAGATTAAAAAGATCACTCTGAAGAGTGCAGAAAATTAAGTTGGAATTCAGTTAAAAGCTGTAAAGATATAAAAAAAAAAAGAGGGGAGAAGCAAGAGGGCTTAAGAAGTGCTTGGATACACTACACACCATTATTCACACCATTTTTCATAATTGTTTCCTATTTTTTAGTTTTTTTAGTTTAAGTTTTTGATTTTTCTAGAAAATGGCAAAGGCAAAATTTCAAGAGACTGGATATCAAAATCAAAGTTTTAAATGTAGATGTATTAATGCTTGCATTATAAGTATTTTACTACTAATGTTTGTTTGGTTCACACTAATTGTTGTTGTGCCTTATTTTATGTATCCTACTAAGAATAATATTACTAATAATTTTGTGAGTGAAAAAATAGATGTGGGAAATCTTAAAGAAGAGCCACAGACTAACATGGAGAAAGTAACAGGTGATAATATATATCACCAGGATAACTCTATTAATGATTTTTCGTTAAATGTTTTTACCAAATTATTGTACGATTATGTAGATACTATGGATGCGAGAGATTGTTACGTGTGCATGCAATTACCTTCGTCTGTGTCTGAGGGGGTGACCTATCATCACCTACCTTTAACATATGGAGTTTTGTGTAGTGTACTAACAAGTTTGTTCTATGAAAAGGAAGTCTGCAGTATGTTTATTCAAATTATGATTTAGTATTTTCTGAAGTGCCTGTTAGAAAGAATATGAATAAGGTGAATAGTGCGAAAAATGCTGAGTATTTTGGAGAATTCTTTCATACTACTAAAACGATAGATACTGTGTATGCACATCGTAATAATTTAACATGTAGTTTGCGTCAGGAGGAGATTGAATTTATAAATTTGGTGGAGGATAGGAGACAGAGTTTTAAGAAAAAGCTGCTGAGCAAAAGTCCCATGGGTTCCTTGGGCTTTTAGAGAAGGTGATTACAAGAAGGGTGAGACATATGCTGCAATGACTCTGGATTGGCACCATAGGGGAAAGCTTTGCTTACTAAGACAGAAAACAGACTTTAATAATTATTTAATTGGTTCTAGTGAATGTGATCATATTTTCCTAATTACGGGAGATTGGGGAATAAGAGGTGGTACGGATCCTGTTTTCCCTGGAATATATTATGTGTGTGGTAAGAATGCCTATTAAAGGTTGCCTGCACATTGGTATGGGTGTTATTATATGGGGATTGTTTTTCCAAAAGTCTACCATTTGGATAAAAGTCATGGAACCAATGAAAAGAAGGGTGAACTAACACAAAATAAAAGGGGAATTAGTGTTGCAGAGATTGTGGGTGATATTTTTGGAGCATTGATACCTTCAGTTGGAGTAATTTTAAATTCACACAAAATTAGAAAATTGTCCACAGTGGTTGATCGTTTATCAACAGACACTGCTGGTGGGTTCTTAATGATTAATACAGAAATGGTGGCTATAAGATCTATGGTCTTGCAAAATAGACTTGCTCTTGATGTATTATTGACAAAAGAGTCTGTAGTATGTTGAAAATTCAACAGTGCTGCCCACATATCCCTGACAAAAGTAAGAACCTGGAGGGATATATTACAAATATTACACATGTAAGGGAAGATTTAACTGAACTAAAGGTTGTCGGTCCTAATAGAGCCATCTTGTGCTTAGTGTTATATAGCGCTCGGTTAAGCCCCTCCGTCCCCAGGACAAGTCTATCCAGGCGATAGGCCAGGTCAGTATGGGCAACATGGACCCATTGATTTATTACGGCCAGCTGGGACGCCCAATAGTACGTTTGTATATTGGGGAGCGCAATGCCACCATCATACCAAGTCTGAACAAGTTTGGTCATTGGTATCCGGGCTGGTTTCCCATTCCAAAGGAGTTTGGTCACTTCTGTTTCAATTGAGCGGAAATAGGACGGGGGACTATGAATGGGGCATTGTGCAGAGCATAAAGAAATCGGGGAGTGCCATCATTTTGAAGAGCGCTGCCCTTCCTAGCAGTGTTAATGGTAAGGATTGCCAATATTTGGTATCCCTACGTAATCTCTTTAAGGGTTCTAGAAGATTTAGGGTCATGAGGTCCTCCGGGTCTGAAGTAATATGAATCCCCAAGTATTTAAAACTATCCTCCACTATCTTCACTGCACATCCTCTAGGTAGCTTCGGCGATGGACCCGCCAGGACATAGAGTATTGATTTGCCCCAACTGATCGTGTAACCGGAGTGCTTCCCATAAGTGTCACATATATTCAAGATTCTATGCAGTGAGCGATTGGGGGAGGCCATATACAAAAGGATGTCATCGGCATATAAGGATATGCGGTCCTCCCAGCCCTCGGTCCAGCGGAGCCCACGGATAACCGGATCCTGCCTTATCCATGCAGGTAATGGTTCTAGCACGAGTGCGAAAAGGAGCGGCGACAGTGGACAGCCCTATCTGGTGCCTCGCCCCAGAGGGAATTCCTTGGTTATATGGCCATTCGCCACTACGTGCACAAGAGGTTTCGTGTATAGTAATCTTACCCAGGAGCAAAACTTAGGCCCGAATCACAGCCGTGCGAGAACTGCAAATAGGAACAAGTTGCACGTTTTTGTGCACAAAATTCAATTTCAATTAACAAAGAGACCCAGAAATCTGATACAAATTGTCATCTAATGTTTTCTTCTGTGGAGACATGGGAAGAAATTAGGCAATTACAGGAAGAAGCTAGTGAGGAAGATAAAGAAATTTGGATTAAAGCAGGTTGTTCACGTATTGCTGAAGATGAAGTGTGGGTGTACACTGATGGAAGGCCAATAATGCCAGATAGCCTGTTGTCACAAATGGCAAGAATGTATCATGGTTTAACACATGTAGGAAGAGATGCAATGATTAGGCTATTTAAACAAACATGGCATAATCATTGCAAAGAGTCTTTACCAGAGGTGCATAACTTGTCAGCAGCAAAATGCAGGGAGGAAAACTGTTGTCAGTTGGGGACGAATTGGGAAAGCAGCAGGTCCGTTTACCAGAATGCAGGCAGACTTTATCGAGCTTCCTCCATGTAATGGATAAAAATATGTATTGGTAGTGGTCTGTCAGTTCTCTCGTTGGGTAGAAGCTTACCCAACAAGACGAAATGATAGTGTAACTGTTGCTAAATTGTTACTAAGAGAGATAATACCAAGGTTTGGATTTCCAGTCTCTTTAGAAACAGATAGAGGTACACATTTCAACAATAAAATAATTCGGATGATTTGTGCAGCATTGCAAATTGAGCAAAAATGACATTGTGCCTGTCGACCAGAAGCTGCAGGTGTGGTCGAACAAATTAATGGCACCATTAAATCAAGAATTTCAAAGGTGTGTGCGTCCACAGCACTAAAATGGCCAGATGCTTTACCCTTAGTTCTGATGAGTCTGAGAAGTATTCCTGATAAAAAGACTGGATTATCGCCCGCGAAGTGATCATGGGGAGAGCAATGAGACAGCCAATAGTTCCAGCAAATCAACTAATGAATATAACTGATGATCTAGTGCTCGATTATTGCAAAGGATTGGCTGATGTGGTGCGTTCTGTGTTTCATCAGGCTGGAGGAGTTGCAACAACAACCAGCAAGAACAAGCACATGACCTAAGTCCAGGAGAGTGGTTCCTGGTGAAGAAACATGTACGGAAGTTGTGTTTGGAACCACGTTGGCACGGGCCATACCAAGTGATATTGGTGAGGACGACAGCAGTAAAGTGCGGTGGCTTACCAAATTGGATTCATGCAAGTCACACAAGAAGAGTCCCAAGTCCACTTTAAAGAACAGAAACAAATGAAAGTGATCAAAGAAATCAAGATCAGGCTGAAAGTCAAAGAGAGTCTGAACAAAGTCGAATAAAGTGGGCACCAGCTACTGGGTCTCGTGAGACTGTTGCCAATACCGATGAAGAAGAGAGTTTGATTCAAGAACAGGTGCAAATAAGAAAGGAAGCAAACAAGAGAAGTTTCGAATCAAGTCTTGAATCTGGTGACTGTGCAAGTGAAAAAAGCAAGAAAGGGAGATATATGGCAAAAGGGAGTTAAAAGACTGAAATACACTCTGAATGAAAAAGTTCCAAATACAATAATAGAAGTATCGAGCCAAACAGAACAAAGTGACTCAGAAGAAGATACAGTTCGGAGAACAAAAAGAGCAAGAGTTCCGAACAAGAAGTACACAGCACCTGAATGGACATACGTGGTGGCTGAAGCAGCTGAACCTACAGATCATTGTAAGGAGAAGACTGTTGCAGAATCAAGTCACAAGAACTGTTATGAGCCATCCTAAATGAACTGTGTCAAAAATTGGGGTGCAGAAGATTAAAAAGATCACTCTGAAGAGTGCAGAAAATTAAGTTGGAATTCAGTTAAAAGCTGTAAAGATATAAAAAAAAAGAGGGGAGAAGCAAGAGGGCTTAAGAAGTGCTTGGATACACTACACACCATTATTCACACCATTTTTCATAATTGTTTCCTATTTTTTAGTTTTTTTAGTTTAAGTTTTTGATTTTTCTAGAAAATGGCAAAGGCAAAATTTCAAGAGACTGGATATCAAAATCAAAGTTTTAAATGTAGATGTATTAATGCTTGCATTATAAGTATTTTACTACTAATGTTTGTTTGGTTCACACTAATTGTTGTTGTGCCTTATTTTATGTATCCTACTAAGAATAATATTACTAATAATTTTGTGAGTGAAAAAATAGATGTGGGAAATCTTAAAGAAGAGCCACAGACTAACATGGAGAAAGTAACAGGTGATAATATATATCACCAGGATAACTCTAGTAATGATTTTTCGTTAAATGTTTTTACCAAATTATTGTACGATTATGTAGATACTATGGATGCGAGAGATTGTTACGTGTGCATGCAATTACCTTCGTCTGTGTCTGAGGGGTGACCTATCATCACCTACCTTTAACATATGGAGTTTTGTGTAGTGTACTAACAAGTTTGTTCTATGAAAAAGGAAGTCTGCAGTATGTTTATTCAAATTATGATTTAGTATTTTCTGAAGTGCCTGTTAGAAAGAATATGAATAAGGTGAATAGTGCGAAAAATGCTGAGTATTTTGGAGAATTCTTTCATACTACTAAAACGATAGATACTGTGTATGCACATCGTAATAATTTAACATGTAGTTTGCGTCAGGAGGAGATTGAATTTATAAATTTGGTGGAGGATAGGAGACAGAGTTTTAAGAAAAAAGCTGCTGAGCAAAAGTCCCATGGGTTCCTTGGGCTTTTAGAGAAGGTGATTACAAGAAGGGTGAGACATATGCTGCAATGACTCTGGATTGGCACCATAGGGGAAAGCTTTGCTTACTAAGACAGAAAACAGACTTTAATAATTATTTAATTGGTTCTAGTGAATGTGATCATATTTTCCTAATTACGGGAGATTGGGGAATAAGAGGTGGTACGGATCCTGTTTTCCCTGGAATATATTATGTGTGTGGTAAGAATGCCTATTAAAGGTTGCCTGCACATTGGTATGGGTGTTATTATATGGGGATTGTTTTTCCAAAAGTCTACCATTTGGATAAAAGTCATGGAACCAATGAAAAGAAGGGTGAACTAACACAAAATAAAAGGGGAATTAGTGTTGCAGAGATTGTGGGTGATATTTTTGGAGCATTGATACCTTCAGTTGGAGTAATTTTAAATTCACACAAAATTAGAAAATTGTCCACAGTGGTTGATCGTTTATCAACAGACACTGCTGGTGGGTTCTTAATGATTAATACAGAAATGGTGGCTATAAGATCTATGGTCTTGCAAAATAGACTTGCTCTTGATGTATTATTGACAAAAGAGTCTGTAGTATGTTGAAAATTCAACAGTGCTGCCCACATATCCCTGACAAAAGTAAGAACCTGGAGGGATATATTACAAATATTACACATGTAAGGGAAGATTTAACTGAACTAAAGGTTGTCGGTCCTAATAGAGCCATCTTGTGCTTAGTGTTATATAGCGCTCGGTTAAGCCCCTCCGTCCCCAGGACAAGTCTATCCAGGCGATAGGCCAGGTCAGTATGGGCAACATGGACCCATTGATTTATTACGGCCAGCTGGGACGCCCAATAGTACGTTTGTATATTGGGGAGCGCAATGCCACCATCATACCAAGTCTGAACAAGTTTGGTCATTGCTATCCGGGCTGGTTTCCCATTCCAAAGGAGTTTGGTCACTTCTGTTTCAATTGAGCGGAAATAGGACGGGGGGACTATGAATGGGGCATTGTGCAGAGCATAAAGAAATCGGGGGAGTGCCATCATTTTGAAGAGCGCTGCCCTTCCTAGCAGTGTTAATGGTAAGGATTGCCAATATTTGGTATCCCTACGTAATCTCTTTAAGGGTTCTAGAAGATTTAGGGTCATGAGGTCCTCCGGGTCTGAAGTAATATGAATCCCCAAGTATTTAAAACTATCCTCCACTATCTTCACTGCACATCCTCTAGGTAGCTTCGGCGATGGACCCGCCAGGACATAGAGTATTGATTTGCCCCAACTGATCGTGTAACCGGAGTGCTTCCCATAAGTGTCACATATATTCAAGATTCTATGCAGTGAGCGATTGGGGGAGGCCATATACAAAAGGATGTCATCGGCATATAAGGATATGCGGTCCTCCCAGCCCTCGGTCCAGCGGAGCCCACGGATAACCGGATCCTGCCTTATCCATGCAGGTAATGGTTCTAGCACGAGTGCGAAAAGGAGCGGCGACAGTGGACAGCCCTATCTGGTGCCTCGCCCCAGAGGGAATTCCTTGGTTATATGGCCATTCGCCACTACGTGCGCAAGAGGTTTCGTGTATAGTAATCTTACCCAGGAGCAAAACTTAGGCCCGAATCACAGCCGTGCGAGAACTGCAAATAGGAACAAGTTGCACGTTTTTGTGCACAAAATTCAATTTCAATTAACAAAGAGACCCAGAAATCTGATACAAATTGTCATCTAATGTTTTCTTCTGTGGAGACATGGGAAGAAATTAGGCAATTACAGGAAGAAGCTAGTGAGGAAGATAAAGAAATTTGGATTAAAGCAGGTTGTTCACGTATTGCTGAAGATGAAGTGTGGGTGTACACTGATGGAAGGCCAATAATGCCAGATAGCCTGTTGTCACAAATGGCAAGAATGTATCATGGTTTAACACATGTAGGAAGAGATGCAATGATTAGGCTATTTAAACAAACATGGCATAATCATTGCAAAGAGTCTTTACCAGAGGTGCATAACTTGTCAGCAGCAAAATGCAGGGAGGAAAACTGTTGTCAGTTGGGGACGAATTGGGAAAGCAGCAGGTCCGTTTACCAGAATGCAGGCAGACTTTATCGAGCTTCCTCCATGTAATGGATAAAAATATGTATTGGTAGTGGTCTGTCAGTTCTCTCGTTGGGTAGAAGCTTACCCAACAAGACGAAATGATAGTGTAACTGTTGCTAAATTGTTACTAAGAGAGATAATACCAAGGTTTGGATTTCCAGTCTCTTTAGAAACAGATAGAGGTACACATTTCAACAATAAAATAATTCGGATGATTTGTGCAGCATTGCAAATTGAGCAAAAATGACATTGTGCCTGTCGACCAGAAGCTGCAGGTGTGGTCGAACAAATTAATGGCACCATTAAATCAAGAATTTCAAAGGTGTGTGCGTCCACAGCACTAAAATGGCCAGATGCTTTACCCTTAGTTCTGATGAGTCTGAGAAGTATTCCTGATAAAAAGACTGGATTATCGCCCGCGAAGTGATCATGGGGAGAGCAATGAGACAGCCAATAGTTCCAGCAAATCAACTAATGAATATAACTGATGATCTAGTGCTCGATTATTGCAAAGGATTGGCTGATGTGGTGCGTTCTGTGTTTCATCAGGCTGGAGGAGTTGCAACAACAACCAGCAAGAACAAGCACATGACCTAAGTCCAGGAGAGTGGTTCCTGGTGAAGAAACATGTACGGAAGTTGTGTTTGGAACCACGTTGGCACGGGCCATACCAAGTGATATTGGTGAGGACGACAGCAGTAAAGTGCGGTGGCTTACCAAATTGGATTCATGCAAGTCACACAAGAAGAGTCCCAAGTCCACTTTAAAGAACAGAAACAAATGAAAGTGATCAAAGAAATCAAGATCAGGCTGAAAGTCAAAGAGAGTCTGAACAAAGTCGAATAAAGTGGGCACCAGCTACTGGGTCTCGTGAGACTGTTGCCAATACCGATGAAGAAGAGAGTTTGATTCAAGAACAGGTGCAAATAAGAAAGGAAGCAAACAAGAGAAGTTTCGAATCAAGTCTTGAATCTGGTGACTGTGCAAGTGAAAAAAGCAAGAAAGGGAGATATATGGCAAAAGGGAGTTAAAAGACTGAAATACACTCTGAATGAAAAAGTTCCAAATACAATAATAGAAGTATCGAGCCAAACAGAACAAAGTGACTCAGAAGAAGATACAGTTCGGAGAACAAAAAGAGCAAGAGTTCCGAACAAGAAGTACACAGCACCTGAATGGACATACGTGGTGGCTGAAGCAGCTGAACCTACAGATCATTGTAAGGAGAAGACTGTTGCAGAATCAAGTCACAAGAACTGTTATGAGCCATCCTAAATGAACTGTGTCAAAAATTGGGGTGCAGAAGATTAAAAAGATCACTCTGAAGAGTGCAGAAAATTAAGTTGGAATTCAGTTAAAAGCTGTAAAGATATAAAAAAAAAAGAGGGGAGAAGCAAGAGGGCTTAAGAAGTGCTTGGATACACTACACACCATTATTCACACCATTTTTCATAATTGTTTCCTATTTTTTAGTTTTTTAGTTTAAGTTTTTGATTTTTCTAGAAAATGGCAAAGGCAAAATTTCAAGAGACTGGATATCAAAATCAAAGTTTTAAATGTAGATGTATTAATGCTTGCATTATAAGTATTTTACTACTAATGTTTGTTTGGTTCACACTAATTGTTGTTGTGCCTTATTTTATGTATCCTACTAAGAATAATATTACTAATAATTTTGTGAGTGAAAAAATAGATGTGGGAAATCTTAAAGAAGAGCCACAGACTAACATGGAGAAAGTAACAGGTGATAATATATATCACCAGGATAACTCTATTAATGATTTTTCGTTAAATGTTTTTACCAAATTATTGTACGATTATGTAGATACTATGGATGCGAGAGATTGTTACGTGTGCATGCAATTACCTTCGTCTGTGTCTGAGGGGGTGACCTATCATCACCTACCTTTAACATATGGAGTTTTGTGTAGTATACTAACAAGTTTGTTCTATGAAAAAGGAAGTCTGCAGTATGTTTATTCAAATTATGATTTAGTATTTTCTGAAGTGCCTGTTAGAAAGAATATGAATAAGGTGAATAGTGCGAAAAATGCTGAGTATTTTGGAGAATTCTTTCATACTACTAAAACGATAGATACTGTGTATGCACATCGTAATAATTTAACATGTAGTTTGCGTCAGGAGGAGATTGAATTTATAAATTTGGTGGAGGATAGGAGACAGAGTTTTAAGAAAAAGCTGCTGAGCAAAAGTCCCATGGGTTCCTTGGGCTTTTAGAGAAGGTGATTACAAGAAGGGTGAGACATATGCTGCAATGACTCTGGATTGGCACCATAGGGGAAAGCTTTGCTTACTAAGACAGAAAACAGACTTTAATAATTATTTAATTGGTTCTAGTGAATGTGATCATATTTTCCTAATTACGGGAGATTGGGGAATAAGAGGTGGTACGGATCCTGTTTTCCCTGGAATATATTATGTGTGTGGTAAGAATGCCTATTAAAGGTTGCCTGCACATTGGTATGGGTGTTATTATATGGGGATTGTTTTTCCAAAAGTCTACCATTTGGATAAAAGTCATGGAACCAATGAAAAGAAGGGTGAACTAACACAAAATAAATGGGGAATTAGTGTTGCAGAGATTGTGGGTGATATTTTTGGAGCATTGATACCTTCAGTTGGAGTAATTTTAAATTCACACAAAATTAGAAAATTGTCCACAGTGGTTGATCGTTTATCAACAGACACTGCTGGTGGGTTCTTAATGATTAATACAGAAATGGTGGCTATAAGATCTATGGTCTTGCAAAATAGACTTGCTCTTGATGTATTATTGACAAAAGAGTCTGTAGTATGTTGAAAATTCAACAGTGCTGCCCACATATCCCTGACAAAAGTAAGAACCTGGAGGGATATATTACAAATATTACACATGTAAGGGAAGATTTAACTGAACTAAAGGTTGACGGTGCTTGGGAGAGACTTGGTAAGGGTTTCTCCTCGGGTGGGTAATTGGTTTTCTACTTATAGTAATAGTTTGCTAGTGAAAATACTAACACCAATAGTTGCTGTTGCTATGGGGATATTGATGCTGGTATTAATATATAAGTGCTGTAAGTGCAAGAAATAAACATTAGAGACTAAACGGAGAGCAAGAAAGAGAAAGAGAGAAGAAATAGAGTTAGAAGACAGAAGAGGAAATTACTATGAAATAGTAAAGGATATAGATGGAGTTATGTTGAAACAGAAGAAGACTATTGCTTTCTAGGTAATATAACATGATGACAATCAGATTTTTGTTTTTTTTATGATGGCTCAAGTCGCCATCAAAGGGGGGATTGATGGAGCAGGGTTTTTGTGAAATAAAACCTTCTCGGATTGAACTCCTCATTGTGTGAATTATTAACAAGATGGTGTGAAAATGAACAGTGCAAAACTAAAAAAGGGGAAAAATAAAAACTGCACAAGCCCGTGCTGGGAAAAATTAGTGTAGGCCGCAAATGCACACGATTAATACAGAAAATAACAGCCGAAAGCCGCAAGTTTCTTTTTCACTAACTGTTTGAAAATAGAGTAAGCAAAAGCATTTATAGAGCATTTATAGTGGAGTTTTATAAAATAACAACGATAATCATATGTGTATTTGTTTTTCCTAGAGCGCATTTTACTGCTCTACAGAGAAGGCCTCAAGAGTCTTTTTAGGTTTAATTTACTTATTACAATGTAGAATGAAAAATATGTAATCTGTCCTTCGTGAGTTCCTGATGATGGCCAAGGTTGTGTGGAGGAAACAATGAACACTATGAATGAAACTTCCTTGCCAAGTGGAATATGTGGACATTTATACTACACGATTGATACATTAGCGAGATGGAGAAATGTGCAAGCCGCGGAAGAGTTTATCTGAATTTCCTCTCCTGAAGGTTGATGGCAAAAGCTGTCTAAAGACAAAGGAACTGTTGAAAAATTAGGCACATTGAGAGTGGAGTGACTAGACACCCCTAGTTTTTAACCAATAAGATTCAAGAATTCTTTATGTGATGACACATGGGGGGTTGGAACTTAGCGAAGTTAGGGTATAACTATTAGTACTGAGAGGGTGGGGGGGTTAAGTGCGTTCATTCTTTATTTTGCGTGAGGAGAGAGCTGTGTTGCTGTTTCCTAAACTTTATTGGCTGGCTGTTTTTCTGCTGATCCTGACTCTTTTACTTTGCTCCTCAAATCTTCTTGAGGATGCCCAGCTTACTCGCATGGCCAGAGAGTAGCTTTCCAGATTTCTAGTTCTTTGCGTGATAGGTTAGTATGATATTCTGAATTTGCATAAATCTTATTTTGCAAATGTCTTTATTCTTTTGTCTCTTCGCCTATCCACTCTCTCATAGCACTGATATTTGAGATGTATGATAGTGAATTATTAAATTGCTGTTCTCCTGTATTGTGATCTATGATTCGAGCTGTGCTGTGCTTGATGAGCATTCACATTTATTTAGATAAAACATATTGATAAGAAAACAGAGTTTGTCTTTATTAATGTCATTTAGTTATATTGAATTATTTTTTCTTATGTAGATTCTTATCTTAGAATTCTGTCATTCTTTGCCAATCCCTGACCTCTAAAAAAGATTCATCGTAGAAGAAAAGGATAAAATAGATGATCTGGTAAATTGGTAAAAATGTTTAAACTCATGCAGCGTGGAAGGGACTGTTAGGTATTAAATTGGGTCCAGATGTTAGAAATTTGCAAATACCCAAACGCTGCATCAACACGTTCAATCTGTCCATTGGATTTTGGTGAATATAAGGTTTTTTTCTGTTTTATGCCATTCTTTTTAAAAAATGAATTCATTTTCACTGATGTAAATTGTGTTCCATTATCTAAAATTATAACTTCAGGTAAACCCTCATTTAAAAAAATTCTTTCTAAAAATGTAATAACACAATCTGTGCTGATTTGCGCTAAAAATTCAGAGTAAATCCATTTACTGTAATAGTCACTTACTATAACAATAAACCTGTAATTACTGTCCAAAACATTGAATGGCCCAGCAAAATCAATAGCGATCTTTGTCCTAGACATCTTAGGTATGCTTACCAACTGCATTTTATTAACTCTTGATTTCCAGTGTTTGTCAGATTTTAAACACTCTGTACAATTCTTATCCACATGAAAATTGACATCAGTGTCCAAACCTGGCCACCAATAATACATTTTCAAAAGTTTCTTTGTAGCAGTGCAACCAGGATGACTACTATGTGCCAAATCTATTAATCTTTTCCTCAGTTTTGTGGGAGGGATGAACAAATCTCCTCTTAGCAACAATCCATTTTCTGTACTTAACTCATCAGCAATTTGCTGAAAGGGTTTAAGTGCATTACTTAAGTTCCTAATGGGTGGCCATTTACCAATGACATATTCCATAACTTTCTTAAGTACCTGGTCATTATTACTTAAGTCAAACCATTCTGTTTCCGAACATGTGCAATCAATATCCCCAAAAAAAAACTCAACACCTGCAACTACACACTCTGAATCTTCTGAAAATTCTGACTCTGATTCTAAAACTGGAAGTCTTGACAGACAGTCTGCACGTATATTATGTTTTCCAGAAATGTTTGATGGCAAAATTGAATTCTTGTAACTTTGCCAACAATCTTACAAGTCTTGAAGATGCCTTTCTGTTACCTTTCCCACACCTATCCATCATGTACATTAAAAGTTTATGGTCCGTTACAAGCTCAAAATGTTTGCCCCAGAGATACATCTTAAGCTTCTCAACAGCCCACACACATGCCAAAGTCTCTCTTTCTATTGTGCTGTAAAAAAGTTCTGCATTGTGTAATCTCCTAGAGATAAACGCCACTGTCTGCATACATCCTTTAACTTTTTGTGTGAAAACTGCGCCTATTCCAACAGCACTCGCATCAACTGTTACAATATTACTTCCTTCTGAATCGTAAGGATGCAAAGAAGGTGCTTCCACAATGCTTTTCTTAACATCTCTGACTGCATCATCATGTTCTTTTTCCAAAAATTTCACACTTTTTCTCAATAAGGCAGTTAAGGGTTCAACCTTATCTGCATAATTTTCAATAAACCGTGAATAATATTCACTTTGACCCATGAAAGACTTGAGTGAATCCTTATCCTCAGGTTTGGGTGCCTCTGCAATTGCTTTGACTAAGTCAAGTTTTGGTTTGATTCCTTGTGAACTTAAAACATGTCCCAAATAATCTATCTCTTCCTTCAAGAACTTGCACTTATTCCTAGAAACAGTCATACCTCTGTCTTTTAAAATATGAAGAACACTTTCTAATATTTCATTGTGTTTTTCAACAGTGCTTGCATGTATAAGTATATCGTTCTGGAATTTTTCAACTCCTTTGACATCTTGTAAAATATATTCCATAAGCTTCTGGAATACACTTGCAGCAGATGCAAGGCTGAAAGGCAATCTAACAAATCTATAAGCATCAAATAGTTGTAACAAAGGTTGTAAAATCCCTAGAATCTTCTGACAATTTGACCTGATGATATGCTGACTTGAGGTCTATTAATGAAAAATACTTTGACCCTGAAGTAGACACCAACATCTCTTGGATTTTTGGTAGGGGATGGCAGTCTACCTTTTATTTAATGACCTCAAGTCAGCACAGAGCCAAATCTCGCCATTTTTTTTTAATAATCACAATAGCAGATACCCACTCTGAAGAGTCTGTAGGTTCAATCACTTCTTCCTCAACTAATTTGTTCAATAACTGTTTAATTTCTGCTCTAACGGACAAGGGTACAGCTCTGACCTTGTGTTTCACTGGAATAGCATTCTTTTAAATCTTTATTGAGTGTACAAAACCTTTGGCACATCCTATTCGATCCTCAAAAACGGATTCATACTTTTTTAAAACATCATCTAATGTTTTAATCCTACTGGGGTGAGTTTTGTACTAGGATAATCCTGGCACTCAAAAGATTGCGTCTTGATTCTATAGCATAGGCCCCAATTGATTACGGTGCTCTAGGGGAGGGGAATCACCCTAAACCCTCCAAATCTTGACCCTAAAGTCCTCACAAGATGAATGCAATCCTCAGCACACACATGAATATACAAAACATTTCATTATTAATAATCATACACAAAAGAATGGTTCGTTATTTTCTGGTCTTTGTCTTTAATTCTTTGCGCCCAGCCAACACGTGTTTCGTCGATAGGGAAATACCCCGAGACTTCTTCAGGGTTGTCAGGCTCGCCAATTCAATCTTTGCTTCTCTCTCACCTCTCCACCGGTTCTACTTCCGTCCCGGCAGGTTATATATTTTTGTCCTCTCCCGAGTAATGTTTATGCTTCTGTGTTGTTTCACCCCAATATATAGGTTATGTTCCAATTGTCTTCAGTCCAGTCTAGTGAAATACTCTCCGCACTTTCAAGTTTCAGAGTAATCTCCTGTAAGCAAGTAAGCTTCTGTGTATATTTCCAGCGACAGTGTCGTATTCTGTCACCCGGAAGCGATTAATAATGAAATGTTTTGTATATTCATACGTGTGCTGAGGATTGCATTCATCTAATATTTTAACATCAGAAACCATTTTTATGTTTGCATCTTCAGTCTCACCTAATACTATAGGATCTACTGCTCCTGGTTTTAGAATAATGCCTAGTTTTGCCAAGTCTTTCCAACCAACAATATTTCTACCCCTCTCAGCAACATAATTTTTTGTTGAAATTGATCTTCCTTTAAAAACTAAATTATCCTGAAAATAACCCAACATGTTAATGTCGAATTCCCCAAAAGCTTTGGGATTTACATCGGTTGGTAGAAGTTTAATATTGGGCCAATATTCTTCATAAGTTTTGTCTGATATTATTGTAATAGGCGAACCTGAATCCGCCATTATTTTTAACTCACCTGCACCTATTTTAACATAGCCAAGAGGTCCTTTAATCCTTCCAGTTTTCTCCTCTACTGTCAAAACAATATTTGAACACATTTCCTCATCGAAACTTCAATGTTACTTACTTTAACTTTTTGGTACTGACTTGTTTTTAAATTTTTACATACACTTGTAAAATTACCCACCTTAAAACATTTTGCACATTTCTTACCCTTTGCTGGCCATCCTTGATAGTCAACCTTGTGATTTTTAGAACCACATCTGAAACATACAATACATTTTAAATCAACAAAACTACCAACTCTATTTCTTTTCTCATTTTTGTATTCTGGTTTTCTTCTGTCCTGTAAAGAAAAAACATTAGAATTTTGTACGTTTTCTGTAGAAAGAACTTTTGATGACTCAAGAGAACGCTCAATCCCTTTTGATTTATCTAATACTTCTTGTAGAGTTGGATTCCTGCAAGAGAACAATCTCTCTTGAATTTTCTTTGAGAAACAGTGGAAGACAAACTGGTCTCTAATGTATATGTCAACCATGTCATTGAATTCACACTTTGTTGCCAAAACTCTTAAACTCGCAATATACTCCTCGATAGTCTCATTCTCCTGCTGTTTTCTCATGCAAAAACGATGCCTTCCACTCCTGATGTTGGGTTCCTCCATTTTGTTTTTCCATTCTTTTAATAGCTTCCTGGTACTCATTTAATGGTATGAACTGGCCTAGTGGACTTTCGTACTCTGGCAAATTGTCGAATATTTCCTGATCTGCCGTTCCAAGTAAACCAAACATTATTGCTTTCTTCCTTTCTGGTTCATATGCCTTTCCATCTAGGTTCATTTAAAAATGCTGCAGGTATGCAAATTGTGTTATTTTGAGCCATTTTACTTTACGCTTAAAATTTTTGAAGAATAGAAAATATAGGTTGCTTAAAATTTAAACGACTCAAATGTCTTGAAAATAAAAAAAAAACACAGTCCTTATATGAAACTGTCGTAAATAGATGATACACAAGCCGTGTGTATAAACAAGATATCTTTATTGTAGCTTAGTTCCAGGA
This sequence comes from Calotriton arnoldi, assembly GCA_963921515.1. Classification (NCBI taxonomy): domain Eukaryota; kingdom Metazoa; phylum Chordata; class Amphibia; order Caudata; family Salamandridae; genus Calotriton; species Calotriton arnoldi. The sequence goes on along the minus strand of CAWUFW010002431.1, from coordinate 1,296,647 downwards.
TAGATGAGTAGAAGGATATAAGAAGATAAAGCGTAGCCTCACCAGGAGCAGCCTCCCTGCTGCTCAGCCTGCATTCACCAATTGACGCTCCACACACACACAGGCCCCAAACATTCTATGAGGTCATCACACATTCCAGCTGAGCAGTAGGGACGAGACAAGAACTAGTTTATGACACATCCTCTTTCCTTAGGGAACTAAAACAGCAAAGGAGTGCAATAGTAGAAATGTCATTATAAACGATACATCAGAAGTACAAGAGAATAAACGTCAGAGTAAGAACATCATTATGAAGACACCAGAAGAAAAGAAGGAAGAAACATTCTAGAGTATACACAAATGAAATGTAGATATACAATACCAGAGCATACGATATAAATGCATGCATGCCCCATCCCCCTCCCTTGAAGAAGAACAAAAAAAATAAAAAATTGCGAGGGCATGACTTTGGGACACTCACTGCTCCCACAACCTCCCGAAGATGGGTACACTCTAGACTTGAAAACAAGGCTGGGGTGCTAACTACCCCCACAACCTAAAGAAAAGGAACATTAACCTCCCCATTAAAGGGTACACCGTAGAGTATGCGTCACTCTAGAAAACTTAAGTGGAGCATTAACTGGCTTCACAACTTCCCCAATGAAGGGTACACCGTAGGGTAAAACATCACCCTAGAAAACAGAATTGGGCATTGACTGGCCCCACAACCTCCCCAATACAGGGTACACCGCAAGGTAAATGACACCGTAGGGTAAACGTCACCCTAGGAAACGGGATTGGGGCATTGACTGGCCCCATGACCTCCCCACTGTAAGGTACACCATAGGGTATTCATCACCCTAGAAACCAAAATTGGTGCATTGACTGACTCCGACAACCTCCCCATGAATGGGTACACTCTATACATCTAAAAGAGAACTTGGAATACTGAAAAATTGAGTTTGGGTACTGACCGCCCCCTCAACCTCCCCATGACAGGGTACTACGCAGGGTATCCGTCACCCTAGAGGACAGAATTAAGTCACTGACTGCCCCCTCAACCACCCCATGACAAGGTATACCAGACGCCAAACCAGCGCATAAATGGGTACACACAGGACCATAAACAGAATAGGGGGCACCGACCACCCACTAAGCCTCCTCATGACAGGGTACACCACCCCCCACGACCTCCACCACGGCACAGGGATTAAAATACGATGCCGACACATACATTAGAAACAAGCAAAATACTAAGGATGTGCCATCATGAACAACCAAGAATGTCTTGTAATACCACCAGTGAGCGAAGTCTCACTCGAGTTGACTGAAGAAGCCAGCATGTGAAGCACCTCGGGCGGCTGCACTAAGGACAAGTTAGTAGAAACTCAAAACAGTACCTCCATAATCCACATGAAAATTGAAGACCTCACTTTGATCCAACGGCATCACCGGTCACATCTTGGAAGCTGTAAACTTTATTGAAAACGTGTTGCGAGTAAAAGCAATTCGGTTGGCAATAACGAGCAGCACTGCAGGATGCAGTCTACACTGAACACTGAGATTTATGTGTTCCGGTGCTACTTCCAAGAACAAGATGGCGGCACGTTGTCACGGCCGCGCCGGATGGCTTGCGGTAAAGGCGTGCTGCCCAACGTTGTACAGCAACAGGCTGTGGCACGAAGAAGAATAACGTCACAGAGAACCCGTGGAAGGCAGCAGGAGGCAGGTAGGGGTGCACATGCTGACAATGACTCATGCCTCCGTTTTTTTAAAAGAACAAAACGGATCAACTGGCACTGCTGGCAGAAAGGCTCAAAGGGCCCCAAACAATAAGAGACGAAAACTGCCTCACCTCACACATCGTGGTTCGCAACAAAGAGAAGACAAACCTCTTCAGTAGAGCCAGTTAGAGTACACGAGCAGCTTCAAGTACGCTGTCAAACACAGTCAACGAAGCACTTTAAACACTGCCAGTCTTTGTTGTCCAAGTAGAGCTCTTGCAAACTGAAGACTTTTGAACCGGAGGTTGGCACAAGTAGCGCACGCACACAGAGAATAGCCAGCAGCAAAACAGTTCATTCCAAGTAAACTGACTCACCAGCAGTAGTGGTTGTCCTTTAGGTATGTGCCAGAGCATGTTGCAGGTCATAGCAGTCGCTTAAGTACGCTGTCAGACACGGACAAAGAACCATTTTAAACACTGCCAGTCTTTCTATAAAGAGCTTGCTCACATACCAGACTCTGTTGATGTCGAGTTCACACCGTGGTAGACAGATGTCTGAAGGTCTGCCGGTCTTGAAAGTAAACTGGTTAGCAGTTCCTAGCGAGTTGAAAGTTAAGCGTCTTAAGAATAAACTGTAACGGTGTCACATGTAAGACCACACCGCTCCTGTGTGGCCTCGGACACGGTAACACGTGGCGTCTGCTTGAGTTTATGAACATAAAAGAGCACTACTACTCACAGCAGGATGGCAGGGAGTTCCACGGTAGTTTGTTTTAAAACCACAAGAGCAAGGTTAAACGCCCACGGCTGCAGGCTGTCCAGGTAGTAAAGGACACTGGTGGGGCTAAAGAGGGCGTTTCCTTGAGGTTTCACTTGTCAAATTTTCAAAGTCTTGAGAAGGGTCCTTACTTCCTTTAAAAGTTTCAATGTTTAAAGAAGAGTCCTTAGTTCCTTTAAACACAGTCTTTTTCCTTGAGGCGTAGGTTCCTTAAACAAGATATCTTTATTGTAGCTTGGTTCCAGGATAGATGAGTAGAAGGATATAAGAAGATGAAGCGTAGCCCCACCAGGAGCAGCCTCCCTGCTGCTCAGCCTGCATTCACCAACTGACGCCCCACACACACACAGGCACCCAAACATTCTATGAGGTCATCACACATTCCAGCTGAGCAGTAGGGATGACACAAGAACTAGTTTATGATAGAAACTAATCTGTTTCATTAATGTATTTTAAAGTCTCACCGTGAGTTATGACCAATTTGAAGTTGCTCATGGAATGAAGTTGATACCAATTTTCTTCACTTCTGGCTTTAGATACTTTCACTGTTTTAATATAAGTACAACATGCATTTTATTTTTAAATAGCAAAGAAATGTTCACCTTTACTGGATACTCAAGCGCTAAATCTTGCTTCATTAATTGTCTGCGCCATCTCGTCTTCCGACACACATCTTTCAATTTGCCTGTTTTCAAAATGGAGTCACGCAGGCAACATTGCTTACGTGCTTGGTGACGCGTTCCTTCCTGTTTGCTCAGCAAGCATAGCGTCACAGAGGCCACTGAAGAGTGCTCTCGTGCGAGGGTGCGTTCGTCAAAGCGGCCATTCCAGTTTGCTTAAACTGTCACTTCCAACGGTACATACGCACATCTTTCTCCTCAGTCTCACGAATGTTTAATATACTCAGTCTTTTGTTAAAACTCGCAACAGGCTCACAAAGCTGAAACTCGAACTGACCTCTATAATTTTTCGTGGTCGAGTGTTGCTCTTCGCAATTTTGCGGAGATTTCGATCTTCTATAAATTTGCTAGTATGCCGCAGGACTTTCTTTTCTATGTAAGCTCACCATGAAATCGTCACCAATTTGTAGTGGCAAGAAAGACGTAGATGAATATCAATCAATAAAGTTTTATTGATAAAAAGACCTGCAAGCAGGCAACAGTAAAGCGTGACATAACAAGCAAAGTAGAAGGCTCATCTGAGCCCAAGATTCCATGACATCACATAAATACATGGTGAGAGTTCCACAGTGACATAACTATGCAACAAGCATGTTATGAGCTGTGTTGTATATGAAAGCAAACTATATCACAAAGCAAAGTGAATGGGTAATAAATTAAAGTGAGATGTACAACCCTGCTGCTTCCTGAAGCCCACCAGCATGATCGTTTTTCCTATTTTCAACATTTTTTTGAGCTCCTTCATTCCTTCAGATATCGTGCCGTGGATGGCCTGGATTTGCTGTTTGCCTCTTGTTATACTTACGTCTGGTTGTGATCCAGCGCGAAGACCAGGGTTGAATATTTTCACACAAAACTGAAATGTTTCAATGGGCCCATATACATTTATCCAGAAATGCTCATCCACACTCCCCGGCCAATCCGCTGGGGGGTCAAGTTTTATAATTCACTTAAGTTCTGATTAGTTATTTCCCTGTAACCACAAATCGATTACAGTATCATTTCAATGCCTAACTAATCTTCACGAATCAACACTCTTCCTCTGGTCGATGGACCATTAGTTGAGTTAGTTGATGGTGATATTAACAACTTCTTAACTAAAATTCTTAGTGAAATAACCACAGACTCTGAGTAAGATTCATAAGTTTTATCTAAAATTTCAGTCATAAAGTTGAACGCTCATCAATTACAGATTCACAGTGCAAATTCCATCTTTCTTCAATGGGAGAGAGAAAAATCATTTAGCAAAATACATTAAATTACACAAACTCATTCAACAAAATCAAATGCGTAAGAGTGGATAGATGTGGAGACAAAAGGCACATAATAACACATTTGCAAAGAAATATGCAAATTTTAGGACAGAATGACATTTACCTAATAGAGATGACTGGAAAACCACCCCTCTGGCCAAAGGTCTGGTGGGGGTCCCCTGACTTAGGATCAGGAGACAAAGACTATAGGACAGGATCAGGACAGGACTGATACTTACTAGACTTCTCTACAAACCCGATGCACCAGGGCGATTCCCTCTCTTACACTCTCTCCCTCCTCGATATTCTTTCGCAATCTTCGAATCTAATCAAGTTGTCGTTTTGGATCTGAATCTTCCGAGTCTGCTCTCGTCTCTCTCTCTCTCTCAGCTCACTGCTAATTTACTTAACTCAAATCATTTTAGTTATAGTCTTTATTTCTTCATGTCCCACCCTCAAGAGTACAAATTTTACTAAAATACGGAATATGATTGGACGGGGTTAGGGGAGTCTTCGTCACACCATGCTGACATATTCATTTTTATAAGTGAAACTTATTGCTTGCTAGCCCTTCCCCTTTGACTCATTCATAATTTCCTTTTCCCATGCATATTTTGTTGCAAATGTAATAATTCATTTAATACAAGCTTCATAGATGAGTGATACATGTCTTCTTTTTCTCATGTCTTCTGTCCTTGAATCTTGGCAGTCATTCAGCTCTTTCGGTCACCGGGTCACATCATGAATTCACTGAGCATGCGCAGTTTTCGCCATTTTCTTTTTCAGTCATGGTTTAGCAGGCCTGAATGCACACTATTAATAAAAGAATCATAAACAGATGTTATTTTCTTAAACATATAATTCTCACTGTTCACCACCCACTTCTACTCTATCCCATGTTATTATTATCTTTCTGGGCAAAAGCATTAATAACAGCAGCTTTCTTTTAAATTCAAGCAAGCATATGCCGGGCATGCGGTACCTCAAGACCGCAGGTTAGTTTCTCTTGCGCATGCGCGAGGTTTTCCCCTCTCAAAGCGAGTTAGTCACGTTATCCTTACGTAGTTCAGGTTTGCACATGCGCAAAGCGTTTTTGCAAATTAAAGCGGGTTTTAGTCGCGTTACATTTTATTTCTCATTAATTTAAGAATGCGTAAGCTTTTCTCCCCATGTGTCGGTGTCTGGTGTATATTAGTTTCGTCGCACTTACAGTTTTAACGATTAGTGAAAGTTAATGGAGGATTCATTAAAGCAAGTTTCATTTTTCTCAAATCCTTGCTCCATCATTTGCATTTGCATTTTCCATGTAGGGAATGTGGAACGCAGTGAGGAACAGTGTTCCACATTCCACAGACCACTGAGATGTTCTGGATTTGTCAGTTGGAGGTTGGCTGGCCCATGAGCATTCACGTCTGTACCGCAGGGGAATACTTTGTATAATAAACATCCTATCGACTCGTACTTTCAGCTTCCAAGACCTCTCCTCTGTGCATCTCCTGGATTTCTGTGCCGTTGATTACCAGCATATTTAATTTTGGGATTGCCAGCTTTTCCCATCACGCTCCTTCCGTGGTGCATGTGCTCAATACTCACGCACACCAGGAGCTCGCTACAACTTCATTCGGATCTACAGTGACTATGTCATCACGCGTTCAATGTGGCGGCCATCTTGCATTGGTTTAAATTCACGGAGAACAGCACAGAGTGTGGTTACTAGAGGCAAGCATCGTTGCTAAAACTGCAAAGCTGTTGTTTGCTTCCGGGTTGTACAGCGAGCGAATTCCCAATTTTCTTCAGCCTCTCCCACATTCTGTGCGTTTCCAAGGTATTTGTGACATTTCAGTACAGCTATTTACACCTTAAAACACTTTTCTTACCTGTTTGCTTACTTGAGCATTTTGTACTATTTTCTGGTATACTAGAAATCACTTCTTCACAGCAAATCACTCAGCCACCATCGTTTCTGGCTCGGCCAGGCAAACCTTCTATTAAATTATCACATTGGTTAAGGCTATTTGAAAATCATATTGTGGCCACAGATGTTGGTGGTTACAGCCCTCAAAGGAAATTTGTGTTACTGTATGGTAGTTTAGGACTTGCAGCGCAACACATTTGACAATTTACCAGAAATTCAAGCACCTTCAGGTCGGTCTGGTGATACCCAGTGGAAGGTATATATTGAGGCTGTTGCACGTTTATGTAAGCAGTTTTCAGAAGAACCCAGCATTATACTAGATCGGCACAATTCTTTCAAGCGCAAACAAGCTGACGATGAAGGAGTAGAAGAATACATTGTGCCCCTCAGGATTCTAACTTCTACCTGTGAATTTGGCGCTAACGTTGACCCAAGTATAAGGGATCAGTTTGTGTTCAGATGCTCATCTCATAAGATAGAAGAAAGATTGTTGAGTTGTTGCAATGCTACACTTGGTGAGGTCATTGATTTAGCTAAAAGTATTGAAAGGGCTCTTATTTCTTCAAAAGTACTCCATGCTGATGCTTCTGTAGGTGCACTGACTATTGATGGAAATCAAGAAGCAAAACCTGTTTGTCTGGTGAACACTAAGTTCAAGAACCACAAGGGCACACAAAAGAAAGTTTTTAGTGTATGTTTTAGATGTGGTTCTAAGAACCACATCAGTAACTTTCCTAGGTGCCCAACTGTTGGAAAGCGTTGTCTATTTTGCAAAAAAATGGGTCATATTCAATCCGTGTGCAGAAGTAACAAAAACACGGTTAGAGTTAATAGTGTGGATACTGAAATAGACAAATTTACAGAGTCAATCAATAATTTTGTGCTAACCATTGAGTGCAATTTGATTCAAACACAGATTAAGGGTCCCACATGCGAAACCGTTATTGATGGTGTCACATTGGAGGTCATGGCAGATTCTGGATCTCCCATCACCATCCTTAGAGATACCAAATTTCTGGAGCACTGGGATAGGTTGCTGACACCCACTGATGTAAACCCTACAGCTTTCGGTGAGAAAGACATTGAGATGCTAAGGTTTTTCTCAGCCAAAGTCAGTTGTTTGGGTAGGGATACTTTCACAAACGTTTACGTTGCGGTGAAAGGGAAGTACATTTGGGATGGCAGGACCAGGCAAAAAGGGGTCTATTATTGAAACCTGGTGCTGATGTTCCAGCTGTTTTGGGAGACCGGCGTGTGGATCAAATCAATTGTGTTACTGATTCCGTTAAGAGTACCTCAGTGAGTTCAAGGATCTTTTTCAAGAGCAAGTAGGTAGTGTAAAAAGTTTTGAACATTGTATTAGGCTAAAACCACAATCAACCTGTTCTACACAAAGTGAGACCCGTCCCATTAAGTGTAAGGGAAGAGTTAAACACTCTACATAACCTTTGTGAGCAAGGTGTAATTGAACCTTGTGATTCATCACTTTGGGTCGTGCCCATTGTGGTCGCATGCAGGAGGTCTGGGGAAATTAAGCTATGCACGGACTTGAGGAGTTTAAACTCCAATATACTTATTGATGGTCATCTCCTCTCAAGGGGCCAATCTAGGAGGGCGAAGTGGTTTTCTTTAATTGAGCATACCATCAGGTTGCTTTAGCCAAGGAGTCGCAAGAATTAATCACTTTTGTCACTCCATATGGCATAGACAAATACTTGAGATTGCCGTTCGGCCTGGCGTCAGCTGCCAGTGTCTTTCAAAAACTTATGGACAAAGTTACCTTGAATCCTTACTGCAGTCTACCTCTTCATTACACTGGGTCTGCAAATACTGGACGCAATTTCGGCCCCAAAAATAGTAGAGACTAATGGCAAGTTTTTTTATATTTTTATAATTCTATTAATAAGTTTCAAAGACATTTTGTTGAGAAGATCTGCTTATTTTAACATTAGCTACTGTAGACCTCGATTTCCAAATGGTGCTGCTGCTTACAGCGATCTCAGTATGTGCTAATTTATTTGTTTTGGTCTCACTCTGCACTCAGACGACTCATGAATGCGTAACTTAATAATCACTACTTTGAGATGTAATGTCACTTTCCCAGTGCAGAATGATGTTTATTTCTTTAGAGTTCTGTAGCGTAATGTTCCACAGAGAGTGACTTGTTTCAAGGCCTCACCTATTGAGACCACGGTGTGATTCTCACGAGAACTTACCTTTCATTATAAGTAACAATATTTGTACTAACTATTGAGGTGCCTGAAGTACACTAGGGATGGGAACTTCATTATGTGAATCTGTGGGATAGTGCTGAATAATATGTTATCAGAAACTGTATCAATCTTTCTTTAACCTGATTGGTTCAAATCGTGGGACCCATTTTTATAACAGGGGAGAGGATGTGGCATAACCGCCAGAGCTGGCGAGCCTAGGCATGGCCTCAACATCCTGTGATTCTGGGAAAATCACTGAATCTCCCAGTGCCTACCAAAAATGAATGTGTCCTAGTGTAACGTAACTGATGCTCATGTAAAGCGCTCCAATACCTTTGGGTCGAGTTCGCGCTATATAAAACTGCAAAAAAAAACCTGTATTTATGAATGGGTTTTTGTATTTTGCTTTATGAACGTAGCCTCTTCTTGAGGGTTGTGGGCTCACTCTCCCTTGATTTTAGGAGACAACATTATGTCGGTTTGACCTCTAATTTATAACTTTATTTCTTACAGCTGACTGTATTTGGTTCTGCTTATACATTTTCTGCATTTTATTCTGAGCATCATGATATTTTTTTTATTTAAATGACTGACTGATCATAGCCATTTAATTTGCTTTCTGAATTTTTCTAAATGCTTTAATAAACCTTCATGGTTTCATTTTTAATTCTTGTCTTGTTTTCATTGTAAAGCCTAATGTGCATTACTATTTACATTGTAAATAAATTGCATTGAATTATGGTGGACAAGTTCAGTTTAAGAGCGACAAAACCCTTAGGGGATTAACACTGCTCCCGGTCCACCAGGAGCACTTTAAATTTCTATAACTATGAAAAGCTCCATCAACTTTAACCTAGATGCCAGGTTGGAATGGAACAGAAAATAGGCCCGGGCACCAAAATAAAAGTGGCTCCTATTAGAAAGCTTAAAAAAGTGGCCCATATTTGCAAATTGGAGCATTTTTGAACTTGTAAAATCATGCTATATAAGTCTTTTGCAGGGTATGGAAGATTGCATTGATTTGACCCTGCTGCAGTCAATCCTTGTTTTAATATCAGGGAAATCAACAGTAAAAACCAGCCCAGCAGACCATAAAACGGGCCCACAAACAAGCAAAAAACAGCCCACTTACTGACCTGTCAGACCCACCCACTGCCTGATTGCCCTATAGGCCAGTCCAACCCTGCATAGCTGCCGTGCCTCTGGTGCTGAGAGCATCTGTGCAGCCCCACCCCATCACAAATGGGTGTGCTGCAAACACTCCTATGGCTCATGGCAGACTCCCCATGCCCAAGACAACCCCTATCAGCTGAACTTCCTATTCTACAATTTGCCACATGTTTCAAGAAGGTTGTAAATTTTAAAAGAAAGGGGCCCTGTAATAGGCCTGCGGTCTAGAGTATCTGTGGAAAATTATCTAGTAAACCCCTCTATGCTAGTTATTCACCATTCAAGCTCATGGTGGCTGGAGTTTGGTGTAGGGGCACCAGCTCGTGGGAAAAGTGTCTGGTTAACCCCACTGTGCTAGCTATTCCCTATTCCAAGCTCATAGTGGATGGAATTAGGTGCAGGGGCAACAGCTCCATGGACAAGTATCTAGTAAACCCCCTTATACTACTTATTCCCATTCCAAGCTCCTAGTGGATGGATTTAGATGCACGGACAGAGGCCTGAATCAAAGATTAGGACAACCCAGTATCCTTATATTAAAAACAGTGTTATTTTTAATGAGCCGTTTTGGATGCTGAGCTGATTGAGCTTTCTTCACCAATAGAAACAGGCCCTGGTGACAGTTTACAAGACTAAGTGAGAGATAAATGCTTTCCTTTAATGATCTTTGAACTGGAAGGAAAATATTCTGCAGTCAAAGCCTTTCTCTAGGCATGCAATTAAACTGACTTTTCCATGAACCTAGCTGCGCTCAGTTAAACTACATAAACATGTTTATCCCGGGAATAAGTTAATGTAAAGGATACAGAGAAGAGAAAAGGCAATATTGAGAAGGATGATCTCTCTCAGGGGTAAGAGTTTCCAGACACTGACCTTCCTACTTTTGCAGTAGTTCCTGTTTGCCTTACTATAAACAGGCCAAAAATGCAATGTGCCACGGCAAATCCAAGATGGCTAAAGACTTCGGCCATACTCAGCTTAGCCTTTGAGGACTGGGGGAGTGTGTGAGTGTTCTATAATAATCCTAGTGTCCTCCAACACCTAACACTATAATCCAGTTTGAGGTAAGCACTGTATCCACAACAAACCCAGTGATAGAAATCTGGTAGGACAAATGCAGGGTCCTTCATCAACCAGACAGTGGATACACAAGAATTGTCTTGGCATTCTATTCTCTCCCTTTCAAATATGCCGCTAGTGTTACATGGGGCTCCAAAGAGCTGTCAAGCAGGATTTGACACAGTAGTGTCAAAATGTATGCCCATTGCCCCCACCCTGTATATTCTATGGAGTTCAGAGTAGTCATCTATGTCCATTCAGGCAAGCCTTTTGTTTGCTGCTGGGAGGCATTTCACGCCTTTTTCACATTTATTCAAGGCTGGGCACGGGCCGAGAGCTGGCAGAGGCCTATGCTGATTATCTTTCTGACTGTTCAGGCAAGTAAAGGGTACATTTATAAAGGTTAATTTTCCTTGCTCTGCACTCCACCATTGAATTGCAGTTTTATTAACTATTAAACATAGTGGTTTCATTGTTTTTTCTAACAGGACCCATTCCCAAGATACAGTATTCATAACTAATATTGCTTCACAGTTTTTTTTCTATAGGTCGGCCAACCTTCCTACAGTGAAAGCAGCTTACAGGCCCTTGTCCCTGTAAGGACATGCTAACTGTACATTTCAACTTGTCATACTTTTAAATACCATTTAGCCTGATTTGTGGGATACAAGAGCTACATGGGGTGACTTATTACTATTTAAAAAGGAAAAATGTACCTGTCACTTTCACTCGCTACCCACTGCCAGATCGAGGCTCCCATCTAGACAGGCCTCACTTCCAGGCATCGGGCTGGCAAGGAGTTGTGTTGTGTCCGAATCATGCTCATGAGGGTTCCGCTCAGGAATGTTCGTGAGCAAGATTCTAAGTAATGGCTTTGGTCAGAGTTGGTTAGAGCGAGCTGGAAGGAGGTGCTTTTACCGTTGTCTCCCGTTTCTCCGGAAGCTGTCAATACTTCAATAAATAGCGTTTGAACTACTTACCTGACTCCTCGTCTTTCATCACTGGCGACGAGTGATGTGGAGGATCTTCGCTGAACTGCTCTTTCGCTGCTTTGCTGCTCATTGTACTTGTGGCATGCCTCTAACCTGGCATTGGCTACAGCTGCTGCAGGAGGCGGCCGTTTCTTCACGGCTGCTGCTGGAGGCAGTGTGGGCTGCCCGTGGTCCACGAAGGGGACCCTCCTAAGAGGGCGGCCGCCTTAGTGCCACATGATGGCAGGCAAGCCAGCCCAGTGTCAGGGGACCCTCTAGGGGTCCGCATGCCCGCGTCACTTCCGGGCAGCAGTGGGCGGGGGGGAGGTATAAGTACCTCTCCCGCCCACTTGGCGTCCTCTTTGCCACGACCCTTGACGCCGTTTCGGACGTGTCCCCGGGAGCTGCTCTACCGCGGTGAGTGCGTATCTTCCCCCCTCCCTTCGAGGCTAGGCGGCTATGCCCGGCTTCTGCCATGGCGGCGGCCACCATTGGGGGGAGGACAGCTCCCAGGGGGCTAGGCAGTGGTTCCCCTCCCCTGGTTGAGGCCAGCCCTGCTGACCCTACCGACCCTTGACGCCGTTTGGCGTGCCTGCCGTGGCAGATCTGGAGCCGCTGCAGCAATTTGCGGTGAGTGTGGCCTCAGTCTGCCCATTAACCCTGTGTGGGACAGGATGACCTTCCCCCGATCGACCACAGCCTAGTCACGGAGCGGGTCGCAACCCTGGTGGTTTCCCGTACGGGGGGGTCGGCCTCCTCCGGACCGGGTTAGAGTTGGCTAGGCCTCTGCGGCAGGAGGCATGCGGGGTGGCCGCACTTAGGGAGGACCCTGCCCGAGGGTTGATGGGGTCGCGCACGTACCCCGGGCTGGGATGGGTGCGAGGACGCCCACGGGTGCTTCGGGCGCATTAGGCGGACAGATCGCGAGCCTCCCTGGGTATTTATTAAATACCTGCACCTGGATGCTACTCTCCAGTCTCGGTGCAGAGCGCGGAGGGGTTTTGACCTCACCCAGACCGCATCTAAATGGTACAAAGGCAGTCAGTCAGTATCTCGGCTGCCGAGTGTCAGCTTTGGGGGCCGGCGGGCGGGTGCGGGTCTCACCTCGGCTTTCCGCGGGTGCCAAGCTGCCGGTGGAGGGTGCAGTGCTCTTCCCCACCTTGCTCCGAGGCGAGGTCTACCAGGACTCCCGGGTTGGCGCGGGGACTTGTGGCCGCGCGGTGGGGGAGGGGCGGTGAGCGCCACGTGGCCCTCCCGCCATGGTCGTATTTCGGGTGAGTCGGACCAGGGCCGGAAGAGGAGTGGGGGGGGGGGAGGACAGCAGGTGCCGCCCGGCTTCCCCTCCGCTGCTCTTTTCCTTAGGCATAGTCCTTGCGCTAGACCGGCTCTCGGAGCCAGAGGACGTAGAATTGTGTTGAGCCCGCAAGTGGGGGGGGCAGCGGGGTCGCGTTGCTCCCTCCGCTTCTTCTTATGGCGGAGCAAGTTGCGAGCTTTGGTCCTAGCGTATAGTCAAGCGTCTTGAGCCAGCGGGGGGGGCCTTGTCGGCATAGCCGCCTCTCACGTGATATTCATTTATGGGTAGTTGTCTGCAGCGCTTGGTGGGAATGGTTGAACGCAAGCGAGTGGTTATTATTGGCTTGGGGGCAGATTATTATTGCAAGTGTTTATCTCATTGCCCTACAAGTGCGGTAGTTACAGTTGCAGAACCAGTATCCAGATGGCATTCATGTTTAGGGTATCCCATCATGCGTGCAATCAACGTGAGGTGCTCGTTCGCAGGAATGGCGGCCGCCTCACACGTGATGTGCATTTACGGGGAATCGACCGCGGCGCTTGGCGGCACCCCAAGCATATGCATATGGCTGCGCGCAGGGTTTTAAGTGGGTTGAAAAAACTGGGGGGTCTCTCAAAGGGGTGTGGCCAATGAAATTAAGGGTGTGGCACGCGGAGGGCTCGCTGCGGGGTGTGCCCGGGCCCCAATGTGTGCAGTTGTAGACTTGGACTGTTGCATTTTGGCCCGGACGGACCATGCAGACAGCCACAGGTGCAGGAGTCAGACGGGTATATGCCGGTGAGGTGCTGCGGCACGGAGTTCTTTCAGAGAGCAGGACCAAGGCACTTTTTATGCCAGGTGAGTAGTCACTCTCACCGAGCTACAGCAGTCAGTAGCCACTGCGACCAGTGCAGGTAGTGAGGGTGACTGTGTTCAAAGCTTAAGGGGCTTCAGACCATAACCAAGACATGACGCTTTGCAGTTTGCCTCTGCGAGCTAACCCAATTATATGCCCCCCAACTTCTCACGGGAATGCAATGTGGGGCACCCAAGTCTCCTGATCTCGCAGTCAAGAGTGTTACATGTTCGTCCACACCGTTCAGTGGACCAGCACAGTCATCGGCAGCTGCAGGAAACGTGCATCATCCGTGACCCTGGGATTAAAAGATCAGCGGGTTGGGGCACGGGACGGGAGTGGTCTGCTCTCTTTCTAGAGTTGGTTTCCTTTTAGGCTGTTAGCAGAAACCCTACTTTTCCTGCCTGCCTCCTACCATCATCCGCCCAGTCTGCCTATCTTGCTGCCGACGGGTAGCGCACCCATTTTCGGTGGCTCAGACCCTTCCCGGGCTCTGCGTCTGGGGGGAGCCTTTTGCTAGAGAGGAGGGCCCTGGTCACAGGACATGGCGTGTATCATAATGCCTGTCCACTGGTTTCGCGCGTGTCCATCTGTGGTACATCGGGGGAGAGGCCTTCTTTTGTGCGTAGAACCCCTGCGCTCCTGGGGACTGTCAGGGGCGTGGGAGATGAGGTTCATGGTAAGTGGGAATTACACAGCGGTTAAGGATCAGTGTTCAGCATCCCCAAGCTCTCCCTCAGGGCCAACTGATCAATTTTCGTATATCCATGGACTTGCCGCAGAATCCCTCATCTCCAGCATGAATTGCAGATTGTAAGTAAATAAAGTCATAGAGGTTATAGTTCAAACGGTCAACAGTTATGACATGAGTTCATACGCAGTGGAAGGCCCTTTGTATAGGGTCACGGGTCATTGCTTTGTCTCCTTACCCAGTAGTTAGTTATGTAGATTCGAAACAGGTACTAAAGCGGGGAGATCTCTGGCAGGATTTCCATGTCTGAAAGTGCGTAATGACGGGGAATTGTATCCCAGCGGGCAACATTTTCAAAATGAATGTGCTTTCCTGTGCATAGTTTAGTCAGCGCCTATTACAATAAATTCTATTTGCTCCAGAGGCACGCGATGATCAGGGGAAAGCAAGAGGGTAGATTTCAAGAATGCTTTGTCAGATATGCGACTGTTGTTCAAGTTCAAGGGTTGTCAAATGCCAGAGCTCCTCAACCACGTGGATGTCAAAAGGTGCAGTGTAGATTAACACTAAGGATGGACTAAAACTTCATAGGTTTAGGAATCTTGTTGGGATAGCATCTCACACCAGGGTGCACCTTTTTACTTGGAGTCCAGCGTTTGTCACCTGCGGTGCTTGCCTTGTTATATCCATTTCACTGCAGTTTCAGCTGGTTGGGGGCCAAGACCTCAGCAACCAATTTTCAGAGTGAAAATCAAATGCAGCTTTTTGCTGTTGGGCTCAATGAGAGTTTCTGTGGCGGAGTGGTGTTGCCACTTCCAGCCACATGCATAGTTTCCAGTTCAGGACCAGGAGGGAGCAGATTTTGGGGTCAGCTGGGTATACCTCCAAGGGGTGGTTTTCATATACCTTCAGGGGGTTGTTCTCGGAGTGGTTGGTCCTCCTGACCCGGATGGCTGCTTAACATCCGAAGTCTCTTGCATATTGCCTGTCTTGGGCACATTTAGATATGTCCTGGTTTATTGCGTGGCTTATTAAGGTTTTCATTACAAGACATCCATTGCTTAAGGCCATTTGTTCCGAATTGCATCAGAAGCTGGGCTGGCACGTGTCTTGTTGGAGACAGTCACCAACGTATATTGTCTTTTGGTCCACGGTAGAAGGACACGTACGCTCACGGTATACCAACGGGAGCGATAGGGGATGAAATGCCACAGGGTAGATGGACACGTACGCTCATTGTATACTAACTGGAGCGATAGGGGGATGAAGTGCCACAGGGTGGCACGACAAAATAATTATTGAACCCGCAGGTAGCACATTTGGTTAGGTGCATGCTAATTAGGCCATTTTGTATTGGTATTTGTGTATTATCCGTACGAGTTAGCCTCAGTGATGCTCAGTGATAATCTATATGTCTTGTAATTTTGAAGGGACGTTTGGCCTATTTTCTGACTGGCCCTTGTCCACTATTTGTTACCGCTCCCTCAGAGCCGGGTGTAACGGACGGTCCCCTTCCCTAGAGGCACGGCCCCAAACTGTCCCGAGGGTCCCTCTTAGGACTCAGCTGGCTATCTTACTCAGGATTGGTTATCAATCAGTTGGCATCTTCGTATCCGACTCACATTTGCATCTGGCCTTTGAGACTGTGTGACAGGGGGGAAGGGTCTTTCAAACTGTGCCTTTCATTTTATTTTATGTATGTTATCTTTAAAAGAGGTGCCTTTAATTTTGCAGTATTTCAAATGCCCAGCTAAATGCCACATGGTTTTCTGTCGCCTTGTTTTATTAAGGGCGTTCACAAAGTGATGAAGGGACATTGTAGCTGCCTGCAATCTAAGTGCTTGATCAGGTGATGCTTTCCCGTCCAATCGGTCTACAGATTTCCACACTAGGAACATGAACTCTTTGTGCTACCTTAACAGCAGTATCTGTTTGGACAAATGCTTCTTTTGCAAGAGAGCTCAGTGGGTTAAGGCGTGCACTGCAAGGAACTGTGGGTAACCATCAAAGGTTTACTTCCAAGGTTTGTAAAGTTGATGAGATGGGCCAGGTTCTGCTGCAAAGCACCGTGCATAATCTATAGGTCACAGATTTGAATACTAGCACATGTCCTAATGTGTTCTTGCATTTGGCATAGAGTTCGAGGTGTATTCCTCAGGTCAAAGATCCTTTCCTAACAAGATAGTTCAATGGGGGCATGTGCCTGCTGCAAACCCCATCTGTAATGTTCAGTGCATAAGGAGCTAGCTCAATCTTTCACTCATTGAGTGTGATAAAATTAGTGCCAGTAAATTGCATTGCAATTATCAGCTTTTTATTAAAAAAAAAACAAAAAAAAAACGATTGTACTGGTTGTGCTATGCACAGTTATTATTAGGTTATAATTCCCCTACACCTGCACAACATCACATGTAATGTGCATTCAGGACACATGGTATATGTTCCACCTACCCCGATTAGAGGTAACCACACATCTTCAGCGTTGTGATTCATTACTGGTCAAGAGGGGCGAGTAGTGGTTTCAACAAGACACCTGCAGCAGTGAGTGCCGCCAGGCGGCAAAAGAGATGAGGAGTAAATAGGTCTGGCAGGTCCCGCCGGGTGCCTGCCACCTGGCCACTGCAGGTTGTTTATGGTGATCTCTAAGGGCATAGGAGGGGTCTTGGCAAAGTAAATCTGGACCAATTCACCTGCGAGGTGGTGGTGGTCCCTACCTCATTTCACAGGATCACTCCCAGTTGGGTCTATCTAACGATCATCCCAATTAGCGTGTAGTACTGCAAGAGTTTGAATAGGGTCAAACAGGCGGGGGACTGACTTGGGGAGTGTTAGAACCGGGGTCACCGATTCCGACACGGTAGCTTGGCGCGAGGCAGGAAGGCACCCGAAGGCAATGTGTTAAGCAGTTGTGCAGCACTCACTCACACTGACTCAGTAATGCGCACGCAATGAAGAGACACCACACCAGGCTGTTTGATAAAACAAGACTTTTTATCTGGTTCAAGTTAGAGCAGTAGATAGGGCAGATATTCTCAGGGCAACAGTAAACTCATTTCACTTTAAAACATGCATAAATTCATTCAAGGGCATCAGAACATTAGAACGTTATGTAGGCAAAAAGACCTCTCTAAAAGCCTCTCTAAAGCAAGTATCACGGTATGTAATGGATTGCATGTTAAAACATAGGCTTAAGTTCATTCAGGTACATCCAGTCAATTAGGATCTCAATGCAGGTATGCGATTAACATGAGAACATTTCTTAATCACTTTCAACCATGTCACCCCCCTTGCGTAGGCATTCCATTGCAGGAACAGTTAACAAGTGTGGTTTCACTTTTAAGGCAATTTCCCCGTGTAGTAGGGCTCAATATGGCAGGTGAAAGTAGGGGGTGAGCAGGCCAGACCTAAACTTCAATACAGGGCCCAGCCTCATGCGCAGAGGAGGCAGTCAACTCAGGGGAATGAGGGCTACTGCCCCTCTCAGTCCACTCTGGACGATAGGCGGGGGTAGCGCCGCTAACATGAGGCCTCCATGTTGCGTGGAATCCCCCCCAGGGCCTCCCTGGCTCACCTTGCTGTCCCCGAGACTGGCGGGACGTTCCCAGCGCTGGACGCCTCCTCCCCGGCCGGCCCGCTCCCCTCTCATGCGGGGCCCTGGGCGGGGAAGGCAGGTCGGCAACATTTGAAGGGGGAGAAGTCCTGGCTTTGGGGAAGGAGGTGCCCCGTAGATGCAGTAGGCCGCAGGCCTCCGGCTCCCTCCACAGCTCCGGCACGGGAGCCAATCGGTGCGCGGCTTCCTGGGGGCGCGGCCTATGACGTGGCGGCGCCCCGGTTGCCTAGCGACACCTCTCTTCGCGCTTGCAGGCCTGGCGCGGCCTTGGCAGGACCGCGGCATGATCTTGGGCGTATGGCAGCGCTCGTCTTGGCTCAGAGGTGACTTGGGCCCAGCGCTTCTCCAGCGACCCCGAGGTCGCGGCGGTGAGCTCGCACGCAGCACTTCCTTTACTCGTGGGGCAGGGGCCGCGGAGGTGATTTTGGCAGGCAGCGCCCGTCTTCACAGCAGGGCACGGGGCGGCAACGGCGACCTGGGACCTCAGCGCTCCCCTCCCTTACAGCGCACAGGGGCCGCGGCGGTGATGCTTGACACAGCGCTTCTTTAGGCCACGATACAGGCAAGGAACAGCGCGCAGAGCACCGCGCTTGGGGTGAAGAGACCAATTCAGCGCTGGAGCGTTTCTCAGATACAGCGCTCCAGCAGGCAGCAACAGTTCTTGGGGGGAGGATCAGCGCTGGCAATAGCCGACAGAGGGTTGACGGGCATCGCTTCTGGACAGCACAGCACTAGGGGAGAACAGCGCTTGCAGCAGGACACACGGGGTGAAGGTCCAGCGCTTAGAGGCACGGCGCTTTACCTGGTGATCCCCCAGTAGCATGTACAGGCTGTAGTGAAGAGTTGCAGTTTCCGGTCGCAGGATTTCAGTTGCGGTAGTTTGATGGTAGTTGCTTAAGTGGTGGTTACTTGAGGGGAAAGGGGGTTGAGTTGGCAGGCACAAGAGGCAGGTAGGTGCCCTGCAGGCACACTGGAGGTGGTTCCCTGGGTCCCCTCACGCTGGGCAAGGTCAGCAGGTGGAAGGTGTTCCTCATCTATCTTAGCACAGCAGGCCTAAGCCCAGTCAGTACCAGTAGTGTAGGTCTCCCCCTAGGCCCAACAGCCTGTACTCCGGCAGAGGTTCCCCAGGTCCAGTGGTGCCCCAACTGACTAACTAGGTTTCCCTCCAAACCTCTTATACCCCTAGGTCAGGTGACCCTCCTGAAAGGCGGCAAAACATAACTCCTCCCTGGGCTGGAAGGTTCTAGAAGCTTCCGTCATGTCTGTCTATGAGGCCCAGAGGCGGGACGGCATGGATACAGTATCATTATGTCCCAGCCTGATCCTGACTACTGGTGCGTGCATGTACAATGGCCACTCCGCAGTAGCAGGGGCCTGTGGCAGCCATATTATTAGGAGAGAGCACCTGCACCTCAGCACTGTTTGGCAGTGGTAAGGCGCCCAGAGACCTAGGTCCAACAAAAAGATGGTGGCAAAAATGAGGCGCAAAGAGAATAAAAATGGGGTAAGACCACCCTAGGGCTGACAGGTCTAACACGCGTCCCCCCCAGCCGAAAGTGGGGAGAGCTACCCAACCTCTAGGGAGTTCTCATCGCTAAGGCGGAAAACCGGGAGAGACCGTCAGCGTTGGCGTGGTCTACTCCGGGTCGATGTTCCACCCGAAAGTCCATCCCCTGGAGGGAAATGGACCACCTCAACAATTTGGGGCTTTCGCCTCTCATCTGCATGAGCCAGCGAAGGGGTCGGTGGTCGGTTTGAATAAGGAAGTGAGAGCCAAAGAGGTATGGCCTCAGCTTCTTCAAAGCCCAAACCACGGCGAAGGCTTTTCGCTCTATAGTACTCCACCGCTGTTCCCGGGGGAGTAGCCTTCGAGAAATAAAGGCCACTGGCTGGTCTTGGCCGTCATCATTCAGTTGCGAGAGCACAGCTCCAATGCCATGCTCAGAGGCGTCTGTCTGCACGATGAATTCTTTTCCAAAGTCCGGAGTCCTGAGCACCGGAGCGGTGCACATCGCATGCTTGAGGGTGTCAAAAGCTTCTCGAAAGGCAGCCGTCCAGATGACTTTACGTGGTTGCTTCTTTGATGTCAGTTCAGTCAGGGGGGCCACGATGGTTCCATAGCCCTTGACAAACCGGCGGTAGTAACCCGTGAGGCCAAGGAAAGCCCGGACCTCCGTTTGGGTTTTGGGGGGCTCCCAGGCCAAGATGGTCTCGATTTTGGCCAGGAGGGGTTGCACCTTACCCCCCCCACCAGGTGCCCCAGGTAGACGACAGATCCCTGTCCAATCTGGCACTTGCTGGCCTTAATGGTTAGGCCAGCCCGCTGTAGGGCCTGCAGCACCTCCTGGAGATGCCCCAGATGGTCCTCCCAGCTGCTGCTGAAGACAGCTATGTCATCCAGGTAGGCAGCAGAGAAGGCCTCTAGGCCAGACAGTACCTGGTTAACCAACCGCTGGAAAGTGGCCGGAGCATTTTTCAGCCCGAAGGGCATCACCCGAAATTGAAAGTGTCCCTCGGGGGTGGAGAACGCAGTCTTCTCCCTCGCTCCGTCCGCCATGGCAATCTGCCAATATCCTGACATCAGGTCGATTGTGCTGAAGTACCGAGCTGCTCCCAGTCGGTCAATGAGCTCATCCGCCCGAGGATCGGGTGAGCATCAGTCTTGGTCACGGAATTCAGACCACGGTAGTCCACACAGAACCGGGTTCTGGTGTGGTGCCCGGGGGTCCGCTTCGGCACCAACACCACCGGACTCAGCCCAAGGGCTGCTGGAAGGCTCAATCACCCCCAGCTCCAACATCTTGGCTACCTCACCCTGGATACTGGTCTTGACTTTGTCCGACAGCCGGTAAGACTTGGTTTTTACTGGTGGGCTGTCCCCTGTGTCCACATCATGGGTACACAGGTGCGTGATCCCAGGAGTGAGGGAGAACAACGAGGAGTACTGCCCCAATACCTGGCGGCAGTCCCTCTGTTGCTCAAGGGTCAAGGATGGGGAGAGGACCACTCCCTCCACCGATCCATCCTTCTCGTGGGCCGCCAGAAGGTCTGGAAGAGGCTCGCTCTCCTCCTCTTCGCTCCCATCCGTCACCATCAGGAGGGTAAGTTCTGTCCGCTCCTGGTGTGGCTTAAGGCGGTTGATGTGGAACACCCTGTGGGGTTGTCGGGGGGTCTTGAGGTCTACTACATAAGTGGTCTGGCCTCTTCTCTCCAAAATTTCATACGGTGCAGTCCACCGGTCCTGGAGGGCGCTAAGCTCTCCGGGCTCCATGACCCACACCTTCTGTCCAGCATCCAACTCCACCGTCCGAGCATTCCGGTCGTACCACTCCTTCATGACGGCTTGACTAGCCTCCAGATTGTCTGAGGCTTCCTTCCACAGCTTGGCCATCTGGCTGTGGAATGCCAGCATGTAGCTGACCACATCACGGGGAAGCTTCTGGGAAGACTTCTCCCACCCCTCCTTCACAAGACTGAGGGCCCGCTAACGGGTGTCCATAGAGCAGCTCAAAGGGGCTGAAACCGACCCCCTTCTGCGGCACCTCTCGGTAGGAGAAGAGCAGACAGTGTAAGAGGTCGTCCCACTTCCTTCTCAAGTCCTCGGGTAGGCTCCGGATCATCCCCTTCAGGGTCTTATTGAAGCGCTCCACGAGTCCGTTAGTCTGGGGGTGGTAAGGAGTGGAGAACCTGTAGGTCACTCCGCACTCCTTCCACATGGCCTGCATGTAGGCCGACATGAAATTCGTGCCCCTATCTGACACCACGACCTTGGGGAATCCCACACGGGTAAAAATCCCCATCAAGGCCCGCGCCACCGCAGGTGCAGTGATGGTCCTCAGAGGGATTGCCTCCGGGTACCGGGTGGCGTGGTCCACCAACACCAAGATGAACCTGTGTCCCGAAGAAGTCGGCGGGTCCATTGGCCCGACAATGTCAATTCCTACCCGCTCAAAAGGGGTACCGACAACCGGGAGCGGTTCCAAGGGGACCTTCAACTTAGTCCCAGTCTTGCCACTCGCCTGGCAAGTCGTACAGGTCTTGCAAAAGGTGTCAGAGGCAACTCGCATTCTGGGCCATGAAAAGTGTGGGACCAAACGAGCAAATGTCTTGTCCTGGCCCAGGTGTCCTGCCAGTGGTATCTCATGTGCCAATTCCAGCAGGAAGGCTCGGTAGCATTGGGGGACCACTAAGGCCCTTGATGACCCATGCACCGGAGCCTTAGGCTCACTGTAGAGGAGACCATCCTCCCAGTAGACATGGTAGTTACCGGTCTCTGTACCAGTTGCTTGGGCTTCGGCCTGCTGCCGCATGCCTTCGAGCGTTGGGCACTCTCTTTGCGCCCGACAGAATTCCTCCCGGGTAGGCCCTCCTTCCACCTGCCACTCTACAGGGGTCGGCAAGTCCCCCACAGGAACAACATCCACCTCAGCGGACTCCGGGGTCACCTCCGCGGGTTCCCCATCCATCTCGCCGGGTGCATCCTCAGAGATGTCCTCTTGTCCAGCAGTGGGCTGGGCCATTGTTTTTGGCTCGAACCCGGGTTGAGTTCCTTGCCGGGCAGCCATGGACCGCGTGACCGCGCAAGTCCACCCTGGTAATCCCAGCATCTCAGCGTGGGCGTTGAACTCCACCTCCTTCCAGGCAGTATGTTCCAAATCGTTTCCGAGCAGACAGTCAACTGGCATGGCAGGGCTCACCGCAACTCTCAACAGGCCTGAGACTCCTCCCCACTCAAAGGGAACTTGGGCCACGGGGTAATGACCCAGGCTATTATCAGCCATGACAACCGGGTGGAATACTTCAGGAATCACCTGCTCTGGGGACACCAGCTGACGTCTTACCATCGTCATGCTGGCACCCGTGTCCCTCAGAGCCTCCACCTCCTCCCCGTTCACCAGGACCCTCTGCCGGTACTTGGCAGTGTTCGAGGGTACCTGAACCCGTGGGATTATCTCTCTATCCCCCAGGGAAACTAAGGTCAAGCCTGTCCACTCACCCACCCTACCTAGGGACAACTCCTCCCCAAGCGCTACACTGGCCACCCCGGGGCTCTTACCTCCTGTGGGGGCTGGGGTTCTCTTGCGAGACTGGGGATCCCCCTTGTAGTGTCCAACCTCCCCGCACTCGTAGCACCGGACAGTTCTGGGCTGCTGACTCTTGTCAGGGTAAGTGGGTTTCTGGAATCCAGAGTGGGGTGGGGAACCTACCCCCTTCCCTTGCAGTCTATTTTGGGGGCTTTTAAAGAACTCCTTCTTTTTATCTCCCTCCTCTCTCTTATGGGGAAAACCCTGTCCACCTTTCGGGGGGTCTCCCCCGGATCCCTTGTGGGACACCCGAGTGCTAACCCAGGTATCAGCCTCCTCCGCAAGTTCCCGAGGATCGGTCAGCTTGCGGTCCACCAGGTGTTGGCGCAGCTCTGGAAAACATTTATCAAGAAGGTGCTCCCTTAAAAACAGATTGTACAGCCCTTCATAGTCACTCACTTCGCTGCCACGCACCCAACCCTCCAATGCCTTACGGGCATAATCAAAAAATCCACCCAGTTCTGTGTGGGAAGCTTGTGGCTGTTGCGGAATTTCTGGCGATACTTTTCTGGAGTGAGGCCAAACTTTTTAAGCAGGGCCTCCTTCATCACAGGGTAGTTCGTCTGATCCCCTTTGTCCATGGTCAAGAGTGTGTCCCTCGCCACCGGAGGTATGTACCTATACAGGCCTCCCCCCCAGTAACTCTCAGGCACCCCATGGGCCACCAAAGACACCTCATACGCCGCCAACCACTTATCGATGTCATCCCCTACACTGAAACTGGCCATCACCTCCTTAGGTAGGTAAAACTTAGGCTCTCGTGGAGCCTCAGCGGGTACGCTGCCACCATTCAAGTTGCCCTGCGCCCCCATCTGCAATGCTCGGAGCTCTAATTCTTTCAGGCTAAGCTCATGCAAAAGCTTCCTCTCTTCCATGGCTAGCCTTGCCTCTTCTCGCTCCTTGTCCATCTTAGCAAGCTCTAGCCTCAATTGCCTCTCCTCCCTCCTGTCCTCGTACTCCTCCACAGACACACTGCTCGCTGACACACTACTGCCTGCCCTGGAACGTCTCCCTGGCAACACATTCTCACTGATGTCTATTTGCAGTAGGTCCAGCTCTCCTGGAGCGTCCGCCTCCCCCTGTTCCTCGGCCACTCTCCCTCCCGGGTGGGCCAATACCCATGCCCTCAAGACTTTCTGAAGCTCCTCTCTCTTGGCGCCTCGCTTGACGGGCACCCCCATCCCCCGACAGAACTCCCTCAGCTGCGTCACTGTATACATTTCAAGGTTGGCCAGCTCGAACTCCATCCTGACAGGTGGGGCCCCAGACAACTTAAGGGAAAAACTACTAGGACGTAGGCAACAGGTTAACACAGGAGTCTGTACAGTCAGGCAGTGAAGGGCGAATTGTTAGGCTTGCATACAAATAGGTGTCCAATTGCGGCGCACACTGAATCCCTGTAGGGTGCTTCACAAGCACAAGTCCTTATCCCACCGCTGAACACCAATGTTAGAACCGGGGTCACCGATTCCGACACGGTAGCTTGGCGCGAGGCAGGAAGGCACCCGAAGGCAATGTGTTAAGCAGCTGTGCAGCACTCACTCACACTGACTCAGTAATGCGCACGCAATGAAGAGACACCACACCAGGCTGTTTGATAAAACAAGACTCTTTATCTGGTTCAAGTTAGAGCAGTAGATAGGGCAGATATTCTCAGGGCAACAGTAAACTCATTTCACTTTAAAACATGCATAAATTCATTCAAGGGCATCAGAACATTAGAACGTTATGTAGGCAAAAAGGCAGTAGCATTAACCTCTCTAAAAGCAAGTATCACGGTATGTAATGGATTGCAGGTTAAAACATAGGCTTAAGTTCATTCAGGTACATCCAGTCAATTAGGATCTCAATGCAGGTATGCGATTAACATGAGAACATTTCTTAATCACTTTCAACCATGTCACCCCCCTTTCGTAGGCATTCCATTGCAGGAACAGTTAACAAGCGTGGTTTCACTTTTAAGGCAATTTCCCCGTGTAGTAGGGCTCAATATGGCAGGTGAAAGTAGGGGGTGAGCAGGCCAGACCTAAGCTTCAATACAGGGCCCAGCCTCATGCGCAGAGGAGGCAGTCAACTCAGGGGAATGAGGGCTACTGCCCCTCTCAGTCCACTCTGGACGATAGGCGGGGGTAGCGCCGCTAACATGAGGCCTCCATGTTGCGTGGAATCCCCCCCAGGGCCTCCCTGGCTCACCTTGCTGTCCCCGAGACTGGCGGGACGTTCCCAGCGCTGGACGCCTCCTCCCCGGCCGGCCCGCTCCCCTCTCATGCGGGGCCCTGGGCGGGGAAGGCAGGTCGGCAACGTTTGAAGGGGGAGAAGTCCTGGCTTTGGGGAAGGAGGGGGCCGGCAAGGCTCTTCTCCGGCCCGCGGTGCCCCGTAGATGCAGTAGGCCGCAGGCCTCCGGCTCCCTCCACAGCTCCGGCCCGGGAGCCAATCGGTGCGCGGCTTCCTGGGGGCGGGGCCTATGACGTGGCGGCGCCCCGGTTGCCTAGCGACGCCTCTCTTCACGCTTGCAGGCCTGGCGCGGCCTTGGCAGGGCCGCGGCGGTGATCTTGGGCGTATGGCAGCGCTCGTCCTGGCTCAGCGGTGACTTGGGCCCAGCGCTTCTCCAGCGACCCCGAGGTCGCGGCGGTGAGCTCGCACGCAGCACTTCCTTTACTCGTGGGGCAGGGGCCGCGGAGGTGATTTTGGCAGGCAGCGCCCGTCTTCACAGCAGGGCACGGGGCGGCAACGGCGACCTGGGACCTCAGCGCTCCCCTCCCTTACAGCGCACAGGGGCCGCGGCGGTGATGCTTGACACAGCGCTTCTTTAGGCCACGATACAGGCAAGGAACAGCGCGCAGAGCACCGCGCTTGGGGTGAAGAGACCAATTCAGCGCTGGAGCGTTTCTCAGATACAGCGCTCCAGCAGGCAGCAACAGTTCTTGGGGGGAGGATCAGCGCTGGCAATAGCCGACAGAGGGTTGACGGGCAGCGCTTCTGGACAGCACAGCACTAGGGGAGAACAGCGCTTGCAGCAGGACACACGGCGTGAAGGTCCAGCGCTTAGAGGCACGGCGCTTTACCTGGTCGTCCCCCAGTAGCATGTACAGGTTGTAGTGAAGAGTTGCAGTTTCCGGTCGCAGGATTTCAGTTGCGGTAGTTTGATGGTAGTTGCTTAAGTGGTGGTTACTTGAGGGGAAAGGGGGTTGAGTTGGCAGGCACAAGAGGCAGGTATGTGCCCTGCAGGCACACTGGAGGTGGTTCCCTGGGTCCCCTCACGCTGGGCAAGGTCAGCAGGTGGAAGGTGTTCCTCATCTATCTTAGCACAGCAGTGCCTAAGCCCAGTCAGTACCAGTAGTGTAGGTCTCCCCCCTAGGCCCAACAGCCTGTACTCCGGCAGAGGTTCCCCCAGGTCCAGTGGTGCCCCCAACTGACTAACTAGGTTTCCCTCCAAACCTCTTATACCCCTAGGTCAGGTGACCCTCCTGAAAGGCGGCAAAACATAACTCCTCCCTGGGCTGGAAGGTTCTAGAAGCTTCCGTCATGTCTGTCTATGAGGCCCAGAGGCGGGACGGCATGGATACAGTATCATTATGTCCCAGCCTGATCCTGACTACTGGTGCGTGCATGTACAATGGCCACTCCGCAGTAGCAGGGGCCTGTGGCAGCCATATTATTAGGAGAGAGCACCTGCACCTCAGCACTGTTTGGCAGTGGTAAGGCGCCCAGAGACCTAGGTCCAACAAAAAGATGGTGGCAAAAATGAGGCGCAAAGAGAAAAAAAACGGGGTAAGACCACCCTAGGGCTGACAGGTCTAACAGGGAGGCACAAAAGACTTTCCCCTAGGGTACTGGACCATGTCGCAACATTGTTTCAATACAGTTGTATCAACCATCCGGGGGAGGGGCCAACCTGTGGCCAGTTAACGGGATCGTCCCTCAGCATAACCAGGGTGGGTGCACCGGTACGGCTACACATCATCAGTCATAACCCTTAGTCGGATGGGGATTGGAGTCTGTTCAGTCTGTCCCCCCGTTCTCACCACCCACTTGCCTGCTTCCTGGTATACACTAACAGAGGTCTGGCACAGGGCTACTCACGACAGGGTTGGGTCAGGAGCAGGGTGACTCAGCATCTACAGATCGCTGTCAGACGCTGAGGAACCTGCAGGCAATTGGAAAATGAAGGGCTATGCTAGCTATGGTCAATCAGCAGCGGAGCGCATCAGGCAGGTGGGACGATGGGAATCCCTAGGTTTTGAAGGTACAGCCGTCCGCAGCCACCCAGGGGAGTGGCCGGAAGACGGGTTAAGGTATCATGTTCAGGCAACTTTGAGTACTCCAAAGGCACTCTGGGAGGCCCCAGAGGTTGGATGGGGTGCAGTGTTATGGTGCAACTATGTGCCAGCCGGAGTAGTTGTATAAAATGGTGTGCAGTGTTCAATAAAGGGTGTTAGCAACCTAGCATTTCTTTATTTGGTCATGTAAATGTTTTGCAAACCCTACATTTCTTTATTTGCCAGGAACAAAGGTCTGGGTGACTGGCCATTCGGGCGTCTTGAGAGTGGCACGGTGGGCTGAATGCAGGAGAGGGAGGCATGGCTTTTCCGACACCGAGATAATTTGGCTGGGACACCCTGGCATGCGCTGGAAATGCTTGCTGAAGAAGCTGCAACAGAGTCAGGTGGGGGGATCTCTCTGCCCAACGTAATGGTCATACACCTGGGAAGGAATGATCTGACTCTTCTAGGGAGGAGAGTACTGCTGCAAGAAATGAAGTCCACAATGTGTAAGTTAAGCAACCAGTTGAGGATATGCAAACTATGGTGGTCGGAAATAACGCCCCGTCTGGTGTGGCATGGAGCGCGCTCTGGCGAGGCCTCGCGTAGGAGGGTTAACAGCGCTATGCGTAAATTCACCGAGCAGAGGGGTTTTTTGGCTTTATAAGACATGGGTTGCTGCACGCCAAGTCCACAGGGTGTTTCAAAGAAGATGTGGTGCACCTGTCTAGAGTGGGCATGGACTTGTTCTTGCTGGACCTGGGGAGGCCCTAGAGTCAGCAGGATGTAGGTAAGAAGGCCGGCCTTGGTGGGGGGCCCTGGTTGTGACGGTGGCCACACCCAGAGCTGTGGAGGAGTTACAGGGCGATCCAGAGGCTGAAAGGTACTCAGGGGTACCCTCTTCAGGTGCACAAAGGGTGCAAATGGCAAATATCCCCAGGGAGGTCCTCGCGTTGGACCCTGGAGGAGCGACGGCGCCCCGTTAGTCCTACGGGCGGTTGTAAACCTGAGCAACCAGGGGTTGCCTGGAACGCTCCGCCCCCTCGGGGGCGTGAGTAATGGGGTGGACTGGCGGTCTACCGGTGGGAGGGGTAACCCCCTCCCCCAAAATTGGTAAGCACCGATTGGCTAAGACCACGGTGTAATTTGGCTCATCAGGTGGGCAGGCGGCGGAGGGGCTGCCTGCCCTTGGATCGCCCGTAAGATAACCCCACCATGTTGGCATATTTGTATGCGAATAAACCTGCAGCAATTTTCTCCACTAAAAGAAAATGTGTCGTGTCTGTTTATTTCTGCATGAGATTGCTGTATGAGGGGTTGGGGAGTGTTGCCGATATTGGCACTATGTGGGCTGCCCGTGGTCCATGAAGGGGACCCTCCTAAGAGGGCGGCCGCCTTAGTGCCACATGATGGCAGGCGAGCCAGCCCAGTGTCAGGGGACCCTCTAGGGGTCCGCACGCCCGCGTCACTTCCAGGCAGCAGTGGGCGGGGGGGGGGAGGTATAAGTACCTCTCCCGCCCACTTGGCGTCCTCTTTGCCACGACCCTTGACACCGTTTCCCTCCCTACCGCTTACCCGGCGTACCAGCAGGGTGTGGGGTGGGAGAGGTTCTCTAACTTGTTATTTTGTGTTGCAGGAGGAGTTACAGGGCGATCCAGAGGCTGAAAGGTACTCAGGGGTACCCTCTTCAGGAGCACAAAGGGTGCAAATATCCAGAGGGAGGTCCTCGCGTTGGACCCTGGAGGAGCGACGGCGCCCCGTTAGTCCTACGGGCGGTTGTAAACCTGAGCAACCGGGGGTTGCCTGGAACGCTCCGCCCCCCGGGGGCGTGAGTAATGGGGTGGACTGGCGGTCCACCGGTGGGAGGGGTTACCCCCTCCCCCAAAATTGGTAAGCACCGATTGGCTAAGACCACGGTGTAATTTGGCTCATCAGGTGGGCAGGCGGCGGAGGGGCTGCCTGCCCTTGGATCGCCCGTAAGATAACCCACCATGTTGGCATATTTGTATGCGAATAAACCAGCAGCAATTTTCTCCACTAAAAGAAAATGTGTTGTGTCTGTTTATTTCTGCATGAGATTGCTGTATGAGGGGTTGGGGAGTGTTGCCGATATTGACACTATAGGCAATGCACAACTTTCTGGTAACATCTTAGCTGAGTGGGTGGAGTTTTCCCTGTTTGCACCAGCACCTATTCATTTGCTACGTGTGTCTCACATTGACAGGTGGTCATTTGACTTTGGGCACACTCTCAGTGATATGCACGCCTGTACACATTACTAACGTTTTTTGGGCAGCCAACTTTTGGTGCATTTTGCTTAGATCAGTGATGATGGCCATGCGCTCGGCAATGCGCATACCAGTACCTTTGGCGATTACGTGTGCGTTCCTCTAATTTGCGTTCCACAACACTAGCAGCTATTTTGATGTCATTCTAAATCAGCGATACACACGCTTTTAACATTCCTTGAGCATTCCGAAACGCTGGCGGCCATCTTGCTTTCACCCCAAATCACAATACGTATGCTTTTGTCATTCCTTGTGCGTTTCAACTATACAGTGGCGACACGCATGCAAATCATAGTAATTAACAGATTTATGGTACCTCAACTTCTGCAATGGTGATAGGCACATCAGCCCTGACGTCCGCACTTTCTGAGGGCATAATACATTGGATACGGTTACGTTTATTAGACCTACGACGAAGGTGTGAACATTTCTTTCACAGTGACATTTTTCAAGGTATTTATTATTCTAATAGTAGAAGGGGGAGCTTTGTGCATTGTACTATTGTGTTTATATACAAAGTAATGTGTAATGGATGCATTATTATCACAATATCTAGGGGGGAGTATTGTGCATTGTACTAATGTGCATACAGACAAATTAGGAGTGTGTTATTAGCGATTTACTGGTCCACTGTTTCTTGACAATCGGCCTTGAGGACTTTGTCCTGGGTTTTTCACCTCTTTCTTTTCTAACCACTATGGTCCTCCTTACTAGTGGCAAAATTTCCCCTAGAGCGATGTCTCGGGATGCAAGTCCTCCATCTCCAATTCCGATTCTCCAGGGTCAGAATAATTGAGGCCATGTGATGCTCGCTTGGTACCTTTCAGGGCAGACATTGTTGTTGCCAGAGAAATGTGCGGAATGTACAGTTCTGTCTCAGAGTCAAAATACAGGGGCCTGGCCAGCTTCTCTCTTGACCCTGACACATACCATTACAGTCAGCTCGGTTTTTCTAACAGAAGAAAGGGGGCGAGGTTTCTAGAAACTTCTCCTCAGGTTGAGTAAAAGGTATTAAAGGCGGGAAATCTTGGCGCTCAGACAGGAGCTCGCTGTGGAACAGACGTGTTGCCACAGGGAACTTTGAGGGGCCCGATCGAGACTTCTGCCTGGCTGTCAAGGGCTCCTCCAGCCGAGTTGGCCAGAATGTTGATACATTGTTCGGTGATGTGTTCTTTTTACTCCCTTTGTGTATATAAGCTATACGTTTTTCTGTTCCATGTATATATGCCATATGTTATCTTGTTTTCGTGCCTATGTTATATGCATATGTTATCCTTTTGGTTGATATTTGGGAATCTGCATTAACCAATATACTTTGCCTTCCTTCTAAAAGTTTTGAATTAATAAATACACTCGTTTCATTTTAACAATAATACAATTAAGGACATGTGGCATCATGAACACCCACTGGAGGCTAAAGTAAAAGTAAAAACTACAGAGACTCCATTTACCAGCATGTTTTTGTTTATTTATTATTATTAACTGTACAGTTAATTAAAATCATTACAGTAAAAACTATCAGCGTATAGAATCTAAAACAGTGATACTAAAAGCTTCAATTTATGTTAAATAAAATTTAGCGCCCCACCCCAGTGCCCGCACGGTCGGCCTTCTCCAGAGTTTGTGGTCTATGTCGTGTGGCCTTGCACACCTCCATAGGGTTCCCTGTGAACCTAGAAAAATAGAATACGTTACAGGGCGATGACCATCTTGGAATGGCGCTGTCTTAAAGGGCATGCTAGAGGTGTTTAGAGCAGCAGAGCTTATTGGGAAACCGGTCCACTTTCTTCCGCTGAATTTACAGTACCTTTCACCAAGGTTTTATTGCTTTCGTTAACAGCTTTTAGGGCAATCCTGATTTGATGGATACATTTTGCCAATCTAGCTAGAATCGTCGTGTTAGTGGTAGATAGGCACAAGGCTGACGCTTCGCTACAGGACTTTATTCCATTGGTGATGCAGATCGGGCGCAGAAGTCGCCAGCGTTCGTTATTAATGTTGGGGCAACAGCATAGAAGATGCAACCAGGATTCCCTCGTGTAGGGGCACAGTCTGCAGTTTATGGATTCCCCCATACGGGCCCATGCGGGGTTAAAATCAGCAATTCCTAGTATGGTCAGTCTCATATAAAGGATTTTGCTTCGGGCCTGTGGAGTGAGAGCCTCGCTTAGGTAAGGTTGTGCTTTACCTGCCGTGTAAGAATTATTCAGCTGATCTAAGTGGGAGCTTGAATGGAGAGATTTGAGGTCGAGATCAAAGGAGGTTTCTCGCACTTGTTTATTTATGGATCTTTTCCAAGCGTTCAGGGGGAAACCCAGCCGCGATATGCTTTCTTCCTTGATCTTCAATGTTTTAAGCGCTTTTCCTAGGCTGGTGTGCCAGGCCGTACTTGACTCCTCGAAGATAAATCTCAGTTGATATTTTAGAGAATTGGCCGGGGCCCTTAGTATCCTTAAGTATAACTTTATAATCTCCCCCTGGCATATCAGGTCTGGCCTTGCTAAGCCTAGCTCCAGTCTTAGCCTTGCTTTCCTTGCTGACCTCTGGATGTGTAGCACTGATTTGTAAGCCTTAACTTGGGCTGAGTTGAGGAAAGCGTCCTGTAACCCGGGGAAGGCCAGGTGACTGTAGCTGATAACTGGTAAAAGTTTCGCTTTCAGGACAGTTAATATTGGACCAGCAGACGAGCTAATCAGGTGCTGGCTTAGTTGTTTTAGTAGGTGTGTGACCTTACTGGCCTTGGAGCTCTGCTGTTTCAGGTAGGCCTTCTCCTTGGCCCGTTCCATCAGCCAAACCCCTAAATAGTTGTATGAAGCCACCAAGTTAATTTGCAAATTTCCCATTAGCCAATGTGTTTTCTTCTTCAGGTGGTAAGTCCCAAAAATGACAACCTTGGTCTTTCCCTGGTTAACTGTCAGGTTGTTGGTATTATTGAAATGGTTTAATGCATTTAGAGCTCTTTGTAAGCCCACCTTTGTGTGATCCAATATAGCTGTATCATCGGCGTATTGTAGCACCGGCAACCTCACGCTTCCTAGTCTAGGGGCTACTAGACTGGCTCCTTTTAGGGCCTCCCCCAGATCCGCTGTGTATAAGTTGAAAAGAATGGGGGCCAACACGCATCCTTGCTGCAGCCCGTTCTCCGTGGTTATTTTGGGGGACACTGTGCAGCCACTAGTTTTGACCCGCACCCAGGTGTCTTCATAAAGTGACCTAATTGCCTTCAGAAGGTTTGGTGGAATGCCCCAGTTTTCTAGCTTCCACCATAATCTTTTGCGGACGACTTTAACGAAGGCTGTGCTATAGTCCACAAAACAGCAGAAGAGTGGAGGATGGTTCTTCAGAGTTGCCTGGGATGATAAGTACACTAGCGCCAATACGTTGTCCAAGGTCGATGACTGTGACCTAAAGCCAGTCTGGTAGAAGGGTATTATACTTTTCTCTTCGACCCACTTCTCCAGATCCTTCAATAGTAGGCGGGCGTAAGCCTTGGCTTAAAGGTCAAGCAGGGCGATGAGCCTGTAATTTGATGGCTTTAGGCGATCCCCTTTTTTGAAAATGGGCACCAATATTGAGCCCCTCCAGGAATCAGGGATTATAGCTGTCAAAAAGGTATAATTATAGAGCGGGGTTAGGGTTGCTGCCCAGAAGTCGGGGCCATTTTAAAGACCGGTGCTGGAATCCCATTGGGCCCAGGAGCCCCATCATTCTTCATGTTCTTGATAGTCTTAATGACCATTTGGGGGTTTACCCAGGCTGGAGGAGTGCGATGTGCATCAGCCAGGGATCTGTTATCCATAGACGAGTTGCCTGGGCTAAGGGTCGTGTCTCCTGGCTTTGTGCTGGCTTGCCGGACTCGACCCGCCCCGCGGCTGGTCCCTTCTATGCAGTCTGTGTTGATAGGCGTGTTTGCATATAGCTGCTTCACGTATAGCATCCAATCTTTATCTGCTACGCCGTTTTCTCTCGGGACCCCTCGGCTGCTCATCTGATTTATTTGTCTCCATAATCCTGCTAGATTCTTTTGCTTAAGCAGCGAGAAGACTTTGAGCCATTCCCTTTCCGTATTGGCTTTTTTATGTTCCCATAGTTTCTTCCTTAGTGCTGCCCTCAGCGATGCAACAGATGGGCCCTCTGTTTGTCTGCCCCCTCTTTTCTTTGTTGCGAGGGCCTTTCGCAGGAGCTGTTTGCAATCTCGTATGCCTTTGTTTGGCCAAGTACTTCCAGATCTTGTTTGCCCTTTGGGCCTGGGGCATTGAGACCGGGGATTCCCAAACTTTGCTTGTAGTTCCTCAACGATGTTCTCCCAACCGTTTATGGGTGAGCATGAAGGAGACAGGCACCCTTCCTGTTTCTGTTCCAGCCACATTTGGAGTGTGTTCCATATCTTATCGGACCATTTAATCCTCCTCAGGACACTGTGTTTTTCTTCCCCTCTTGACTCGCCAATGGTTTGGAGGATGTTGCTGACGGGACTTCCAGCTGGAACACCGCTCTTAGTGGCCTATGATCGCTGTCCGTCCGATCTTCAACTTCAAAATCTTCCAATCTGGCCGCCATCCCTTCGCTGGCCATGATGTAGTCGATTCTTGAGGAATCCCGAAAGGTGGACTGGGGCTCCCAAGAATTCGAACGGGCTTTTTTCAATGCGTGGGTTGAGGTCAGCTTATGATTGTTGAGAAGGTCGTGGAGGGGTGCCGCCCTGCCTTGTCCCCAAGGAGGGGAGTCAGCTTTATCAAGGTTCTTCAGGTTAAAATCCCCGGCCAAAATAACCTGATGTAATTGGTGCTTGTTGAGGAGGTCATCTATTTTCCTTGACAGTGCCTCCAACTGATTTTTCATGGTGGTCTGCACGGGATTGATATAACAGTTGATTATCAGAAGGTGTATTGGATATGAATTCTGGTTCAGGCCTCTAATCTGTAGAGCTTGCAACCCTGGTGAATTCAGGTTAATATCTGTGGCATCGAGGGCGCATTCGTGTTTTATAAAAACTGATAGTCCGCCAGCCGGACGGCCAAAAAGATTCCTTTTTATGGCTGGGACAAAGTGCTCGTGAAACCCGGCCAGTGGGGCGCTGGACAGCGCCCATATCTCTTGGAGGCAGAGTATGTCCCCAATTTCCAAGAACTGCTTCAAATTTTCGTTTCCACTGATTTTGCTAATCCCTGCTATATTCCAGGAAATTATGGTTAATTGCTGCTTACGAGAAGCTCCTCGCCCAGC
This sequence comes from Calotriton arnoldi, assembly GCA_963921515.1. Classification (NCBI taxonomy): domain Eukaryota; kingdom Metazoa; phylum Chordata; class Amphibia; order Caudata; family Salamandridae; genus Calotriton; species Calotriton arnoldi. Next base: position 1,261,613 of record CAWUFW010002431.1, on the reverse strand, counting down.
CTCTCCCCTGCCGGGCTGGCGTTCTCCGCTATTAGGAGTACTGCGGCATCCTTCTTAGAATTCCGGTGTGACCAGGAGCAGGGGGGGCTACACAAATGTCACGATGGTTATTTCGGCATGAGATCCTAATGCCCAATGGGTCCCTGGGGCCCGGCCGACTACCGCCCCGGGATCCTACGCTATTTGTCCCATGCAGGACCGACCAAGGTGACTTGCCCCCAATAACTGGTGCTAAGACATGTGGATATTTTGGGTGCGGCACCATCTGAACATCGATGCCCCACTCGGCGAGTTGTGTAGTGTTGTTCAAGACGGCTTGTTGTATTTCTTTGTGCTTCAGGCCTACCACTGTTGAGTCGCCGTGTGTATCCCCCTTCATACTCAGGAATTTCACCCATTCTACGTCCCCCGTTTGAATCTTGTCTAGGTTAGCCAGATGTTTGAAAAGGCGTAGAATGTTGCTCCTGTTCAAAATATCATGCTGTCCCGTGCTGAGAAATCTAGGAGTGAGGGCTACCTCATAGGCTACTATTGGTGCGCCCGGTGTTTGGGCCGCTTTTCCCCTTCCTGAGGCGGGCTCTGCCGAGGTTAATCCTGTGCTAGTACTTCCTTGATTGATTGTAACAGATCCTACTTGGGACCACTTGCTGTATCCTTGGTTGCCCCTAGGACCAGACTGATGCCCAGGGCTTAGCTGTGGTATGTTTGGAGCGTCCGGCTGCGGTGATGTTATAGCCGTCGCTGGCTGAGAGAGTGTTTCAGAAGGTGCCGAGCTTGTTCCTGCGGTTGCGTCATTGCCTGTGGGCTGGTTAAGCCTTGCTAGTGGCTTTTGGCCCTTTGCACTGGAGATAGTCGATGGTATTGTGTGCGTTAACTGGTTTCCCAGAAGCGGAGGAACCTGAGAGTCCTTTTTGCCCCAGTTTTTGGCGATAAAAATTGGATAGAGTTGGGTAGCTTTGATGTCCCCTTGTAGGGGCGGATGGTCGGTCTTCAATAGCTGGAGTTGTCTCCTTTTAACTGTCTTTTTCAATTGCTTCTTCAGCTTCTTTTTTGCTCTCCTTGATAGAGTAGGCTCATATGTGGCCGTTGTGCTTGAAGTATGTTCCTGCGAGTCTGTTACAAGGGCGTCACTGCCCCCTCTGCCCCCACTGTTTGGGCTTTGTGTGCCTCTGGCTGATTTAGAGCTGCTGGCGGGATTCTTGTTCATGTGAGCCTCTCCTTTGCCCTGTTCAGCTGTATTCATCTGTCCCGATGGGGCCCCTGATGTCTGTCTTACCTCCGGGAGATGACTGTTGGGCACCGCCCTGTCGTCTATATTGCTTGGAATCAATGCCTCCCTGCGACCTTTGGCTATCTCCACTATGTCTGCTAGGACCTCGGGGAGGGAGGCCCATTTCTCCATGAGGATTGAACAACAACAAGAGCAATCCCCCGGGTTGGAGATCAAGTACTGGGAGATCCTGTTATCTAAATCCTCCACCCTGGAGCCTAGGTTGACTAGGCAGCCTGCAATTGCCTGTAGGAGATCTATTTGAACTTCCATCTTAGTTGATTGCCACAAAAGGGCTTTGTTGGTGGCGGTGTTTGCCTCAGTCGGGGGCCTTTTCTCCGGTTCCGCGTCTGCACTGATGTTGCTGACGTAATGGTCTGCGTTTGAATTGGAGACCCGTGGGGGTGCTGGTGACCACAACGGATTAGGGGTTAATTCAAGAGTTCTTTCGATCTTTTGGCCTAGATTATAAAGGAACTAAGCTGTGAGCTCCCAGCCACAGGGGACGCTAGGCCCAAGGTAGCTGAATGAAACCGGGGGCTTGTAAGCTTTGGCTCTGTGATCTCATATAAGGGTTCAATGGTCTCCGCGATCTGAAGATCTGGGCCATGGGCGTTAGGTTGATGAATTTGCGCCATCGTCACCGCAGTGGAAACGTTTTTGGTTGGAGCTGTGTCACGGGTCTTACTAATTGAGCCATCATGCCCCTTATCTGTAAGTGGAAGAAGAGTTTGACCCCTAAAGGCGCCAGTTGACTGCTTTAAGTCGGGTTGTTCGTGGGCTACGCCCGCTATTTCCTGCGCATTCCTGGGCTCCTCGCTGGGGGGGCTGCCCTCCTTGAATAAGTGGGTATGATCGAAGGGTCGACTACTCAGCCCTTTGAGGCTGATATCTTGGGCCCGGCATGGGGCGTAAGGTGGTGCGTCCTGGATGTTGCCATGATCAGTGCTGGGGATATCATTTTTTCTGAAAAAGTATCGTATCGAACCCCTTTGTTCGGCATCTTGCGGCATTTCATTTAGGCTGTCTGTTAATGATTTGCTCCTCGTGATCCTTACTGTCCTTTTGTTGGAGGAGTGGCTAATGGGAGTTTCCTCCGGGGTTGTGTGCTGTCTGCCCTTTCTTTTGGGACCCATTTGCTTGATGTAGCGCTGGGATTAATCTTGCAGCTGCCCGGCCGGCCAACTGCACAACTGCTCCAAGTCCCTTGTGAACCTTGTGCCACTCTGCAGCTCTTTCTGCTCTTGCGCTGCAGAGGGTGCTAAGGTTGCAGATACTCCTTTTGTTGATCCTGGGGTACTGCTGGAGTGACGCCTTTAGAGCCTTAAGAGTTGCCTTAAGAATTGCCTTGGGGCGTACTTATGTGCCCCCCCCCCTGGGGGGATGAAAACAGGGAGCAAATGGTGCAATAATGCTGCAATGTTGCAATAATGCTGACGGAAAGAGGCAGGTTGGGCAAGCGGGGCTCACCAGGCGGATCACAGGCTGCACCCGACCTGGTCAGGCCGCCTCCGTGAAAGCCGCCGAGGGCACACACTCGCTGCGGCCGCCGCCTAATGGCAGCCGCGCTTGCCACTGCTGTCTGCCTGTCCCCTGTTGCCGAGGCTCACCTGTATCGTGTCGGGCGCTGCCGCTGGTTCGATTGGAAATGGCATGGCACAGTGCACCACTGTAGTGGCACCACACTCTGACTCTGGCGTGCTCAGCCGCACTCGGCCGCCCGCAGCTGTCCTGATGTTGTTTTAGAGACCCCCACTCAGCCGGAGCAAAAGGCTAAAAGCCAGAAGCCGGGGCCGGGAGCCAAATCAAAGTCCCGAAGTGCGGTGGTTAAACGGGGGTTAGGCGTTGAGCGTTAAGCGTTGAGCGTCTTCCTCCCTTGCTGTCTGCTGCTGAGTGCGATACTGCGAGGCTGCGGTCGGCGTGAAGCTGCATGCATTGTTTCACCTGTGAAGCCCACCAGAGGGCAATAAAGGGCTTTGTGTTAATCAGCGAGTAGTCTGGAATGATTGTGATACCATGAAGTCAGCCTGTGAACAAGGATTTTAGCGATCCGAAACGCATAGGGCGAACTAAGAATAATGCTGTTACAACTGCCAATTTTTGCCAACAGGATTGAATGCAGTTGCTGAGGAGTGCAGCTTCGTTTGGGACATACTTGGTGATCGTTTCATTTTAAATGCACCTGAATCTGTTTCCTTGCATCGTCTTGAGAGTGCTGAGTTCTTTTTGTACGTTTGCTATTTAAAGGTGCAGTGGTACATTTGCCTCCTCTTGGGAGTGCTGAGTTTGGTTGTGTCCTATTGTTTCAAATCAAAAGCAATACAGTCCACAAACTCCAGACACAATAATTTCGGGCCTGGTGACATTGGAGCCGTCTTTGTTGGTGCAAGGTAAGGTGCAAGTGCAGCAGCCCAGCAGGAGCGGCCCGTGAAGGTAAGAGCGGTGGGTTGGGGTGGAGGGGGACTCGACAGACGAAGACGAGGGAAAATTAATTAATTATTTCATTTTCCCTCATCGTGGTCTGTCGAGTCCCCTGCCCCACCACTCTTACCTGCACAGGCCACTCCTGATGCCCAGCCCCTTCCTCCTCTTTCAGGGAGTAGGATAATAATCACCAAAATTTGGCGCAAGGGTATCAGCTGGATTATCAGTGTCAGTTGTCTAAAGCCGAATGCCAGCAAGACAGCAAGTTTGATTATTGGATATGAAACCTCTTGGAGCAGCTCCTTTTTCTACAGCTTCATGCCTTGAGAAAGTTACTGCCATTTAATCCACAAAAGGAACAGACCTTTGTGGCAGGAGCCAGTATTATTTCCAAGTTGGATAACAAGAATGAATGTCTGTTTTTTGGGATTCATCTCTTATACCATCGGTAGGCAGAAGTTGATCTAGGACCGGGAAGTGAAACTGTTTTTTGATCTGCAGAAGTTTGCCCATGATTTTGAGTGGTAGCTCAATATTAACTGGCTCCGCATTGAGCAATGCACATTTTAGATTCCACTGTTCAGCTCATCAATATTTTTATGAGTCTAGGCCCCAATTGCGTTCCTAGTCATCTTTGCATTCATGTCCTTAAGCGCCCTCTTCATTACAAGCCCATCTACTTTTTGTTGTTGCTTGTTACTGGTTTGCCTGCTGCAATAGCATGGGTTATTCAGTCCTGGTCTGCAACATTGGAAGACTCTATAACCCTCTTTACACTACATTTCTAAATTCGCAATTTTGTAAATCTCTTAGAAATGCATCTGTTCTGCTAAACCTTGGCAGCAATCTGGTGTCCATGGCCTAATTCTTGGACCCCTAGTACAAACCCCTTGGAGGTCCCTGTGTTCAGACTATCATTCATTCGTTTATTTACTGCATGGAAACGTAAACACAGCCATTAGCAATGAGGTACTTCTAGGCCAAGCAAACCTACATAGCAGTTGAGTGGATTTTACTCAGATTTGTTAGCCTATTGCTAGCCAGGGCTTATTTGTTTATACTTTAGAGGAATAGGTTATGCTTATTAGTAGGATTAAGGCCTGTGGCTGAAATAGAGCCAAGATGTCTCAGTAAATTTTAGATTTGTAAAATCAACTTATCCTTTCAGAGGGTTCAGGTTACTAGGATACAGATCTTAGACATTCTTTAACTGATATTGGGCCTTGGCTGCCTGTTCCCTGACATAAATTGCAATTAGTATACCAGGAAAAATCATATATTTTATGTGTCAGTGTTTTGCCCTTAACTGTAGTTTCTTTATTGCCAACCATATTAAAGCATCCACAGATGCCTTCGATTCCTGATAAGTCCTAAGTTGAAAGTAGTTTCTCCTCCCAGAGTTTTAAATGCCTCTGCTTTGGGAGTTCCCTACCAGTCGCCAAGGCCCCATTTGTTCGGTGCTGCTAGGTCTAGCACCCTCCTCTCTAGCTCTTGTACCACTTTTTTACTTCCTCCATCTCCAGTGGAAATAATGATACGGCATTGAGTTGCTCAGTGATTTCTTTCCAAAGAAGCATTTGGGTCTTTGATGGTACTCTGATAAGGAAATGGCCCAAAAGACAGCCCTGGGGCTTAACAACACCATTTGCCATTGTACCAAGTTTGGATCTGTAAATTTATATTGGTGCTCCCTGGTGGGTTCCATGTTGCTGATATGTCGCCTTTCTTGCAACAGGGGATGGACGCTGTGGGAGTATGGATGTGGATGCAGTTTTGTGAGTTTGGAAGTCGACTCATGACGCAAAATGCAGATGCCGAGTCCTCTAATAATTCGTTTTTTTTAATCTTCACTTTTTAGCTTTTCACATATGTCAGATGTAGGTCCTTTTATGAAACCTATGGGTTGCCGCCCATGCACCACGGCTCCGTAGTGCTGGAAATTAGTATTTCATGTTTGTTTTAATGTGCAATATCTATCTCATGCTGTGAAAATTACACCTGATGAAAATTCATACCTGTTAATTTTACCAACTGCGATATTTACCACACGCTTGTTTTTCACTCACATTAGATACTGATTGCACAAGGTGTTGAAGAGTCACTGAAGATCCTCAAGGCCCTGAAGTCAGGCTCCCCGTCTGATCCCTGTGCAACCAGGCTTCTTGCCTCGGTCGCTGAGACGGTGAACCCGGAAGTCAACAAACTTATTAATCTCTCCCTCCAGGAGGCTCATGTTCCTTCATTATGGAAGCAGGCCAAGATCTTGCCCCTCTTAAAGAAACCCACACTGGATCTGCTGATTCCAGCTAATTACCACCCTATTTCACTCTTACCTATAATGGCTAAGGCCTGTGAAAAGGTGGTGAATAAACAACTTACGGATTTTATGGAGGGTGCATACCTGCTTCATCCAGCTCAATCCGGATTCAGAGCCTCCCATAGCACTGAGTCGGCCTTGGTGGAAGTCTCGGAAGCTATTCGGGAGTGTCTGGATGCTGGCGGGAGGGCTGCTCTCATTTTGTTGGACCTCTCGGCAGCATTCGATACTGTCCCCCACTCGCTGTGCTTATCCGCCTTGCGGGAGTGGGGATCTCAGGTGCTGCTTTGAGCTGGTTAAAATCTTTTTTGGAGGGATGTACACAACAGGTCTGGCTTCCCCCGTTCTCCTCCAGGCCGCAGAAGGTGACCACTGGGGTGCCGCAGGGGTCCTCTTTGAGCCCCCTTCTTTTTAATCTTTATGTTACCCCTTTGATCTATTTGGCTGGGGGCCAAAATCATAGCATATGCAGATGATACCCAGTTGCTGTTTACTTGGGGAAAATCTGAGTGCTCTACGTCCTTGGCAAAAAACTGTTTGGCAGCAGTTTTTCAATGGCTCTCCTCAGCACAGCTTCCTAAGACCTCCGACCCTCGATCTAGGTCCACTCTCTCCCCGCAGCTCCGCTGTGCCGTCTCTTGCCTCCAGACCCCGACCTCCTGCCCGCTCCTGCGCCTGCTGCCCGCTCCAACTGGGGCCAGACTGCCTGCAACCACCGTAACCTTTCTCAGCCGTTTTTTTCTTAATTTTTCCCTGTTGTGCCACTGTTATTGTGCCCATCTGTGTCTTGCTCTAATTCCACCACTGTTTTTATTTTCTCGTGCCTGCCTGTTCCTTTCGCCTTTCGCCACTGCTGCCCCTGTGGCCCCTCCCCCGGAATTCCTCCCGGAATTCCCTCCGGAATTCCCCCACTCCCGCCTCCCAGCCTCTCTCCCTCCCACCTCCCCTACTTAATGGCAACCGCTGCGCAGTCGCGCCGAAGACGCGCCAAAGGCAAGCCCGTCAGCGCCCGTCCGCAACCCGACTGCGGCCAGCGCCAGGAACTCTGGACCTCCCACTACCCATCGCTACGACACCACCACCCTCCTCGCACTCAACCCTGGAAGACTTAGAGAATGCCAACAGGCCTCGCCGAACACGACCCACGACCAGTTCTCCTGCCTCCACTGCCGCCAGACCCTCACCGCCACACCGCCGACGCCAGCACCGGGGACACCCTAAAATGCATCCTCTTCAACGTACGCTCCGTACACAAACACGCCATGGAAATATGGAACCTACTCAACTCTCTCTCGCCCCGACATCGCTTTCTTCACAGAGACCTGGACCAACGCATCCTCCGCCCCGACATCAGCACTGCCATCCCAGACGGATACAAGATCCAGAGAAAAGACCGCCCCAACCACCCAGGAGGGGGCCTCGCCATCGCCCACAAGAGCACCCTCCGCCTCACCACCTCCAGCGAAACCTTCCCCTCCGCCGAACACCTGCACTTCCAGATCCAGACCAGCCCCAACGCCACACTCCGAGGAACCCTCATCTACAGACCCCCCGGCTCCCGAACACCCTTCGCCACCACCATCACCGACTTCATCGCACCCCACGCCATCGCCTCAGCAAACTACATACTCATTGGAGACCTGAACTTCCACCTCGACAACCCCAGCGACCCCAACTCCACTATCCTTCGTGACAACCTCGCCAGCATCGGACTTAAACAACTCATCAACACACCGACCCACAGAGCAGGACACACCCTCGACCCCATCTTCGCGGCAGGAAACAGCGTCCAATTCAGCCACACAATGCAGCCGCCATGGACCGACCACCACTGCGTACACTTCGCCATCAACAAACCCAAGGCACCCAAACCAGCCCCACGCCCACCTCGAAGGAACTGGAGCAAGGTTACCGACGAGCAACTTAACTCCACCCTCACCCGAGACAACCACACCTGGGCACCCGACGCAAACAACGCAGCCAGAGAACTCCACACCTGGATCTTCAACTGCGCAGACGAGCTCGCCCCGCTACGCAACCTCGACAGACATCGCCCCAGGAAAGCCGCCTGGTTCACCACCGCTCTCCAAGAAGCCAGACGCACCTGCAGACGCCTGGAGAAGAACTGGAGAAACACCAAGACAACCGAAACCACACCACCTACAAGGACGCCTTGACGGACTACCATAACCAGATCAGAGCCACCAAGAGGAACTTCATCCACAACAAAATCCTGGCCAACTCCACCAACTCCAAGGAACTTTTCAGTGTCATTCAGGAATTCACCAACCCACGCAGCGAAGCCACAGACATCACACCATCCCAAGACCTCTGCGACAAGCTTGGAACCTATTTCCACCTCAAGATCAAAAACCTCTATGACAACTTCATCGACCATCCACCAGGTGCCACAGACGGCCCCCCGCCCCCAGAAACACCAGCCAGCCCACCATCTCCAACTGGACACCGATCACGGCCGAAGACACCGCCTCGACCATGAAAAGCATCCACTCGGGGCCCCCACCGACCCCTGCCCCCTCACATCTACCACAGAGCTGCGGCCGCCATCGCACCCGAACTACAACGCACCATCAACACCACCTTCAAAACAGGCACCTTCCCAGATGACTGGAAGCACGCAGAAGTCAGAACCCTGCTCAAGAAGCCCACAGCTGAACCCACCGACCTCAAGAACTATCGGCCCATCTCGCTCCTCCTTCGCAGCCAAAGTTGCAGAGAAAAACAGTCAACAGGAAACTGACACGATTCATTGAAGAGAACGCCATCCTCGACCCGTCCCAATCTGGATTCCGAAGCAACCACAGCACAGAGACCGCCCTACTCGCCGCCACAGACGACATCCGCACCCTCCTGGACCAAGGCCACTCCGCAGCCCTCATCCTACTCGACCTATCAGCGGCCTTCGACACCGTCTCCCACCGCACACTAGTCGCCAGACTACACGACGCAGGCATACAAGGAACAGCCCTGGACTGGATCCGATCATTCCTCACCGGAAGAAGCCAAAGGATCAGACTCCCACCCTTCCTCTCCGACCCCACGAAAATCACCTGTGGAGTCGCACAGGGTTCATCACTGAACCCCACCCTCTTCAACATCTACATGGCCCCCCTCGCAGCCATCGTTCGACAACACGGCCTCAACATCGTATCCTACGCCGACGACACCCAGCTCATCCTTTCCCTCACCAAAGACCCCACTACTGCCAAACTCAACTTCCAGAAAGGAATGCAAGACGTCGCAGTCTGGATGACCAACAGCTGCCTGAAGCTCAATGCCGAGAAGACAGAAGTCCTCGTCCTCGGTACCACCCCTTCTGCATGGGACAGCACCTGGTGGCCGACCGCCCTTGGAAGCCCACCTACCCCCTCAGACCACGCCAAGAACCTCTGCATCGTACTCGACTTATCACTCACCATGAACCGACAGGTCAACGCCGTCACCTCCAGCTGCTTCAACACCCTCCGCATCCTCCGCAAGACCTTCAAGTGGATCCCCCTGAGTCAAGGAAGACAGTCACCCACGCACTCATCACCAGCAGACTGGACTATGGAAACGCACTCTACGCCGGCATCAACAAGTCCCTACTCTGCAAACTCCAAACAATACAGAACACCGCCGCCAGACTCGTCCTCGGCATCCCCCGACACGAACACATCAGCCAACACCTACGAAGTCTCCACTGGCTCCCCGTGGAGAAAAGAGTCACTTTCAAAATCCTCACTCACGCCTACAAATGCCTACACAACAACGGACCCAAATACCTCAACGACAGAATCAACTTCCACGTACTCCAAAAGAAACCTCCGATCTTCCAACCTCGCACTGGCCGAAACCCCGCGCATCCACAGAGCCAGTGCAGGCGGAAGATCCTTCTCTCACATTGCAGCCAAGACCTGGAACGAGCTACCGGCAGACATCAGACGCGCCCCTCCCTGAACACCTTCAGGAAGACCCTCAAGACCTGGCTCTTCGGCTAAACAGATCTGCGTGACCTCCCTCAGCGCCTTGAGACCCTCACGGGTGAGTAGCGCGCTTACAATTCCCTGATTGATTGATTGATTGATTGACAGCTTAAATGCAATGAGGAGAAGTCGGAAATTCTCCTGTATGGGACCTTCCCCCCCCCCCCAGTTTCGAGAATCACTATGGCCAGCGGAGTTTCCCGTGCCTGCCTCCTCAGGGCAACCTGCAAAAAATCTGGGAGTCTGGTTTGAGGAAAATCTATCCTTCTCTATTTATTTTATTTATTTTATGGATTTATATAGCGCTTGAATCACCCCAGAAGGGGTATCTCAGCGCTCACGGACCCACATAGGAAAGTTGTCACACAGGAGCGAGTCTAGAACAGAACAGTTTTCAAAGTCTTTCTAAACTGCAGATGGTCCGGGCACTGCCTCAGTGAGATGGGAAGCTGGTTTCAATAGAGGGGAGCCAGATATGAAAAGGCTTTTCCCCCTGTCCTTAACTTCTTGACCTTAGGTATCTTGAGGAGGGATTTGGAACCAGAGCGGAGATCCCTACGAGGAATGTAACAGTTAAGTTTCTCCGCCAGATAGATAGGTCCTTTACCCCACACTGCTTTGTGGGCAATGCAGCAAACCTTGAATTTTATTCTTTTGCGTACAGGCAGCCAGTGGAGCTGTTGGAGAAGGGGGAGTGAAGCTGTTCTGTAAGGGGCATTCAGTGTTAAACGAGCCGCCGTATTCTGCACTACCTGTAGGCGGTCCAGAGAGGACTCGTTAGCTGCAATCAACAAGGTGTTGCAGTAGTCCAATCTGCTCAACACTAAAGTCTGAATGAGAGTCTTCCGTGTGGAATCGGGAAGGAAAGGGAAGACTCTTCTCAGCAGGCTAAGCACATGGAAGCATGAGCCAACCGTGTGGGTCACATGCTCCTTCATGGTCAAGGCCTGCTCAATGCGAACCCCTAGATTTTTTACTATTGTCTTTGCTGCTGGAGCATTCCCCAGCTTTCTTGGCCACCACTCAGGTGTCCACAGTAGTGGAGCCTCTCCAAAAAGCATAATCTTAGTCTTTCCGGCATTTAGTTGTAGAAAGTTGTTACGCATCCATTGGGATATTGCCAACATGCCGGAAGAGAAGGTGGCTTGAGCTGCCTGGAAAGATTTATTAAAAGAGAAGGTAAGTTGAGTGTCATCTGCATATGATATCGGGATGAACCCGTAGTTCCTTAAAAGTGCGGCCAAGGGAGCAATATAGATGTTAAGCAAGGTGGGGCTTAAGCAAGAGCCCTGGGGCACTCCCTTGGTCAGTTCTTTAGATTTAGAACGATACGGCCCCAGGTTAACGGTCTGGGAGCGGTTAGTAAGGAAACTTGTCATCCACTGCAGTGTCACTCCACCAATACCGGATTCCTCCAATCTCCTGAGCAAAATCTGGTGGTCGACCGTATCGAATGCGGCAGAAAGATCTAATAAAACCAGGAGAGTGGATTGGCCGCTATCTAGTGCTAGCCTGATTTTATCTGTGACAGCCACCAGGGCTGTTTCGGTACTGTGTTTCGGCCGAAAGTCTGATTGTGATGGATCAAGGCAGGCTGCCGATTCGATATGGTCCGATAGGTGTTTGTTAATATGCTTTTCCAGCAGTTTGCTCATGAGAGGTAAAAGGGAGATTGGGCGAAAATTAGAAAGATCTTCCATAGAGGCTTTGGTATTTTTACGGATCGGAATGATCTGTGCCGCCTTCCATGCCAATGGCAGCTGGCCTTACTTCAATGATAAATTAAGTAGAGAGTGAATTGGAGCTGACAGTTGTTTAACAAGAGAGGAAGAGATTCTGGCAGGTATGACATCAAGCGGCGAGCCTGATTTCACAGTGCACATTAAGGTTTCCACCTCCTCCTGAGTTAGAGGAGGGAAGCTCACCAATAAATTTACCTTCAGGCAAGGTGAGGGTTCTATAGTAGCGGCAACCATATGCGTACTGCCAGCAGAGGTGATCTTATTATAGATAATATCAATTTTCTGTATAAAATAGTCAGCTATTTTATCACAGAGAGTTTGAGACGAGGCTTCCTCTAGATCACAGGCTTTAGGATTTGTAAAGGCTTTCAGAATCTGGAACAGAGCTTTAGGTGTGTTCTCTGCCTGGCTCAGCTGTATCCAGATAAAGAAGCTGATGGGGACCTGCTTCGGACTACTTAAAACCCTCAAGAAATTTCTCCTGTTTCTCCCTAGAGCAGCTAAGGAAACTGTGGTTCGGGCCTTGATACTCTCTCGACTCGACTATGCGAATGCTCTGTATACCGGCTTGCCGGACTATCTTCTTCGGAAACTGCAGACTGTCCAGAATGCTGTGGCTAGACTTGTGTTTAACATCCCAATGAGAAGCAGTGTTCAGCAGTATCTGCGTCAACTACATTGGCTGCCGGTGGCCAATCGAGTCAAGTTTAAAGCATTGACTCTGGCCCATCGCGCTCTGTATGCCCTTGGCCCTTCTTACCTCCGGAAGAGGTTCCTGTTTTACACCCCCGCCAGACATCTTCGATCATCATCTCAGTTCCTGGCCCATACTCCTCGTTTTCGGCTCACAAGAATGGGGGGCAGCTCACTTGCTGTTAGAGCGGCTACGATCTGGAACTCACTTCCGCTGGCTCTCCGCAGTATTCAGGATTTTGGTCTTTTAAAAAAAAAACTGAAGACCTACCTGTTTGACTAATTTAACCTCACTTCTCTGTATCTACTCCTTCTCTCTTTGGGCTCGCGCCGGGACACTCCTCGGAGTATCTGTGCGCGGTATAAGATTAAATAACATAACATAACTCACATTAGATACTGATTGCACAAGGTGTTGAAAAAAAGTCATCATAGTTTGATATTTACCTTACCTAGCGGAATCGTTTTTTTATAACGGTGCAGTGTTTTTTTTATTTTTTCACACACACACACGCACACACACACACACACACACATTGTAGTTGGCAAAAATGTGAACTTTACTCAGAAAGCATGTTTTTCTGTGATTTGGTGTAAATCCGCTCAGCCGTTTTTGAAACATTTGCATTTAAAGAGGTGCTTGGGTTGGTTCTGAAGGGGTTAAAAAGTTGGGTACATCCGGACAGTTGGTCTTGCAGGAGTCTCATGGTACTGACATTTTTTAAAATAGGACCCTCTGATTTCCCAAATTAGCTTTTATTCCTCTCGACCATTTTGGTACCACAGGACCGCTTGACTGGCTGCAACCTAGAAGAAAATTTTGCAGGCGTCACTACAGGACTCACGGTGTATGAAAAATACGATATGAGAGAACAGGGAAGGGACACTCTGATCCTCAGGCACTTGTGATGGAGGGACCTCGAGGGACCCCCCCCTCTTACCAGAGGCAAAAATGTAAAAACAAATTGTGCCGCGGGTTCTACAGTACTCCAGTGGGACCTAGTGCTGCACTGCCATGAAGTACTGTACTACTCATGTGTGAGATGCCACTCTAGCTTCATCGCCATAGTACAGCTGTACCATGCAAGTTTCCATGGGGACCTCTTGACCTAAAATTGCAGGTCATGTGAAGTCTTCAAGAGGGCAATCCCATTAAGGTGAATGGAAGATTAACATCAGGTATAACATGTTGAATTACCTCAAGCCCACAAACCATATAGGAAGGTATCACAATGACTATATGATGTCATCAGTGATGTCATCAAGTATGTCATTTGTGATGTCATTAATTATGTCATTTAATATGTCCTGAGTGATACAATATGTGAGGTCATAAGCAGTGCATGGTGGGGAGCAAGTTATAATTAGCTCAGTAAATTTTAACTGGTGAATTTCAGTGATTTTTATTTCAAATCCTAACTATAACATCACTTTAACCTTTGTTCTTTTTTTCCAGTGGATCTACCTTTCTGTCTCTAAAGATATATATATATATTTTCACTAACATCTTAATTTACGTTTAAAAAAACCCCATAGAAAATCACTGAATAAAACAAAAGTTAAAGGAACATAATAGTTAGGTGAAATACTATAACTCGCACCTCCATCACTCACTGTGTTGTTATCATCGTTGTCATTTTACATGTCAGTGGGGATGTTATCAAGAACATGTCATGAGTGATGTAATATGTGAGGGTACAAGCAGTGCATGATGAAGGCACGTGTTATAGTTACTTTAGGGCATGAGTTATAGTTACGTGAGATAACTATAACTGGTGAATTTCAGTGGTTTTGTTAGATTAAAACGTTATGCTTTAACTGACATTGTCACCTAACTGTAACATCCCTTTTACCATTGTTTTTTTCGATGAATTTCTTTGGTTTTGTTTTTCAACATAAAGTAAGATGTCTGTTGCCGTGCAGAGCATGGGATTTGGCGTCCAAGCCCAGTGCTGTGTTGGTTTGGGTGAAGGGCCTGGCCACAGGCCTGGCCCTGCCCTCAACACGTCATGGGCGCACAAATGCCCACTGTGTATGGTCTTTTGCCATACACTATGTGAGGTTGGGCATAGGGCTTGGGTTGGTCCCCATGCCCTACAGGCTCCCAGCCGCCACGGGCCACCCTTGGTTTCTTTTTTTTGTAGTGCCAAAGATCTACCTTTCCACCGCAATTTGGAATTTCGAAAAAAAAAATATATATATATATATATATTCACTGAAAAAACCATAGGTTTCAGGGACGTTATAGTTAGAAATTAGTATTTAAAAAACCTTTGAAATTCACTGAAAAACCATAGGTTTCAGGGACGTTATAGTTAGAAATTAGCATTTAAAAATCATAGAAATTCACTAAAAAAACACAGGTTTCAGGGACGTTATAGTTAGTTGGACATTTCACTCGTACAAAACCAGAAAATGTGGCCGTTATAGTTAGTTGAGCTAACTATAACTCGCGCCCGGCAATGCACTGCTGATGACATCACATATTACATCACTCATGACATGGTCAGTGACATCACTGATGACATCTCAAATGACATCACTCATGACATCATCCAGTGACTGTGTGTTTCTGTAAAGTTTAAATATGTTTTATATATATATAGGCCAAGGTGTATTAAAGAATGAGTGGGTGTATGACTGTCTGAATGGATGATTTAGTAGGTGCGTGACTGACTGTATAAGTGAGTGATTAAATGTGTCTTACTGAATGCATGGGTTAGTGACTAAACTGTGTGAATGTCTGTATCAGTCTGTCTGTTGGTGTGTAAGCGGCTGGATGGGTTGGTGAGTAGCTACATGAGTGTCTATATGGGTTATTGATTGGTTGTCTGAGTATCTGTATGGGTGCCTGAGGGTCTGTGTGGGTGGGAAGGGGGTGTGTGACTCTGTGCATAGATGTGTGAGTGGGTGATTCACTGGGTGTATGGGTTCAAGAGTGCATCTGTGAAGGGCTATATGGGTGGGTGAGTGTGTGTATGGTTGTGTTGGTGAGTGAATGGATGTCTCAGTGGTACATGTGTGAGTAACTACACATGTGAAAGGCTGTATATGTGAGTGTTGGAGTATATAAGTGACTATATGTGAGAGTGAGTGATTGTGAGAGTGGCTGTATGCATGTGTGTGTCCTTGTGTCAGTGATTGTATATAAGAGTAAGTATGTGTTAGTCTCTGTATAAATAAGTGAGGTGGTGTGTGCATAACTGTATAGGTGAGTAAATGGGAGTGTAATTGATTCTTTGCATGACTGACTAGGTGTATGAGTAAGCCTATGAGTGAGTGGCTGTGTGTGAGTGTCTGTAGAGTTGTATGACTGCATATGCTAGTGGATGTATTGATGAGTGACTGCATGTATGAGTGACTGTATGGGTGAGTGAGTAGATGTATGTGTAGATCTAGGAATTACTGAGTGGGTATGTACTAACTGGTATTGGTGTGTCTATGGTTTCGAGATTAGCATTCTGTATTTTAGAGTGGGTGTATCAATGTTTTATTAGGGTGTGAGGAGGTGCATCAGATGATCACATGGATGATGTCATCAGTGATGTCATTTGAGATGTCATCAGTGATGTCGCTGACCATGTCATGAGTGATGTAATATGTGACGTCATCAGCAGTGCATTGCGGGGGCGTGAGTTATAGTTAGCTCAACTAACTATAACGGCTGAATTTCTCTGGTTTTGTACGAGTGAAATGTCCAACTAACTATAACGTCCCTGAAACCTGTGGTTTTTTTAGTGAATTTCTATGGTTTTTTAAATGCTAATTTCTAACTATAACGTCCCTGAAACCTATGGTTTTTTCAGTGAATTTCAAAGGTTTTTTAAATACTTATTTCTAACTATAACGTCCCTGAAACCTATGGTTTTTTCAGTGAATTTCAAAGGTTTTTTAAATACTAATTTCTTAGTATAATGTCCCAAAAATATTTTTTCTTAGTTTTCTAATTCTTATAAAAATAATGTATTATTTTCTATTTTCTAAAAATAAATATAAATTTTTTTAAATAAAAAAGTGGATTCGCGTACCGATTGTGTACCTGTCTCGGTGGGTGCGCGAATTCAAGCGGCCATATTGGTTAAGTCGTGTAGGCTGCGCGCTTCGTAAGCGACCGGTGCGCGAATTTCCACCCCACGTAACGCCACGTACGTAGTTCCGGAGGTTGCGCCGGTGCGCGAATCCATCGCAAATCTTTAAATTTTAAAAGTATATGTCTATAACTTTATTATATATATTATACCAAGAGATTACTTAATATAACTGTAAATATAATTAATTTGTAATTGTAAAAAATATATATTATTGTTAAATATATTTTTCGGAATTCGTGATGAGTGCGCGCCTGTTGCGCGCCGGCTGCACGAATCCCATGTGACATCAAAAGAAAGTATTTGATTGGTTAAGAAGCTCTTGATTCTAGAACTTGAAGAGCCCCACCTATTTTTTTATTCTTTCAACTGCATCTCAGGAGTGACAGGTCTTCTGTTTTGCTCTTCTTCTTTGGGTTTTTTTGGTGGTTTTTTTTCTTCATCAAAAAATGGCCGCTTTAAATCCAGCAGGGCAGCTTCCACCTGAAGATGAAGATGAGTTGGAAGAACCAGTGAAGGTGAGATACGAAAGTATCGTATGGGCTTTCTTCACATTTCCACCTGAGGAGAAGAAAGTTAATGCCCGTAAGGTTACGTGCACCTTATGTAACAATGTCTTGTCACGAGGATCTGACAAGAAGTACTCCTGTGGCACCTCTTCGATGCTTAAGCATTTGCAGACTATTCATCCACGACATCTTGCGAGAGAACAGCACAGACGTGACCTTGAAAAGCAAGCAAGACAGGACAACAGTGGACAAGCAAGCACTTCACCTGGTTTGTCTGCAACATCAACACCGCAGATTGTACCTCAATTTGCCAGAGTGCAGCAGACTTGCATAAAATGCAAAGCAATCTTGTGCCATGGCGAGCAATCATTGGATGCCGTAGTGGTTGCAATTAATAACCACCATTGTTAATTTTATTTTTGTTTTGTTTTTTTGCAATGACTTTGAAATTGCATATTGTTTTTTAACCTTTGACCGTTGGTTCTGTTAATTTTTTCATTCTTTTAAAAAACACCAAACAAAATACAAAAAAGAGTTGAAAAACAAAAACAAAATATAAAGGAAAAAGAAGAAAAACAAATGGTTCTTTTCAGAACCGCCTATTTGGTTTAAAAATAGACAAATTTGTAATTGTTGTATGAATTGTGGTAAGTGTAATATATGGAGAAGTGAATGGGTACTGCATGTGTGATTGCATGAATGCATGTATAGTGCCTCTGTGATTGGAGATGTGCAAGTGTACTACCTGAGTGATTCCATGATTATGTGGCTAATATTGGGAGAATGTAAGAGTGCATGTGTAGTGGGTGCATAATTGATTGCATGACTGCAGCGGTAGTGTCTGAGTGATTGAAGGAGTGCATGAGTAATGCCAGGGTGCATGGAAGAGCACATGGGTAGTGCCTGGGTTATTGCATCAGTGGATGAGTAGTGCCTGTGTGATTGGAGGAGTGCATTTGTAATGCCTGGGTGATTTTGTAAGTGTATGGGTATTGCTTGAGTGATTTTGTAAGTGCATGGGTAATGCCTGGGTGATTGCATGAGTTTATGGGTAATGCCTGGATGATTGCATGAGTGCATGGGTAGTGCCTGGATGATTGCATGAGAGCATGGGTAGTGCCTGGGTGATTGGAGAAGTGCAAGGATAGTGCATGGTGATTTTATAAGTGCATGGGTAGTGACTGGGTGATTGGAGGAGTGCATGGCTACTGGCTGGGTAATTGAAGGAGTGAATGAGTAGTGTCTGGGTGATTAGAGGAGTGCATGGGTAGTGCATGGGTGATTGGAGCAGTGCATGGGTAGTGCCTGGGTTATTGCATGAGTGGATGAGTAGTGCCTGGGTGATTGGTGGAGTGCATGGGTAGTGCCTGGGTGATTTTGTAAGTGCATGGGTATTGCTTGGGTGATTTTGTAAGTGCATGGGTAATGCCTGGGTGATTGCATGAGTTTATGGGTAATGCCTGGATGATTTCATGAGTGCATGGGTAGTGCCTGGATGATTGCATGAGTGCATGGGTAGTGCCTGGGTGATTGGAGGAGTGCAAGGATAGTGCATGGTGATTTTCTAAGTGCATGGGTAGTGACTGGGTGATTGAAGGAGTGCATGGCTACTGGCTGGGTAATCGAAGGAGTGAATGAGTAGTGTCTGGGTGATTAGAGGAGTGCAAGGCTAGTGCATGGGTGATTGGAGCAGTGCATGGGTAGTGCCTGGGTTATTGCATCAGTGGATGAGTAGTGCCTGGGTGATTGGAGGAGTGCATGGGTAGTGCCTGGGTGATTTTGTAAGTACTTGGTTAATGCCTGGGTGATTGCATGAGTACAGAGGTAATGTATGGGTGATTGGAAGAGTGCATGTGTAATGCCTGACTGATTGCATTAGTTTATGGGTAATGCCTGGATGATTGCATGAGTGCATGGGTAGTGCCTGGGTGATTGTAAGAGTGCAAGGGTAGTGCGTGGTGATTTTGTAAGTGCTTGGGTATTGGCGGAGTGATTGGATAAGTGCATGGGTACTGGCTGGGTGATTGGAGGAGTGCATGGGTTGTGCACGGGTGATTGGAACAGTGCATGGGTAGTGCCTGGGTTATTGCATCAGTGGATGAGTAGTGCCTGGGTGATTCGAGGAGTGCATTTGTAATGCCTGGGTGATTTTGTAAGTGCATGGGTATTGCTTGGGTGATTTTGTAAGTGCATGGGTAATGCCTGGGTGATTGCATGAGTTTATGGGTAATGCCTGGATGATTGCATGAGTGTATGGGTAGTGCCTGGATGATTGCATGAGTGCATGGGTTGTGCCTGGGTGATTGGAGGAGTGCAAGGATAGTGCATGGTGATTTTATAAGTGCATGGGTAGTGACTGGGTGATTGGAGGAGTGCATGGCTACTGGCTGGGTAATCGAAAGAGTGAGTGAGTAGTGTCTGGGTGATTAGAGGAGTGCATGGATAGTGCATGGGTGATTGGAGCAGTGCATGGGTAGTGCCTGGGTTATTGCATCAGTGGATGAGTAGTGCCTGGGTGATTGGAGGAGTGCATGGGTAGTGCCTGGGTGATTTTGTAAGTGCCTGGGTATTGCTTGGGTGATTTTGTAAGTGCATGGGTAATGCCTGGGTGATTGCATGAGTTTATGGGTAATGTCTGGATGATTGCATGAGTGCATGGGTAGTGCCTGGATAATTGCATGAGTGCATGGGTAGTGCCTGGGTGATTGGAGGAGTGCAAGGATAGTGCATGATGATTTTATAAGTGCATGGGTAGTGACTGGGTGTTTGGAGGAGTGCATGGCTACTGGCTGGGTAATCGAAGGAGTGAATGAGTAGTGTCTGGGTGATTAGAGTAGTGCATAAGGGTAGTGCATCGGAGATTGGAGCAGTGCATGGGTAGTGCCTGGGTTATTGCATGAGTGGATGAGTAGTGCCTGGGTGATTGGAGGAGTGCATGGGTAGTACCTGGGTGATTTTGTAAGTGCATGGGTATTGCTTGGGTGATTTTCTAAGTGCATCGGTAATGCCTGTGTGATTGCATGAGTTTATGGGTAATGCCTGGATGATTGAATGAGTGCATGGGTAGTGCCTGGATGATTGCATGAGTGCATGGGTAGTGCCTGGATGATTGCATGAGTGCATGGGTAGTGACTGGGTGATTGGAGGAGTGCATGGTTACTGGATGGGTAATCGAAGGAGTGAATGAGTAGTGTCTGGGTGATTAGAGGAGTGCATGGGTGATTGGAGCAGTGCATGGGTAGTGCCTGGGTTATTGCATGAGTGGATGAGTAGTGCCTGGGTGATTGGAGGAGTGCATGGGTAGTGCCTGGGTGATTTTGTAAGTGCATGGGTATTGCTTGGGTGATTTTGTAAGTGCATGGGTAATGCCTGGGTGATTGCATGAGTTTATGGGTAATGCCTGGATTATTGCATGAGTGCATGGGTAGTGCCTGGATGATTGCATGAGTGCATGGGTAGTTATTGGGTGATTGGAGGAGTGCAAGGGTAGTGCGTGGTGATTTTATAAGTGCTTGGGTAGTGGTGGAGGGATTGGATGAGTGCATGGGTAGTGCTGAGGTGATTGGAGGAGTGAGTTGGTAGAGTTTACAAAAATTAATGACTACATTAAAAGTGACTGTAAACATTACTTCATATTATTATGCTTATTACATTATTTCATCTTACCTTGTTTATTGAAGTAGATATCAAACTCATTGAAACTATTTTACAGTTGTTTCATTGTAAACTAAATTTAAAATATTTTCAAACTTTAGTATTACTTTCTGTAAAAGAGAAGAAAAAAACCAGTTATTGCATATAATATTATAGTTTTAAGAACACAACATAATTTTAGAATTACATAACATATTCAGTTTCCCTTTTTTGCTGTTTTCAGATTCTATTGAATTTCACCATACACAGTGATTTCAATGTTGATTATCATATAACAGCGGGGAAAAAATACAATCTGTAAGATTGTAAAAACAAACAAATCTGTGTTGAAAATATTTACAACAAGTTCAACTATCTGTTTACCTATCTAAAGTTTCTAAATTACATTCTTCAACTACATTAAATGATCTACTTCTCTGAAATACATTTTCTAAAATATACACTCTCATTTAGATCACGTATCATATAAAGAACAAATACATAAACTACTTATTTCAAACACAATTTTGCAAACGCAATAAGAATTAGCACAAACAATAATCCAAACAGTAACTCTTCACATTTTCCCAATAGGCCGAATAATGTTTCTAAATCTATTTTCATTCAAAATAAACTCGTTAATTCATGTTCACATCTTCCCAATAGACCGAATGATGTTTTAAGAAACTTTGGCATCAAAAATATTAGATATGAATTTGGTAATTCGTAAGGCAACCGACATTTGAATTCCAAATGGGCATCATTACAATGTATCCATCCTTTATTGCACTTTAAATACACAGTATAGTGTCCAGATGTTGTAGTAGGTCCATCATGGAAAATAATAGCCACTGCTTTAAAAGTTCTTCCTGAAATTGATATTTGACTTGCCACAAAATTTTTAATTTTGGTTTCCAATTTTCTTCCATCTGCTCTACAATGTTGTAGCATTAAAATGACATATTGTCCAAATCTTTCTATAAATAATGTTGACAACATTTCTGATTTACAATGAGAACATTTCATATCTTGATTAGCTGTTTTTATTAATTTGTTAAAAGACACTGATTTGCAATCTGGTATTGTCAAATATATGAATCGCTCAGTGTCTATTTCAGTGGTAGAAGAAAATGAGCACTCTTCACATTTATGATCCCATCTGTAACTTAGTCCAAACAAATTCTCAATTTCAATACCTTCTTCTTCCAATACTGCAAGCATAAACATAAGAAACTCTTGTGCATCTTGTTGTATATTCTGTGTAAATTGCGAAGAACCAGTACATATATCCAAAAGATGCCGAATGCCAGAAGCAGTATGGATTTTAGTTCTATCACTTACCAACTTTTGAAAAAGATGATGTAATAAAGAACAGAATCTTTTTTCTCATTTTCCATAACTTTATGATAAAGATCTTCTAGATAAAAGACAACATTTAGAATTACATTAGCATAGCAGTTGATACCGGAACTATTTTCTAACTGGTATCCTACAATATCATCAACAGAGTCCATTTTCATTTTCTTGGCAGCTTCATGCTTTTCTTGAATTGTTTTCTTTTTTTCAATCTCACTAGAATGTTTGTCATATTTCTGTTTTGGACATAGTATATGTTTTTCATATATGGGATATTCACCTAAGTAAGGAGCATAAACTCTTCTTAACCGATTATACTCTTTTACACAATTTATATCAGCACTAACTTTTTTCTCATCAAAATCAATCAAATACAAACCAGATAATGTTCTTACTCGAGATAATGCAACATATGCCATGCCCTCTTTAAACACTGTACTTCCAATATTTACCAAAGCATTGTCAACACTTAAACCTTGAGATTTATGAATAGTCACTGCATATGCTAAAGAAAGAGGAAACTGTTTTCTACAAACATACAAGTCTTTTACAAGCAAAACGAACAGCACAACGTGCAATCTGTTTTACCTCGTCAATCTGATCAAATTTAATCTTCAAAAATTCAATTCCATCTCTGTTCTGATAATTAACAAAATCAACAACTTTTCCCATTGCTCCATTTACTAAACCTTTTTCTACATCCAAATTACGCCGTTAAATTACCCGACAGTTTTCACATACATATAAAGTCTTTTCCAAACCTGCAGTCTTAGATATAGACTTTTCCAAAGAATCCAATTTTGATTTTAATTTTTCTGAGAGAATAATAGTAACTCATTCGTGTTCTATTTTATCAATGGCTTCCATTTTCATTATTTGTTGTTTTTCCAGCTTCAAAAGTTCTTCATTGAATGTAGAACACTCTTGCAGTGTTGGCATTAGGCACATTATAGAGTTCGTTTCTCTAATTTTTTTGTATATTATGTCAGGTGCTATGTTTTCATTTGGAAACAAGTTTGTTAGTAGCCGACTTTGTAAAGCTTCTTTACCATGTTTTGTCAAAACACCAATTCTTTTATCTTGAAGAATGTTTCCATAATGTTCATCACTTGCTTGTCGCATATTCTTAATAAGTTCTTTATATTCAAAATGAGACCAAATGTTTACATTTCCAATACTTCCCAAAGATTTCCTAGTGTCTTCATGGACAAGTGTTTTAAAAACTGGTTGTCCTTTCACAGGAGTAAGTTGTAGTAGATCGCCAAATACAATTACATGTTTTCCTCCAAATAAAACATCATAATCTGTTTTTAAAATCTGTTGCATTCTTAAATGTACAAAGGCAAGCATTAAGTTTGAGACCATGCTCACCTCATCAATGATCAGAAGTTTCATTTTCTTCAGTACTCTTGAGACTTCATAACAAGCTTCTCCAGATAGCTTGTGGTATTCCAACTTATTTTCATGTTCAACTGGTAGCATGAGTAATCGATGTAATGTAATCCCTTTAATGTTGTGTGCTGCTAACCCAGTTGGAGCGGTTACAACACAAGATAAATGTGATTCAGTGGTTTTCTGTAAATAACTGGTCAAAACTTTAATTAAGAAACTTTTTCCTGTACCAGCTTGACCACTGATATACATTTGAATAGGTTTAAATGATGTGCATTGGCATTCTTTTTTTCATGCAGTAAACCATGCTGCATCTGTTCTGTCACTTGCTGATATATTTCTTTCTGTTCAATATTTAGTTGTTCTTCCAAGTTTCCCAACTCAATAATATCCTGTTGTGCTTGTTGCATTGCCGTTTCTACTTCATTCATGGCTATTGCTGCTTCATTTTCAAGAATTGGTTGTCCTAGAGGATCTTGACTTAGTGGAGCAGAACTCTGACTATCTTGAGAACTGTCTCTAGCTATTTCAGCTGCAATAGTAGTTTCTTGTTCAATTTCTTCATTTAACATTTGTAGATAAGTAGGGAAAATTGTGCATTGAATATTATCTTTACATGCATTAAAAGAATCTTCATAGCAGTCGAACTCTCCAAGTAATTCTGCTTCACTATGCCAAGGCTTGAAAAGTTGCAAAAGTGCTAAATAGAAAAATGTCTTTTTATCTGGAGTTTCGCAACTGAGTTTCCTGTGGTTAATAAGATTACCTTTGGCATGTTTTACTAAACATCCTTCACATCCAATTACTGCATATTTTTCTTCATTTATATTTTCTGTAACATTTCTTTTAAAGCTGTAATGTTGCAGTACTTCATAGAGACATATGTTTTCCAGATGTGGACTCCTTTGGGATAGTACGTATCCAACATATTTGTTTTAACAATATCTGTACTTTCTGGTTCATTCAATGCTAAGTATTCAATTTCTTGTACAGATTTCAATACTCGATTTCGTTTTGCAGCAAGACCAAGACTTACCCAAATGATTCCTCTTGACTTTGAATATAAACTTGCAGAGGTCAACCGATCCGAACATTCATAGGATCCAATCTCTCGATGGGAAAGCATCTTCAAACTAAAGCTGTACAATTTCTTACTAAGAGTCTTCTCTTGTGAAATTTCTTCCC
This sequence comes from Calotriton arnoldi, assembly GCA_963921515.1. Taxonomy (NCBI): domain Eukaryota; kingdom Metazoa; phylum Chordata; class Amphibia; order Caudata; family Salamandridae; genus Calotriton; species Calotriton arnoldi. The sequence goes on along the minus strand of CAWUFW010002431.1, from coordinate 1,237,018 downwards.
ACATTTCTTTCAACTCCGTCTTTTCAGATTTGGTTATATATGACGTAACATAGCGAGCAACAGCAATCGAATTATCTGCAACATACTGGATATCCATGTTAGCATTCCAAATTCTCAAAATCACTGGATTGTAGTCAATAATATACTTTGAATCTTCAGTTCTTTTTATGTTGTAAGTATTCTTTGGAGATTTTCGAGTTATAGTATGCCTTACTGCTGACATGAAACTGTTGACTCTTCCTTTTGAAATTACTGGACGTGGGAATCCAAAACGACATTTTGTATAAAATCTTCCCTTTGTTTTGTATTTCCATCGACAATATTTCCCACATCGATGACTTTGAAACCGTAAAACTTTCTGTCTCAAGTTGTTTTCTCCTCCTTCTTTTGGAATGGCACAGGTAACATATTTTTCAATGAAAGACAAAACACTTTCATCAGTATCAGTTCTAAATTTTGGTGCATTCTTCATCCATAACAGCATATGAATATGAGGTGCACCTCTAGCTTGGTATTCCTTTCGCCAAAAGAAATCAATAACTTCTCCAAGAGGTGGATTATTTTTATTGCAGATAAAAGACATCATAGCTTCAAACCTATGATTAAAATATCTGCACACATTTACAGGATCCAACGAACACAGTTCTCCAGCTGTCTTTAATTCAATGTTTTTTACATTTGAATTTGCCTGTCGTAGAAAATCAAGTAAATCGTCCCATGCGTACTCAGCACAGCTAGCGTAACAAACCACGCAGGGGTTCCTAAGTTCCTTAACATACATTTAAGTTCTCCGTGATGACCATACCAATACTCATTAGTACCACGTTGACACGCCATCAAATTAATTAACTGAGATTCTAAATGATCGTCTCTTTGTTCAACTTTGTCCATGAATTCCTTTGCAGAAACATGTGTAAGATGAACTCCTGTTTTTAATATATGGTTCACTGCATATGAAAGTCCAGACAAGTCACTTTCGAACAGAAGATGAAATAAATATGGAATACACTGTCGAAATCTTGGATCTTCTAAGTACAGTCTTAATGTACGATATTCTGAAGCCGGAATCTGAACTGGTCGTTGATCATATCGTCCACCTTTTCCAGTCGGAAACAGCTGTGGAAAACAACGAGCTTCCAAACTTTTTTCCCATACACTCATGGGAGTTCCCTTCGCTTTTTTCATTTGGAATAATTCAATAGTGTTTCCTATCACTTCTTTTGAATGTAGTGGGTGTATACTATAATGTTCATAAATTTCTTCTCTCCTGGAGTTCTCCACTTTTTCGATTTGGCCACTTGAAATTTCTGTTTCATCTTCTAAACATATTTCTTGTTCTTCTACATTTACAGTTTTATAGTAAATATTGTTTTCTACAAGATATAATGTAGCCTTTTGAAGTTTGGTGACATCTACTAACTCTTGCCAAATTTTCCGACTCTTTGTTGGTACACCATTAACTAGAATAACTACAGGTTCACTATCCTCTCTCTCTACACCAACAGTTTCAATATTTTTCTTAAAATCTAAAGGTAAATACACAACTTTTCCTTTTAAACCTCTTTGTAGATCTGTTGGAGGCAGCTTTCCTGTTTTAGGCTCCATACGAATTATAGCCTGAAACGGGTGCACAAATTGAATCAGAATGGACTCATATGTATTTAAATCTTCCAGTTCCGGAGGAATAGCTACCAACTCTAGGTTGTTATGTAAAGCTCTAGCTGGCATTTTGTTCTCTTCTAATTTGTTGTAACAATATTTACAAATACATTGAATACTACCCAACTCAAAACGACCTTCCACAAACAAATAAGCAGCAAATTGCCTCCATTTATCATTGTTTTCCTTTTTCACTTTTTAAATATAGATCTACATTCCTAGTTTGACTTCTATAGTGAGTACGTTGACAACAAATACAAACATAGTTTGGATTTTCACCAGAAACTATCTTAAACTTTGTTATTTCTTTTTCAAACTTCACAGTAGTAGTATCTTCCATCTCTTCTTCAACACCTACACTTATCAAACTCTCACTTTCTCTACACTCCTCTTGAGGACCAAAGAAACGAAACTGTATATCATCAGAAACTTTTTTTACATCCAACACTGAACCATGCAAAAGAGCTGTGTTAATTTCATTTAGACATAATGCAGGACTTTTTACATAGTATAATCTTCTTACTAACTTCCGCATTTCTGAATGATGTACTGCTAACATTCTTAAATGATGAAAACGACTTTTACACACTTTCCTAGAAAGACAAACCAGAGAATGATCCTGCAAGTTATTATATTTTCTCACTTTACAAGGATCTAGTCCTTGCAACATCTTAATCTTCTGTTTTACACTTTTTTTTCCATAATCTCGTAAGAAATTTAGTAATATAACAATAGATTCCTGTCGTACACTACAAATACTACTACAATCCCACTTAAACACTGGAGCCTGTGTATGTCTCCCTTGAACTTGTTCACCTATTACTTCTTCCACATTTCTAGGAACCATCTTTTCTTTTTCAATTGGACAACCGTCTTTAACTTCGTAGCAACGACCACAGGTATCAACTGCGTGAACTAATGTATTTTGTTGAAAATAGCTTTCTTCATTGAAAAAGGTTCCGTACTAGAAGTGTGCTTCCATTCCCCAGAAAATATTTTGCAAAAGTTACTTCTATTAACCAGTCTTTTTCTTTTACTTTTCTCCTTCAAAAAGTGCATTATTTTATTTAATGTTTTCATTCTCTTCAATACTAATATAAACAATTTTCTTTTCAATTCAAAAGCCTTTTCAACTACACTTTCAATCTGTTCTTTTTTCTTGAAAAATGCTGATCTTTTTTTATATTTTCTGCAATCTTTCAACAAATTTTGTAGTACTCTAGTTTTATACATTCTCCTTTTAATGTCTTGAAATTGTTTCATCCTTCTTTCAACATACATTGTTTTCCCATAACCTGATTTTCCATTATTTTGTCCTTTTTTTGTTTCCTTCTGATTTGTTCTACTACTTTTCTTTTTCTGTAGTCCATTTTCAAAAAGCATTACCTTCTTTAAAACTTTTTTAACAAATTGTTTTGTTCTCTTACCAGAAGTCTTTCTCTTCAATTTCTCATATTGTACTTCATCTAACTTCTGCTTTTCTCTTTTCTTTAAATAGTATTGTTTTTTTTCTTTTCTTATCTTTTGATCTTTTCTTGCCATATTCAATCTTTATTAGTAATAATGGTAAATATCTGAAAACAAAAACAATTTTAAATAATTTTAGAAAATAGTTTAATATTATTAAAATAATTATATTCAAATATTATCATGTATAATTAAAGAAATATTTTCAATTGCATTCAAAGCAATGTCAGACACTGCACAATACCTACAATTAGAAGACATCATAATCTATACAACAGAATCATAGACTACAACTAAAGGATTTCTGTACAGCTACCCAAATAATATGTAAAGTGCAGTTTGTCAAGTTTTAAGGCCTGCATTATATTGTGACTAAGATCTGTGTTGTAACTAAGGTATACCTCTACTTGCATATGAATTTTGATTTATATCATACATGTGATTGTAAGAGTACTAAAGTAGTGCCTGAGTGGTTGAAAGAGTGCAAAGGTAGTGCCTGAGTGATTTTATAAGTGCATGGCTACTTACTGAGTAATAACATAATTACAGGGATAGTGCTTCTGTGATTGGAAGAGGGCACGGATAGTGCCTCAGTGATTATATAAGTCCATGGGTAGTGGCTAGCTGATCAAAGGACTACAGAGGTAGTAGTTGGATAATTGAAGGAGTGTAGGGGTAGTAGCTGGGTGAAAGCATGAGAACAAAGATACTGCCTGGGTGATTGAAGAAGTACTATGGTAGTGCCTGGGTGATTACATAAGTACATAGTTAGTTTCTGAGTGAATTTATAAGTGCTTGGTACTGGCTAAGTGATTGGAGGAGTGCATAGATCCTGCCAGAGTTATTGGAGTAGTGCAACAGTAGTGCCTGAGTGATTGAAGCACTGTATAGCTAATGCATTGGTGATTACATGAGTACAAACGTAATGTCTAAGGGAATAGAAGACTGCATAGATAATGCCTGGGTGATTGCATGAGTGCACAGATAATGTCTGGCTGATTTGAGAAGTACATAGGAAGTGAGTAGGTGATTTTATAAACAAATGGATAGTGCCTTGGTGATTGGAGTAGTACTATTATAGTGCCTGAGTGATTCAAGGACTGCAAAAATAATGCCTGGGTGATTTCATAACTGCATAGGTTCTGGCTGGGTGATCGAAGGACTTCAGGGGTAGTGGCTAGGTGATTGAAGGAGTGCAAGGGTAGTGCATAGGTAATTGAATCAGTGTATAGGTAATACATTAGTGATTGCATGAGTGCAGGGATAATGTCTGAGGGACTAAGGGGTACATAGGTAATGCCTAGGTGATTACATGACTTACAAGCTAATATCTGATGAATTACAAGAGTACATACAAAGTGTCTCAGTAATTTTATAAGTGCATCAGTACTGCTTGGGTGATTGGAGAAGTACTGTGATAGTGCCTCAGTGATTGCAGAATTGTAAAGGTACTGCCTGGGTGATTTTATAACTGCATGGACACTGGCTAAATGATTGTAAGAGTGCATAGATACTCACAGGATGTTTGGAGCAGTGCAAGGCTACTGCCTAGGTGATTAAACCAGTGTGTAGCTAATGCATTCATGGTTGCATGATTGCAGAAGTAATGCCTTGGGGATTAGAAGACTACATAGATAATACCTAGGTGATTGCATGAATACACAGATATGGTCTGGGTGATTTCAGAAGTACATAGGAAGTGCCTAGGTGATTTTATAAGTAAATGGATAATGCCTTGCTGATTGGAGTAGTACTATTGTAGTGCCTGAATCATTGCATGAGTGCAACAGTAATGCCTGGGGGATTAAGCAGTATAAAGATAATGCATGGTTGATTGCATCAGTTAAGGACTAAAATGTGAGGGATTAGAAGAGTACATAGGAAGTGACTGGGTAATTTTATAAGTGCATCAGTACTGCCTGGGTCAATTGAAAAGTACTGTCATAGTGCGTCAGTGATTGGAGAAGTGTAAATGTACTGCATAGGTGATTTTATAAGTGCATGGATACTGCCTTCGTGATTGGAGTAGTACTATTGTAGTGTCTAAGTGATTCAAGGACTGCAAAAGTAGTGCCTCCGTGATTTCATAAGTGCATAGGTAGTGTCTGGGTGATCGAAGGACTTCAGGGGTAGTAGCTGGATAATTGAAGGAGTGCAAGGGTAGTGCCAGAGTGGTTGCATGACTGCACGAGTAGTGTTTGAATGATTGGAAGACTGCATGGGTAATACTTGGGTGATTGTATGAGTGCAGAGGTAATGTGTGAGTCATTGGAGGAGTGCAAGGGTACTGCCTCAGTGATTGAATAAGTGTAGAGCTAACGCATTGGTGATTCCATGACTGCAGAGGTAATGTCTGGGGGATTAAGGAGTACATAAGTAATGCCTGGGTAATTGCATGAGTTGAGGGATAATATTTGGGGGAATAGAAAAGTACATAGGAAGTCCCTGGGTGATTTTATAACTCTATCAGTACTACATGAATGATTGCAGAACTACTGTGATAGTGCCTCAGTGATTGGACAAGTGTAAAGGTACTGCCTAGGTTATTTTATAAGTGCATGGGTTCTAGTTAAGTGATTGGAGGAGTGCATAGTACCTCGCAGGATGATTGCAGGAGTGCAAGGGTACTGCCTACGTAATTAAACCACTGTATAACTAATGCATTCATGATTACATGAGTACAGAAGTAATATTTTGAGGATTAGCGGAATACAAATGAAATTTCTGCTGATTGCATAACTACACAGGAAATATCTAAAGGATTTCAGGAATACATAGGAAGTGCTTAGATGATTTTATAAGTGCATGGATACTGCCTTACTGATTGGAGTAGTACTATTGACTAAGTGATTCAAGGAGTGCAAAACTAGTGCCTGGGTGATTTCATAAGTACATAGGTGGTAGCTGGGTGATCAAAAGACTTCAGGGGTAGTAGCTGGATAATTGAAGGAATGCAAGGGTAGTGCCTGGGTGATTGCTTGACTGCACAAGTAGTACTTGGATGATTGAAACACTGCATGGGTAATACTTGGGTGATTGTATGAGTGCAAGGGTAATGTGTAGGTCATTGGAGAATTGCAAGGGTAGTGCCTGAGTGATTGAATTACTATATAGCTAATGCATTGGTGATTGCATTACTGCAGGAGTAATGTCTGTAACACTAACGAGTACTTAGCTAATGCCTGGGTGATTCTTGACTTGAGGAGTAATATCTGAGGGAATAGAAGAGTACATAGAAAGTGACTGGGTACTTTTATAACTGCATCAGTGCTGCCTGGGTGATTGGAGAAGTACTATCATTGTCATGTGGTTTGTGGACTCATGGTCTGCATTGCTAAGTTAGCTTAGGCCTGGCTGCCATGATGCCTCTTTGCGCACGTTACTTTGTGCCTTTGTTTTTCTAGCCTCTGCTATTTTGGAACTGTCTGCCTTTCACCTTTCTTCCTATTCCCTTTGGGTTTCGTCTGCACATCATGTACAAGGTTGAAAAACAATGTCACTTGTTCTTGCTGATCTGGTCAGCCCCTCGCACTTAGACATAACACTGAATGCAGCTGCACTGGAGAAATTTGTGTGCTTTTAATATTGTGATTTCACTGTTAGAGGCACTTGGAGAAAAACCTTTCCAGAGAGAAGAGCTGTGCTTGTCTGATGATGTAAAACTTGCATCTAGATATTGAGGTATGAGGGTCCGCCTGACAAAGCCTAGAGGTCTTCTATTTTTATAATAAACTAGCTACTAGCGCGGGGAGGGTGGTATGGTCATTTAGCCATATATCCACTGCTTTATGAAATGCTTTCCCCATTTATATTCTATGGAATTGTAACTATGCTTATTGTTTTATTCTTATGCATTATGCTGATAGTACTGGCACGTGTACTGCATCTCAGAGCACGGTAGTTGAAATAAACATTTTAAACTATACAGTGACTCTTATTATGCACGTTGTGGACAAGTATGAGTGAGTTATGAAAGGGTGTTCTTGCTCCTGCGAGTCCTGAGAGAGAGAGACCGTGTTCTGGGTTGTCTAATCATTGGTAGCATTGTTGCTAATGAGACGCTACAGCTAGTCGGGTTGGGATTGTGGGTACTAAGGTGTATTGTTGGCTCACCACTATACTCCGAGGTCCTATTATCATGTGCATAGCTCTGTGTATGTGCAGAATCCCTACAACATGGCGCAACCAACGAGTGGGCTGCTTATCTGCGAGACGCTTGAGTAGTTCTTGTGCTTGTCCACAACCCCCTTCACAGATGCTTCCGGAAGCGTGTGTGAAGGTGATACCTCCTATACTGATGTTTTTATAGGTTCTTTCAAGCCTGAAGTTGTTAAAAAAGGTGTTTAAACAAGACCCTATATTGTGCTGCCTCATACTAGGTTGTCGAAACTTGTTAGCCTTAAATGGCTGTCCAAATTGCGGCACATAGCCGCGCAGCGCTCCGGGCTCACTTGACAGTGTATCGAGTGCCTGACGCGGGTGTCGATCTGATCTTTGTGGTACAAGCAGATCCTGCTTACCACTTTGAGGTATTTTACTCTTGGATCACCTTTCCGGCGGTGGATGGGAATGATAACTTGTTCCATGAATATACAGCCACCGCTGTTCCTAATCACTATAGACCGTATAGGAATCTTGAAGTACCGCTCACGGCATGGCAACACCGTGTTTGGTTTGATGGCGCCCTCCCCCAACCGGTTACCGCGGTTCGTTTAAGCCCCTTATCGATTGAAGGGGCCACTTGGCCTGTTTTGGCCGGGTATACCCCACATCCGCGTTATATGACGCTGCCGGTCGCTGACCTATGTAATTTGCATTCGTCTTTGATACGGGTGCATAGATCTTTAGTACAGTATGTTACAGGCAACATCCAGGCAGCCCCGCCTGGAGTTGCAGCGCATCCAGCTGGACCGGGCGGTATAACCATAAGTCCCGTCATGGTTAATTCGGTGATGGGCAAGCGCCCACAAAATAAGGATGATATGCCTTATTAGCTTGCATAGAAATTTGACCAGCTGGAGGCAGTTTTCCAAATACTTCTCCTGTGGAAAAACACAGGATATTGACGATTAGTTTTCCAAAAGATCTAGTTCCCGAGTTGGCAGATTGCAACAACTGGGGTAAGGTATTCGCAGCAGTATATGCGAAGAGGTTCGGCACTCCTTCCATGACGGTTCTCCCCTCTGTGATTAAACGAGTACAGGATGAGCATGGCCCTGAGGCGGCTGTGGAATTAGGGATGAGACTGGTGGGAGTCTTCGACGTAGTAGCTGATTTGATCCTTGCGAATGTCAAGGGCGATGCAGTTAACTTCCAAGTAGCTAATGCTTTGACTTTAGTCCCAGAACCGGACAGGCCGCGCGAATTACCAAAAATTATTGCACAGGCTTACAAAACCATTGGCCGTAATAGCCTGGGAGTCAAGCCTTTTGCTAAGACGCAAACACAATCACAACCACAACCAAAAACTCAGTCTGAGAAAGATGAGAAACCGTTCTTTACTAAAAAGAGCTGGAGGTTGAAAAAACAGGGTAAGCAACAGAAGAAGCCGGGGTCACGAGGCGCTTCCCCAGTTTCAGTCTCTTCTGAACGCACATATGATTTGCGCGATAGAGCGAGAATTAAATCTCCAGAGAGATTTCAAGTCCCTGATCCTCGTTCTTCACAGGCACCGTCGACCTCCCAGACAGGTGGAGGAGAGCGCCAGGATAGAGGTCGGGGTCGAGAGGCTCCACAGGGACGAGACCAACCTCGACAACAGGTCCGAGGGAAATCAGAAGAATTTCAACGTTCTCGCCCACAATTTCAGAAGAAAAAGGTTGCAGCAGTAACAGCGAGGTATGCCACAGACGGTGAGAACGAGACTCCTGAATTGGACGTGGGCAGTGACGCTCCTAGACAGCGCCGCGGAAGTTACCATAGTGCGGGAGGCACTACGTCCTCATGTGGAGGCAACAGCAACTGATACATTCATTACTGTCGAGACATCAGACACCAGAGTGGCACCCCCTGACAGACTATATAATATTGTCATCCAAATTGAGGGTGACATACAGCGTGTTATTAAAGGGATTTTTTGGGAAAATCTGACCTCTTCGTGTGACATTTTGTTAGCAGAGGCGGATTGGCCGCCCCCATTCGTACTTGCTGCGCGTAGAGGGGAGGAGGTAATCCTTCCGAGATTTTCTCGTCATGTCCCCAAGGACAAAGCGGAGGCTCTCGCAGCTGAGTGGGCAGTGTCCCTGGCGCCAGCGTTATACCGCAACCACGTGGGCTGGGATGAAGACTCTCCACCCCATGACATTCCTTTGCGGTCGCTGCCACAGCCACAACCCCAATATCCCATCAAACGGGAAGCTAAAGGTCCCGTTTCCGAAATTCTGACACAGTTAGAATATCAAGGTGTAATTGAAACATGCGTGTCACCCATGAATAATCCCCTTTTCGCGGTTTCTAAACCTGATGGATCGTACCGCTTAGTTTTGGATTACCGGCATTTGAACTCTCATTGTCGGACCTTTGCGGTGCAAAATACCCATAGTTCTGCGCTTGTTGACAGTCTTGTTCGTAAAAAATACAAAACGACACTTGACTTATCCAATGGATTTTACACACACAACTTAGCCCCGGAGTGTAGCCAATGGAGCGCTTTTACCTCCGGTGGTAAACAATTCAAATTTTGGCGTTTACCTATGGGCTACAAAAACAGTCCAGGCGTATTCGCTGCCCGTGTTGTCTCTTTGTTAGACGGCATAGACCCAGATGCATGTTCGTACGTCGATGATATTTATCTGACAGACGATGAATTATACCCGCATCTTTCCAGAGTGGACCGCATTATTCTAGAATTTGCGGTTTTAGGTTACAAGTTTAACTTTGCCAAATCTCACATTGCTGAATTTACCGTTTTGTTTTTGGGCTATGAGCTCAACAATGAAGGTAAGGGCTTAGCCCCCCATTTCTTGGAGAAATGTGCACTTTTGTGCCCTCCAACCACACTGAAGAAACTTCAGTCTTTACTGGGTTTTTGAACTTCGGGCGTACTTACATTCCCGACTATGCCCAGCGTATCAAGCCACTTTATGCCTTGATACAACCTAACTTTTCGAAGTCATGCTGGCTTCCTGAGCATTCCTCTATACTGCAGTCTTTGCAGACAGACCTACTTGAATCTAAATTCTTGTTGACACGTGACAACCACACAAACCTGGTGATTAGAATCATTCCAGGGGCAGTGGGTTTCACGTACTTGACCTTTAATGAAGGTGACACAGTACCGATTGCATACAAGTCACATCTATACACCTCTGCAGAAATGCGCTTTTCCTCTGTGGAAAAAGTTTTGACTGCAGTGCAAATGGCGATTCTAAAGGAACGCGCACTGGCCCAGGGAAAACGCATTTTGGTGGTAACACCCTATCCTGCCCTGGAGGCAGTGACGAAAGCAAGTGTACCGAACTCTAAAGCTTTGCACCCCCGTTGGATACAATGGGCAACATCTTTGACGTCCCCGGATGTCACTTTTATCTTTGATTCTTCACTTCAGACGCAGGAGTATTTACAGTATGAATTCGTTCATCCTCCTCCTCTGTCTTTGCTACCGCTTGAGGAGTACGAATGTATTATCTATACCGATGGTTCGGCACAACCGGCCACGGGTTCCAAGCATGCTTATTCCGCGGCATGTGCTATTGTTGCAGGTGTTATGGTGAACGGAGAGTTCAAACAGACGGTAGTGCACACTCAGGCACTAGGAGACAGTACTGCACAATTGGCCGAGCTGCGTGCTTTGGTGCTCGCACTTGAGTTCGCTAATCCTGATGTGACCACTCTTATTGTATGTGATTCATACTACTGTGTCCAGTCTTACAATGACAATCTATTCTTTTGGTCACAAAATGACTATAGAGATGCAAAAGGCAGCACAATTAAGCATAAAATGCTTTGGGTTCGAGTGGCAGATCTACAACAACGTCTGCCTCTCACACAGGTGATTCACACCCTTGGCCACCAGCGTGTGGGCGCACACGCTGTAGGTAATGGTTTGGCAGACGAAGCTGCCAAATCAGCAGTAGCCACGTGTTCAGTCGCAGCCGTTACAAGATCCATGACTAAAATAGATAATGATATCTTGGCAGCTATCGCTGCGACAAAGGAAGGTGCTAACTACCCACGGGGTTTCCCTTCCAAATACTCTTATCAATTAGGTCCCGAACAGGCTCCCTATGTAAGAATTCCAGACGTTGGTGATCGGCTGTTTCCAACGCGGACCGCAGACTTTCCTTGATAACGGCCGCACACGAGGGCATGGCTTCGGCACATGCTGGCGTGTCTGCGACGGTTTCCATCTTGCAGCAGCGTTACTGGTTGCGTGGTTTATATAAACAGACCCGTACTTATGTGCTTTCTTGTGACGTTTGTCAGCAAATTAAGCCTTCCACGGTTACACGGCCACTACAGACACCGCTCTGCATTTCAAACAGACCTTTTGGGTGTGTTTACCTGAATCACTGCGGTCCATTTTCTTCCGACACTGCATATAAGTACATCTTGGTTGCAGTGGATTCGTGCACACGTTTCATCTGGGTCTGGCCACAACGGAGTGCTGACGCTCGAAATGTCATCAGGGATTTGCATGTCTTTGTGGGAATTTTCGCCTGTGGCACCTTCCATTCTGATCAAGGTCCAGCGTTCACCTCTAAGGCCTACAAGGACGCAATGGGGTCACTGGGGGTGCAGGTGAAATTTTCGTCTCCGTATCGGCCTGAGGGCAATTCGATTGTTGAACGAATGAACCGTGACTTAAAGCAATCCTTGACAGCTAGAGTCCTAGGTACTGGCAGGAACTGGCTGGCCCACTTGTATACCGTACAACGTGCACTTAATAATCTCCCTAGAAGACCTCTGGGTGGGCAGACCCCAAACGAAATGCCCTTTGGCATAAGAATGTTTGTGCCTGACCTTGACGGTCTAGACATGGCGGCGCAATCCGCAATCTTTGACGTAGATAACCATTCTACTATGTTACAGGACTTACAAGAAGCCCGAGACAAACTAGCAATTGAACATTTACCTTCAGCCACAGACGCTGCTCTGCAGATTCCGGTTGCCGGCTGGCTTCCGAAAGTTGGAGACCTGGTCCGAGAGAAGGTGGAGAACAAAAAAGAATTTGGCCCCTCTTATCGTGCACCGGTTCCAGTCCTTGGCTTGAAGGGTACTCGTACAGTCATTTTACCACCGCTTCCTAGTCGCAAGGAAAACAGATACATCTCAGTGGAAAATGTCAAGCTACAACATCTGGCCGATCCTGAATAGTGTAACACCAGCGGTCTCTTGTCCAGTCATTTCTAGCACGAATGTTTGTGGTCTTCCAGCCCGAACGGTCACTGATGTAGCCATTGAGATGGTAAATTTGCCTGATCGCTTGCTCGACTACCCGGATTCCACCTGCAACGAGGAGACCGAGTATACCTACCCCGCCACCGAGTCCGTGGCTCATTTACCAACAACGCCACTGAGCCCAACACGTTATTCTTTTGACTCGAATTCCACCCCTGAACTTATACCGTCCAGATTCAGTATTTTTGTATCCTGGTTCAGAGACAATTTTTTGATCCCGCCATGGACATACATCTGGTTGGTACTATTCCTGATTTTTCTGTTCATGTCCATTGGCTTTGTCACATTATTTTTTCTACTGATTAATGGTCACTATTTACCAGAACGCTCTGCTGTGAACTGTGTCGCTGGAACTTTGGCTCTGCATTCTTCTTCACACATCATGAAGCGTGACCACACATTTGTGAACATTTCAGCTTTTCCAGTTGCTGATGGCATCGTATGGGATGCAGTAAATTTCCAGATTAATGTACCAAATGTCCTCCGTGTTTCCATGGGTGATGTCGTTAAAAGTAATATTCATTCTGACGATTGGGATGTGCATGCAGTTGAATCATTGTTTACTGACTTGAAATATTATGCTGCATTTAACGCTGAAGATTTGTACATGAATTCTGCGAGTTATGCCGATTTATATTGTTACCAGCATTGGGGCAACCACTTTCTCCATAAACCCAGTACCCTTCGGGGTCTTTTTAATTATACCCAATGGGAACATTGTCCGACCTTTTTGCCAGGTAGCTCCCAGACTCTTAGAAATAAGTTTACTTATTTTACGGATTTTGATAGATCAAACCCTGGGTCCTATTTCTTTAAATTAAACACGTCATCTACTCAGAAAATCATGTTGACCCACACCAAACTGCTGTATTCGGGTTCCTTTTTGAACGCCTTAGCTGTGGGTGGGTATGAACATTGGCGTGACACCATTGACTTAAAATCAATTTGGGGCTCCAAAGCATGGCAGGTGCAAGGCACAGAAGCCTTGCACCGTGCTTGCCTCATCCCGGCCCAAATTTTATTTTTAAATCAGACCATCTATCAAACGACATGTTGGGGTTTGGCTACGTCCAAACAATTGAATGCCCCGTCCTTTCCTGTCTTGTCTTCCACTCCCAACGAAAGCTTGTACTTCAATATGTCCCATACAGAATTGCAGGTTTTGTTTCAGAACAATTCGTTTAATGTCTCTACGTTTGTTCAGTCACCCTGGTTGGCTTGGCCCATTGCATCTAACGCCTGCCAACTGCATTTTCATGACACGGATCCTGACTACAAACAGGATAGGCCGGACCCCAGGTTTTCTGACTCTCGTACTGTTACAACATATTCTGTTGGTAAATTGTGTAAACAGTGGTTGCAGGACTCTTCCTTAGATTCTGTTAAACAGCATTTATCCCTCCTATCAGGCAACATTGATCTGTCCGACTTTGTTTTGGGGCCTCGTGGTCCTCGACCAAAGAGATTCATTTATGAGACTTACAATGAACTCTGGAAGCTTTCGCAAATTGAAGCTGCTTCCCGTCTTCGGGAAATCGATCAAGCAAATTTAGAAAAAGTGCTTGCTGTTGTTGACAATAGTATTAATACCCTGTCTTCCCGCATTTACACATTAGAGAATATTATTTCCTCGGTTGTTGATATTGTACAAGATGATGTTTCTGTGTTATATCATGGTCAAAATCAATTGCGTTCAGTGATGCAGTTTGCATGGACTTTGCAAACAGTTAAAATGGGGAAAGTTCCTTGGCACTTTTTGAACACCTCTGCCTTATTCTTACCTTTCAATTTGACTGAGAAACAGCGGTTCATGTCCATGAAAGATGCAGCATACACTCTATTACATATCGAAAAAATAGAGCCCTTACCATTCTCTGTTGCGGAATTAGATTCTGCTGTGTGGCTAGTGCACGGGGTTATCGCTTTGCCTTTTTCTTTATTTGAGTTCAGTTCCTGCATGAAACATTATCCTGTTGGCCGCTTTCAGCCTTTAGGCAGTGCTTTCCTGCATGAACTTTGGTCACTGCCTTTCATGTATAAATGTCTTAGGGACGGGAAGGAGGTTTTTCTCACGGGGGAGTCATGCGATTCTACTGTGGGTCGTTCCCTTGTTTGCAAACACATTAGAGTGCACGGGGCTTGTAACGTTTCGGCTCCGAATCTTGCTTGTGTTTTAAAGGGCATTCCTGCTCCTGCTATATCTCCTGCTTTCACTGTGCTTGCAAATGGTAGCTATCTCCTTCTGAATAATCAGGACTGCTGTGGCATGCTTGCCGGCATACCATATATTGTAACTGTTTCCCACAGGGTTGTCTGCTGCAAAAATTTGCTTTTTCCTCCCCTGCAAGGAATCGTAGATAGTTCCATTTGGCCTTCCATTCCGACTTTGAAGGCAGATTTCAATAAATTGAGCAGAATAAAGGCACTATTATTGAACCAGGAGGTTATGCTCACATCCGCCCGGGAGACATTCATTCTCCAGGTGGCGAGTACCCACAGTGAAATACAGGCCCTGTTGAACACAAACCTCCCACAACATTTCGGTGAACTGATTCACCATGTTTTCAATGCTTCACGCACCGAAGGTCTTGTGCACTTTTTTAAAGTTGTGGGCTCTGGCCTTGTTACCTCCTTTCAAACTATATTTGGTGTAATACCAGCTTTTATTAATTCCATTTTTTCCAGCGTCTTTGGAGGCTTTCCGTTAATCCTCGCCTTAGCGGCTGGTGTTTTGCTTTTGGTCTGTGTGCTACGCAATGGCTGCACTTCCTGGGGTCCTGCTCGACCACGGTCGACTCCGGATGCTCCGTGAGCGCATCCTCTCCGCCTTTGGCGTCCTGCCTTTGGCGACACTCGGTGTGTCATATCGACTTTCTTTTCGCTTTGCGTATTTCACTTGCGTGCAACCTGTGATGTCTTGCATCCGATGTCCTTTCTCATGGTCCTTGGATTACTGCCTCTCCAATACGTCTCTGTCTCGCCCGGATTTTGTCCAGTTGGTGGGTCCCTTAGAGGCCCATGAACGAGACTGTTCCGGTCCTGGCTTCATTGCGCGTGCGGCTGCACTTGGAATTTTGGCACAATGGGATGTCTGGGCGGCTGCTCAGACTCTCCTACAACAAAGTTATATTGAGTATCACGCAAGTTGTCCCGCAATGCTGTTCGCTGCTCCCTCGTGCGAGGAACATGAATGCAATTTTGATTTACTGGACTGGATGGCATCTCTTTTTTCTGACGATTCCAACGATGTCCTCTTGGAAGGTGTGGCGTTCTTCTGCACCTACACTTTTTTGGATTAGGGGGCCTCCGCTTTCGGCGTCCTGCCTGCCTAGAGATTTTTATTCTATTTTTTCTCTCCCATTCATTGTCTTTCAATTGGGCACTTTCAGTCACAGACGTTGCCGTTCTGCTCCATTTATTTGACCTCTGTCTTTGTCCTATGTCTTCGCCGATGGACTGACCAGGGGAGGGTGTCGTGTGGTTTGTGGACTCATGGTCTGCATTGCTAAGTTAGCTTAGGCCTGGCTGCCATGATGCCTCTTTGCGCACGTTACTTTGTGCCTTTGTTTTTCTAGCCTCTGCTATTTTGGAACTGTCTGCCTTTCACCTTTCTTCCTATTCCCTTTGGGTTTCGTCTGCACATCATGTACAAGGTCGAAAAACAATGTCACTTGTTCTTGCTGATCTGGTCAGCCCCTCGCACTTAGACATAACACTGAATGCAGCTGCACTGGAGAAATTTGTGTGCTTTTAATATTGTGATTTCACTGTTAGAGGCACTTGGAGAAAAACCTTTCCAGAGAGAAGAGCTGTGCTTGTCTGATGATGTAAAACTTGCGTCTAGATATTGAGGTATGAGGGTCCGCCTGACAAAGCCTAGAAGTCTTCTATTTTTATAATAAACTAGCTACTAGCACGGGGAGTAAGCGCCACAGAGCTGCGTTGCAGAGAGGTGTAAAAAGGGGCATGGCCTGGACCACCTCTCTGCAACACAGCGCAGTGGCGCTTACTGGAAGCACCTGGTGGGCTACTTGGCCCGCAGGGGCCCTCAGGATGGAAGGGGAATTAATTCTCCAACTTAAAACACGCCAACGGGCGTGTTTGCACACATCACCTCAGGCCCCGCCCCCTCCCTTCACCACTGTGTAAACACGCCCCATGGCACGTTTTAAGTTGGGGGATTAAGTCCCCTCGAATCCTGATGGTCCCTGGGGTCCAGCTAGCCCACGAGGTACCTCCAGTAGGCGCCACAGAGCTGCGTTGCAGAGAGGTGCAAAAAGGGGCTTTGCCTGGACCACGTCTCTGCAACGCAGGTCTGTGGCGCTTACTGGAGGTACCTGGTGGGCAAGTTGGCCCCCAGGGGCCTCAGGATTGAAGGGAAATTAATTCCCCAACTGAAAACGCGCCACAGGGCGTGTTTGCACACGTCACCTCAGGCCCCGCCCCCTCCCTTCACCACTGTGTAAACACGCCCCATGGCACGTTTTAAGTTGGGGGATTCAGTCCCCTCGAATCCTGAGGGTCCCTGGGGTCCAACTAGCCCACCAGGTACCTCCAGTAAGCGCCACAGAGCTGCGTTGCAGAGAGGTGTAAAAAGAGGCTTTGCCTGGACCACCTCTCTGCAACGCAGGTCTGTGGCGCTTACTGTAGGTACCTGGTGGGCTAGTTGGCCCCCAGGGGCCCTCAGGATTGAAGGGGAATTAATTCCCCAACTTCAAACGCGCCACAGGGCATGTTTGCACACATGTCACCTCAGGCCCGCCCCTCCCTTCACCACTATCAAACGCGCTCCGTGGCGCATTTTAAGTTGGGGATTAAGTCCCCTTGAATCCTGAGGGTCCCTGGGGTCAACTAGCCCACCAGGTACCTCCAGTAAGCGCCACAGAGCTGCGTTACAGAGAGGTGTAAAAAGGGGCATGGCCTGGACCACCTCTCTGCAACGCAGCGCAGTGGCGCTTACTGGAAGCACCTGGTGGGCTAGTTGGCCCCCAGGGGCCCTCAGGATTGAAAGGGAATTAATTCCCCAACTTTAAATGCGCCACAGGGCGTGTTTGCACACATGTCACCTCTGGCCCCGCCCCCCCTTCACCACTGTGCAAACGCGCCCCTTGGCACGTTTTAAGTTAGGGGATTAAGTCCCCTTAAATCCTGAGGGTCCCTGGGGTCCAACTAGCCCACCAGGTACCTCCAGTTAGCGCCACAGGGCTGCATTGCAGAGAGGTGGTCTGAGGCCACGCCCCTTTTTTCACCTCTCTGCAACGCAGCCCTGTGGCGCTTACTGGCGGTACCTGGTGGACTAGTTGGCCCCCAGGGACCCTCAGGATTGAAGAGGAATTAATTCCCCAACTTACAACGCGCCAGGGGGCGCATTTGCACAGTGGTGAAGGAGGGGCGGGCCTGAGGTGACATGTGTGCAAACACACCCTGTGGCGCGTTTTAAGTTGGGGAATTACCTCTTCAATCCTGAGTGTTCCTGGGGTCCAACTAGCCCACCAGGTACCTCCAGTAAGCGCCACTGCGCTGCGTTGCAGAGAGGTGGCCCAGGCCACGCCCCTTTTTACACCACTCTGCAACACAGCTCTGTGGCGCTTACTGGAGGTACGTGGTGGGCTAGTTGGACCCCAGGGACCTCAGGATTGAAGAGGAATTAATTCCCCAACTTAAAACGCGCCACAGGGCGTGTTTGCACACATGTCACCTCAGGCCCCGCCCTCCCTTTCACCACTGTGTAAACGCGCCCCGTGGCGCGTTTTAAGTTGGGGGATAAAGTCCCTTGAATCCTGAGGGTCCCTGGGTCCAACTAGCCCACCAGGTACCTCCAGTAGCGCCGCAGAGCTGCGTTGCAGAGAGGTGTAAAAGGGCGTGGCCTCTGAACACTTCTCTGCAACGCAGCTCCCTGGCGCATACTGGAGGTACCTGGTGGGCTAGTTGCCCCCAGGGACCCTCAGTATTCAAGGGGAATTAATTCCCCAACTTTAAACAAGCCACAGGGCGTGTTTGCACACATGTCACCTCAGGCCCCGTCCCCTCCCTTCACCACTGTGCAAACGCGCACCGTGGCGCGTTTTAAGTTGGGGGATAAAGTCCCCTTGAATCCTGAGGGTCCCTGGGGTCCAACTAGCCCACCAGGTACCTCCAGTAAGCACCACAGAGCTGGTTGCAGAGAGGTGTAAAAAGGGGCGTGGCCTATGAACACCTCTCTGCAACGCAGCTCCCTGGCGCATACTGGAGATTCCTGGTGGGCTAGTTGGCCCCCAGGGACCCCCAGTATTTAAGGGGAATTAGTTCCCCATCTTACAACGCGCCAGGGGGCACGTTTGCAGAGTGCTGCAGGGAGGGGGCGGGGCCTCCGGCGCGATGCCGGTCTTTTTTTTAAATTTATCTTTTTAGAAGGGGGGCAGTGTGGCCCCCCTTCTTTTCCTATTTTTGGGCCTTGGGGACCCCATCCCCCAGGGCCTGACCCCTATTTTGTTAAATTATTAAAAAAACGGAAGGGGGGGCAGCGTGGCCCCCCTCCTGAGGCCATTTTTGGCCCCGGGGACCCCATCCCCCGGGGCATGGCCATTGTTTTTTTGTTTTTTTAATAATTGGAGGGGGGCTGCGTGGCCCCCCTCCTCAGGCCATTTATGGCCCCAGGGACCCCATCCCCCTGGGCCGGCCTTTGCGTGTTTTTTTTTTTTATTAAATTTTTTATTATGGGGGAGGGGGGCCACGTGGCCCCCCTCCCGGGCCACTCATGGCCCCGGGGACCCCATCCCCCGGGGCCTGGCCTCTCGTTGGGGACCGTGGGGGGGTCCCCAATCCCCCCACGGTCCCGCCGGCTCCCCGCTTCCTGCAGGAGCCGGTATTGCTTTTCCACAAGGGGAGCTGCTGACATGCAGCTCCCCTTATGGAAAAGCAACTTGCTTTGCTTCATTGAAGCGAGAGCAGGTTTCCCTGCTCTCGCTTCAATGAAGCAAAGCAGAGTTTGCAATGACAGGGCGGGAGCCGCGAGGCTCCCGCCCTGTTATTGCAAACAGCAGTGTCCCGGAGGTGGGCACCCCGGGACACTGCAGGAGCTGGCCCTGGGGGGTGGCGGTCCCCAGGGCCATGAAGGGCTCCAGGAGGGGGGCCGTGCGGCCCCCCCCTCCCAACAATTGCACAGCCCCGGGGAGGTGGTGATCCCCGGGGCGTGTGGGAAGGGCTCGAGCCCCCCCCCACAGGTCTTTTATTTATTTTTTAAAAGCCCCGGGGGGTGGCGGTCCCCGGGGCAGCGGGGGGGACGTGTGCCCCCGCTAAATAATTAATGAAAGCCCCGGGGGGTGGCAGTCCCCGGGGCTTGGGGGGGCCTTTGAGGCCCCCCATACATTAAAATAAGAAGCCCTGGGGGTGGCTGTCCCCGGGGCTGCGGGGTGGGCTGTGTGCCCCCCGCAAATATTTATAGAAAGCCCCGGGGGTGGTGGTCCCCGGGGCTGCGGGGGGGCCGTGAGCCCCCCGGAAATATTTATGGAAAGCCCTGGGGGGTGGCGGCCCCCGCTATTAAATTTTCGCATGCCCCCGGGACTTGGCCCACCCGGGGGCTAAATATTAACAAAGCGCGGGAGTCCGCGCTTCGTTTTTTTTTCTTCATGGCGGGATTCGCGGATCCGATGCAAATTTCGCCGTTTTTAAAAAAAAAAATGCTTTTTTGGGCACTGGGGGTCCTTGTGGGACCCCCTGAGCAGGCCTAGGGGTCAAGGTGTTTCTACCCTGCCCCCTTTTCTTGTTTTGCGCCTTAGTTTTTCTGTTTTCTTGTGCCTCGGTTCTACCGAGGCACAAGATGGCTGCCAACACTTCCTGGTTTGGAGTGTTGACAGCCAATTAGCATGAAGCTCGTAGTCGGGAGGGTCCGCGGATCCTCCGTGCCTCTAAATATCGAAACTTTTATTTTTGATTTTCTCAGCAACTACTGAACGGATTTACACCATTTTTAAAAAGGTCGCTTTCTGAGCCAAGCACTACTTTTTTGCCAAATTTGGGGTAAATCCGTTCAGTAGTTTCGGCTGTAGCCTTGCATAAAGTTTCCTATGGGAAATTGATTTTTTGACTCTTATTTTTTGAATTTCTCTGGAATTACTGAACGGATTTACACCATTTAAAAAAGGGTGCTTTCTGAACCAAGCACTACCTTTTGCCAAATTTGGTGTTCTTCCGTTCAGCAGTTCGGGCTGTAGGCGTGTCTAAAGTTTCCTATGGGAATTAACATGGAGAAAACACGCTTTGGGACCCCCTTTTCTCGGCCTCGCTTGCCGAATCACCCCGAAGCTTTCAAGATAGGAGCTGACCGGAGCGGGCCATAAGTTTTGAAAATTTCGCGATGATTCGTCAACCGGCGCCAAAGTTATTGGGAAAAGAATGTTACGAATTTCCTATGGATAATAGGTCCTAACTATAACTACCTACTGGCGACCGCCAGTAGGTAATATATATTAGATTCCAGTAAATAAAGCGATCACTAGGAGTGTCAACTTGCACCAAAAGATGGTTTATTCAGTAACGCGTTTCCCACACACTGTATTGTGGGTAGTGACTGCAATACATACAGGTTATCAGAAAGTAAAGAAGGACAAGTTAAGTTTAACACTTGTACCAAAGTGGCATCCATTTTGTAATGGTCGACCTGAAATGGAAAATTATATTAAATGCATAAACTTTATATTGCATCGTGCTGAAACATGCGATTGGGTAAAAAGAAAGCAAATCAGCAATGAATATATCAACATAATGTTTTCTTATGTCAAATACCTCCTTTCTTTAACTTATATTATCAGTGTAAAAAACCCCAATTGCGCACCACAAATCTGAATTGCGTAATTCTTAGGCAAAGTGCCCACCGTGGTGGTCATGTGTAGGTATTTTCACCCACACACATATGGAGTCCTGGAATACTGACTAATGCTAGAGTATTGCATGTTGCTCTACTCAGGATTACTGCACTCGGCTAGTGCCCAGAGCTATTCATGCGGGGAGTGGAGATTGTATGCGGCTAGTGCCTTGACCATTCTTCTCAATAATCTCTGTGTGTACGGTACACAAGTCAATAAAAAGTTATTCTGTTTTCCTGGTGCTGCAGAAGACCCATACATAAACCATTATTCCACAAAAGGAAAGAGTGAAAATAAGTGAAATTATCATGATGTCTCCCAATACTACTTCACACCCCAATGGACAGAGAGATAAAGTATAAATGATAAAAGAAAAGATCTCTTATCTGTAGGGTGCTGCCCTCCACCATGGTGATGTCGAAGAAAAGGTTAGGGGTGTAAAACTGGAGCGGTTCCTCTAAGTCGTCCCCTTCCTTTTCTCCTGTGATTAAAACAACAACACTCTGAGTTACTCTCACAGTCGGGGTTAAGAATCAACAATATATAACAATTCTACAAATTTATGCATACAGACAAGATGAAGTTCTGTCAGTCAACGTAATTGCCACCACTATCATGTGTAAAACGAGCCATACACGTCAGAACAGATCATGCGGAAAAGAGCTTCCACCCGGCTATTCATGAAGGTGAATGCTCATTTCCTCATCCTGGTTATGCCCATCTGGGCTCTTGGTTTGTAAGTTGATTATGTGCCAGGATTCCATCTTACGCAGGTGGAGTACTCTATTGCCTCCTCTGTGGTTCTGTTGGATCTGTTCTATGGCATAGTAGGTGAGAAGCGAATTATTAGACAGATGATAATCTGCAAAATGTCTTGCTACCGGATAGTGGGGGTCCTTCTTACTTATAGCCCTCATGTGTTCTAAGACTCTCTTCTTTGTGGCTAGTGTGGTGCTGCCTACATATCTCTTCTTGCACGGGCATTCAAGAATGTAAATGGTAAATGTAGTGCCGCAGGTGAGAAATTGGTTAATCTTTCTCTCTCCAGTGGGGGTGTTGTAAGATTTTCTCATGATGCTGTTACGGCATGCTTTGCAATGCCCACAGGGAAAAAATCCCTGCAATTCGAGATGTGTATTGAGGCGTTTGTTTGTGATATCCCCTTGGACCAGCAAATCTCTAAGATTCTTACCTTTCCTATATGTGATTTGTGGTCGCTCAGGTAATCTCTGGCCAATTATAGAATCGCTGGATAAGATATTCCAGTCTTGATTGAGGATTTTAGAATTTTTTTTAGATTCCTTGTTGAACATCAAAATCACTCTGGTGGTGGTGTCTTTTTCTGGGGAAACTTTGTCTTCTAGGGTTTCTTCTCTTTTAATTTTACTGACCTTCGCCTTCACTCTTTCCAGTACCCATCTATGGTACCCTCTTTCCCTGAACCTGTTCATCATAATCTCTTGTTCCTCAAGGAAATCTTCCTGGGTACTGCAGTTTCTTCTTGCTCTTAGCAGCTCACCGAATGGAATGCTCCATTTGAGTGTCTCAGGGTGGCTGCTAAAAGCATGGAGAAGACTGTTACCCGCCGTTGCTTTCCTATGTAACCTAGTGTTGAATTGTTTGTTCTTAACTTCTACAACTACATCTAGGAATTCAATGTGCTTCCTACTCATAGAGTATGTCAGGTTAAGGTTGAATATGTTGTCATTGAGTTTATCAATGACACTTTTTGCACTTTCTTCACTCCCTTTCCATACGATAAAGAGATCGTCGATGTATCTATACCACTTCAACACCCTGTTCTCGGTGCCGTCAGAAATAAGGTTTTTCTGTACTTCTTCTTCGCATACTCCCAAGAACAGGTTGGCAAAGCTAGGGGCAAAGCAAGTGCCCATGGCAGTGCCAAGGACTTGCTTGTACATAGTGCCATTGAATAGAAACATGTTATTGAGAAGACAAAATGTCATCCTTTCCAGTAACATTTCTGTGTGATCAAAGTAGCCAATCCTACGGTTTCTCAAGAAATGTCGACAACATTGTATGCCCAACGAGTGATCAATGATAGAGTACAGTGAGTTCACGTCCATAGTTATTAAGAGATAGTCTTCCTCCCAGGTAATGTTGCTGATTTTACCCAAAAAGTCTTTGGTGTCTTTAATGTAGGAGGGTAAAGTCATGACATAATCCCGGAGGAAATGGTCTATGTATTTGGAGATATGTTCAGAGACACAGCCTATCGATAAGACGATAGGTCTCCCAGGTGGTGTAGTAGGGTTTTTATGGACCTTGGGAAGCAGGTAGAAAATGGGGGATCTAAGAAACGTTGTCCGGCGCGCTCCGCGATCCTCTGCCGTGGGGCGAGGGGAACGGAAGGAGCAACGCCGATTATCATATATATATATATATTCATTGAAAAAAACGAAGGGTACAGGGACAGTATTGTTAGGAAAGGGGATAAAAAAACTTAGAAATTCACTGAAAAAGCCAAAGGTTACAGGGACGTTATAGTTAGGCTCAGATGTCACTCGTACAAAAACTGTAACTTACGCGCTGCTTATGACCTCACATATTACATCACTCATGACATGGTCAATGACATTATTCATGACATGTCAAATGATATCACTGATGACGTCATCTACAGAACCACTCACACACCCATACAGTCTATAATACACTCACTCATACACCCACAGAACCATTCACATACCTATTCACATATCCATACAACTTGACACACACCCACTCACTCATCCATGCAATCACTCATATACCCACTCACTCATCCATATAGCCACTCACACACCCACTCACTCATACAGCTACTCATGTGACCACCTACTCACCCATACAACAACTTACACAGCCATACAATCACCCAGATACTCACCCAGTTAATCAATCATACAATCACTGACAGCCAATCACTCACCCAAACAGCATCTCAACAGACCTATTGACACACCCATACAACTACTCACACACCAATTCAAACTCTCACAACCACATATATACCCATTCACTCATCCCTACAAGCACTCAGATGACCCCTCACACAGACACTCGCTCTCAAATACAGCCACTCACACACTCACTCAGTTAACCAAACACCCACTCAAACAGCTACTCGCTCCCGCCAAGTCAGAGCAAACAGCTATGTCCTGGGGATGGGCACCCCAGAACATAGCAATAGCTGGCCCTGGGGGGTGGCGGTCCCCAGGGCTATTAATGACTGGGGGGGACCGTGCAGCCCCCTTATTTGACTTTTACAGGCCAGCCCCGGGGAGGTGGTGGTCCTCGGGGCCATATATGGCCCGGAAGGGGGGTTCCACACGGCCCCACTCCCAGTTTTAGTTAATTGATATGACCCGCGGAGGTGGTGGTCTCCAGGACCCAGGGGACCCCCGCAGCCCCCCTCAATATGTTATTTCATTGCCCCGGGGAGGTGGTGGTTTTACAAAGCTCAGGAGGGGGGTCCTTGTGGCTCCCTTCTTCTATAAAATAAAGCCCCGGCAAACGAAGCCCAGAAGGGGGGTCTGCACAGCCCCCCTCCATTTAGAAAGATAAAGCCCCGGGGAGGTGGTGGTCCCCCGGGCTCAAAGAGCCTTATGAGGGGGCCCAGTGTGCCCCCTCCTTTTATTAAAAAATGCCCCTGGGACCTGGCCCACAAGTGCAGGAGCCAGTGCTTGGTTTTTAAAAAAAAATGTTTGCCGGATTCACGGATCTGGCCTCGATTCCCGCCGAAATGTTTATTAAAAAAAGCTTTTTTGCCCTGACGGGGTCCCAGCGGAACCCCAGGACCAGGTCTACAGGGCCAGGGCATTCCTACCCTGCCCCCTTTTCTTTTTTTTTAAACATTTGTTTTGTGACTCAGCTGAAGCCAAGTCCCAAGATGGCTGCCAACACTTCATGGTTGAACTGTTGGCAGCCAATCAGATTTCAGCACGGGGACTGTCCACATGCTGAATTTTGACACACATTTGCTTGCGTGACAGTGCAGAATTCGTTTCTCTGAGTCCACATTGCTTACAATTCCTCTTTGTAAGTACACTATCACGACACCTTGAACATTCTGTACATGGCTTAAACATACATTGAGCAAATGTTGTTTATTATCCGTCCATAAGACGACGGCGCTATCACAGAGACAAGCCTCGACACGAAAGCATGAATGCTTTTGTTATAAATACATGCGCATTTCCGTGCTCTACTTAGAAGAGCACTCTCCTATCATTGCGAAAGCATCGCTGTAGTCGGCGTTTCAGCAGCTGATTCCTGTTTACCCTCTGCGAGGAGGGATGTCCAACCTGTGACCAAGACGGGGACCTACATACCTTGCCTTCAGGTAATGGTGATTTGAATCAACCAGTAGGGGATTCTTGCCAGAACACCCACCCTAAGCAACTAGGTTAGGGAATGCATAGTAGGAGCACACTATACCCAGTACTTATATGCCGGCATATATAAACTGTTTTAGCACGATGGTGGAATCGTTCATTCTTTTCACTGTCCATATATTGTTAATCACTTTCATCTGCTTCTGTCTATTAATCAATGCAGCACCTATATTTTATACAAGAATCGCAATTGTTGAATAAATATTGAAAACGCCACTTTGTGTATTACTTGTATATCCTCTGAGTGAGCATGAGTGACAGAGCGAAAAGGTTCTAGATCTGTTATCACGATTCCTTGGGGGCCAGAGTTGTCATGTTCTGAGGTTGCCCAAACCAATTGTTACCTTGCCAGGTTTAGGGGTACTTATGGTAGCACTGTGAGCTAGCATGACTAAAGGCCAAAATATTCTATGGGGGTGCACGGAATCAATCTGACACCATCTCAACGTTTATGTTGTCCAACAAAGGAACAGTTCCTATTGGAAAGTGGGAACCGTGCAACACCATGACCGGAGGAGAGCTTCCCATATTTATTTTTTAAAGCACTCTTAGCTCTATAATCTTCAGCTGGAGTGCAAGACCCTCTTGTGGTTGTTTTTATAATTGCGTTTTGTGGGCTAAAAATGTTAAAAGAAAGACTCAGAGACAATTTGGTTTTATAATTTTTTTTAAAGAAAGCAAAATATTTCTGAGTTTTTTTTAACATTTTTCAGCCGAGCCTCATGCCGTGTTATCTGTGGTGGTTGGTCACAAGGGAAAAAGGCTGTAAACAGCGTGGGGTTGACTCTACATATGGTAATAAAATATTACTTTACATTAAAAAAACCTTTGAAATGCACTGAAAAAACGAAGTTTAAAGTGGCATTATAGTTAGGAATTGCCATGCACTGCTAATTACACCACTTATTACAACACTCATTACATGATCTATGACATAATTCATACCATGATTGCAATATCTGAAATGACATTATTGATGACAAGACTGTGCATTGTGCTGGTGTGAGTTATAGTTATTTTAGGCACACATTATAGTTACTTGAGATAAGTATAACTGGTGAATTTCATTTTTTTATTCATTTAAAGGTTTTTAGTAGTGTCAAAAATGTATTTTTTTACATTTAAAGTAAGATATTTGTGATGAAGTATCAGGGAGGCAGAGTGTAGATAAAAGGTTCTTCTTTATTTTTAGGAACATATGTAGAAGTGTCCTAACCATAGGACACACAGCAGCAACTGACTCTGGAGGACCCGGTAGCTAGGCACCAAGCACATTCCAAATTCTAGAGCTGCTTACATGAGTCATACAGATTAACTAGATAGAACAACAAAAGCATACAAAGGAATAACATAAGTGAATACCACACACCTTCCCCCAAACACAAACATGTGAACAATATCTGTTAAGCTCAGTTACAGACATAATCATGAAGTTTCACAGGAGTTGAACATGTACGAGTACTCCTACACAGAGGAGGAATAAATTTTGAAGATGAAGGTTGAGTATGAGAAATAAGGGGAGCAGAGGAACGTACAAGAGCAATTCTATTCAGGTTCCAAATGCGACCATCATCAAGTTTCACAGCATTGAGAAATAACTTAACTACTTTGCGCGGAGTAGAGAACTTAGGGGCATATTATCAAGCGCCAGCGATAATTATCGCTGGCCGCGCTTAGCGTGAGATTTGTTATCGCCGGCTATCGCTGGAAATTATTGCCATGCTAGCGCTGTATTAACAACGCTTAGCGCAATGGCGATAATTATTCCAGCGATAGCGGTGTTTTCCATGGAACATCGCTGGTTTTCCAGCGATGTTCCATGGAAAACGGCGATATTCTTGATGATAGGGCCTGTGGTTTTAGCCACACAATCCACCCCCCATGTTAGGTATGCCTTAGTCTGGAATTTAACAGACGTTAAATTCCAGCGTTAAGGCATAGTTAACGCGATTTCAAATATCGCTACCCCTCGTTGATGATATCGCGAAGCTGGGTTAGCGATATTTTCCCATGGAGTTTTGTCAGGCACGCCTCCTTTGCATCTCATTAACGATGCGAGGTGAGGCGTGCTGACAACGGGCGCTAAGGCAAGGAAACACGCGCTAGCGTGACCTTGTTAATAAAGCGACAATATTATCGCCGCTTTTCGCCCGAAAACGGACGCTAAAGCGGCGATAATGTTATCGCCAGCCCTTGATAATATGCCCCCAAGTACCTCCAGTTTTCTGTGGAAATCGTACTCTCACACAATCACCTATATTGACTAAAGTATGAGCAACCGCATGTCTGGCATCAAAATTAGCTTTCATTTTTTTTTACTTGATATCCTGGAGAGACCTCCACTGAGGATCCTCAGGGACACTAATGTCAGACCCGTTCCCTCTCATCCAAGATTGAAATAAATGAGTGTTAGGTGTGCGTCCCCTAAACAACTCAAAGGGAACTTTCTCAGTAGTAGAATGAGGAGTCAAACGATAAGCCATAACTTTCTCAAGTATTGCGCTTCTCCATTCACGACCTTGCTCCTTGGCTGACTGAATAGATTCTTTTAAGACACGGTTGAATCTCTCAACCATCCCATTATATTCTGGGTGGTAAAGAGAGCACCGTTTATGAACAATTCCTTTTTTAGCTAGAAAGTCCTCCATCTCTCTCGAGACAAGTTGCACACCATTGTCAGTCAAGAGAGTCTCAGGAAGATCCTCCCTGTAGAAAATGTTTTCTAAAAATGTTATAACATCTCTGGTTTCAATACCCTGAGTAACCTTCACTTCTGGCCATCTAGAGTACATGTTGATAAGTACCAAGACATAAAACTGGCCAGACTTGGAAGAAACAGGACCCAAGAGATCAAGTGCAACATGTTGCCAACACCTAGTCGGAGATTCACGGATAACCATCGGTTGAGTTCTAGTTTTACAGACTTTGTCAGACATTCTACACTCAGAGCAGTCTCTGACCAACCGTTCAACCAGAATATCAACACCTGGCCACCAGAAGTGCAAACAAACCCTCTCCTTGGTTTTGGAGATACCCTGGTGACCATCATGTGCTAAATGAATGATCTTCTCCCGAAGAGGGAACGGCGGAACAAGGCGCGTTCCTCTCCACAAGAGATCATTTTATAATGAAAGTTCATGCCTTACGTTCCAAAATTTCCGTGCATCATCAGACAGGGACTTAATACCTGTCAACCCACCAGACACAAACTTGCAAACCTCGAGCAATACCTTGTCATTTTTTAAGGAGTCTCTCCATTCCATCTCAGATACGACACCTTCAACAACCTCACACACCTTGAAGTTGTCTATCTCCCGTGAGTCATCAGAGTCAAGGTCAGCTGAGCTTTTGGGTATTAAACGTGAAAGACAATCGGCAACTTCGTTGTCAACCCCTGGGATATACTTGACAACGAAATCAAAGTCTGGGAGCGCTATAACCCATTTACAAATCCTAGAGGAAACCGCAGCCAGATCTCTCTTGCAAAACAGATCTTTAAGCGGGTTGTGATCCGAGTGCACGACAAAAGAAGTGCCCCAGAGAAACTTCTTGAGCTTCTTGATTGCCCAAAAAATGCAAAGTGCTTCTTTTTCAATCACTGAATACTGCAATTCTGGGCCAACAAGAGCTCTTGAAAGAAACATCATGGTTTCCTCTTTCCCATCTTTAATTTGTTTAAGGACAGCTCCCAATCCTTTAGAACTCGTGTCGGTGACCAGAACGGAGTCCGAAGAAGTGTCGAAGCTCTGCAAGGAAGGAGCTGAATTAAGTGCTCTCTTGATTTCCTCAAACTCCAATTGACACTGGGGTGACCACAAAAACTTTACACCCTTTTTTAAGAGAGACCTAAGAGTGTGAGTGCGGCTGGCAAAAAGTGGCACAAACTTATTATAATATTCAGCCATACCCAAGAATGTTACGAGCTCCTCCCTAGATTGAGGAACAGGCAGTTCATCAATAGTCTTTACAAAATGCTCCCTAGGTCAGACACCATCGCGTGTCAAGCAATGTCCAAGATAATCGATTTCAGCAAGATTAAACTTACATTTATTTTCACGAAGAGTTAAACCTCTCATGCGAAATCGTTCGAGAACACATCTCAGTCTTGCATCGTGCTCAACTTGTGAAGAACCATGAATCAACACATCATCTTGGTAGATCTTGACTCCCTCTACCCCTTTTAACACATCCTCCATAGCCCTCTGAAAAACAGAGGCTGCAGAGACCAAGCCGAAAGGAAGACGTGTGAACTTGTAAGTCCCAAAAGGGGTAATAAAGCAGTCAGATCCATGGAAGTAGCATCTATCTTAACTTGATGATAGGCAGCACGTAAATCTAGTGTGGAAAAAATACGTGAATCTCTTAATTGCGCCAGCATTTCAGTGATGTTGGGGAGAGGGTACCTGTCCGCAACAACTGCACGATTGAGTGCACGCAGGTCCACACATAAGCGCACCTCACCTGAGGTCTTGCGTGCAAGAACAACTGGAGCCAACCACTGACTTGCCTCAGTTTCAACAATGATCCCATCACCCTTCAATTTTTCAAGTTCTAAACGCATAGACTCTTTCATGGCCTGAGGTACATTTCGTACTTTGCACGTGACAGGAACAGAATCAGGTTTTAGAGTAATTCTGTGAACATAATCAGAGAGACAACCTAACTTTTCATTAAAGACCTCTTTGAATTCAGCTCGTTATCTAGAGCTAGAATCACTCACACTTGAAACCTCCTTGCAAACTTTCTCACACAAATCAATATTTTTTGTGGGAGAAAGTGAAGAGATGTCTCTCAAAACAATGCAGGGATCTGCACCAGGAACTAGCGACACTCCCAAATCAGCCTGGTGAAACCAGCTGACTATGCTGTCGCCTCTGCATGATATGTAAATTTTCCCAGCAGTTAATCTTCGTTTATATTCAATGTTGCCAAGAAAATAACCAAAGAGTTTTATGGGTTGTCCTCCAAATGCTAAAGTTTTGATGTCTGGCTTATAGACTTTCACTTTACCATGTAGTTTTAAATCAAAGAATTCTTTGGGTATAAGAGAGATTTTAGCCCCTGAATCAAAGAGCATTCTAATATTACAGTCATTCACAAGAACAGCATCAACAGGCCCTTTACTCTTGTTATTTACACTCGGTGTCATAATCTCCCCACAATGTAGATCATCATGTTCATGTTCAGAGTCATCACTTTCGAAGAAAACTTCCTTGACACGTTTACTTGATTTAGACTTTTTGGCTCTACAAGCTTTAGCTACGTGTCCAACTGTTCCACAGTTGCGGCACTTAGAAGAGAGTGCAGGACAAGATTTGTCATTTGCAAGATGACCAAATAGATCACAACGGTAACATTTGACTTTAACATTTTCTTTCAATCTGGAAGTAGAAGAAAAGTTATTAGTAGGACGACCCTTCCAAGCAGGTTCATTTTGCTTACAAAGAGGCTTCACAGGGTTTTTGTTAATAGTGTGAACTTTCTCTTCCAAAACCCATCCCATCCTCGTCGCCAGTGTGATGAAGTATCAGGGAGGCAGAGTGTAGATAAAAGGTTCTTCTTTATTTTTAGGAACATATGTAGAAGCGTCCTAACCACAGGACACACAGCAGCAACTGACTCTGGAGGACCCGGTAGCTAGGCACTAAGCACATTCCAAATTCTAGAGCTGCTTACATGAGTCATACAGATTAACTAGATAGAACAACAAAAGCATACAAAGGAATAACATAAGTGAATACCACACAATTATGTTCTAGATGTTATAGTTAGGAAATAGAATTAAAAAACCTTAGAAATTCACTAAAAACCCAAAGGTTACAGGGACAGTATAGTTAGGTTCAGATTTTACACACACAAAACCATAGAAATTCGGCAGTTATAGTTAGAGTTATCTCAATTAACTATAACTTGTGCCCTAAGGTAACTATAACTCGCCCCCTTGCCATGCAAGTTTTGTCTTCAGTAGTTTTACAGCAAAAGTTGCAGTGATATTATCAATGATGTCATAGAAGATATCATGACAGATGTAATAAGTGGGGTAATTTGCAGTACATGCAATGGTGCAAGTACCTTTGCTAGAAGGTTCGACAACCAGAGGAGACATAGACTAGGTGGGCACAACAGGACAAGACAAGAAATTGTGCAGTGACAAGAGCACTGACCTTATCTCTGATGCTGACCATGAGGATTCAGGACATGTAGAAAGCCATGCAACTCCACAAGAAGTGTTTGATTTTTTATGCTTGGACCGAAGATCAAATCACGGATCTTGGAAGGGGAAAGGAGGACAAAAAGGGAAAGGAACAGAGAAGAGGAGGCCAAGGCAAGAGGAACACCAGGAGAGAGCAGGGGGAGAGTAACCAGGTGCAGCAAGAAATAATTACAGCCACCAAGAGGGTAATCAACCTGACTGACATTTCTTTATCTGACAGTGACCTTAAGAATCTTTCACTGGGACGATCCTACTGCCAGAAGAACGATTATGACTATGTGCAAAACAGGATAGAGCTTTTAAAATTTTCTAGAAGACTCAAACTGATGAAATTGCATAAACAAAAGGAGTATAGACAATCACAACACTCTATACAAAGTATGGAATGTTCTTCTAGCAATATTTTGGTAGAGGATGCAGTCCAGATGAAAGAACTACTTGAGTTAGAAAATGAAAACACAGGCATTGTGTGTGTAATTGATGTGGTTGAGATGCTTGAAAATCAGGGTGTATGGGTGTCTAAAGAAGGTGACTCATCCCTTAAACCTAAATCCAAATTGGTGCCCCCATACATAAATGACCCCATTGACCAGTTTTTGGAAGTGGTGACCAAAGAACTTAGGAACATACTAATAAGGGCAACCAAGAATAAGTCCCTGGATGACAGGTGTTTTAAGAACACCATGGAAAAATTGGTAAAAAAACTCTGAAGTAGTTGTCAGGAGCTCTGTTAAAGGCGGTAATGTGGTGCTGTGGTTAAAAAAAAAAGCATATCTGGAAGAAGCATACATCCAACTGAATAATCAAACATGCTATAAAAAGGTATACCACACACATTTCAGGCAGATAGAAGCCGAATTTATCGAAACCTTGGTAGGTTGGACAACACAAGGTCTTATAAGCAGAGAGGAGTTTAGCTATTTGAGAACAGACCTCCCTAGGCTCCCAGTATTCTACCTCATACCCAAGATACACAAAGATGCAAACAAACCGCCAGGCCAATAATAATGGCCCAAGAAGGGCTGTATGAGACTGTTACCTGCTACATTGACTATTTGCTAGGACCCTTTGTACAAAACCTGCCATCCTATATCAAAGACACCGCTGACTTTCTGCAAAGAATATTTGGATATGGGTTGGGAGAAGGGCATACGTCTTATGGCTTAGGACGTTGCGTCATTGCATACAAACATTCACCATACCGATGGACTCAGGGCGGTAGAACACTTCCTTACAGCAGGACCTATCAGGTTTTTCATACATACTAAAATGCTTATGAGCATGATTGAATGGAGCTTGAACCACAATATATTTTTTTCAATCACAACATCTATGACCAACAGCAGGGGAATGCGATGGGCACCCGCTTCACCCTCAGCTATGGGAACCTTCACATGGGCTGGTGGGGGGAGCAGGTGTTCAGCAGTCCCCCTCTAGATAGATGGAATGGGAACATTATAATGTGGGCGTGGTTAATAGATGATAATTTTGTAATTTGGGGAGTGAAGTAAGCTCAGCTCATATTATGTCTCTGACTTCAACATGAACAACTTGAACCTCAGATTTACCAGCAACATTAGTGAGACTGATGCAGAATTTCTTGACGTCAAGCTACAGGTACATAACAACAAACTCACCACGTCACTGTTTAGGAAACCCAGTGCTGGTAATAATACTCTCCATGCCAGAAGTTTCCTTCCGGCCCCTCTGAAGGACAGCATCCTCTACCAGGAGGTCCTCAAAGTGAAAAGGATTTTTAGTACAAATGAGGGGTTTTATAAGGCAGAGAGTGACATCGTCATTAGGTTCGAACACAGAGGTTACAGCAAGAGTACATTGGAGATTGCACATAACAGGTGGCCAAACTAAAAAGAGATGACATTCATTTGGTAGACAGAAAAACATATAGCTAAGAGGAATGAAACAGATTCATTACTCCATATATCACATCAAGCACCTAGCCGTGAGGACAGCCTTAGGCAAACACTGGCACCTACTCAGGAGTGATCCAGTGATTGGGGATGAACTCTCTAAGAAACCACTTGTCACCTTCAGGAGGGCCAAGTCAGGAGGGTTGTCTGTTCACCTGTGTCCCCTTGCTGTCCTGCTGCCTGCGGATTTGCTGAGGAGCCGGGGAACACTCTGTTTGCTCTCCGGTGCTCCCGTGTGCCTTGCTGGGTCTCCGTTGGTGCCAGGCATTGCGGCACCTACACTCTGGTGGGACTCGGTGTCCCAGAGTGCATCTCCACCAATTGCCTGCAGCTGCTGAGGGCGGAGGCGTTTCCATCGCGCTACAAAGCGCTGCCTCGCGCCCCGCTGCGCGGGGGTTGTCTGTTCACCTGTGTCCCCTTGCTGTCCTGCTGCCTGCGGATTTGCCGAGGAGCCAGGGAACACTCTGTTTGCTCTCCGGTGCTCCCGTGTGCCTTGCTGGGTCTCGGTTGGTGCCAGGCATTGCGGCACCTACACTCTGGTGGGACTCGGTGTCCCAGAGTGCATCTCCACCAATTGCCTGCAGCTGCTGAGGGCGGAGGCGTTTCCATCGCGCTACAAAGCGCTGCCTCGCGCCCCGCTGCGCGGGGGTTGTCTGTTCACCTGTGTCCCCTTGCTGTCCTGCTGCCTGCGGATTTGCCGAGGAGCCAGGGAACACTCTGTTTGCTCTCCGGTGCTCCCGTGTGCCTTGCTGGGTCTCGGTTGGTGCCAGGCATTGCGGCACCTACACTCTGGTGGGACTCGGTGTCCCAGAGTACATCTCCTCTGCCAGTCCCCATTGCTCAACCGACCGCAATTGATAAAATGCTCCAGCGGGCCATAGGAGCAGTGTCCTGTGAAATTGAGCGCACTGAGAGACGTCTCTCTTTAACACCGATTCTCCCTCATAGCTCACCATCCACGGAGCTCGAGACTCTAGACCTATCCCACACACCTAATGTGCTCCTAATTCCGGACTCTCTCCCCCTACAAGAACCCATAGCATCTGGTTACATCACTAACCCTATTGGAGGAGGCGGGGCAAAAAAGAAGGGCGGGAAGAAAAAAGCAATAACACACAAGAGAGGAAGACAGCAGAAACAAACTCTCGGGACGGCACCAGCCTTGCCCTCAGGGGGACAAGTCAACGACGAGTGCTGGCAGAAAACCTCGGACGCTCCATCGTGGGCAACTCATCTGATAAAAGAACTTAAAGCACACCTTGCCACATCTATTAAATCTGAACTTGATGCAGTGACAAGACGAATCGATAATTTATCAATACAGTTGGACTTGTTGGGGAGCAAAGTAGATGCCATTATTGACACAATTGAACCTATCAAATCCTTAATCCCTAAGTTAGCCCTGCATTCAAAACAGCCAAATCCACTTGGTCCCAATGCACTACCCCCTCCCGTATGGCACAACCCAACGGTGCACACTAATACATCCATTGTGTCTAAATTTCCAGCCCCTCAAAAACAGGACCTAGCTAATCCCCAACAGAGGTTTCCTCACCGTACTGATAATGCACATAATAGTAGGCATATAGAAACCTCAAGATCAACCAACAAACATCACACTCAAAGTAACAACGAGGTCGAGACTAGGTCCACAGTACCTCCCAAAATAGGGGAAACAAAATCTTCATTACCCTATTTAGACCTGCCCCCAGCCTCCATTCCATACGTAATTATTCTAGCAGGTGTACCAGAGCTGGACACAGGCCGAGGGGAGACACATTTTGAACTAAAAAACAAAACCATTTTTTGGCTAAATAAACACAGGCCTCTCCCCTATCACGAACAAAGTGAAATTCTGATGACACGTAGGGTTAGTTGGCTGGGGCGAAGACGTAAGGACATCCCGGGGGATTGCATTGTGATCAATTTTAGAGACACCCGGACGGTCCAACACATTTTGGATTGGGGATACACCAGGGAGATAGGGGTATTGCAACTTTGCCCTTGGGATATTTCTACCCTCCCAAGCCTGGGCATGACCAAGAGGGAATTGTGTACAAGAACTGGGGCCCAAGAGAACAGAATGGTGCTACGTCAAATCTGGGCTGGGAACGCCAAAAAATAGTGACGTACAGTATCCCTGTTGATAACAGATTTAGCTCCTTGGACCTGGTAGACTGACTAAACTCTGACAGTAAAAGGTCCACTAATAATAATATGAATGAGGACAATCGGGGAAACATACAGCAAGCTGAGTCCCAAACGAAGGGAGCGCCATTGGAGGGAAATAAAACCTTCAACAAAACTCGTGAGACCCTCATTACAACTAGTATTACCAGCCCCCAGAGCAAGATCAATCAGGCTGTTAATTGCAGTCCTGGGGAGGGGCCAGGGAATAATGATAAGGGGTGGCAGCAAGCCCCACACCAGATAAATTGTACCCCCCAGAATTTGCCACTCACAACTAATGAATTATTGAACACGCAGATTCTTTCCTGGAACATAGCAGGTCTCAGTTCAAAACTGGATTTTCCAGATTGGGGTGAATATATAGATAAACATGACCTATGCCTGTTCCAGGAAACATGGTCAAGGGTAGACCTTCATAGAGTGGGCTATGCCACATATAGTATCCCAGCCGTCCAGGGGACTAGGGGGAGACCATCAGGGGGCCTATGTACTTGGGTCGGAACACAAGTGGGATGTACAGTTAAAATGCTAGAGACCTCCTCCCCCGACATTCTGTGCACTCTTCTTACAGTCCACAATTCGCTGAAGATTATTCTAATAAATGTCTACTTGCGACCAGTGAGGCAGGGGCACATCTCGCAGACGCTTGACTGTCTAGCCACATTTCTGTACACTTTACCAGTGAGCTGTCAAGTGATCATAGGCGGAGATCTCAACTGTCAATTTGAGCCTCTTAATGGCATTACCACACCCATTACAAGTGAGGAAGACTCTGTTTGGTCGATTCCGGAAACCAATATCCAGCCAATAAGGACATGGACCTCTTTGGCCCTGCAGGTGCATTCAATTACACTTAGCCACTCATTGAGGGCCTGCAATGGCCGATTCCCCTCCGATAGTCTGGGGAACTTTACTTTTAACAAGCCGGGACAGGCATCTATAATCGACTATATGTTGGTCGATGTTCAACTATGGCATAAGATTAGGGACTTTGTTGTTACCCCCCGACATGAAAGCGACCACAACCCGCTGGCCCTGGAATTAGCCCTCCCTATGCTTAAGGACCCTCAAAATACATCTGCATATCCTGCTCCAAACTTAGTATCGATTGAGGGAGGTAGGAGGGTACACTGGGGGGCTTTTGCACAGACTCCAGAAAATGTGGCAACCTTGTACCAGCAAATTGCCCCTTTCCTGGAAACTGCTTTTCAGTTGCCTGTAAATAGTTGGGATGTGGCATCGCAATTGGCGATGGAAAAAAACCATCAGGATCTATTATCCACATTGGCTTCGTTCTTTTATAACAGTGATAAGTTCACGCAAAATTCCAAACCTAAGCACCCATGGTACAACAAAATATGTAGGAAAGCTAAGCAGGCCTTAGTAACTAGCATCAAAGAGAATGACAAATTACGAATAAAAGAAGCTAGAGCCCATTATAAAAAAATCACAGCTGATGCAAAAACCAGCTGGGAGATAGACAAATGGGAAGCCATTAAATAGCTCTTGACAACCACGACATGCGAGGTTTTTGGAATTTAGTCAAGACAGGGAAATCCGAAGGCCTTTTGGCCGTTGGACCCAATCTGGGGGAAGAAGTTTGGAGATCCTATTTTAAAACCCTATATTCGCGGCCTGCAGCAGGGGTAGAAGACCACAGTGAAGTATTAGCGACTGTTGAAGTAAACCCCCCAAATTCGAATGCCCCTCCCTGCACAATGAAGGAGATCACAGTGGCCTTGAGCAACCTACTACTAGCCAAGGCACCCGGGCTAGACAGGATACCTGGTGATCTATCCCGTACTGAACCAGCAGTTTGGGCACCATACTTATGTCTATTATTTAATGCCATCCTACAAGGTTTGGAGTTGCCCCCGACCTGGGCAGGGGCAGAAATCATCCCTATTCATAAAAAAGGTACACCTCTTAATCCAGCTAATTACCGCCCAATAAGTCTTATAGACGTTACCCAAAAAATCTATGCTCGTGTTCTTCTGGGTCGTCTCCTAAGCTGGATAGAAGAAAATAATGTATTAACACCTTTACAAGCCGGATTTAGGGCCAAGACCTCGACTATCGACCAGATCTTTAGATTGCAGTTGATCTATTGGAAAACTGTGGTCTTAGAGGGTGGCAGCCTCTATGTCACATTTGTGGATCTTAAATCCGCATTCGATACGGTGCGGCGAGATCAGCTATGGGACATACTTCATGATATGGGTTTACCAGATTACCTCTCCCATCAGCTGAAACGCCTGCACCAAGATAATTATGCAAGAATTAGATTTGGCAAAAAAGGCGAATTGACAGCTTCCTTTCCCGTAGAGAAAGGGGTGAGACAGGGATGCGTCCTAGCCCCGACCCTGTTCTCCCTCTTTTAAATGGTTTAATTGAAACCCTACTAGCAGGGAAAGATATAGACGCACCGAGGTTGGCAAATCATAAAATTCCAGCACTTATGTTTGCGGACGACACGCTGCTACTCTCTAAATCACCTATGGGTATGCAGCGTGTACTTGAAGTATTTAGTGCCTTTTGTAGGAAGAGGGGATTGAGATAAATCTTCAAAAACCAAATATATGGTTTTCCATGCTAATACTATCAATTGCCCACACCCCCAATCGGATGGCAAGGCTTTAGAGAGGGTGCCCGTTTTTGATTATTTGGGGCTCACACTCAATGATAAGATGAACTGGGGATCACAAGTTAAGAAAGCTAACCTCAAATTGACTCAGTCTGCAGGTGGCATTTTAAAAATATATAAAAATTGCTCCCAGAAGGTGATAGGTCCACCAGCAGAAATATATAAAATACAGGCTAGGGGAGCCTCACTATACGGGGCAGAACTCTGGGGCTATTGTTCGGCAAATATGCTATCCATGACAGAGAATTCATTTTTAAGGCAATTGCTGAACCTCCCCAAGAGTACTCCGTTAACACCACTTAGGATGGACCTGGGGATTGGTCCCATAGCAGATGTTGTCGCCTCTCGACCACTTTTATATTGGCGCCGTCTCTGGAGTATACCAGAGCTGAGTCATAAAAGAACCCCCTTTGGGTCAATATAAACTGCTCAGATCACACTTACACAGGCAACCTAAATCACCTATATGATGACCATGGACAGAAAGACAATGTAAACAAAAACATAAAAAAACACAAAAATTATTATCAAAAATACAAATTTTATTCTACAATCTTGTTTTTTTCATAAATCCAAGGAGGCGTATACCCCTGGATGGCTCCCGTATATTTACAGATTTTGCCTCCGGATTGCTTTTAACTTTTGTATGATCGAACGGAGAGGTCTCAATAACAAAGGGTGCGCTATTATCGGCAGGCTGCATTATACTACACCCCTTGGGACTGTTTCGGCTAGTTACAGATCCGGTTCGGGACTGTTTTTTACGTACGAATTCCTCCTGTTAGAGGATGCGAGATTAGAGATTGATTATATACAAATTTAAGATCGTGGTATCTTTACATCATTTCGGGTGATTAAGATATATAATAGAAGCAGTTTGTGACATTCCTGACTGATTGAATTCATGAAAAGGACGCAACACGAACAGCCTTTTTGTCGGAGGTGCTGGAATCACCATTTGGCTGTGTGCATTTTGAGGCCTTTTATGCCCAATCGATGTATCAATTGAGGTTTTTTATATTCTGATTGGGAATTATATGTGTTTCCTGAAGAAGGTGTTGGCCTAAAAATAGTGCCCACCGAAACGCGTCGATGCTTTTAGAAGAAAAGTCTACTTAAATCCATGTGGGCAATTGTATTTGACATGATATATGAATTAATGTTTTTTAATGTGTACAATTGATCTATTGATTTGGTGATACTTTTCTGTGATTTGGAATCATTTTTCCTACTGGTTTTTCCCAATTCCATTGAGTATTTTTAGTATTATTATCTGTGTTTTTGTTAGGTCTTTATTTTTATGGTTTTATGCTATAGTCCAGATAGGGATTATATGATTTTAATTCTATGTGATTGATTACTCACTATTATGTGTACAAGATTGTAGAATAAAATTTGTATTTTTGATAATAATGTTTGTGTTTTTTTATGTTTTTGTTTACATTGTCTTTCTGTCCATGGTCATCATATAGGTGATTTAGGTTTCCTGTGTAAGTGTGATCTGAGCAGTTTATATTGACCCAAAGGGGGTTCTTTTATGACTAAGGTCTTTTACGGTACCCTTCTCCTTTGGTTGTTGGGTCCCTCTCTCTTTCTTTTGTATACCAGAGCTGGCCAACTATAGGGAGGAATTAAAGGATGTCATGTCCCTTTTGGGCGCGGGGAACCTACCTTGGCTAGCTTATATAAGGAATTCTTGCCAGGCATTGGGGAGGGCAGACATGTGGTTAACTCCTGAAGAGACTTGCCCCTCTATCCCCAAAAAGGTTCTACTCGCCTCCTACAGAGAACACAAATTGGCCCAACTATACCAGAGTACTAATTCCAGTAGTCTGACCTCAAAATTCTTAGAGGTCAAACAGCAATACAAGCTGGAGCTGGTATTGGACAGTATCCAAACACTGCTCGCGAAGAAACTGTTCTTACAATTTAGACATGGGGTGCTCCCGCTTCGAGCACTCACTAATAAATGGCAGGGAACGTCTAAACTAGACTGCCCTGGGTGCGATATAGTCGAAGAAACAGATCTTCACGCAGTCCTCTTTTGCCCCGCCTATAAAAGGCCAAGGTCTAAATGGGTCCTTCAGCTCTGCAGAAACCTGGGGATTAGACACCATACCGAGGCCTACAGACTTCTCAAACACCAAACAGATCCGTTAATCGTGTTCGCCACCTCCAGGTTCTTACTTTCGATGTGGTGTATCCGCAGGGGCATTCTAAAGAAAAAGAACTCAGAAGACCCTTAATAGAATGCGTACCAAATAGGTGGTTATGCCATGGGGGAACATCCCCTAGCCCGAATTCTGCCTTACAAATCTTCTCCCCCCTCTGGGTTGCTTGTTTATCTACCTTTCTTTTAAAAATGTTTTATATATTTTTAATGTTTTATAACGTGTTTTTTTGTTGCTTTTTTTACTTTTTAATATCCCCTCGGGCTATCAGTCAAAGCTGTTTTTATATATATAAATTGATGACAGTAATATTGCAATTGTTTGCAACATGATGTAAAACACTTATTTATTGCTGGGATGATCCTTGTACTATTCTTCTATTAAGTACTGATAAGGGGGTGTCCAGTTACTGCTGGCTACTGTTGATTTCTAAACCCCGTACAAGTGATGATATTTTTAACATAACATTCATTATTTTTTGTTTTCCTTTTTGTATATATGTATTTGTAATATTTTATGTGCTTTTAGGGCTGTAAGGCCGAAATAAAGCTTTTTGACTGACTGACTGACTTTAGTAAGGAGTGACTTGAGGGCTGAGAGAAACACCTGTCTCAAACCCAAAGATGGCTTCACCAAGTGCAGTAAATGCAAAGCCTGTAAAAATGGTGAATACAGAACAGAAATAAGAACACTTGGAAGAAAAGTCCTGAAGATATCGGGTCACTACACATGCAAGAGTGACCACATAGTGTACATTCTTAAATGTACATGCCTTAAAATATATGTATGCAAAAACAACAATTGATGGACCGAATGCAGAACAATGTCGTACATTCACCCCAGTACAGAGATCTGGGCCTAAATCCATCGTTTTTTTGCTCACCATGCCATTCCAGATTGAACCCAGCCATATGCAAATCAGTCTTGACCCTGTGCCTCATGGGAACAGTCCAGCCCGAACTGCCAAGCCAGGTCCTCCCTGGACTGGAAACAAGCATCCTAGGACCGGTTTCGGGTTTTACCCTCTTCAGCCAGGATAGCTTGATTCCAGTGGCATGGAGAGCACGGGACCCACGTCTGGGCATACCCGTCCCACTCGGGGTGACAAATGCAAAAACAACAAAAGATCAAGACTGATTTGCATATGGCTATGTCTGAACTGGGGTGGCGTGGTGAAGCAAAATAACGATGGATTAAACCCAGATCTGTGACTGGGGGTGAATGTTTGCCAATGTGCAGCATTCCGTCCATCATATTGTGTGTTTTGCATTTCGCCCTAAGTGGGAAGGGTATGCCCAGACGTGGGTCCCGTGCTCACTACGCCACTGGAGTCAAGCTATCCTGGCTGATGAAGGCTGATAGCTTGAAACCGGTCCTAGGATGCTTGATTCCGGTCCAGGGAAGACATGGCTTGGCAGTTCGGTCTGGACTGTTCCCATGAGGCACAGGGTCAAGACTGATTTGCATATGGCTATGTCTGAACTGGGGTGGCGTGGTGAAGCAAAATAACGATGGATTAAACCCAGATCTGTGACTGGGGGTGAATGTTTGCCAATGTGCAGCATTCCGTCCATCATCTTGTGTGTTTTAAAATATATGTAGGCAGCACTACACTACAGGTACACAAAAGGATTCTCCAACATTTAAGGGCAATAAAAAACCTTGATACCTCTTACCCCATGGCTAGGAATTTCCATTTGATGCACAAAGGTGAAGAGAGTGAACTTAAATATAATGTTATTGATGGAATCCCAGAGGAAGCAAGAGGTGAGAATAGAGAGAAAAACTCAGGATACTTGAGTCAACATATATACTAGCCTTTGACAGTAAAGAACTGAGAGGTTTAAACTGTGATGAAGAGATGTATGTCCATCTGTAGCTCTCTAAGTCTTTCAGTTGTGGTGGATTCTTGCTGGTTCATCTTTTAACTTTTATATTTTGGCTATTGAGTGATGATGAGATTCCTCTATTTGCTGCATATCTGTGGGGAGATAGCTGTTTTGCCTATTTTTTAACTTTCTGTTTTGTTTGTTTGCTTTATTTTTTATTTCAGAATTTTCTCTGGAGTACCGGAAACTTTGTGGAAGTGAAGGAGCTCATATATATCTGGGCCAGGCCCTCCAGGCCGTTAGGAGTGTATAGTGATCTAAGCCTTAGAGGCTGCGATCCCAGTAGTGTAAGATAAGCTATGTTGAGTTTGGGTTTTTATAGGTTTTATAATTTTCTGTGACAATAGAACTTTGAGGACTTGCGTTTACCTACTTGTCCATTACTGTAGGACAACGTTATGGACACAGAGCACCTGGTGCACTGAAACCTATAGGTTATTATTATACTTCGGTGGCAGGAGTACCCTTGTGTCTCATTTTGTTTTGGACTTTATATCAAATGTACAATTAGACTTACTTTGGGCAATGAAACTTAGCATGTGTTATGATATGTATTAGGTCCCTTGGTTTGAGCCACAGTGTCAATAACTTAACTGTATTGGCAAATACCTTTAGCCCACTTGGGCTCTATGTCTCTCACACACTGTATATTGCACACATACCAGAAGGCCTGCTTATATGATAGTGCCTCTGCAATTAAGGTCTCCATGGGCAGGGCGATCCTCGAGCAGGGCTGCTTTTTCGAATAATTGTAATCTCACCTTGAACATTTTATGTAAGCTCTACTTTATTTAAGCTTTCCACGCAGCCCAGTCTGGGTCTGGCGTGCATTATTGTTTACTTTAATTTTATTTTAATTGGCCCACTGGGGCAGAATACAGGATGTACCTCTCTAGCGACTTTTCTGACATCGCTCACAACGTGTGCTATTAACAGCCTTGTGGCCGCTAATTGAGCCCTTTCTCGCAGTTTAAACTTGTGTTTGCAACGTGCACCTTGTATTTGAGTATTTATCAAATGTGCTGCCAATCATTTATTTGTTGAGAATTTATCAACATTGATGCCCTAAAAACACATTGTGATTTATGAAAAGACATATGTGCCCCCGTTTTCGAATTTGTGGCAATGCATTTACTCCAGAAGATGTCTTCTATGTTCACTATGTTGTTGTAAACAAAAATGGGGGGAGATGGAGGTAGACGTTAGGTTCATCC
Source organism: Calotriton arnoldi (assembly GCA_963921515.1). NCBI lineage: Eukaryota > Metazoa > Chordata > Amphibia > Caudata > Salamandridae > Calotriton > Calotriton arnoldi. The sequence continues at coordinate 1,193,000 of CAWUFW010002431.1, read as the reverse complement.
TCCAGACTATGTATAGTTATTAACGAATCTGTAAATGACAGATCTGAGAACCTAACCAAAGGGAAGGGCTTCCGCTAAATGTGCAAAACAATGCCCCGAATCTAAGAAGAGAAAATTATTTTCTTGAGTCCCCTCACTCACCAAGGGTTGCCCCTAGGTGACATGCTTCATCATTGGGGCCATCCCAGACAGCTACTGTCTGGGGCGTGCTGCAACTTGCGGAACTACGTAGGAGTACTTTTTGTGAAAAAATGTATAGTGCAGTGTTGGGGGAGTGGTGGTGGTGATGCTAAAAATACCTAGCTAGTGAGCGATTAATTTATTCCTGCTCCTAGTTGGTATGGATAAAAGGGGTTAATAGTAGGGAGGAAGTGTAACTGTTATGTGTATACTATCCCTAGTATTTGGTCGACATGTTTCGAGGTGTCCCCTAAACCTCTTCTTCAGGACCACATGGGGACCAGCCCCATGCATACCACTCCGTGAGAAAAACAATCCTATACTAAAGAAATAATATAATAAAGAACAGGTGCACACCTAATGTGTGAGCACCAAAATTAAATACATACGGTTGATATCAGACTCGTAGTATCTGTTCAAGGAGATAAAGTGACAAGGAGATTAGTACATATTGCCTGCCCACCTCTAACGTGGGCAGGTCCATACCATATGCAGTGCTTAAATCAATGCGTTCCTCTATAGTAGGTGTCGGTGCCCTTAGTAGTAAAATATTTAATTAGTGCTTGTATCCAATGTGACACCTTGGAACACATCGGACTACTCTATTGTGAGAAAGCATGGTTAATCGTTAAAAACATTGGTAAAATGTTGTTGATCACAAGTATTACTTAAAGTCTGTACAAAATGGCACGGAGTATTGAGACAAAGTCAGATTTCCTGCTGAGATGTATGATATTTACCGTTGCTTTAGCATTAAAGAAATTGAATTATCACACGCTCCGTAGCTCCTATTCTTCTTTTGATGGTGAGGAGTTTTGGGAATGTGTGTATATATTACCTACTGGCGGTCGCCAGTAGGTAGTTATCGTTAGAACATAGTTTCCATAGGAAATGCGTTTTTTGTTTTACCAATAACTTTGGCACCGTTTGACGAATCTTCGCGAAATTCTCCAAAGAAATGTTTCATCCAGGTCAGCTCCTATCCTGAAAGTTTGGGGGTGATTTGTCAGTGGGGGCTGAGAAAAAAGGGGGGTCCCAAAAAGTGTTTTCTCCATGTTAATTTCTATAGGAAATTTTAGCCAGGGCTACAGCTCGAACTGCTGAACGGAATTACATGAAATTTTGCAAAAGGTAGCGCTTGGTTCAGAAAGCGACCTTTTTTAAATGGTGTAAATCCGTCTCAGTAGTTGCTGAGAAATTCAAAAATAAGCGTCAAAAATCAATTTCCCATAGGAAACTTCAGCCAAGGCTACAGCCCGAACTGCTGAACGGAATTACACCAAATTTGGCAAAAAGGTACTGCTTGGCTCAGAAAGCGACCTTTTAAAAAATGGTGTACATCCGTTCAGTAGTTGCTGAGAAATTAAAAAAATAAAAATATCGATATCTAGAGGCACGGAGGATCCGCGGACCCTCCCGACCACGAGCTTTATTCTAATTGGCTGTCAACACTCCAAACCAGGAAGTGTTGGCAGCCAGTGAAATAAACGCGAAAAACAAGAAAAGGTGGCAGGGTAGAAACACCCTGACCCCCTAGGCCTGCTCAGGGGGTCCCAAAAAAGCATTTTTTTAAAAAGAAAAATCGGCCGAATTCGCGCTGGGGTCGCGAATTCGCCGAGAAAAAAAAAAACAAAGCGCGGGCTCCCGCGCTTGTTGCATCGAGCCCCCGGGTGGGACAGGTCCCGGGGCACTAAAAATGTGGGGGGCCCAATCCCCCAAACTGCCCCCGGGACCGCCACCTCCACGGGGCTTGATTTATGAGCTGCGGGGGGCACGCAGCCCCCGCAGCCCCGGGGACCGCCACTCCCGGGGCTAATTTTTTAAATGTGTGGGGGTCTCCAAGGCTCCCACAAGCCCCCGGGACCGCCACCCCCGGGGCTTTTATTAATTATTTGCAGGGGACACACGGCCCCCCCACTGCCCCGGGGACCGCCACCCCCCGGGGCTTTGAAAAGAAATGAAGAAACCTGTGTGGGGGGGCTCGAGCCCCCCCTCACGCCCCGGGGACCGCCACCTCCCTGGGGCACTAACATGCAAATGTGGGGGTCCGTTACGGACCCCGAGCCCCGGGGACCACCACCTCCCCGGGGCTGTGCACACGATGGGAGGGGGGCCGTGTGGCCCCCCACCTGGAGCCCTTGATGGCCCTGGGGACCGCCACCCCCAGGGCCGGCTCCTGCAGTGTCCCGGGGTGCCCACCCCCGGGACACTGCTGTTTGTTATGGGCAGGGCGGGAGCCGTGCGGCTCCCGCCCTGTCATAGCAAACTGTGGTTTGATTTTGTAGCGAGAGCAGGCTTCTGCTCTCGCTTACAAAATCCAAACTCACATTGCTTTTCCACAAGGGAGCTGCATGTTAGCAGCCCCCCGTGTGGAAAGCAATGCCGGCTCCCGCAGGAGGCGGGGAGCCGGCGGGACTGTGGGGGATTTGGGCTCCCCACAGTCCCCAACGAAGAGGCCAGGCCCCGGGGGATGGGGTCCCCGGGGCCATGAGTGGCCTAGGAGGGTGGCCACGCGGCCCCCCTCCATCAATGATTTAAATTTTTTTTTAAAAGAGGCACAGCCCCGGGGGATGGGTTCCCCGGGGCCACTTGAGGCCAAAGGAGGGGGGCTACGCAGCCCACCTCCTTTAAAAAGATTTTTTTTTAAAATGTGTCCATGCCCCGGGGGATGGGGTCCCACAAGGCGCATTTGCACACTTGTCACATCAGGCCCCGCCCCCTCCCTGCACCACTGTGCAAACGCCCCCTGTGGCCCGTTTTAAGTTGGGGGATTAAGTCCCCTTGAATCCTGAGGGTCCCTGGGGGCCAACTAGCCCACCAGGTACCTCCAGTATGCACCAGGGAGCTGCGTTGCAGAGAGGCGTTCAGAGGCCACGCCCCTTTTTACACCTCTCTGCAATGCAGCTCTTTGGCGCTTACTGGAGGTACCTGGTGGGCTAGTTGGCCCCCAGGGACCCTCAGGATTGAAGGGGACTTAATCCCCCAATTTACAACGCACCAGGGGGTGCGTTTGCACAGTGGTGTAGGGAGGGGGCGTGTCCTGATGTGACAAGTGTGCAAACGCGCCCTGTGGCACGTTTAAAGTTGGGGAATTAAGTCCTCTTGAATCCTGAGGGTCCCTGGGGGCCAACTAGCCCACCAGGTACGTCCAGTAAGCGCCACAGAGTTGCGTTGCAGAGAGGTGTAAAAAGGGGCGTGACCTCGGACCACCTCTCTGCAACGCAGCTCTGTGGCGCTTACTGGAGGTACATGGTGGGCTAGTTGGCCCCCAGGGACCCTCAGGATTCAAGGGGAATTAATCCCCCAAATTAAAACCCGCCAGGGGGCGCGTTTGCACAGTGGTGAAGGGAGGGGGCGGGCCTGATGTGACATGTGTGTACTTATGCAATCACTCCACCAACACCCAAGCACTTATAAATTCACCATGCACTCTCCTTGCAGCACTCTAATCAACCAGTCACTACCCATGCACTCATGCAATGACCCATGCACTAACTCATGCCCTCCTACAATACCCTGAGCAGTACCCATGCAGTCCAGCCATTGCCCTGTCACTACCCATGCACTCCTCCAATCACCCAGTGAGCACCATGTACTTATCCAATCACTCCGCCAAAACCCAGGCACTTATAAATTCACCATGCGCTCTCCTTGCAGTACTCTAATCTTCCAGTCAGTACCCATGTACTCATGGAGTGACCCAGGCACTAACACATGCACTGCTACAATCCCCTGTGCACTACCCATGCAGACCTCTAACCACCTACACAGTACTGATTCACTCCTCCAATTGCCCAGGTTGTACCCATGCACTCCAGAAATCCCTCTGTCACTACCCATGCACTCCTCCAATCACCCATCCAGCATCATGTACTTATCCAATCACTCCGCCAAAACCCAAGCAGTTATAAAATCACAATGCACTGTCCTTGCAGCACTCTAATCATCCAGTCACTACCCATGTACTCATGCAATGACCCAGGCACTAACTCATGGCAAATACAGAGGAGGTCATGCTCATTACAGGGGTACCCCAACGCATAGTGTTCCGTAGTGTATGTAGGTGTTTTCACTGTATTCTAAGTGTCTTTTAGTATAGCACTGGCTCCGGTCCTAGTTAGTCAGAGTCAGTTACCACCAGTACCCGTCACTAAAAAGTTGGGGGCACAGGAGGACTTTCTGCTCCTCTGTTGGTTCTTTCTACACATCTCTGGCTTCTTCCTGCACTTTTCTTCGTCTTTCTGGACTTCTGTTGCCTCTTTCTGCATTTGTCTTGCTTCTTGCTGCGCTTTTCTTCCTCTTTCTTCACATGTCCTAACTTTGTAGGCATAGTTAGAAATTAGCATTTAAAAACCATTGAAATTCACTGAAAAACCATAGGTTTCAGGCACGTTATAGTTAGAAATTAGCATTTAAAAAAACCATTGAAATTCACTGAAAAAACCATAGGTTTCAGGCACGTTATAGTTAGAAATTAGCATTTAAAAACCTTAGAAATTCACTGAAAAAACCATAGGTTTCAGGGACGTTATAGTTAGTTGGACATTTCACTCGTACAAAACCATAGAAATTCCCCCGTTATAGTTAGTTCAGCTAACTATAACTCGCGCCCCCGCAATGCACTGCTGATGACGTCACATATTACATCATTCATGACATGGTCAGTGACATCACTGATGACATCACTGATGACATCTCAAATGACATCACTGATGACATCATCCAGTGACTGTGTGTTTCTCTAAAGTTTAAATATGTTTTATATATATGCCAAGGTGTATTGAAGAATGAGTGGGTGTATAAGTGTCTGGATGGAGGATTTAGTATGTGCGTGACTGACTGTATAAGTGAGTGATTAAATGTGTCTAACTGAATGCATGGGTTAGTGACTAAACTGTCTGAATGTGTGTATCTGTATGTCTGTTGTTGTGTAAGCTGCTGCATGTGTTGGTCAGTAGCTACATGAGTGTCTATATGGGTTATTGATTGGTTGCCTGAGTATTTGTATGGGAGACTGAGTGTGTGTGTGGGTGGGTGGGAGGTGTGTGACTCTGTGCATAGATGTGTGAGTGGTTGATTCACTGGGTGTATGGGTTCAAGAGTGCATGTGGAAACAGCTGTATGGGCTGGTGAGTGTGTGTATGGGTGTGTTGGTGAGAGATTGGATGTCTCAGTGGTACATGTCCAAGTAAATACATATGTAAAAGGCAGTGTATGTGAGACTTGGAGTATATAAATGACTATACGTGAGAGTCAGTGACTGTGAGAGTGGCTGTATGGATGAGTGTGTACTTGTATCAGTGATTGTATAAGAGAGTAAGTATGTGCTAGTATATGTTTGAATAAGTGAGGTGGTGTGTGTATACAGTGGCGTAGCTAGGGGGGGGCGATTGGGGCGGACCGCCCCAGGCGGCACGAGTTTTGGGGCAGCAGCCACCCCCCCCCGCTCTTCAATCATTTTGCCGAGGGCGGCAAACGCAGGGGCCGCCACGGGCAGCCTAAGGCCTAGCTACGCCCCTGTGTGTATAACTGTATAGGTGAGGAAATGCGAGTGTGATTCATTCTTTGCATGACTGACTAGGTGTGTGAGTAACTCCATGGATGAGTGGCGGTGTGTGAGTGTCTGTATAGGTGTATGAGTGCATATGATAGTGTTGTATTGATGAGTGACTGTATGTATGAGTGATTGTATGGGTGAATGAGTGGATGTGTGTGTAGACCTAGGAATCAGTGAGTGCGTATGTAGTAACTGGTATTGGTGTGTCGATGGTTTCGAAAATGGTAGTCTGCATTTTACAGTGGGTGTATCAAAGGTTATATTAGAGTGTGAGGAGGTGCATCAGATTTTCACGTGGATGATGTCATCAGTGATGTCATCAGTGATGTCATTTGAGATGTCATCAGTGATGTCATCAGTGATGTCTCTGACCATGTCATGAATGATGTAATATGTGACGTCATCAGCAGTGCATTATGGAGCGCGAGTTATAGTTAACTGAACTAACTATAACGGGGGAATTTCTATGGTTTTGTACGAGTGAAATGTCCAACTAACTATAACGTCCCTGAAACCTATGGTTTTTTCAGTGAATTTCTAAGGTTTTTTAAATGCTAATTTCTAGCTATAACGTGCCTGAAACCGATGGTTTTTTCAGTGAATATATATATATATATATATATATATATATATATATATATAGAGAGAGAGAGGCTCCCAACACTTAGGTATTGCCTGCCGCTGCTCCTGAACGAAGGGCGCGTCGTTGTGCGGACCTCCCAAGTCCGGATGACGACGCCGTGTCTCCTGTGCAAATTACTTTATTTGCTGGTTACTGCTGTACGCGTTTCGCCTGCACAGCAGGCTTGTTCACCAACAAAAGAGTAAAGTTTTCAACATTATTTAAATCACCTCCATCTTGTGTCACATGAGAACTACCAAGTGTATACTACTGAAAACAGACTCGTAGTTTTACATGGACTTCATATCAACAGCAAGGTTTAAAACAATTAAGACATCCATGATTCTTCGTATTTAAAATATGTACAATATCACTGAAATAGCACATATTTGCACATTAAAAATACACAACAAGAATTCATTAAACTAATTCATATCCATTCTTTGCAGTTTTCAAGTCCATCTTAACCATGATGCGGTATTTGTTCTCATTGCGGTGTGTAACACCTCAAATTCTGCCCAAGTGGGCATTACAGAAAGGAAATCAAATAACCTGTGGTTAAAACTTTATCTCGCTGTATCCAGTCAATTGTGCATTATACTCGCATAATTACGATCTTTAAACGCACAGAAACAATAAACCTCCTTAATCATTCCTATACTGTGATCTCAAAGAATCCTGCCCCAGTGGGCCCAACGTTGAACCAAATTTATCATAGTCTGTTTTCCCAAAGTGCACGTGCCCAAAATAAAAAAGAAACAATTTTAAACACACTACTCTAAAAGTTAAAAACATGGGGAATTACGGGATACTGATACTATGGCAAAGAATTACACTATAAATGAGTATGGAAATCCTCTTCCATATTGAGACCATCCGGAAATTTGGTATTCAATTCAATAATAAAACAAGATTCAAGTTGTCTCAATTTACGTTCTCGATTACCACCTCGTGAATTCAGTGGGATGGCTGCTATTACAAAATATGTCAGCCCTTGTGTATTTCTACCATGGTACTGGTCAAAATGTCATGCTACAGGGTATGTTTTGTCGCCATTTTTTATTGCCCTCAGGTGTTGCAACACTCTTTTATGAACAAGTATGATTGTGCTGCCCACGTACCTCAGGCCACAAGGGCACTGAAGCACGTAGACAGCAAAATCCGTCTTACAGGAGAATTGTCCCTTGATTTTCTTTTCTCTGGTTGTCAAGTTAGAACTGTAAACGGCAGTGTTCTTACCATGGGTGCACGCCTTACATTTAGTACATTTTATGAAACCATCACACCGCTTGGGGGCGTGGCTTGCCTGGCTCTAAGATGGCCGCAGCCTAAGAGAGCTCCGGCAGCCGCCCGTAACATCCTTCATTATTTGGCGCCATCGAGACAGCAGATGGCTTAATCCTGTGTGATAGCGGCAGAGTAACTGGTGGTGAACCTCCGTCCGAGGTATAAAACAGCTGCGAGCGGCGTGCTCAGAGTTTGGCCGTACTGAGATATTGGGCCTACCTGCGCGAGACCGCGACTGCCTGGAGCGCCTCGTGGCGTGTGAGGGTGCCTGCGGCAGATTGGGCCAAGCTTCGATTGCAGCACGTCGCCGCTGCCTTTGATGTCCCTGGCGGATCAGACGGACCCCTGGGCAGCGAAGTGGGACTAACCGGTGTTGCTGACCCGGCCCGGTGAGTCTGGTGCGGCGGCGGTGGTCGAGTGAGTTGGGCGCCGCTGCGGCGCAACCCGTGGCGCCGCCAGGATCTGCGTGCGGGGAAGCTCCCGCGAAGATATCGGAGCCCCTACCTGGCCTGCCCTCAGCCTGTCTCGAGCGGACCGCGTGGAGTGCGTGGTGGGGCCGAAGCGGACTGCCTGCGCGCCGGGAGACCGGTAGAGCACGGTCCCATTGTGAGCGGGCAGTTTGGCAGGATTCGACTGACTGGGGCGACACAAGGGTACCCTCCTGCACCGTAGGCATATTTTATGGCAGCGGCGCGCGGCGTCACTGAAACGCAGGGCTGAGTGTGCCTGTGGCGCCTGGATGCAGTGTGCCGCTTGAGTTTGTGTCGGTGGAAAGGACTGGTCTCTACTCTGAACGCGTGCATTGTGCAAATAATCTGGCACTTGCATGGTGCATTGGAGATCTCCCCAGGACGCTTGCCAGATTCAGCAACAGTCATAAGGGAGTGTAGGTGTCATTGACATTGGGGCTTGAGGTATATTGGTGCCCCCAGTGCGCGTCGCGTACTGCTTCAGGCGGCGGGGGCCATGGGGAAAACAGACAAAACACAGTCCAAGCTCCACTTTGACCAGCGTAAATCTTCCAGGCACAGGGAGGAGGATTCCGATGCGGGGATGGCTGACCGCGCTGCTGACCACAATGACCCTGATGGAGATATCAGACAAATCCTGGGGGCGATGCAGCGTAGTCTTACCTCCATTGACGCTAAAATGGACTCCCTCACATACCGCCTGGACAGGATGGCGGAAAGGGTGGATAAACATGAGGAGCGCATTGACTTGGCGGAGCGCAGAATCTCAGATGCCGAGGATACCCAGACGGGGATGGGGACAGCACAAAAACAGGTGGAGAAGCTTCTATCGGCGATGAGAGACAAGGCCGAAGACCTGGAGGCGCGCTCAAGGCGTAATAATGTTCGCCTTTTGGGTCTTGCTGAGACAACCTCCACTGGCCCCATGGAATCCTTTATGGAGAAGCTTTTGGTGCAGCTCATGGGACGCGATACATTCTCAGACGTCTTTATAGTCGAGCGTGCACAACGCTCGCTCGGACCGCGACCTCCGCCGGGCGCGCCTCCGCGCCCGGTGATAATTTGTCTACTGAATTACCGGGACAGGGATGCTGCATTGAGGCGTGCCAGAGAGCTGAAAACTCTCCAATATGAAGGTTCAGTGTTGTCCCTTTTTCCAGATTTTACTCAGTTAGTCCAGGAGGCTCGTAAGAAGTTTGGTCCGGTGAAACGAAAGTTGCGAGAATTACAGCTGGACTATGCGATGTTATATCCGGCACGCCTGAAGGTGAACTTTGATGGTAAAGCCAAATTCTATGCAGATCCGAGTGTGCTGCAGAAGGAACTCAAAAAGTACAGCGCTGAGAGGGCGAATAGGCCTCCGCCGGAGCAGGTGGAAGGCGGTGTTTCACCGGCTGACATGGATAAAGACACTGAGTTGCGTGCGGAGTTATTGTCCTCACCACCGTCATAACTTGTATGTTGCACTTCGTTCAAAATGGCATGTTAATAGTTGTTCCTTCCTTTCGGCTGTGGGCCCACGGGATCAGTTCTTTTGATATGTCTATGTGTCTCCAGTATGATATGCACTACCACTGCTCAGTCTGAAGATAAGTCTTGATGGCACGATATTACTTGGGCAATGTCGGCCCCTCACTTGCGATTGAGGGCCTTTCGGCCATTGCCCCAGGGTGTGTTCCACATGGGTTTTGAATTTGGGGTTCCTGCCCGGTTGGCAGGCAGTAAAAATGGGGAGGGTGTGGGGAGGGGTGGGAGGGGACGGAGGTTGCCATATTCAAGTTGTTAGATATGGTGTGGGAGGGCGGGGGGGGAATGTTTAGTGTTGCATTTCAGTCTAGAAAAATGCTTTCACAAAGATACCATAAACCTAGGGAAGGATTCAGGCACACCATCTACACACGTCAGCCCCCATAGACGACCTAGCTCATGACCAATGCCAGGGGTAGTCCAGTCATGGTCCGCTTCCTAACCTGGAATGTCAGAGGTCTCAATGACCAAAGGAAGCTACGCAAAGTGGAGGCTTATTTGCTTCGACATGACACAGATGTGGCTATCCTGCAGGAGACCCACCTCTCCCCGCAGACTGGCCTGTTATCCCAAAGACGCATGAAAGGCCAGTGTATTGCAGCTGGGTTCATGACACATGCCAGGGGGGTGCTAATTTGGGTACGTAGGAATTCAGGTATACATATACAAGCGGTTGATGTTGATCCAGGGGGCCGTTTTGTGCTGGCGCGTTGTCGCAAAGATCATTTCAGTTTACTCTTGGTAGGGGTCTATGGGCCGAATTATGATGACCCACAATTTTATCACTCCTTACATGTTAAGATCATGAAACACTCACACTTACCAATTCTGTGGGGTGGGGACTTTAATTGCATTCAAGACACCAATTTGGATAGGTCGAAGGGCCCGCCACGACCCCTTTCACGTGCTGCTAGTGCAGTGGCGCATATTGTTGGTGTTGAGGGGCTTAGGGACGTCTGGCGCCAGTTGGACCCCCAGGGCAGGGGATATACCCATTACTCGGCGGCGCACGACACTCATACCAGAATCGACTATTGGTTTGCCTCCTTATCATTAATCCCTTCCATTAGAGAATGTCAGCACTTGGCCAGGACGCTATCGGACCACTCCCCAGTTAGTATTGTCCTGGAACTCCCTATGGTTGGATCCCCCAGACATACATGGCGGTTCCCGCAGTATTCTTTAATGGACGCAGTGTTCCGCGCGGAATTAGGCGAGGCGATAGATGAATTCTTTAGCACAAATCTGGGAAGTGTTCCCACTATGGGTGTAGTGTGGGAAACTTTTAAAATTTACATACGAGGGGTAACTATCTCCAAACATGCGGGGTACTCAAATCACTACGCACACAAATCTCTAAAGTCGAGGACACGCTCCGTACCTTGGAGGCCGCCCTGCAGGACACGGGGGACCCTCAAGTACTAGCACAGATTCGTGCCAAAATTAGTGAATATCAGGGGTTGGCGGAAGAGGAGGTCAGACACCTGGGGAAGCATGCAGTAGCCCGATCCTATTCTGAGGGGGACCGGCCTAGCGCTACGCTGGCAGCGACTGTTAGGCCTTCCAGAGAAAATACTTCTATAGCGCAGGTATATAATGCAGAGCGGGCACTGGTGGATGGCACCCCAGCCATACTGGATGCTTTCGCAGAATACTATTCTGGGCTATACACCTCCAGGGATGCAGCGACTCAGGAGTCTGATGATGACTATCTCGCTCACATAACTATGACGTGGTTGGCCAATAGTGATAGGGAGAGGCTTATTGGTCCACTCCGGCCTACTGAAATTACAGCGGCGTTGAAGGATATGCCTAGTGAGAAGGCCCCGGGGCGGATGGCCTGACGGTGGCTTTTATAAGGCTTATATCGATAGGTTGCTCCCTCACCTGGTCAATCTCTTCGAAGAGATGGTAAGCACGGGGATAATGCCCCCATCAATGCGGGAGGCTATCATAGTCTTATTACTTAAGCCGGGGAAGCCCCCGGCAGAATGTTCCTCGTACAGACCGCTTTCCCTCCTGAACACCGACACGAAACTGTTCGCGAAGGTGTTGGCGAATAGGCTAGCCCCCCTGCTGCCCCGACTGATCGGACCGGAACAAACTGGGTTCGTCCCGGGTAGGTCATTGTCCAGCAATCTTCGGACATTGTTTGGAACTATAACGCGAGTACATCCACAGACAGAGGCGGCGGCCCTGTTTATTGATATTGAAAAGGCGTTCGATTCAGTCGAATGGAGGTTTCTGTATGCTGTCCTGCGTAAAATGGGAGTGGGGGATATCTTCCTACATTTAATAAAAGTGCTCTATACCGACCCCATAGCTAAGGTGAGGATTGATGGTCTGACGTCACGGAAAATAGGCATCTCTAGGGGCACGAGACAAGGGTGCCCGCTCTCCCCCCTGCTATACGCCCTGGTGGCAGAGCCCTTAATGTGCGCTATGCGGGAATATCATGCATACAGGGGTATACGTTCCCCAAATTATAATCTTACTATTGCCGCCTATGCGGATGATACTTTGTTGTATATTCGGAATCCACAACAAAATCTAACCCCGATGCTGCAGGAGGTGGAGCGCTTTGGCAAGCACTCGGGGCTTGTTATCAATTGGGGTAAATCCTTGATTTTTCCGTTGACCCCTGCTACTGTACCGGTGCAGTCGCCTTACCCACTAGAGTGGACTGCAGACCCGGTGAGGTACCTGGGCATTAAGATACATACAGATGCCGAGGTGATACTGTCTGAAAACTATGGGTGTGCGGTACAGAAATTGTCGGATGCGGTAGAAAAATGGATAAAGTTACCACTATCATTGGTAGGGCGTGTGGCACTGACTAAGATGGTGGTGTTGCCCCGTTTTTTGTTTCTGTTCGTCAACATACCTATAGGTTTGCCACAGTCCTTTTTTAATACTCTGCGCACATTGCTGAGCCGCTTGGTCTGGGCTGGGAAGCAGCCGCGGGTAAAGTGGGAAGCTCTAACAAAACCTTATTCGGAGGGGGGATTAAATGCCCCAGACATGGAACGATATTACAGGGCAGCTCAGGCAGTGCATGCACATGTATGGCTGCATGACCCCATGTATACACCTCATCACATTCTCGAACACAACATGGTATTACCTGCTGCCTTGCCCCGCCTGCTGACAGGGGCGGCGCGGATCTCCTTACGTACTATAGATCCAGTCAACTGCACCGGGCACCAGTTTACTAAAATAGCTCGTAGGCATCAGTTAACATTGATTTACTCTCCTACGCTCCCGATCGGGTGGTGTGATTGGCTGCCACATAAAGAGGATAAAACGATAAGGAACACCCTGGGGAAGTTAAAGATTCATTGTATGGGGGATCTCTTTGCGGAAGGGGTCGCAAAAACTTGGGCGCAGGTGACTGAACAGACGCAGGGAGTGACGGCGCTAGACGCATTTAATTATCACAGATTGCGCAGTGCCCTCCGTGATTTGCTGGGTGTCGACATGGGAGTACCGGAGGAGCTGCCAGCACTTACGTACCTGTTACAGTCGCAATCTCGCAACGCGGGATAACTATGCTGTATTCTCTATTTCAAGGCCCTCGTTCCCAGAACAAACAAAAATTTCAGTTAGATTGGGAGGAGGAATTAGGTATTGTAATTACTGATGCTCAGTGGACCTGGTGCTTCGCCTCAGTTAAGTCCGTCTCCTTGAATGGCAGGCATCGTTTGCTACATTTTAAATACATACACAGAACATACTATACGCCTGCACGGCTCTATAGATATGGGCTACGGGAGGATGACACCTGCGTGAGATGTGCTGCAACAAATGCTAATTTTACACACTTGGCTTGGGATTGCCCGGGGTTCGTGCTTTCTGGGGTGCAGTCTTCGGGATCCTCTCTAAAATGTTAGATTGTGTGTTGCCGGAGACGCCACTGGTTGCGTTATTGGGGTTTGTTCAACAAGTACCGAAGGGAGTGCGTAAGCTAGCTGCCCTTGGCCTCTTGCTGGCGAAAAGGCGAGTGGCAATGAGATGGATGAGAGGTCCCCTCCCCACTATTCAGGAATGGGAGACAGATTTAGCCTATTGCTCAATACAATCAGACAATTATAATGCTTTGATGCCGGTACGCTGTGCTCCGAAGGATATCTGGGGCCCGTACCGTCAGTATATGATGGGTGTGGAAGCAGATATAGTATCACCGAATGAGACTGATCGGACCGGGGTGGGTTAAGAAATCTGTATTAGTCGGACGCTGTGGGCACAAGTGTGATTTACCCAGTATACTTCTTAATGGATATGTTACCCATAATAATGGAGGTGTGCGGGAAATGCTTAAGGGTATGGCATGGTTTCTATGGTGGCATTGCAGAGTTGGGGTACTTGTAAGTTGACATTTCTAACCTGTATGGGGTGTGCACTTTATTTTGGCTATGGAAGGTACAAGGTATACTGCTGAAATGCATGATGTTTTTGTATTATGAAAATGAAAATAAAATTATAAAACCATCACACCGCTTGAGCCACATAGATGCACTACTCTTTGATTTAGTAGGGGATATTGTGTTTCTTACAAGGGCTTGCTTTAAAGATTTGGCACGTCTAAAAGTTATCTGCGGTCTTCTTTGTACCAAGTTGCCCAATACTGAGTCATTCTTAATCAAATGCCAATGTTTGCATAAGATTTTTCTTAACTTCTCCTGTTGATTGCTATATGTAGTAATTATCCTACACTGGTTGATTTGTGTCTTTTTTCTACTTTTACTTGATTCTTTATTGAACAAGACATCTTCTCTCGATCTTTTCTTAGCTTTGTACATAGCTGAATTTATTACCTCAGGGGCATAGCCCCTGGCCACGACGTGTTTGCTGCCCACAATTAAACTAAGGTGAAATTCTCAACTGAGCAGGCGTTTCCTTGCAAGGCAACTTGATTCTTTTTGGGATATTAATTGCGGCGAGCCTCGCCGCGGAGACGCCCCGCCACGTATCCAGTGGACCTGTAGTGCCAGGAAGAGTGGCGCTACGTGGAGTTGTGAATACCAGTCTTTGTGGGACAAGGTAATAGTGGACAACGCTGTGTTCCCCTGCCACAGGACCCACTTGGGGATAATTGTTTGGCACAAAGTACTGTACAGCACCCATTTGGTTTTTGAAAGACTACTTACCCCAGAATGCATTGGCAAATGAGACGTCCCATTAGGGCAGGGTTACGGTAATAAAGTCGATACAGCTGCCTGAACTTTGAATGCTGCCAGTGATCAAGGGCCGTCGGCCCGAAACATGTTTGGCAAATCTGTTGGCAGGGAGAGCACGAAGTGTTTGCTGCCCACAATTAAACTAAGGTGAAATTCTCAACTGAGCAGGCGTTTCCTTGCAAGGCAACTTGATTCTTTTTGGGATATTAATTGCGGCGAGCCTCGCCGCGGAGACGCCCGCCACGTATCCAGTGGACCTGTAGTGCCAGGAAGAGTGGCGCTACGTGGAGTTGTGAATACCAGTCTTTGTGGGACAAGGTAATAGTGGACAACGCTGTGTTGCCCTGCCACAGGACCCACTTGGGGATAATTGTGTGGCACAAAGTACTGTACAGCACCCATTTGGTTTTTGAAAGACTACTTACCCCAGAATGCATTGGCAAATGAGAAGTCCCATTAGGGTGGGGTTACGGTAATAAAGTCGATACAGCTGCCTGAACTTTGAATGCTGCCAGTGATCAAGGGCCGTCGGCCCGAAACATGTTTGGCAAATCTGTTGGCAGGGAGAGCACGACGTGTTTGCTGCCCACAATTAAACTAAGGTGAAATTCTCAACTGAGCAGGCGTTTCCTTGCAAGGCAACTTGATTCTTTTTGGGATATTAATTGCGGCGAGCCTCGCCGCGGAGACGCCCCGCCACGTATCCAGTGGACCTGTAGTGCCAGGAAGAGTGGCGCTACGTGGAGTTGTGAATACCAGTCTTTGTGGGACAAGGTAATAGGGGACAACGCTGTGTTCCCCTGCCACAGGACCCACTTGGGGATAATTGTTTGGCACAAAGTACTGTACAGCACCCATTTGGTTTTTGAAAGACTACTTACCCCAGAATGCATTGGCAAATGAGAAGTCCCATTAGGGCGGGGTTACGGTAATAAAGTCGATACAGCTGCCTGAACTTTGAATGCTGCCAGTGATCAAGGGCCGTCGGCCCGAAACATGTTTGGCAAATCTGTTGGCAGGGAGAGCACGACGTGTTTGCTGCCCACAATTAAACTAAGGTGAAATTCTCAACTGAGCAGGCGTTTCCTTGCAAAGCAACTTGATTCTTGGGATATTAATTGCGGAGAGCCTCGCCGCGGAGACGCCCCGCCACGTATCCAGTGGACCTGTAGTGCCAGGAAGAGTGGCGCTACGTGGAGTTGTGAATACCAGTCTTTGTGGGACAAGGTAATAGTGGACAACGCTGTGTTCCCCTGCCACAGCACCCACTTGGGGATAATTGTTTGGCACAAAGTACTGTACAGCACCCATTTGGTTTTTGAAAGACTACTTACCCCAGAATTCATTGGCAAATGAGAAGTCCCATTAGGGCGGGGTTACGGTAATAAAGTCGATACAGCTGCCTGAACTTTGAATGGTGCCAGTGATCAAGGGCCGTCGGCCCGAAACATGTTTGGCAAATCTGTTGGCAGGGAGAGCACGACGTGTTTGCTGCCCACAATTAAACTAAGGTGAAATTCTCAACTGAGCAGGCGTTTCCTTGCAAGGCAACTTGATTCTTTTTGGGATATTAATTGCAGCGAGCCTCGCCGCGGAGATGCCTCGCCACGTATCCAGTGGACCTGTAGTGCCAGGAAGAGTGGCGCTACGTGGAGTTGTGAATACCAGTCTTTGTGGGACAAGGTAATAGTGGACAACGCTGTGTTCCCCTGCCACAGGACCCACTTGGGGATAATTGTTTGGCACAAAGTACTGTACAGCACCCATTTGGTTTTTGAAAGACTACTTACCCCAGAATGCATTGGCAAATGAGAAGTCCCATTAGGGCGGGGTTACGGTAATAAAGTCGATACAGCTGCCTGAACTTTGAATGCTGCCAGTGATCAAGGGCCGTCGGCCCGAAACATGTTTGGCAAATCTGTTGGCAGGGAGAGCACGACGTGTTTGCTGCCCACAATTAAACTAAGGTGAAATTCTCAACTGAGCAGGCGTTTCCTTGCAAGGCAACTTGATTCTTTTTGGGATATTAATTGCGGCGAGCCTCGCCGCGGAGACGCCCGCCACGTATCCAGTGGACCTGTAGTGCCAGGAAGAGTGGCGCTACGTGGAGTTGTGAATACCAGTCTTTGTGGGACAAGGTAATAGTGGACAACGCTGTGTTCCCCTGCCACAGGACCCACTTGGGGATAATTGTTTGGCACAAAGTACTGTACAGCACCCATTTGGTTTTTGAAAGACTACTTACCCCAGAATGCATTGGCAAATGAGAAGTCCCATTAGGGCGGGGTTACGGTAATAAAGTCGATACAGCTGCCTGAACTTTGAATGCTGCCAGTGATCAGGGCCGTCGGCCCGAAACATGTTTGGCAAATCTGTTGGCAGGGAGAGCACGAAGTGTTTGCTGCCCACAATTAAACTAAGGTGAAATTCTCAACTGAGCAGGCGTTTCCTTGCAATGCAACTTGATTCTTTTTGGGATATTAATTGCGGCGAGCCTCGCCGCGGAGACGCCCCGCCACGTATCCAGTGGACCTGTAGTGCCAGGAAGAGTGGCGCTACGTGGAGTTGTGAATACCAGTCTTTGTGGGACAAGGTAATAGTGGACAACGCTGTGTTCCCCTGCCACAGGACCCACTTGGGGGTAATTGTTTGGCACAAAGTACTGTACAGCACCCATTTGGTTTTTGAAAGACTACTTACCCCAGAATGCATTGGCAAATGAGAAGTCCCATTAGGGCGGGGTTACGGTAATAAAGTCGATACAGCTGCCTGAACTTTGAATGCTGCCAGTGATCAAGGGCCGTCGGCCCGAAACATGTTTGGCAAATCTGTTGGCAGGGAGAGCACGACGTGCTTGCTGCCCACAATTAAACTAAGGTGAAATTCTCAACTGAGCAGGCGTTTCCTTGCAAGGCAACTTGATTCTTTTTGGGATATTAATTGCGCCGAGCTTCGCCGCGGAGACGCCCCGCCACGTATCCAGTGGACCTGTAGTGCCAGGAAGAGTGGCGCTACGTGGAGTTGTGAATACCAGTCTTTGTGGGACAAGGTAATAGTGGACAACGCTGTGTTGCCCTGCCACAGGACCCACTTGGGGATAATTGTTTGGCACAAAGTACTGTACAGCACCCATTTGGTTTTTGAAAGACTACTTACCCCAGAATGCATTGGCAAATGAGAAGTCCCATTAGGGCGGGGTTACGGTAATAAAGTCGATACAGCTGCCTGAACTTTGAATGGTGCCAGTGATCAAGGGCCGTCGGCCCGAAACATGTTTGGCAAATCTGTTGGCAGGGAGAGCACGACGTGCTTGCTGCCCACAATTAAACTAAGGTGAAATTCTCAACTGAGCAGGCGTTTCCTTGCAAGGCAACTTGATTCTTTTTGGGATATTAATTGCAGCGAGCCTCGCCGCGGAGACGCCTCGCCACGTATCCAGTGGACCTGTAGTGCCAGGAAGAGTGGCGCTACGTGGAGTTGTGAATACCAGTCTTTGTGGGACAAGGTAATAGTGGACAACGCTGTGTTCCCCTGCCACAGGACCCACTTGGGGATAATTGTTTGGCACAAAGTACTGTACAGCACCCATTTGGTTTTTGAAAGACTACTTACCCCAGAATGCATTGGCAAATGAGAAGTCCCATTAGGGCGGGGTTACGGTAATAAAGTCGATACAGCTGCCTGAACTTTGAATGCTGCCAGTGATCAGGGCCGTCGGCCCGAAACATGTTTGGCAAATCTGTTGGCAGGGAGAGCACGACGTGTTTGCTGCCCACAATTAAACTAAGGTGAAATTCTCAACTGAGCAGGCGTTTCCTTGCAAGGCAACTTGATTCTTTTGGGATATTAATTGCGGCGAGCCTCGCCGCGGAGACGCCCGCCACGTATCCAGTGGACCTGTAGTGCCAGGAAGAGTGGCGCTACGTGGAGTTGTGAATACCAGTCTTTGTGGGACAAGGTAATAGTGGACAACGCTGTGTTCCCCTGCCACAGGACCCACTTGGGGATAATTGTTTGGCACAAAGTACTGTACAGCACCCATTTGGTTTTTGAAAGACTACTTACCCCAGAATGCATTGGCAAATGAGAAGTCCCATTAGGGCAGGGTTACGGTAATAAAGTCGATACAGCTGCCTGAACTTTGAATGCTGCCAGTGATCAAGGGCCGTCGGCCCGAAACATGTTTGGCAAATCTGTTGGCAGGGAGAGCACGACGTGTTTGCTGCCCACAATTAAACTAAGGTGAAATTCTCAACTGAGCAGGCGTTTCCTTGCAAGGCAACTTGATTCTTTTTGGGATATATATATATATATAGAATACATGGGAGCCGTCTGCAATCCCTTTATAATACCCTGTCTCCAATTTCCTTATCACATTCAAAGAGTCAAGTGTGATGTTTCTAGTCACCTGTAATTAGGTGTAAATAGGTGTCTAGAGTAGCTTCTCAACTGCATTAAGATATCATAGTTGAACTGTGATGTTATAAAGCCTGGTGAACTGTGCTGTTATAAAGCCTGGTGAAGAGCCAGTAGCCACGGCAAAAGGCAGTTCACAGAGCATAATTACAGATTTTTAAGTGACAAAAATCATAACTGGCTTTTAATTCTTCCGATCTGTTTTTATAAAATGAACAGTGTGCAGAGAGGAGCTATTTAGGACAACATATTTATTTTTTTGCATTATAGGTTTTTACAGGAAAGGTAGAATTTCTCTGAATGCTTCTACACTTTTAAGCTACAACATGTCTTTCAAACTCTGGCTCACATTAAAGTGATTTTAAGAACTTTTTCCAATAAATTACTAACATCTTTTTGGGGTGTTTATTTTCACACCACAGATTCTGTTTTTAGTCTTCATGACCTCAACTGTACCATCTGATTCACATAAAGAGCAAGACACCAAGGATTTAAACAGAGTGATGGTGTGACCATGTATTATAAGGAGTAAGCTACCCTCTGACATAGGTTAAAAATAGTCACATGATTTCATTAAGGAACTTGGCCTTCTGCCTTGTTCCTCTATATAGGCACAGGACTCCCGTTGACTTGCATTATCCTTATAATGTACCACATTGGGTACTTTATCCCATATATATCCTATTATGTACATATAACAGGGAATGAGGCCTGGGCTGTGAAGTGGAGTGAAGGAAATAGAAATTGCAAAACTACGCCCTGTTCTATACTGGCGTAGATTGTGGACCACGCCGGAATTGAAGCCGTATGCATTGGGTTTTGTGGATATCATTAACTCTGATACTTTTCATAAGATAAGTTGGCTGCGGGGAGTTAGGGATTTACTTATAAGCATGGGGATGAATTCTCTTTGGTTGGAACCACTCTCAGCACGCTTTCCTTCAAAAAAAGCACTAAAAGAAAGGTACTGGGAGGTGGTGGTGCGTAACACCCAAAGATGTGGTGAATCATCCTCATTGACAGGTTTGTTTTTGAATTTTAAAGACTGCCCTATCTTCGAACCCTATTGGGACACCATAATTAAACCATTGGATAGAAAATTGTATTTCCAACTGAGGGTGGGTTCGCTGCCTCTTAAATCTTTTACATCTAGGTGGTCGAGCTTAGGTGATGATAAGTGTCCAGTTTGTTTATCAAATAGTGAAACGATTGCCCATATGCTATTTGTGTGCCCAGCTTATGCTGCGCCACGTCGGATTTGGTTGAAACCTACATGTAAAATGCTGGGCACGAGGAAGAGTGCGGAGGCAGAAAGGATAATACGTACTAGCACCCTATCGTATATCTCTATAGGAGTTGCAAAATTTTTGGGGTGGGCGTGGGTAATAAGGTTAAACTCACAATAGTACAAGCAAATCTGACTGTTTAAAACTTGATAGCCGTAGATTGATTGATATAATGAATCCCATATTGCCCAGGCAGATGACTTATTTTATTGTTAAAATTAATTGGAAAGGAACTAATGAACTTATGATACTGTACAATTTTTTTATTGTGATTCTATTTTACTTGTTTTTTAAGGCAATTTTTTAACTAGATTTTAGCTGTATTCCGGACCAATCATGTATATATATGTAAAACGCTTTTATGACAAAGTGTCGAATAAAGCTTTTTGGAATGGTATCTGGTGTTTACATGAAAGCGCTGAAAATATGGAGGTGATAGACTAAACCGAAGCAGCATCCACATATTGTATTTTTGAAGTTTATGTCTGTTGTGTGGAACATGAGGGATTATACATTGTCTGGATTTTGCACTGCATAATGACAATTTGCCCACAGAGTGATGAAGGAACATATGTTTAATGTTCAACAATTAATAAGTCAATCACCATGTGAAAAACAGACTTCGCTACTATTTGCAGACTAAGAACAATGGTTCGTTTGGAGTTATTTTGGAATAACTTTCAACTATTGGATCACATAAATTAAGAACAAATTGTTGTCAAAGGAGAGGTACCACACATAAACAGTGATGATAATTCAGAAGTATATTAGAAAATTCATATAAAGTATCCAAGTATTATTTTGGCTCAAGGTTGCTAGACATGTGAATATGTGATAGTGTAGTGCTCAGGTGACTGTCATACAAAACTAGTGAAACAACAAGGCACATGATAAAACAACAATCCACTGGCTGCTATATCTTCGTTTGTCAGTAATAAGCAGGAACTAGACCTATCTTCACTGACTACTTAACTGTTTTAGTTGTATGCCGAATTAGTATTATAGGTTAACGTTTTGACACCAGTAGGGTAATTAAATTGTCATCACCAGATCGAGCCCCTCAAGGAACTGAGGAAGCCCAGATCAAAGAATGTAGTTTAAGTATTCTTCCAATATTTTGAAGTAATTGCTAAACTAAAATGGTGGCTGTGGCTTAAACCGCGGATGGCTTTGGAGTGCTTGTAGATGCAACAGGCTGTGTGCTGAATGACTGATTTTTTTTCCCAAATGGACGCCTCCGAAGTGATCATCAGTGTCCTGGTTACTGTAGGTCTTCTTATTGCTCGTACTATTTGCAGCAAGAGGCACATTTATTAGTTGGCTGACGATTTTATAGATCTTTTATGAAGCTGATGTACAAAATTCAGTGGCGTAGCAAGGGGGGCGGTCCACCCCGGGCGGCACATGTTTTGGGGGCAGCAGTTTCACCCGTGCCCCCCACTGTTACATGCATTTGTTGTGGGGTGGCAAACGCAGGAATCGCCAGCACGCCCCCCCCGCTCTTCATCACGGGCCGCGGGGCGGCAAAGGCAGGGACCACCATGGGCAGCAAAGTGGCTAGCTACGCCACTGACAAAATTGTAATAAAAATGTCCTCACATTAATGTGAGGGAAGGTTCCAGAATCTGTGGGAATCAACAAAATCCTTCCACCGAGCATCCCCTCATTTTCTTCAATATAAATGGTACTCCACCTGTGTGTACTGCACATGTGTTTGGAGGACCTATTACCCAGAACAAGAATGGCCTCAAAATTTAAAACATCAAATTGTTTGCTTGTAATTGTAACATTTCCAGGCACATTGGTAGTTGTGGTGTTTAGGCCACGGGGCTGTCCATCACCAGTTGAAATCTACTAACTCCATACATTTCTGAAGACTAGACACCCAGATGAGTCCACGGTGTTGTGGCTTGTTTTTTCTTACCCAGATTGTCAAACTTTGGATAACATCCCAGAATTTCCACTCAATTTTGTGATGGAGAGTTCTGGAATCTGGGGAGATCTACAAAAGTCCTACCTTCTGGCCTTTCTATCCTTTGCCCGAAAAAAATGGCACCTTGCTTGTGTGGCTGGGCCTATCAACCAGGACAGGAACAGCCATAAAATGAGCCCTTGGAAACACAAGATATTTGGTTTGAATCATAGCCCTTCTGGGAATGTTGGTTGTTGTGGTATTTGGACTGAAGTTGGTCAGCATCAGAGGAAACCTACCATCCCCATACAGTTCTGAAACTAATCACCTTGGGAGTCCAGAATGGTGGTTTTTTTGTGAATCCCTCTAGTTTTTATTCCCCCAAATACCCTGCAAAACGCCTACATGTTCCCAATTTGCTTTCATTTTTCTTTGGGAATAGTTGCGTATTTGCATCCCTGGCCGGCTGGCATCTAGGGAACCCCTACCAACCAGGGGCATTTCTGAACACTAAAGACCCAGGATACCCCTTAGTGGTGTGGCTTGTGTGGATTCCAGCATGTTTTCTTGTGTGGCTGGACAAGTGGATCTTTACTAAAGGCCTACCCATGTCTGCCTGGACAGGTTTAGGAGTGCTAGTCTTTCTTGCACCTTTAACGCACTCGTTGTGCTTGCAAAAAGCCCTACTCAAGATGGAATTATGCTCCTGACTGACCATGTAATTGATAAAAACCTGTTTGATATTTGCCAAAATACAGCTTCTACCATGTTGTAGTACAAAGTTTGGGGTTCACCGAGGATGTCTCTTTGGCCCACTGCTTGGACACTGTCAGCATAATTACATTTGAACGGAGGTAGAAACCCTGGGGCAGACTTTCCTGATTTCCCTTAAAAGCATTTCTAGAGAGGCTTAGCCAAATGAAACACAACGCTAGCAAGTAGAACACAAGTGTCACCAATGTGTACCCATTTACTCAAGTCAATAGAAACACACTAGCTCAAAAATAATTAGTAAAGAAAAACAGTTATGGATTATGCTAATTCTTTTTGTGAAAAAGTTTCTATGACTTTCCAAATCAGATGGAAGTAGTTCAAAGATAATATCAGCAAGTCAAAACATTTCCCAAGGAAGATATATATCAATGCAGGTTCATTTGAATTCGGGCACTAACTCTAGAACTGGCTGTTCGTATCCAGTCACTCTGCCATAACTTCAACTTTGTGTAGTACGAAGTGAAGTAAATTGGAATACAGGTTAGCACAGGGGATAGTAGTATGACTCTACCATCTCCTTCCTTGATAAGCACAAGCTCTGTATTTCCGATATGGTGGGCTCTTCTTCTGTGTTCCAAGTATGCAGTCAGCAAAGTGTTGAACCTCAAACTTAGCCACATACTTCACAATGAATGAAGTGGATGCTACTCCTTCTACCATAGCGACACTGATGATAACGGCCCCTCAAAGGTAAGGAAGGACAGTAGTCTTCCAATGGTAGTCTGACAATAGACAACATATGCATCGTTCATTAGCGAATGGATCAGGTGGACAGTCAACCTTTTGTACCAAGTGCAGGTTTTGTGTGCTGCATCATTTGGTTGAACCAACTGGCTAGTTTTATCAGCTCCAACCATGTTCTTCTTAAAATCAAGTATACCATGGGGCGTATGCACTTGAGCCAACTGACTCCAAACTGTGGCAGAAGAAGCGCTCTCTTTTTGAATTGTAGTGAGCACATGTACTTCCCATCTGTCACAGAATTTCAGAACTAGCGATTTGTTGCAACGCAAGGCACTGTATTAATCATTTCGGAGCTTTGGACAAAGAAGCTTCTGAGGGAAGCCTTTGCAGTTGATTTGAACTATCCCACACTTTGCTGTACCAACATTGTATAGAACGTTAAACAGCTCTATTCTGGTATAGAAGTTGTCTTCATAAAGGTCACAACCTCTATGAAACAGAGAGTAGGATACAACAGAATCTTCCCACAAGTTTCTTTTGAGGAAAGGAAACCATCAAGATTACATGGATCCTTGGACAAAAAATTTGCAGTATTGACTTTACTTCCAGCAGATCTAGTAAAACAAGCATTTACGAGAGTTTGAGCTATTGGCAATGCAATAGCTTAAACTCTCACAAATGCGAGACCTATTGCATTGCAAATATTTTTTTCTTTACTAGCGCCCATGCGGCGCTTTCACATTTATGGAGGCCGCGCCCCTTTCTTTGGAAAAGCTGCGTCTAAAGAAAGGGGAGTGGCCGCTATTAAAGAGAAACCGCAGCATGGGGCGCTTTGACAAAAAAAAGCATCAGTTTGTCAAGTTGACAAACATGTTTATTTTTTTGTAAAAGCGCCCATGCCGCGCTTTCACTTTAATAGCGGCCACGCACCCTTCTTTAGATACGGCTTGTCTAAAGAAAGGGGCGCGGCCTCCATGAATGTGAAAGCGTCGCATGGGCGCTAGTAAACAAAACAAAATAAAATAAGTAAGCGCGCCCGCTATACTTAAAGCGGACCGCACTGCTAAAATAAAGAAAGAAAGAAACGCGGCCGCTATAGTTAAAGCGGACCGCCATTAGTAAGTAAAATGAAAGCGGGCGGCGTGCTGCGACCCAGTGGCTGGAATAGGGACAAATCATTAAACAAAATAGTGCTCACGGGGGGCGTGGCCAACCGCCGAACATGGCGGACGCCTGATTGAGGAGCTCCGAACCCGGGCTGCAAAATCCTTATCAACAGCCACTAACAATCATAATCCAGAGTCTGTTTGTTCATGCGCTGGGTCCTGGAAATGAAACTCTACACCAGGGCTGACTCCGGTGCTGCGAGACCGCGGGGAGCGGAGTAACGAGCGACGTGGCCTCGCTGCAGCTACTACGGAGAAGGGCGGAGACGGCGGTCGGACCCGGGGGGATCGGCGCGGGCCTGACGCGATAATACATTTCTCGCGCACGGGCTGCATTGGCTCGCTCCCTCCCGGTCCCTGCCTCACGCTGACATCGGGATCCGGGGCCATGCCTGTGTCGCCATGGAGGACACACCGGGACTGATGCGACACTGGGCCCGGATGGGAACTGCTGGCGAGTGGTGAGTGCCCCCAAGTACCGGCTAGGGGGGGAAAAGAACTTGGCCCCCGCGGGTGTGCAGTGCCACACGGAGTCTGCCTCCCCCTGGGAAGGACACTGGCGCCTCGTAATAACACCTAATACACTAGCAGTGTGCAGCGGGAGAGCGCGTGGGGATCTGCGTGCTGCACAGTAAATCGGGCGGAGGGCCCTGATCGATGTTAGACGTGAGGGCGGACGGGAAGCCCTAATTACATGCTGCCGTCATACTGCCAGGAAGTCCAACTGGTAATTTACAATACCGGCTGCCGTGAAAAGGGGAGACTGCATGTCATAACACGGATAAGCGACTGATAGAGGCTGATTAAAGAAGCAAGCATTAACTGATTACGAACAGTGTGAATTCTGGCTGGCTGCCCCTCCCAGTGAATAAATACACGACTGCCCTCATTGGAGCAGTGTTATTCACAAGAGGGTTCTTCCATCTCTCCCTCCTCATCTCGATGCGCCACAACCACTGCGATTGGAACTAGCAAGGCAGCAGTAAACGAGTGCTGTGTAGAGGCTCCTTGTAAGGCAACCACTCAAACCTGCAGCCTAGTGCCCACAACTGAGGCGGGCTACCTACCCGCCAGAGATACAGAGGTACGGACATTGGGTATGACCCGGGGCCATGCAGTGGGACGACACTTGGAGCGGTGAGGCGGCGGAGTGCTGGGGCTAAACACGGCGGCCCTGATCGCCTGGAGAAAACCTTCCACTGATGCTCTCTTCACTGGGGGTTTTGAACTAGATTGACCACAGAGGGCTGGGAGCACGGTACATATCACCACTACACGACGTAGATAATATACAACTAGAGCCTGCCTTGCTGACAGCCGACATGGGGCGCCCAAAAGGGAAGCAGCAAGACGCTGCCACAGGCTCTGCTCAAACCCCGGAGGACACAGAAACTACCACAATCCCGGGGTCGCTTGACAGTGCGCCACCCACTAATGTGGAGGCTCCCATGGATAAACTGGACTTGATCCTCCAAGAAGTTAGAGAATCCAGAAAGGCGATTGAACTGCAAGTCGGCGCTCTTACAACTGGGCTTACATTGCTCAAGGCAGACCACGCCAAATTAACGGAAAAGGTGAGAACTAACACCCTGGCCCTAGAAGAGGTGGTTCCGCAGCATAAACAACACGCACTTCAGATTCAGCAACTGCAGAAGCAAGTTACCGGCCTCCAAGATCGAGTGGAGGAAGTGGAAGGAAGGGCGAGACGCAACAATATCTGCGTCATTGGACTGCCGGAAAGAAGTGAGGGAAATGATGCCGCTCAATATATGGAACAATGGTTCAAAGACAATATCACGTCGGAAGGACTAACGGATCACTTCTGTGTGGAAAGAGCACATAGGATACCTACTGGTCAGCCAAAACCGGGTGCCCCTCCTCGGCCACTCATAGCCAGAATTTTGAATTATAGAGACCGGGACATTCTGCTTCAGAAAGCGAGAGAACTTTCCCAGATCAGATTCAAGAATTGTCGAATATCTCTGTACCCGGACTACACACTCAATGTACAACGACAGAGATCCTCTTTCATGGGTGTGAAGAAGAAATTGAAAGACATGCAGTTAAGGTACGCACTGTTATTTCCGGCACGATTGAAAATAATATATGATCACAAGACATTTTTCTTTGAGAGCCCAGAGGACGTTGAAGAATGGATTGAGGTAATGGACCTGGCAAAACAGATGGGAGCCACCTCACAAAGCCTACCTAACAGCCCACGGCGAGTCAGGGATGTACACCACCTCCGCTTTAAAAAGACGTCCCAAAAGATACAATCACTTAACCCTACGCCACAACAGGCGCAACAGAGCAAGGAGCAGGCACTTGAGGTGGCTAACACCTTTAGAGAAAGTGGACTTACTGCGGACACAGCCTCATCAGAAGACAACACGAACCGATCGGACTCGGAGGGAGGCATGAACCTGTTCCCTACAGTGACACCACAGACGGCGGATAGCTTATTCGATTAAAAACCAGCCGACACTACTGTTCCCAGTGCCTGAACTCGTAACAGACTCTATATATCCTTTTCTTTGAGATTTAATGATGGCTTTATACTGTACTATTTCTTAGTCCCGGGCTCCCTTAGAGCTCACACACGGGTAACTATATCAATATCAGCATGGAAGGCGTTGGCGACGACCCCCTATTTGCGAACGCACTCCACACACATAACACAGTTACACAAGTTATGTTTGGTTGTTTGGTCCGGTATAGTTCCCCAACCGGGCCTAGTATTGGTAGTTATGGGGTGGGTATTAGTTCTGGAGCGAAGGTTGTATTAGACAGCATTAATGGCCCTTTCTCACCACTGCCACAGTTACTGCTCAATTGATGCATACGCCTAATGCATATAACATAATCACGTGGAATGTCCGGGGTATAGGATCCGCACAAAAGAGACATAGGGTGCATGCGCAGTTACTTAGACGTAGGGCACAAATAGTGTTTCTGCAGGAATCACATATCCTAGACCTAGAGGCGGCGAAACTCCGTAAAAAGTGGAGGGGCCAGATTTTCTCTACTAATTATTCTGGTTTCGCCAGAGGAGTCATAGTGTGGATTAGACACGGAGTACCCTTCATTGAACTGGAGAGAAGAGTGGACAAACAGGGCAGGTACATATTTATCAGAGGGATGTTAGATGGTCAACACGTTGTGCTTGGCAGCATTTACGCTCCAAACTTCGATCAGGATAAATTCTTCGCTAGTCTTAATCCGGTTCTGGCGGGATGGGAAATGTACCCATGGCTCATAGGTGGGGATTGTAATGCAGTTATAGACGTCGCCCTGGACTGCTCTCACCCCCCCACTACGCGGAGCGGGTGCTGACAGACAGGCGCGAGCCCTAAATGGATGGTCGGAGGGCTGGACACTGTGCGATGTTTGGAGAATGCGGCATCCGACCCATAGAGAGTACTCCTTTTACTCCCTGGTGCATTTACTACATACAAGAATTGACAGAATTTATTGCTCTAGAGCGATAGCAACGCAAGTGACCCACACCACATACTTGGCTAAGACATTCTCAGATCATAACCCGTTGGAAATAACAGTAAATTGGGGCAGGATCCCCACCACAGTCCCCACCTGGAGATTGTGGCCACAAACGTTGGAAGACGCGGTATTCCGTGCTGCAATGGCTGATACGATAACACAATATTTCGCAGAGAATAGCAATACAGCATCCACCATATTGGTTGAGTGGGACGCATTCAAGGCGGTTATAAGGGGCAAGGCTATTAGCACAATAGTGGGCGCTAGACAGGAAGTATATAAAAACCTCATAGACACTGAGAATAGCATGAACGCACTGGAACAGGAAGCCACACATGACGCCGACAAGCGGACCCACCTACAAGATGTACGTATCCGACACGCGGAACTACTAGAGTCCCTTAGAGTCATTGATTATAAAAAATACACGCAATTAAGACATACAGAAGCAGACAAGTCAGGGTCACTACTTGCCAAATTACTGAGGGACGATCCCCCTACCACCATAATCAGTGAGATCGTTACTCCTGCGGGTGCGACAGTTAATACACAACATGAAATAAATGAAGCATTTAGTCAATATTATGCTGCGTTGTATGATAAACCTGTTGCAGAAGTGTCTGCCAACATTGACGCTTTCTTAGCTAACCTGCCCTGTCCACGCTTATCACTAGAAGCTCTGAAAACGCTACTGGGCCCCATCACTAGGGCTGAAATTAAAGTAGCAATAAAAAAGCTCCCGCGTAACAAAACTCCTGGGTTGGATGGGCTCCCGGTCGAATTTTATGACACATACGCAGAAGCTTTAGTCCCTCAGTTGGAGGCGTTGTACAATAAATCATTAGAACTGGGCAGTCTACCCCCCTCCACAGCACAGGCGTTAGTGGTCTCACTCCCAAAACCTGGCAGGAACTCAACGGACATGTCAGGATACTGCCCACTGTCTCTATTAGCGACGGAATATAAACTACTCAGCAAGATATTAGCAAATCGACTCCTTCCACACTTACATAAGCTAATACACACGGACCAAAATGGTTTCCTCCCTGCCCGTAGCACATCGTTAAACATTAGGAGACTACACCACGTAATGTCCACTGCCCCAGAGCATTATAAAAATGCAGGCTGCATTGCACTGGATCTGCGACAAGCATTTGACACACTACCATGGGAATACATGTTTAAGGCACTGGAGAAATTTGGCTTGCCAGCAGAATACCTCAAATGGCTACGGCTACTGTATGACGCTCCTACAGCTAGAGCCCGCATGGGAGGACATATCTCCAAAGAATATTCGATATCCAGGGGTACACGACAGGGATGTCCGCTGTCACCATTATTGTTTGTTTTAGCACTAGAACCCCTAGCACTTAGATTACGAATGGAAACACCCCAACTCGGAATACAGATAGGTGCCACAATGCATTTGTTCTCCGCCTATGCGGATGATATTATTATATACCTGCGGGATCTAAATACTACCCTGGATCCTATCCCTGAGATTTTTAAACGATTTGAACAGATATCGGGACTGGCCATTAATGCAGCGAAGTCACACGCCTTCTATTTTCAAGAAGATACGCACCCCGAGGAAATAATTTTTGGCCCCAACTCACTCCCAGTAGCGCAACACACCTTCAAATACCTGGGTATACACATCTATCGGACGCATGCAGATATGGAAGGCAACCTTAATAGAGCGATCAGATCCATACGCTCGAGCATCACCTTTTGGACTGCACTACCGCTCTCTGTTATGGGTCGAGTAGCTATTTCAAAAATGGTGGTTCTTCCGCGTCTTTTATGTTACTTTACTAATTTACCAATATTGATACCATCTGCCACCTTCAAGCTATTAAACACATCTCTTTCCGATCTTATATGGGGGACTGGTAGACGCAGAGTGAGCCTTAGGAAATTACAACTGGGAACAGCCGGTGGTGGTTTGGGGGTCCCTGACCTTAAAGCATACTATTATGCGTGTCAGCTGCAGTGGCTATCTTACTGGACAGCTGGCTGTAATTTACATGAAATAGGATACACAATACGAGACATAGAACAGGGTACTCTCCACATGCTACTATTACCCCGTAACAGAGCCCCTCAAAATTTACCGCCTTTATTACGAACAGCATTACAGTGCTGGAAAGCAGCATTACACTACACGCCTGGATGCTCTTCGTATGCTGGAAACGTTCCGCTGGTAGGGATCCCATTGGCCAGCGGTAGAGTGACAGTGCGTAGAATTGCAGCCTGGCAGGAGGAGGGGATTAGCACGGTAGGTGATCTCTTTAATAATGGGATACTGATGGATCACGAAAACTTTGAGCGCGAAACAGGGGCACCTGGTCATTTGTATCTACTGCACGCTGCACTACTGCAATATGTAAAAACACATTGGGCCCCACAGCGACAGGAACCTCCAACTCACGAATTGATAAAGGCCCTATATTATATGGGTAGAGGACGACACCTCATTAGGTGGCTCTACGTAGGAATACGGGCACATGCCGCGGTACAACTCACAACACTACGTACTGCCTGGGAGGATGATATAGGACGGGAGCTGACAGACAAAGATTGGGCTGGAATAATTGAATATCCTAAACAACTATCGAGAAATGCCAAATTTAAATTTATACAGACCATGCTCCTCCACAGAGCTTACCTGACGCCTAAAAGATTACACCAGATGTTCCCACACGCACAGCACCACTGTCCTAGATGTCAATTGGAAGAGGCTGACTTGATGCACATGATGTGGGCATGCCCCCCGTATAAGGGGGTTTTGGGATTCGGTCAGACGACATATTATGGCAGTCACGCAAAAAGACATAGGTAATAATGTAGAGGAATGTATCCTGGGTCTACGCAAAAAATCGACTAAGCATAAGGTACGAGATAGATTTACGGATCTCGCCCTAATAATGGCCAGGAGAGCCATCACTATGAGATGGAAATCAATGAAACCACCCACTGAATATAGTTGGCACAACGAACTGATTAGATTGGGCAGTGATGAAAGCGCCGCAATACGGAGGGAGGAAGCCAGGGGCCTACGTTAAAACCTGATTGCCATGGAATGGGATATCATGCTAGAAGCCCTGAAAGCTCTTGATGTAGACCCTAGCACTCTTACCCCGAACGCACCACAATAATGTAACGCTATACTCTAAATAATACAGCTTTGCAGTAATGCTTTGGCTTAACATGTGACTGCTATTTTCTATACAGAAATAATCCCTGAGCTGATGGCTTGGGCTAGGTAAAACCATTTATGATTATTTATTCCTCCCGAACTGATAAGAGGGGGAGGGAAGTGGGTGGGGTGGGTTATGTTGGTTATGGACTATGCTGTACTATGTATCATACCAGACCATTACAATGATGTTCATATGGTAGATCGTACTGATGCTGACAATCGAGTTTCTTAGATACTTTATTGTTAACACTGTTAATATTTAATGTGCACAGTATTGTACGGTTGTATAATTTAATAGACAATACTACTGCTTGTTCTCACCCCAAAGTACGCATGGCCAATGTACCGGTTAATAAAAATCAATAGAATTTGTTTATAAAAAAAACAACAAAATAGTGCTCACAGCCAAGATAAAGCAGACCGTGTAACAAGACAAGTAAAAGGTCCAGTCGTTATGGGAGGTAACAAATGCAGACAAGGCGGTACCAAGGAGGGACTAACAAGCCTAATAACGACTCGGAAGCCAACGTTTACATAGGACAATGACACAAGCCCATTAAAGATATGGGCGCAGAGTGGGTGGGGCTTCAAGCCATACTCCAATACTGCATGCCTCGCAGCAGCGCATGCGCTGCCCAGGCTCGACCTAAAAAGGAGGAATTACAAGCTGAACTTGATTAAAGGGTTGTCAGTTAAGCAACCTTGCTGTTGTCTGCATGGCACCTGTATGTACTCTGGGTTGTGATTCGATCCCGCTGTTACTCAACGGTATAATTTTCACTTATAAAGGGACACCAGGACTGTCTTGCTGCGCTGCATGCCCATTGTTGAAATAATGTTTTATTACAGTAGTATGTTCCTGCCCCCCTTTTCATTTTAGTACTGTAGAACATTCTGACCGTTGCCTGTGAGCTTGCCTTGGAATGTTGGCGAGGCTCAGCTGAGGCGAGACTGCTGCTGTGTTGTGGAGCAGTGGTGACGTTCAATAAAGGCTATACTTCAGGAACCCATTGTCCTGTCCAATTATAACACCCATGTTCTTCAGATTGACCTGAAGAGGAGTCATCATCTGGTAGAACTTCACCTATGGAAAACTCTGTTCCAGAATGTCAAGCATTATCCTTACCCTCAGATGCTGGCTCAGTATTTGAACCAGCCACACAGCACTTCTCTATTATTCGACTTAAAGCCTTGGTAGCAGACGACCTGTGAGAGGCCATGTCTGTTTTTATCTACATAGTTTTCCCCAAAATGTTGTATTCTAGGTATAGTGCACAAGAGCGTGTATGTCTGTGAAGTGTGCAAGTGATGCGAACGAAAAATAGAATTCACTACAATACATGTAAGAGTGTGATAAATGTGAGAACAAAAAAGATCACAATCTTAAATCAAAGCAATCACAAAGTGTCTCGTAAGACCCAAGTAATTAAAAAAGAATACATAATTTGCCTGGAGGAAATACTGCAATGTCCGCCATGAAACAACCTACATGGAAAAAAAAGAATAAACGATACTTCAACTTGCAAAACACACATCAAAAAAGCAATTTCTACTTCAACGAGCAGAATCAACTTTCAGTTCTAATTTGTATGCTGATGACAAAGAGAAAAAGCAATCAATACTGCACAACAGTACTGGCACCATCAGGAAAATGATAGCATAGCAAATTGCTCACAAATGACTTACAAAGATAAACCAAACGTGTTATGTTGCTTCCACACACAAACTGAAGTGCATGACATTTTTTTTTACACTGAAGAAGCAGCAAATAGCAAAACCCTATAGATCAGGCAAAGTTCCCAATGTGCCCCCTATCCAATTTTCTACCAATTCTGATATACAGTATCCATTCTTATGCTTCTTTTTCCTTCACAGATGTAGATATAAACACCAGAATGCAAAGTACGAAACTAGTAACCGAAGCAGTAACTCTATCTAGATGTGTGCATGGGACGCCAAGGAATTGAGCAATGCATCCTACTGCAAGTTATTCAAATAACAGAAAACTGACTATTTTCAAGCAACACTACAATAAGTCCAGAGAATGAAGTCTGATGTCCACTGGGAGTGTTGCTATCAACATCTTTTGGGATGTACTCCACTGAAAAGAGAAACAACTCTCCTTTCTAACGCTACCTGCTTTTCGTACTGAATCTCTGTGCCCGAGCTTAATTTGTAAAAATGTAAGTGCTTGCATCGCCCATTGCCCTTGCCAGCACTGCCAGTTGCAGCAACAACACAACTACTAACCATCATACTCCTACACTTGAGACAATTCTGACTACTCCAGGGCTCTAAAGCTATAAGAATGGCTCTGGCGGCAGGTATTAGTTATTTTTAATTTATACCGAATTAATAAATGTTAGACTTGGCATCTTTTGGCGTGTTTCCCCTGAGTTTTTGCTTTCTCACCTCCCGGCTTAGTGTTTTTGCGCACTTTTCTCACTGCTGATAAGTGGTAAAGTGCAAGTGCTCCTGTGGTAAAATGTGTTATGGATTGCTGTTTCCATGATTGGCCTATTTGATTTATGTGTCAGTCCCTAGTAGTGTGCCAGGGCCTGTAAATCAAATGCTGTTAGTGGGCTGCAGCACTGGATTGTGCCACCCACACCAACAGCCCTTAAATGTAACTCTGGCCTGCCATTGCAGAGCCTGTGTGCAGTCTGGTACTGCCATGTCGACTTGGCAAGTGCACCCAATTGCAAGGCCCTACCCTTCCCTTTTCTTACATGTCAGTCACCCCTAAGGTAGGCCCAAGATACCCCTGTGGGCAGGGTGCAGTGTATGTGAAAGGTAGGACATGCCCTGGTGTGTGTGGCATGTCCTGATAGTGAATTACTGCCAGTTTCGTTTTTCACTATTGCAAGGCTACCTGTTCCCCATAGGACAGAATGGGGAGTTTGTTTATAACATCTTATAAACCTAACTGGCCCTGGGAACTAGGCAGGAAAATAAAGTTTAGTATGCCTGAACTCAGAATCTAAAGATGCATCTTTTAGTGAAGGTGATTTTTACATTCTGTGTTTGAAAATACCACTTTTAGAAAGTAGGTATTTTCTTGCTCAGCCATCCAGCAGGCCTCTGCTGGGTTTGTGGATTGACTGTCTGGGTTTTGGATGACAGAGGCTGGGGAGCAGCAGAGGCTCCAGATAGTCTAGGTGGGTCAGGAAAGGGCTGAATAGACCTGCGCTGCATTTAGAGTAGGGGGAGGAGATTTCCTTGCACCTGAATGTGACTGGTCTGCCTCTGACAATGCCGTCTCCACCTCCTGCCAGGAAGCCACACCAGAGAGGGCAGAACTGGTTCTGGCTGGGCACAGACACTCTCTGCCTGAGAGGACAAAGGATATTGGGCTATAAAAAGTGGAGCCCAAACCCCTGAATTTTAGAACTCTTTTGGACCAAGAAGACTGCCAAGAAGAATGTTATGTTATGTTATAGGCATTTATACAGCGCGAACGGTTACCCAAAGGTGTCCTGGCGCTAGCTGCTCTCAAACTGGGCACTGAGGTGGAAGACACTTTTTACAAGGTAAAAAGCCATGTCTTCAATTCCTTCCTGAAGGTTAGAATATTATGTGTATTTCTCAAATGAAAAGGAAGATCATTCCAGGCCTTGGCAGCCCCGGCAATAAAACTTCTCCCTCCCCATGCGACTTTTTTTGTAGGTGGTACTGATACCAACTTAGCACCAAGGGAGCGAAGAGTTCTTATGGGTTGATACCATTTCAGACGCTGTTTAAGGTAGTCTGGGCCTGTACCTTGCAGTGCTTTATGTACGGTGCACAGGGCCTTAAAACGTACCCTTTTCCTGACAGGCAGCCAGTGCAGTTTTTTGATTTCCTTGGCAATAGGAGTACATTTCGGGGTACCAGTAAGCAGTCTTGCCGCCGCATTTTGTAACAATTGGAGCTTGTTCATGAACCGCTCTTGAATGTTTAAGTAAAGACCATTGCAGTAATCCAGCCTAGACATGATAAGTGCCGGAGCTGGAGAAGCTGTGAGGAGGGACTACCACTTTGCTGTGTTGGCCTGCAGTAGCTGCTTCTGTCTTGGGCAGTGAAAGGACTGGACTGAACTTTCTGCAATCTATTTTTGTGAGTTTCTCCAAGGGCTTGAAGTAGAGCTTGCCCCTCTGTTCAAGAAGTCTCAGAAACAGCAAAGACTTCAAGTTCTTCTGCCCTCAGCACTAGGAACTGTGTGTTTTGTGCTGCAACAAGAAGAAAATGCAACCCGACGCCGTCTACGATGCCGCTGCCGACTCCGTGTCCTGAAGCCACCGCAGAGGGCACCGCCGCAACGCCGCACCACGACCCTGGTCTCACCGACGACGCCTGCTGACGCCGCCACCGAGCCGCTGCTCGCACCGCGACCTGTGGGCACCGCACTCCGCATCGCCTCGCTTCACGACGCCGCCTTGGTATCCCCGATGCCGCCGCTCCATGCCGAAATCGACGCCGCTTCTTGCACCATGGTTCGAGGGCACCGCTCGAAGAGTTACACGACGCACCGCCCTCATCCCGCACCGCAGCCTTGGCCTACCGATGCCGGCACCATCGACTCCAGTTCGTCAGCCGACGACAGCGCTTCAGCAACGACGCCGCCGCTGCTTGCACCGTGACCTGCCAGCACCGCGACGAGCACCGCATCACTTCGCACCGCGACCATGGTCTCACCGACGACGCCATCTGACACCACCACTGAGCCACTGCTCGCACCCCGACCTGAGGGCATCGCACGCCGCACCGCTGCACTTCGCACTGCAGCACCCGACGCCTGCCAACGCCAGCGCTCCTGACTTCAACAGAGAGGAGTTCGATCTGCAACGCGTGTGACTTCAAGGGCCCGACGACTCCTGCACCGACCTCCGGAACCGACGCCTGCGTACGCCGTACTTTCA
Source organism: Calotriton arnoldi (assembly GCA_963921515.1). NCBI lineage: Eukaryota > Metazoa > Chordata > Amphibia > Caudata > Salamandridae > Calotriton > Calotriton arnoldi. The sequence continues at coordinate 1,156,344 of CAWUFW010002431.1, read as the reverse complement.
GAAGCTCAACGAGAGGTCGCCGACGCCCTGCATTTCTAAAGGTACTGTTTTGCGGGTATTCCCCACACCGTAGCTGGCCCGCGACGTCGCGGTCAGCCAGAACTGTTTGGATTTGTTGTTCATGACGCCGTGATAGCCCCAGAGGGAGCTATCGACTTCAAGGAACTGTTTTTCAAGATTATTTTGATAACTGAAGATTTCTAAATGCTGTATTGTGGATTTTTATCGTTTTTGGTCTTTTCTTTGGATATTTTTCTAAACTGGTGTGGTGTCCTTTTGTAGTGCTCACACTGTATTACTGTTGGTTATGTGCAAATGCTTTACACACTGCCGCTAAGATAAGCCTGACTGCTCGTGCCAAGCTACGAAGGGGGTGAGCAGGGGTTATTTTAGGAGTGTAACTCCCTTATCCTGACTAGGAAGAAGGGTCCCTATTTGGACAAAGGTACCTATCTCTGCCAACTAGAGACCTCCATTTCTAACATTGGTTGTCAGCGGTGAGGATAGGACTTGTGTTTGCACTTGACTTACAGTGATTGGTGTGCACTCCTACCATATCGCAGACCATTACGTGCCACATACTGGTTCTTTTTCTTTTTGGCCTATTTTTGATCTTGCCAGTTTGAACTTGCTACTTCATCATGCCTGAATCAAGAGCATCATCTGTTGCATCCCTGGAAGTTGCCTTTGAGGAGGATAGGTTGGGATCCTACAATGTAAAAGAATTGAAAGCGATTTCCAAAAACCTAAAAGTCCAAGTCAGAGGCCTCACTAGGAAGGAGGAGCTACAAAAGGCGCTGAGGGCCTGGGTAGCAGCCAGACATGTCAGTGGGCAATCTGGAGATCTCAGTGGAGAGGCCGGAGCCTACTCCTAGGGTGGATGTGCTTTTGGGAGAAGGGGAACCCTCCAGACCAGGCAGCAGTGGCCTGTCCCCAGAGGAGCTGGAGGACAGGCGGGAAGCAAGGAAGTTCGAATTGGAGAAACTCAGGATGGAGAATGAGAGGGAAGAGAAAAGAATAGCCATGGAAAAAAGGAAGATGATCTTAGATCATGAGAGTAGTCTTAAGGAGCTGGAACTAAGGAGTAGGCCCAGCTCAGATGGTGGCAGCAATTTCTCAGTGCAGGCAGATAGAATTGTGCACATCCCCAAGAATGTAGGCACAGAGTACAAGAAGGGTGATGACATTCAGAGGTGGTTTCAAGGGTACGAGTCGTCCATTCACATGAATGGGGTCCCTGAAAGGAATTGGGGGGCAGGGTTATGGCCTCTCTTTCCAGAGGAAGCAAGGAATACCCTGATAGCTTTGGGTAAGGGGCAGAACCTCACCTACGCTGACATGAAGGGCGCTCTTCTCACTAGGTATGGACTCACTCCTGAAAAGTACAGGGATCAGTTTAGGTCCAGTAAAAAGTCTGATGCCAACACTTGGTTGGAATGTGTAGATTTGTTCTGCAGGTCACTGGATGGCTGGGTGAAGGGCAGTAATGTGACAGATTATCAGGGGCTCTACTATTTGATTGCATTGGAGCACTTGTCTAGTCTATGTTTTGCAGATCTGCGCCAGCACCTAGTTGATAGTAAGCTGACTGACCCCAGGAAGCTTGCTATGGAGGTGGACCGCTGGGTGAGTACCCGGGTCCACAAGAAAGCGTTTGGGGGAGACTCGGTGGGCAGGGTCCCCAGCAGAAAAGTGGGGGGGACAACAGTAAAGCACAGGAGTTCTCTAAAGGGCCCCAAACTAACACCCAGGGTAAATGTTCCCATCCCCCAGGAGACAAGAAGCAAGGGGTCTCTTCAGGGAAGCCTGCTGAGACCGGCCCCCGCAAGTGTTTTTCATGTGACCAGGTGGGTCACTTGAAGGGGGACCCCAAGTGTCCCAAAAGGGCACAGCCACCCACTGGTGGGCAGACCAAGGTGTTGGCTAGTGTAGCGCTTGGGGAGGAGGGGTGCCCACAGGAGGGTGGGGATCCTGCAGAAATGACCCTCGTCTCACTAGTGGACAGTGAGATTGTCCCAGGAAACCAGGTGCCCCCTAACACAAAGAAATACAGCACCTGGGTGACCATGAATGGAAAAAGGGTAGAGGCTCTCAGAGATACTGGAGCCAGTGTGACCTCGGTCCGGTGTCACCTGGTCTCTGAGGAGCAAGTAGTCCCCGGGGCATTCCACCAAGTAGTTGCTGTAGACAACTCGGAGCGCCAGTGTATGGTGGCGCAGGTTCCCTTTGAATGGGGGGGGGTCTCAGGTCCCTTGAGTGTGGTTGTGAGCCCTACCATGCCTGAAGATTGTCTGCTAGGTAACGACCTGGAGCAGTCCTTATGGAAGGATGTTGAGCTCAGGTCTCACTTGGAGATGCTTGGGTTGCCAGAGTGGGCATGCGTGTCCACTCGGTCAATGGCGGCCAGAAAGGGTGATCAGAAGGTCTTGGAGCCTGAAACAGTGGCCCAAGTCCCTGCCAAGAGAAAGGGCAAGGGGCGCGTGAAACCGGCCCCTGAAGTTCCCCCGGACCGGGAGGAGGTGGACCTTGATGGGGACGCCGCGGTGCCTACAGGGGAGCAGGTAGCTGAACTGTGGGACATCTCTGAGCTGACCCATTGGCAGCAAGAAGGGGGTCCCACCAGGGTGGAATTCTGCAGGGAGCAGAAAGAGTGCCCTTCTCTGGAGGGTCTGCGGCGGCAGGCTGCAGACCAGGCAGCTGGTGATCAGTCTGGATCACATTGGAGCTACTGGGAGAATGGTCACCTGTATAGTGAGCCTAAGGTCGCTGAGCCTGGGTCAGCCCGTGTGCTGGTGGTACCCCAGCGCTTCAGGACCTTCCTACTGGGTCTGGCTTATGACGTGCCTTTGGCAGGACATTTGGGGCGGGACAAGACCTTTGACAGGCTTGTCACCCATTTCTTCTGGCCCCAAATGCGAAGGCAGTCAGATGGACATTGCAGGTCTTGCCAAACTTGCCAGGCAAGTGGTAAGAGTGGGAGGAAGGTCAAAGCTCCTCTCCAACCTTTTCCAGTTGTTTGAACGCCCTTTGAAAGGGTAGGGATGGACATTGTGGGGCCACTGGATCCCAAGACAGCCATGGGCAACAGGTACATCCTGGTCTTGGTGGACTATGCCACCCGGTACCCGGAGGCAATCCCTCTCAGGACAACGACGGCGCCAGTAGTGGGCCAGGCATTAATGGGGATCTTTTCCCGCGTGGGGTTCCCCAGAGAGGTGGTTTCTGACAGGGGGACCAATTTCATATCCAAGTATATGACATCCCTGTGGAAGGAGTGTGGTGTAACCTACAAGTTCACCACTCCTTACCACCCACAAGGTAACGGTCTGGTGGAGAGATTCAACCAGACCTTGAAGGGCATGATTAAGGGTCTAACAGAAGCCATGAGGCGTCCTCTTGCCATGCCTTCTCTTTGCGTACAGGGAGGTGCCACAGAAGTCTCTTGGGTTCAGTCCCTTTGAGCTTCTGTATGGTCACCCTGTGAGAGGACCTCTGAGTTTGGTGAAGGAAGGCTGGGAGGCAGCTCCCAGGAAAACTCCCCAGGATGTGTTTAGTTACATGCTGGCCTTCAGAAACCAAACTGCCCGCTTCAGGAAACTCGCTCAGGCGAACCTAGAAGCAAGCCAGGAAGAAATGAAGAAGTGGTATTAGCAGAATGCCACTCTGGTCGAATTTCAACCTGGGCAAAAAGTGTGGGTCATGGCCCCAGTGGAACCTTGTGCCTTGCAGGACAAGTGGACTGGGCCGTTTGAGGTGATGGAGCGCAAAAGTGATGTCACCTACCTGGTGGATTTGCGGACTCCCAGGAACCCTTTGAGGGTCCTGCACGTGAACCGCCTCAAGCCCCACTTCGAGAGGTCCGAAGTGAGCATGCTCTTGGCGACAGATGATGGGGTGGAAGAAGGGAGTGAACCTCTCCCTGACCTCCTGTCTCCCAAGGAGCACGATGGGTCAGTGGAAGGTGTGATCCTCTACCCTACACTGACCCCAGAGCAGCAGAGCGACTGTCACCAGTTGTTGGGACAGTTTGCCCCACTGTTCTCTCTGACCCCAGGTGTTACTCACTGGTGTACCCATGACGTGGACAGCGGTGACAGCCCTCCTGTGAAGCACAAGATTTACAGGTTGACTGACCGGGTCAGGGCCAGCATCAAAGAGGAGGTCTCTAAGATGTTGGCATTAGGGGTGATCGAGCCCTCCAACAGTCCTTGGGCCAGCCCAGTGGTTTTGGTCCCAAAGGTTGCTGCACCCGGTGCCACTCCAGAACTGCGGTTTTGTGTGGACTACCGTGGGCTCAATGCCATCACCTGGACTGACGCGCACCCCATCCCCAGAGCTGATGAGCTCATTGATCGGTTGGGAGCTGCCAAGTTCCTCAGCACGTTTGATTTAACGTCTGGGTACTGGCAGATTGCCTTAACCGATGGGGCCAAGCAGAGGTCAGCATTCTCAACCCCAGAAGGACATTACCAGTTCCGGGTGATGCCCTTTGGGTTGAAGAATGCCCCTGCCACCTTTCAGAGGTTGGTCAACCAGGTGTTGGCTGGACTGGAGGATTTCAGTGCTGCATACCTGGATGACATCGCAGTGTTCAGTTCCAGCTGGGAAGAACACTTGCAGCACCTCAGTGAAGTGTTGAGGGCTCTGCAGAGGGCAGGCCTCCCGATCAAGGCCAGTAAGTGCCAGATCGGGCAGGGTTCTGTGGTGTACTTGGGGCACCAGGTAGGAAGCGGCCAGGTGGCGCCCCTACAACCCAAGATTGACACCATTCTGGTTTGGGAGCCCCCCAAGACCCAGACAGGGGTGAGAGCCTCTTTAGGTCTCACCGGGTACTACAGAAGGTTTGTTAAGGGGTATGGCACCATTGTTGCCCCCTTAACAGAGCTGACTTCCAGGAAGCAGCCCAAGATGGTGATCTGGACTGACTCCTGCCAGAAAGCTTTTGATGCCCTGAAGGCCGCCATGTGCACGGCGCCCGTGCTCAAGGCACCCGACTTCTCCAAGGAATTCATTGTGCAGACCGACGCTTCAGAGCATGGTGTGGGAGCGGTGCTCTCACAACTGAACGAAGAGGGCCTAGACCAGCCTGTAGTCTTCCTTAGCAGGAGACTACTCCCCAGGGAACAGAGGTGGAGTGCCATAGAAAGGGAAGCTTTTGCTGTGGTCTGGGCACTGAAGAAGCTGAGGCCCTACCTGTTTGGGACTCACTTCCGGGTTCAGTCAGACCACAGGCCCCTCCGATGGTTGATGCAAATGAGGGGTGAGAATCCAAAACTGCTGAGGTGGTCCATCTCCCTACAGGGAATGGACTTTACGGTGGAACACCGCCCTGGCACAGAACACGCCAACGCAGATGGTCTGTCCAGGTTCTTCCGCCTCAGTGAAGAGAACTCCCAGGAGGTTGGGTAGTCGTCCCATACTTTCAGCTGGAGGGGACATATGTTAGACTTGGCATCTTTTGGCGTGTTTCCCCTGAGTTTTTGGTTTCTCACCTCCCGGTTTTGACTCTGTTTTTGCTGGCTTAGTGTTTTTGCGCACTTTTCTCACTGCTGATCAGTGGTAAAGTGCAAGTGCTCCTGTGGTAAAATGTGTTATGGATTGGTGTTTCCATGATTGGCCTATTTGATTTATGTGTCAGTCCCTAGTAAAGTGCACTGAGTGTGCCAGGGCCTGTAAATCAAATGCTGTAAGTGGGCTGCAGCATTGGATTGTGCCACCCACACCAACAGCCCGTAAATGTAACTCTGGCCTGCCATTGCAGAGCCTGTGTGCAGTCTGGTACTGCACTGTCGACTTGGCAAGTGCACCCACTTGCCAGGCCCTAACCTTCCCTTTTCTTACATGTCAGTCACCCCTAAGGTAGGCCCAAGATACCCCTGTGGGCAGGGTGCAGTGTATGTGAAAGGTAGGACATGCCCTGGTGTGTGTGGCATGTCCTGATAGTGAATTACTGCCAATTTCATTTTTCACTATTGCAAGGCTACCTGTTCCCCATAGGACAGAATGGGGAGTTGTTTATAACATCTTATAAACATAACTGGCCCTGGGAACTAGGCAGGAAAATAAAGTTTAGTATGCCTGAACTCAGAATCTAAAGATGCATCTTTTAGTGAAGGTGATTTTTACATTCTGTGTTTGAAAATACCACTTTTAGAAAGTAGGTATTTTCTTGCTCAGCCATCCAGCAGGGCTCTGCTGGGTTTGTGGATTGACTGTCTGGGTTTTGGATGACAGGGGCTGGGGAGCAGCAGAGGCTCCAGATAGTCTAGGTGGGTCAGGAAAGGGCTGAATAGACCTGGGCTGCATTTAGAGTAGGGGTTGGAGATTTCCTTGCACCTGAATGGGCATGGTCTGCCTCTGACAATGCCGTCTCCACCTCCTGCCAGGAAGCCACACCAGAGAGGGCAGAACTGGTTCTGGCTGGGCACAGACACTCTCTGCCTGAGAGGACAAAGGATTTTGGGCTATAAAAAGTGGAGCCCAAACCCCTGAATTTTAGAACTCTTTTGGACCAAGAAGACTGCCAAGAAGAAGAGCTGGAGAAGCTGTGAGGAGGGACTACCACTTTGCTGTGTGCTTTGCTGTGTTGGCCTGCAGTAGCTGCTTCTGTCTTGGGCAATGAAAGGACTGGACTGAACTTTCTGCAATCTATTTTTGTGAGTTTCTCCAAGGGCTTGAGGTAGAGCTTGCCCCCCTGTTCAAGAAGTCTCAGGAACAGCAAAGACTTCAAGTTCTTCTGCCCTCAGCACTTGGAACTGTGTGTTTTGTGCTGCAACAAGAAGAAAAAGCAACCCGATGCCGTCTACGACGCCGCTGCTGACTCCGTGTCCTGAAGGCACCGCCGCAACGCCGCACCGTGACCCTGGTCTCACCGACGACGCCTGCTGACGCCACCACCGAGCCACTGCTCGCATCGTGACCTGTGGGCACCGCACTCCGCATCGCCTTGCTTCACGACGCCGCCTTGATATCCCCGACGCCGCCGCTCCACGCCGAAATCGACGCCGCTGCTTGCACCGTGGTTCGAGGGCACCACTCGAAGAGTTACACGACGCACCGCCCTCATCCCGCACCGCAGCCTTGGCCTACCGACGCCGGCGCCATCGACTCCAGTTCGTCAGCCGACGACAGCGCTTCAGCAACGACGACGCCGCTGCTTGCACCGTGACCTGCCAGCACCGCGACGAGCACGGCATCACTTCGCACCGCGACCCTGGTCTCACCAACGACGCCATCTGATGCCACCACCGAGCTGCTGCTCGCACCGCGACCTGAGGGCATCGCACGCCGCACCGCTGCACTTCGCACCGCAGCACCCGACGCCTGCCGACGCCAGCGCTCCTGACTTCAACAGAGAGGAGTTCAATCTGCAACGCGTGTGACTTCAAGGGCCCGACGACTCCTGCACCGACCTCCGGAACCGACGCCTGCGGAAGCCGTACTTTCGGAAGCTCAACGAGAGGTCGCCGACGCCCTGCATTTCTAAAGGTACTGTTTTGCGGGTCTGCCCGACACCGTAGTTGGCCCGCGACGCGGTCAGCCAGCACTGTTTGGATTTGTTGTTCACGACGCCGCGATAGCCCCAGAGGGAGCTATCGACTTCAAGGAACTGTTTTTCAAGGTTATTTTGATAACTGAAGATTTCTAAATACTGTATTGTGGATTTTTATCGTTTTTGGTCTTGTCTTAAGTATATAAAAATATTGGATATTTTTCTAAACTGGTGTGGTGTCCTTTTGTAGTGCTTACACTGTATTACTGTTGGTTATGTGCAAATGCTTTACACACTGCCTCTAAGAGAAGCCTGACTGCTCGTGCCAAGCTACCAAGGGGGTGAGCAGGGGTTATTTTAGGAGTGTAACTCCCTTATCCTGACTAGGAAGAAGGGTCCCTATTTGGACAAAGGTACCTACCTCTGCCAACTAGAGACCCCATTTCTAACAATAAACAACTGTTGTTATGCTCGTCTCTAAATGAGACAAACACCGCCACCATGTGGCAGACTGTCATACGTGCCGGTGTTGACAATTAAGTAAGGCTGCCCAGCACCGGAAACCACTGGCTCAAATTAAGCACTGAGGGGATTATTGGCATTGTTCGTTGTCAGCGAAAGAGGCAAAGATACAAGCATCTCAAATAAAAATCAGTTTAGGATAGGCAGCTCTGGAAAGGGCGCACCTATAGCCCTCTGAAAAATTCTTGCTATTGAAATGTGATTCCAAAGCACATATCTTTTCAGCAGGGCAACTGATAGCCTCCTCCCAAAAGGAAGGCTGATCAGAGATCGGTATGTGGTTGCATTCCCACAGCAGGGATTGCATAGGGGCTCAGTGTGACCACATGGGGTTTCCATGTACCCCATGCCAAGATGTGACCTCGAAATTGTAACCGTTTTAGAGGTACTGCTAAAGACACGTTGGTCCCATTGTCTGAACTACAGGGGTGCAAGTAGTTACTTAAACCGTATTTGGATATTTTGCCCCAAAACCTGATTTGGGGGCAAACTTCCGCCTGCGCTCAAACTGGGATTATGATTTAGGCACAGATTTCGACTGACGCAGGAGTTTACACCCACGGTTTACAGCAGGAAATACTCACTGGAAATAACAGGAACACTGTACGCATAATGGGGTTTTTACACATTCAGTAATGGGTCGAATCATAAGCAAAGTGCGTGCAATTCCCCATTCCTGGATGCACAAATTGTAATATGCGGCAAATGGCTCACCGGATAACTTTCGCAGCCTCCAGTCCGTGGGTTTGCAATTTGCACCTGTTTTTTGAGGAGTAACAGAAACTAGGCCCTTAGAAGGTGACCGTGGTTCTGTTTTACTGTCATTGAATTTGTGCTTCACTGCTCATGTTTTTTCTTTTGTTTGCATTGGTTGGTGTTTCATTTAATACGTGTTCCTAAATAATGGTCGGGTTATTCCACAAGAAGTGAGCAGGAATCAATTTAGGAGGACCGCCAAGGGAAAGGAGAGACTAGGCCCAGGGGCCACATAAAAATAAATGGTGGCACCTGTTTATCCCTGGCATCTAGTGGTATTTTTCCTTTGCAGGGGTGGGGGCAAAGGGCAGGGCCCTCCAGGGAAAGTAAAGAGTTTTCAAATTATTTGTCCCCAGGAGGGTTTGGCACCTATGCACAGGGGCTCGCCCACCCCATAAACAAAAATTCATAGTGTTCCATCGGTTGAGACAGACACCACTGAAAGTAAAAACTCCAGTACTACTTTTCTCATATGCCTCCTACTTTTTCCCCCCGAAGTTTTATATAGCGCGAACTTGACCCGAAGGTATCAGAGCGCTTTACATGACCACCAGTTACGTTACACAAGGACACATTCATTTTTTACTTTTTTGGTAGGCACTGGGAGATTAAGTGATTTGCCCAGAATCACAGGCTGTTGAGCGTCATTGTCGAGACTTGAAACCAATTCCCCAGATTTGAGATCGACTGCCCTAGCCCGTTAGGCCACATCCTCTCTATTTGCCTGGGAGATGGCGTTGCACCCCTGTGCATAGTCTGCATTTACAAAAAAAGTTGCTGTCATTTCTTCCTGATGCTTATTGGACTTTTTCTCTTCCCTTGAGGCAGGGGCTCATGGTAATCAGGAAGGCCGGGTGCAATATCCCCCCATTGAAGGAAAAACGATTTTTAAAAAAAGGTCCCTGTGTGGGTTTGCCCTTATACCAGGGAGCTACCCATCCAACAAATAAAAATCCCCAGTGGTCAACTGGGAGGATTTCTGCTCGGAGATCGCAGCTGTGCTGTGATCCCCAAACAGGAATTCATTTGGCAGAGGTACCATTGAAAGGGGGGCTCAATCTCTTTTTTAGGTCGAGCCTACCAGACGGCACATGTGGAGTCTGTTGTGAGGCATCTTGTGGCTTACCAAGAACATAGGGCGGCTTGGAGCCCATCCATTACTTACCATTGGTTGGATTTCACTGTCACTGTCATCTGCCTGCTTCTTATTCATGTCCGATGTTGTCAATCTTGTGTCTGTCCCTCCCATGGAGCATTGCCTTTTTACAATCTCATTGATTCGCTGGCATGACAGCTTGCTTTTCAAGCACTACTTCTTTCTTTTGTGTCAAGCACTCCATTAGGGTGCGTGTGTTTTCGAGCCGTCTCCCTTCTATACAACTCTCCTTGTGCACTCTGTGTTGCTCTCAATTGCCTGACTGCTTAAAACCGTCCCCTCCTTCTTGCGCTCGCCCTTGTGCTTCTTCATTGCTTCCCCGTACCTGTACCCTCTATGTTTCTTTCCCTCAGCCCCCATGTTGCTTTCGCTCCTGCCTCCTCCCCTGTTGTTTTTGCGCCCCCCCCTCTTGTGTTGCTTTGATATTCCACTCTCCTGTGTTGCTTCTGCTCCTCATACCCACCTGCTTCAAAAAAACGCAATGTGTGTTTTCTTTTCTTTTTAGTTACTGATCCAACCCTCCATGCATGTGTGCACCCACAAAATAATGCAGGAGGCCAAGTCAAAGGCTTTCTTTTTAACTTTAGTCACCCTGCACCGCACCATAGGTGCTGTGAGCATGGCTAAAAAACATTGGCAAACCAAACAGATCACCGAGGCGAGATGTAATGACTGACAATTCTTATTAATGGTGCCTCTCCCATGGTACTACTGGGCACAGACTGCATCAAAACAAAAAAGCGGCTGCCATTTTGCCCTGGTATCTACAGGTCAATCAATCAATCAATCAATCACGGCATTTATAGAGCGCGCTACTCACCCGGGAGGGTCTCAAGGCGCTGGGGGAGGGGGTAAGTTATTGCTCGAACAGCCAGGTCTTGAGCTGCTTCCTGAAGGAGAGATGGTCCTGGGTTCGCCGAAGGTGAGTGGGGAGGGAGTTCCAGGTCTTGGCTGCCAGGTAGGAGAAGGATTTTCCTCCGGCGGTGGTTCTGCGGATGCGTGGTACGGTGGCGAGGGCGTGGCTGGTTGATCGTAGCTGGCGGGTGGGCGTGTAGAAGGTCATGCGGTCGTTGAGGTACTTTGGGCCCAGGTCGTGGAGGGCCTTGTGTGCGTGGGTGAGGAGTCTGAACGTGATTCTCTTGCTGACGGGGAGCCAGTGCAGGTCTTTCAGGTGTCCGGTGATGTGGCTGTGTCGGGGGATGTCCAGGATGAGTCGTGCGGAGGCGTTCTGGATGCGCTGGAGTCTTTTTTGAAGTTTGGCTGTGGTTCCGGCGTAGAGGGTGTTCCCATAGTCCAGTCGGCTGGTGACGAGTGCCTGGGTGACGGTCTTCCTGGTTTCAGTGGGGATCCATCTGAAGATCTTGCGGAGCATGCGCAGGGTGTTGAAGCACGAAGATGAGACGGCGTTGACTTGTCTGGTCATTGACAGGGAGGAGTCCAGGATGAAGCCCAGGTTGCGTGCGTGGTCCGTTGGCTTGGGCGCGGTGCCCAGGGCCGGGGGCCACCAGGAGTCGTCCCAGGCGGAGGGTGATGAGCCCAGGATGAGGACTTCCGTCTTGTCTGAGTTCAGTTTAAGGCGGCTGTTCCTCATCCAGTCGGCGACGTCTCTCATCCCGTCGTGTAGGTTGGCTCTGGCGGTGGTGGGGTCGTTGGTGAGGGAGAGGATCAGCTGGGTGTCGTCGGCGTAGGAGATGATGTTGAGGTTGTGTTGGCGTGCGATGGCTGCGAGGGGGCTCATGTAGACGTTGAAGAGGGTTGGACTGAGTGAAGATCCTTGTGGAACGCCGCAGATGACTTCGGTGGCCTCGGATCTGAACGGGGGAGGCGGACTCTCTGGGTTCTTCCGGCGAGGAACGAGATGATCCATTCCAGTGCTTTCTCTCGGATTCCGATGTTGCTGAGGCGCTTCACTAGGGTGCGGTGGCAGACGGTGTCGAACGCCGCGGAGAGGTCCAAGAGGATGAGGGCTGCTGTTTCCCCGTTGTCGGTTAGGGTTCTGATGTCGTCGGTGGCTGCGATAAGGGCGGTCTCGGTGCTGTGGTTGGCCCGAAACCCGGACTGCGAGGGGTCGAGGATCCGTTCGTCTCGAGGAAGGCGGCAAGCTGTCTGTTGACGGTCTTCTCGATGACTTTGGCCGGAAACGGAAGGAGCGAGATGGGACGGTAGTTTTTGAGGTCGGTGGGGTCCGCCGTTGGTTTCTTCAGGAGGGCGGTAAGCTCGGCGTGCTTCCAGCTCTCCGGGAAGGTGGCGGTGTGGAAGGAGGAGTTGATGATGTCCCGGAGATGGGGTGCGATGGTGGCGTCGGCTTTGTTGAAGACGTGGTGTGGGCAGGGGTCGGTTGGTGATCCGGAGTGGATGGAGTTCATCGTGCGGGTGGTGTCTTCGGTGCTGATCGGGGTCCAGTTGCAGAGGGTGGTGGTGGCGGGCGTTGGTTCGGCGGTAGGGTGCGTGGTTTGTGCGTCGAAGCTGTTATGTATGTCGGTGATCTTGCGGTGGAAGAACGCGGCGAGTGAGTTGCAGAGGTCTTGCGAGGGGGTGATGTCGTTGTTTCCGGCGCCGGGGTTGGAGAACTCTTTGACGATGCTGAAAAGTTCCTTGCTGTCGTGGGCGTTGTTGTCCAGTCGTTCTTTGAGTGCCGACTTTTTGGTGGCACGGATCATCTGGTGGTGTTTACGGGTGGCGTGCTTGAGGGCGGTCCTGTTGTCTGTGGTCTGGTCAAGTCGCCAGGTTTTCTCGAGAGTGCGGCAATTCTTCTTGGATTCCTTGAGTTCGTTGGTGAACCAAGGGGTTTTCTTGCTTCCGGGTCTGCTGGGAGGGTTTTTTAGTGGTGCGAGGTCGTCGGCGCAGGCGGTCAGCCACTTGGCGAGGTTGCTGGCTGCTTCGTTTGGGTCCGTTGTGTTGGTGGGTGTGTTCTGGCTGAGGGAGGCGGTGAGCTGCTCGGCGGTGATCTTGCTCCAGCTCCGGCGGGGAGCCTGTTGCGGGTGGTGGTGGGTCACAGTCTTTCTGAAGCTGAAGTGGACGCAGCTGTGGTCGGTCCAGTGGAGTCCGGTGGCGTGGCTGAAGGAGATGTGCTTGCTGGAAGAGAAGACGGGGTCAAGCGTGTGGCCGGCGTAGTGGGTGGGCGTGTTCACCAGTTGCTTGAGTCCGAGGTTGGCGAGGTTGTCCAGCAGGGCGGTGGTGTTTCTGTCGTTGTTGTTCTCCAGGTGGAAGTTGAGGTCCCCTAGGAGGATGTAGTCGGCGGAGGGCATGGCGTGCGGGCTGATGAAGTCTGCGATGTCTTCGCTGAATAGTGTGCGTGGTCCCGGGGGTCTGTAGATGAGGGTGCCTCGGAGGGTGGTCTTGGGGTCAGTGTGTATCTGGAAGTGTAGGTGTTCGGCGGCGGTGAAGGTCTCGTCGGAGTTAGTCGAGATGCGGATGGTGTTCTTGTGTACGATGGCGATGCCTCCTCCCGTCTGGTTGACGCGGTCCCTCCGGGTGATCTTGTATCCGTCCGGGATGGCTATGGCGATGTCGGGCGCTGAGGAGGCGTTCATCCAGGTTTCGGTGAGGAAGGCGATGTCCGGTGCTGTTGCGTCGAGCAGGTCCCAGAGTTCCACGGCGTGCCTGTGGACGGAGCGGGTGTTCAACAGGATGCATTTCAGGTGGTTGCTGCTGGTGCTCGACTTGGCGGAGGTGGTGCACGTCCGGGGGCAGGTGAATCGGCAGGTTTGGCAGGTGAAGGGTCCGTGGGTGCGTCTCGGTGAGGCTCGGTAGCATGCAGGGTTCCGGCCGGCATTGAGTGCGGTGAGGGTGGCGGCGTCGTAGGTCCGTCGAGTGGTGTTGCATCGGTGGGATCCAGGGGTTCTGGCGCTGGGCGCGGTCCAGTCGCGGACGGGCGCAGACGGGCTTGCCTTAGGCGCGGCCGCGCAGCGGCCGCCATGTTATGGGGAGGTGGGAGGGAGGAGCAGCTGGGAGGCGGGAGGCAGGGGCAGCGAATGGGCAGTCAGGGGGCGGGGCCGCAGGGACGCAGCGGCGGGAATGGCGAGAGGCAGCGGGGGCACAAAGTACAAGGGGAGAGAAAACAGACAAAAATACGGGCACAACGCAAATGGGGCAGCGAGGGGCACAGAAAGGAAAATGGGGGAGAAAACAGACAAAATTACAAGCACAACGCAAATGGGGCAGCGAGGGGCACAGAAAGGAAAATGGGGGAGAAAACAGACAAAATTACAAGCACAACGCAAATGGGGCAGCGAGGGGCACAGAAAGGAAAATGGGGGAGAAAACAGACAAAATTACAAGCACAACGCAAATGGGGCAGCGAGGGGCACAGAAAGGAAAATGGGGGAGAAAACAGACAAAATTACAAGCACAACGCAAATGGGGCAGCGAGGGGCACAGAAAGGAAAATGGGGGAGAAAACAGACAAAATTACAAGCACAACGCAAATGGGGCAGCGAGGGGCACAGAAAGGAAAATGGGGAGACAAGCAAGAAATACGGGCACCGGGGCCACAAGCGGAGGGCGATCTTACCTGCAGAAGCAGCGGGCAGACAACACAGGCGGAGCTGTGTGGTGGGGAGCGACCTACCTGGCAAGGTCAAGGGTCGCTCTCCTCACCGCGCAGCGGCCGCCATTTATGGGGAGGTGGGAGGGAGGAGCAGCTGGGAGGCGGGAGGCAGGGGCAGCGAATGGGCAGTCAGGGGGCGGGGCCGCAGGGACGCAGCGGCGGGAATGGCGAGAGGCAGCGGGGGCACAAAGTACAAGGGAGAGAAAACAGACAAAAATACGGGCACAACGCAAATGGGGCAGCGAGGGGCACAGAAAGGAAAATGGGGGAGAAAACAGACAAAATTACAAGCACAACGCAAATGGGGCAGCGAGGGGCACAGAAAGGAAAATGGGGGAGAAAACAGACAAAATTACAAGCACAACGCAAATGGGGCAGCGAGGGGCACAGAAAGGAAAATGGGGGAGAAAACAGACAAAATTACAAGCACAACGCAAATGGGGCAGCGAGGGGCACAGAAGGAAAATGGGGGAGAAAACAGACAAAATTACAAGCACAACGCAAATGGGGCAGCGAGGGGCACAGAAAGGAAAATGGGGGAGAAAACAGACAAAATTACAAGCACAACGCAAATGGGGCAGCGAGGGGCACAGAAAGGAAAATGGGGGAGAAAACAGACAAAATTACAAGCACAACGCAAATGGGGCAGCGAGGGGCACAGAAAGGAAAATGGGGGAGAAAACAGACAAAATTACAAGCACAACGCAAATGGGGCAGCGAGGGGCACAGAAAGGAAAATGGGGGAGAAAACAGACAAAATTACAAGCACAACGCAAATGGGGCAGCGAGGGGCACAGAAAGGAAAATGGGGGAGAAAACAGACAAAATTACAAGCACAACGCAAATGGGGCAGCGAGGGGCACAGAAAGGAAAATGGGGGAGAAAACAGACAAAATTACAAGCACAACGCAAATGGGGCAGCGAGGGGCACAGAAAGGAAAATGGGGGAGAAAACAGACAAAATTACAAGCACAACGCAAATGGGGCAGCGAGGGGCACAGAAAGGAAAATGGGGAGAAAACAGACAAAATTACAAGCACAACGCAAATGGGGCAGCGAGGGGCACAGAAAGGAAAATGGGGAGACAAGCAAGAAATACGGGCACCGGGGCCACAAGCGGAGGGCGATCTTACCTGCAGAAGCAGCGGGCAGACAACACAGGCGGAGCTGTGTGGTGGGGGAGCGACCTACCTGGCAAGGTCAAGGTAGGTCCTTTCCCATTCCCTTAGGAGCTTACTTGGAGGATCTCCCATATTCCATGGACCAGTCGCCTCACCTGTCTCCAGCAGTTGAATATTTCTCTCAGATGATGATGGCAGCATGCCCTGGGGGCTAGAGGATGAGGCTGAAGTATTTCCCCGCACACTGATGGGAGGACAAGACTTTTACTTCCTCTCCATTTAAATGTTAGGGTGGAGGACAGGAAGGTCATGTCCTCCACATTAAAGAGTTAAACTTGGTATGGACATTCTTATTTCTTGCCAAATTGTTGTTTGGTTTTCAAATTCAAATTTAAATTTACTTTTCGATCAATGAAAATTACACTTCAACTTTACAACAAGCTCCCTTGATGATAAAACATTTTATAGAGACATTTTAAAATAAAGGCAATACCAAGCAGTGTACAAAAATGGATTACTTACATAGCTCTCTCATCAATTAACTGGAAATCAGAAACTCTAAATTTTACATGTACCACCGGCCTGTAATACACACTCTAAAATAACATGTTAATTACAGCCAAAAAGCTATTGTCTCTTAATACTGAATGGCAAAGTCCACCCTTATTCCTGAACAACATCATGTACATATATTTACTTTTTTGTTAAAGTCCTAAAAAGCCACATTAAAAAAAGTACCACCACTTCCTTTATGGTAGCGATGGTATTAGCTTTGTTCCGATTACCTGAGACACAGGAGCAGACAAAGGGCTGTCCAGTTTAGCACAAAGTGTGCCCAAGGAACAGGTTAGCAGCGGTTAGCGGAGCTCCCTTCTTTTTCATCATGGACAATTGTTAAGGAGATGTCCCTTTGTCTGTTAATCAAAGCACCAAATAATTGTAGAAGGAAATGTAAGACAATAGTAATTCTCCCATTTACCAATTATGGACCAATTAAGACTATGGTCCTTTGTCAATAATCATTACGTTTGTCTTCTTCATGTTAGTTTTTAAAGCCTTGTCAGTATTATATATATGAATGAATGCCTTTTGATAAGCGTAAAAGCATTCCTCTGGTCGAATCCAATATCCATATGACGTCTGCGTAATGTAGAATTTGTATGGGCTTTTTCCCAATTCTCAGGGGGGAAAGCTCTCACAGTTTCAAAACTTCTACATAAATCAGCTGTGTGTAAACCGAAAAACAGATCTGCCAATACACATCCGCATCCCGATTTCAGCCAGTTTGTCGTTTTAATCCATTCAGACACACATTAGACCATTCCCTGTTTCACCTTTACCCATGTGTTGGTGTATAATGATGTGATTGTCCTAAGGACCTTAATTTCAATGGCCCTTACTCTAGGTTTGCTCCAAAGATGGCCACATGCCCCTCTGTCGAAAGTAGCTGTATAATTCATGAAGTAAGCAAAGATGCTGGCTTTCCGAGTATGTATTGCCTGATAGATTAGAAAGGAAAAAGAAGGCATATTGTCAAGAGTGTTAAATTGTGGAATAAGCACTGTTTTATCAAAAGGCACAGTTTTATTGTTTATGACCCATATTGTAAGCTCCTTGATTAAAAAACTCTGGAATACAGTTGAGCAGCAATGTCCAAAAGAGGAATTCAATGTTGGTTGAATGAGTCAAAACGATTTCCTTTCTTATAAGAGGGCAATATTGATCCTTTCCAAGACTCTGGGATTGAGGTGCATCAAAAGAAGTTTGAAACAGTTAGGTGAGCTGACCTTTTAAAAAAGAGATATCTATTTTGCGAAGGGACACTGGGATGCATTTATCCCCGGGGCACCACCTTTCATGGGTGAACAATAATCCGGAGTATCGGGTATCGGAGACACGTTTGTAAGTTCCCCTGTGTTAACATTAAGACCAATATTTCATTGTTGTTGAGTATATAACTATTTTATATATTTGTCACTGGTGGCACATTCGACTGCTTTGTCAGAGTCTAAGGTACTCACCACTTGGAAATAGTTTATGTAGTTCCAAAAAATTAATTTGGCATTTTGAGTGGCAGATTTCATGAAGAGTAAGCCACTAAGCCTCAGTAAATTCCTTTTTTTGCCCTCCAAGCTGCTTCTTGTAAGGCAGTTAATTTGTTGCTGGTCTTTAAGTTGTACCACAATTTTGACAAGCTACTATGGTGTTTTTTCATTTCCTGCCTCATTTCAATCATGTATTTCGGGAGTCTAAATCTTTGACAATGTCCTTTCTGATGCAGTACCGCAGAATGTACATTGTATATTGTTACATGTACTTTCAATAGAAATTTTCTGAAGGTGTCCATAGTTTTATTCCATGTAAAAGTTGTGGTAGTTATTCTCTCCAGGATATATACTGGCATTCCTTCAACCTTTCCCCCACCTCAAACAACCACACAATATATTTTGAGCATTAATTTCCTATATCCCTCCCCCAGTCCTTGGTGTTTACAGGAGCTCTCAATATAGGTGAGTAAGGGGAAATTACTTTTTTCTGGTCTAGCGATAACTATGAAATCCCTACAATGATTAAAGAGAGACAATAACAATATAATGTAATACAGTACTGCAGATCTGCTCTTTGAAAAATGAAATGTCAGAATCCGTCCAATCATTGACAATTTTCATATTTAAAGTGTGCAGACATACCCGCAAATCTACACCTCATGATTCTCTTTTTTGTTCCACAATATGCATGTCCCTTATCCCGCAAATGAATTGATTCCTTCGGGGTGTCCATTGTCATTATTTGAGACCATCAAGTTTAGATTAAAATCGCCTGCTATTATCACTTCAACTTTTTTGTATTTATTTGCTAACATTCCAATATATCTACAAAGAGAACTCACAATTTCCCATTTACCACTTGAGTTGCCATTTAGATATACAATAATCAACAGGATGCACCCAATCTGGGTACCACAGGCATATTTATCAATTATCATGCTTTGGAAAAGAGAACTGCACTGAGTGAGCTGTTGAACCTTTACGTCAAGGCCTGTTGCCTAAGCCTCCAGATAGTTTCATGTGTTTCTTTGTTTTAGTAGCTTCAACTTTAAAATCCTGATGGTCTGCTGTGGATAAAAAGGACATACGCCAGGTCTCTTGAAGAAAAAAAGAAAATCCAGCTCTTCCAAAAAATGATGGAATTCTTGAGATTTTTGTATACCTTCTGGGCCTGTCACACTGCATGAAATCAAAGTAAAAGAAGAATTTACTCATCATACTGCTGGTGGATCTTTGAACCTATTTAAACCGATGTCAGGAAGATGTTTTGTTTTCTTTCACTAGGACATGGACCAACCAGCTCCAGGCACTCGAATGATCCACACAGTGGCGCAGCACGCAATGCATGCTCGGATTTTAACCGTGTGATGTCACAAGATCTTTATGATTGCAGGAAATGCCTTCTCTACGCCAAGGGTGCCCATGAGTATAAAAGTTCTGTCTGTTACCAGGGCCATATACGTTGAGAGGTTTAAAAAAAATCTGGGTATCAGCCTCTGCACTTCTTATGTGTATTCCCCAGTCATGGAAGATGCTCTTTTTTTTTATAAAAAAACAAATCTGCAATTTGCTCTGATGATCAAGTGACTGGACTTTGCTCCCTGTTTGAATTATTATTTCATGGTTAAAACTGCATGCAAACTAAATCTGAGGATTTTAACGAGTCAGCTCCTTGACACTATGTAGCAACTTTAAAATGTTACTTGGATATACAATATTATGCTGACCAAGCAAGTCATATTTGTGTACAAAATAATGCCTATTGCGACTTGATCCAATTCTGTCGTTAAAGTCTATGGCGGTAGTGGTGTGAGCATCTTGGGGATTGGGTTTATGATTTCTGATCTCGCTTTTTGGAGTTAATGACACATGCGTGTTTTGGTTACGTTGTTGATCTTATGGAAGTGATTGCATATCTGGCACACCTTTGCATATAAGTCACCACAAGACCGACTGTGTGGGTTGAAAGATGAATGCAGTATAGCATAAAAACATAAATTCACCGAAAAATTCAGTTAAAGTGTAGTTATAGTTTTTGTGTCTGTCTGTGTGTGCTTTTGAGCTTGTAAGGTTGTATCTAGTGAACTGGTGAGGAGAGGTGAGTTCATGGCCAATGGTATTAAGTGATTCTGCAGACATGATGTTTTCTGCATAATTATGGATTTTCCGTATTTGCCATACACTTCATCATCAGCTGCCTAATTTGTGGATTTTAACAATAAAATTGTTTCTGGCTCAAACAGGTCAAAAGTTATTAAAAACATGGCAATGTGTTGCTGTGCAGTGGAAGGCCCTTCGCAAAGGTGGATTGGTACCCCTTCGGTTGCTTATTAGTGTAGTTGGGTGTGAAACTAGTGCTAACGAGGTGAAACCTTTGTCCAGTCCGGTCTAAAAACACATTGAGCATAATTTACTCAACCTTGCTGCATAATTTGGCTCTTTCCACCTGCATGATTCCAGTGGTCCTGTATATGATATATTAAGGCAGATGTGAAGTGAGTTTTTTATGGTTGTATGATAAGATTTAAAAAAAATATATTTTTATTAAACCAGCTCATTAGATATCACAAGACTGTAATTGTTTACATGTACATCACCAGTTTGAGTTCGAAAGTTATGTTACATCATAATGGGGTTGACTCATAGGAGTCACAGTGAAATCGTTCATTGTATTTTCTTTTGTATTTTTACATTTCATGGGGTAGGAGGCATGTCTGGTTTCTCCTCTTTCCCTATTTGGCGAGCGGAATTGCACGTATGATAAGATTTTTGTGATTCCATGTTTGGATCTTGAGGTCTTGTTTGAATTGTTCTGTTATGTGGGTAGTAGGAAGTTGCTGTGGGAGGGTTTACCAGGGGAAGGGTTAAAATAATTCCAACAACCTGAATTTTGAAAGACTCGTTGTGGCTTAGGAACCAACAACAGGTTTGTGTTTGCGTATCTCAAGGAACATGGTGTACATTGATGCCTGAT
Organism: Calotriton arnoldi; assembly: GCA_963921515.1. NCBI lineage: Eukaryota > Metazoa > Chordata > Amphibia > Caudata > Salamandridae > Calotriton > Calotriton arnoldi. Next base: position 1,135,726 of record CAWUFW010002431.1, on the reverse strand, counting down.
GAGATTTGCAAGATGGTGGAGAAGTAGGAAGTAGGTAAGGCATTTGCCACAGATGGTTTTGGAAACTGGGATTAGACGTTTGTTGGGTACTCTGTGTAATTTAGTATCTCTTTCGGGCTGTAGGTGTATTTCTGGGTTGATTGAACACCGTTCTCCTGACACATTTTAATACTTTATCCAAAGGAGGGGTGACATTGTGAGGGTATCCTCCAACAAAGAGTTGCAGCAGTTCTATTTTCTCAGAACAAGCAAGTGGTTAGATTTTCCTCATATGAAGGGGACAGTAGCAGTTCAGGAAATAAACTACTCCTGCCTCATAGTTACTTTAATTTAACCCCCATGTTCCAGGTAGAGAATCCTGAGGGAAAAGGGACTGATAAAGTGGCATAGGCAAAGGATGCATTAAAGCAGATTATTTCCGTCGTTGAGGAGTTGCACACCAGGGAGTGAATAGCAATCCAATGTCTGATAGCTGTCAGACCATTGCAGACTTTAGTGTGAAGTTGAGGTGTCAACAACATGCGCTTGCCATCAGTGTAAAGGTGGTATGAGAAGCCGAAGGATGGCTTGATCTGCAGGGGTTTGCAGGGGGAATATGAATTATCTCAGAATCTATCCTTGGGGACACCTCCTGAAAGTGGGAGGTGTGGTGGGAGGAGACAGGAATGAAAACTTATATGCTAAAGGGATTATAGATAGGACGTGCACCATTTCAATACTACATTTGTAATTCTGAGGGAAGTGAAAGTTGCCAGGATGGTGTGGTGATTGATCATCAGAGTCAAGGGTCACTCCAGTATCTTAAACAGATACCCCATGTTACATCTACCACCACTCTAGACAATGACAGCAGTTGTGTTTTTAACTGGTCACTATAGAACCTTGAGGGTGGTCAGTTCTGGAAGCTGGTGTGACATTTAACCATTTGCAGTAGTGCTGCAAAAAAAGTTCCCAGCAACAGGAGCACAAGAAGGTTTGCAGGGCTCAAAATAGACCATAAAGCCCACTCTCTATCTGGCTAGTCTGTTAAAAAAAGAAAGGAATTTTAGTAAAGATGCTTAAACAGCAGTAGATCTGCACAAGGTTGATACTGCTATGCATATGTTTTCATATAAGTGCATTGATTTATCAACTGTGGGTTTTCATGTCATTGAAACCCATCAGGCATTTATGCATGAGTGCAAATTTATTGGCTAAATATAAGGGGACATAACTAGTATCAGTTCCATGTTTTCACAAAGCCCAAAATAAATATGGGTAAATACAGATAAAATAAAATTAGTAAAAAATAAACATGGATAAATACAGAAGGAAAAGTCAAAAAATGAAATACCATAAAACCGGGAGTCCTAATTATATGCAGTCTATTGTGTGGTTGTTATGTTGTGCCCTCTTGCTTTCTCCCTCTTTCCCCACCCCAATCCTCTTCTCCTCCTTAGTATGCCCCTTTAAAAGTCTGTGTGCCGGACAGTCCCTTATTCAGTTAGTGCCAGCTGCTGGGATTTGGGTGGTACTTGAGCTGCTGCATTACTTAACCTAATAAATGTATGCTGTTTACTTCATTTACTTTAATACTGCAGTTTGTCCTCTTTGGGTGACACTCACATGCCATCTTGTAAATGACATTCACACAAAAGTAAATGTTGGCAAACAGCTTTGGGCAACCCTACGGGTGCATAGATATTTTCTAAGTCTTTTACTGTTCCTCGCTCATTCTAATACGCCACCTACAACTACGCATAATGTTTGTGAACATTAGGTTTGTTTAAAAAAATAAGCATGAAAAGCCCTTGTCTACCTCCGCCTATTGGTTTTATTTAACAAGATGGTGCCAAAATCCTGAAGTTGAGCTCCCATGACAAACCTCACAAGAACTCCCTGATGTTGTCCTACAAATGTCAAAGCCAAGACATACGATCACTCCCAGACAGCAAGTAAGGGTGGGTGACTCTCAGTTTTCAGGTCAACTTGAAGCGCAGTTCATACTCATGTTCCCATGAGGCACAGGGTCAAGACTGATTTGCATATAGCTGGGTCTGAACTGAGGTGGCGAAGTGAGCTAAAGAATGATGAGGGATTCAACCCAGATCTGTGACTGGGGGTGAGTGTCTGAAAAGTTTCAGCTCCGTCCATCATCTCCTTGTGTTTGCTTTTTTTCGCCCTAAGTTGGCAGGGTATGCCCAGACATGGGTCCCTTGCTCACTTTGCCACTGGATTCAAGCTAGCCTGGCTGATGAGGGCTGTTAGCCCAAAACCGGTCCCAGGATGCTTGTTTCCAGTCCAGGGAAGACATGGCTTGGCAGTTCGGGCAGGACTGTTCCCATCTCCTTGTGTTTGCTTTGTTCGCCAAAAGGCATCGCCCTAGTGTACACCTTGACAACCTAAAAAAAACTATAATCAGCTTCCACCAGCCAGGGCTCCAGCAGAGGAGCTGAAGAGGAGCTACCCTATTGAGAGGACAGTGTAGGGATACCAGTGGAGGAAGGATCTCCTGTCTCAGGGACTCACCAAAAGGGCAACTCTAAGAAGCACCAACATGCAGTTTACGGGATCCCTCGGGATCAGGGGCCCCCCAAACTGTTTCTAAAAGAAAATAATGAGGGGAATTTCAGGGCCAAAGGGGAAAAAATGACATTGATGGCACATCTGCAGAGTGTGTCGGTGACTTTCGTCCTTACAGGCGGTTACAGTGTTTGACAAGGTGAGTAACAGATGCAACTTGCATGCGACCCAGGCTACGCAAACATTTGAAACATGTCCAATTCATCCATTCTTGCAGTTAATCATATACAAATGTATGCACTCTCTCACCCATTCATCTATACTTGCACCGATTGACTGATTCTCATATTCACCCATTCTCTCATCCACAGAACCACACACTCCTCAGTCAATAAAGCACTTTCACTTGTAGCAAAAGAGAAACCCAGATCTATTGAATTTTTGGTGAGTATCTTAAGCTTCTCTTTACTGTTGTGCACTTTTATCCCCCGAGTAGTGTGTGTGCTGTAGAGGCCTCGTTTTACTACTTATCCATATGGGCATTTTAATTCTTCGTGTAATTTCTGCATCATTACAACTTGCTGCTCTCTTGGTGAGTTTGATACCTGAGATAATCGTGGTACACATAGCATCACTCAATTCTGTACACTATACAAGCGCTTTAATGCCGCACATAGGGGTAGTGATCGCTATATAAATGTTGCATTACCATACAATACTTGACGCCTTAATGCACTGCTTGTCTGTATGTACCCCGAAGAACTTGATTATACCGTACTGGTTGTACTCTTGAGGGCTCACTACACTGTCTGTGTGTACACGCAAAGCTGTACTGTTTGCACACCAGAAGCCTCCCCGTGTTACACTGAATTGTAAACACGCGCCCTTTGTTTCTCACATAGAATGTTAATATTTCCGTATATTATGAATTAATTAAACATTTGTATCAAACATCATTTTGGAAAGTTGTACATATAAATGAGAGAAAGGTAATTTCGGGGGTCTACTCTGATTATCTGTTTAACAGTTCCTACGAAATTGCTTTATTAAGTTCACACTTAAACAGTCTACATCCAAAATGATTCGTAAATGCCCAAAAAAATGACACCCCGTCAAACTATACGATGTGCACAAGCATTTCTGCCCTCCTCCCCCCTAAAAAAAACGTTGCCACCAATGCACCACAAGATACACTTGCGATGCCAACTTATTAATTATATTTCAAATGACAATTAAACAGCGGCCAGCCTAAAACCTGGTGAAGACACAGACAATAACAAAAAAACATGGTGCGCGCTGTTACGCGTGACCATGTATTACGGTCGGTCCGCTAACGCCCCTTAATGAACCACGCAGTTCACGGGGATGCTGTGGTTAATCCCCAGGCACTGCAGGTTTTTGAAATCATTACTAAGCGTGCAGTGAAACACCCTCATCATGTCACATAACAGAAGCAGTCCCAGCCGCTTGGCAGAATAACGAGAGGGAGGAATGACAGCGCTCACGCACCAGGAGGAGGGTGCAGGAGGGGGGCGAGGAGTCGGAGATTATCGGAGCCCATTCTTCGACGCTTCCAAACAAGCCGCCGAGCACAGCGGCGGAGAGCCTGCGCCGCGGTGGAACCGGGCTCTGACTAGAAGGGTTCCCCGTCTCCATGGACCGACGGCTGGCCCTGCAGCTTACCAAGAGCTGGGCGCCCGCCCGACCCCGTGCCTGGCGCTGGAGCCGCAAAGCCCAGTAACCATGGCAACTGCCGTCGCTGCGGACCGGCCTTGCGCCGGGCGTGCGGGGCAGACGTGTTTACATGGCAGCAGCCAGTATGCAGCAGAGCCCGGCACCATGAAGAGCGAGGCGGGGGGCTGCGGCGACGAAGACGACGACGAATTCGGTACCTTCGTGGCGGCGGGGGACCCCGTCGAGTGGGAAGAATTCAGGGTCTGTCAGAGACGGGAACAGACCGGGGAGACTGGCAGCCTGCGGCCAGAGAAGGGTCTCTTGAACAGCATCCCCTCTGCCGGAGGTGAGTAAGGCTACGTATAGGGAGCAAAATGGAGAGTCTACACGTTCCGCATGGTAAAGTGGCGTAGCAAGGTTACCAAGGGGCCTAATACAGGGAAGGAAAATGCCCTCCCCCATTTACTTGGTTGGGTAATAACAAAGAAACACCAATAATGAATTAACCGCCCCGTCATTTTGTTTCTCGGAATCTTCCTCCTGCTTGGTCATACATATTGGCTGGCGTATGTGGTGCATGCCACTACCCCTGTTAGGCACTCCGCACGCTGCTGAATGACCCTGGATGTACCTCCTGTTTTGTAGGTCAGCACACACACAGCATGTAGGCCTTTGTGTGCATAACACGGTCCTTTCCCGTGTATTTACTCTGCCTTTCTGTTTGCTTAAAATCTTGGGTGAAACAATCCTTCGACTGATGAATGCACAAGAGGGCACATGTGGGGTGCGCATGTTATAAGTACAATAGGCGCAGTGTCACCGGAGCCCAGATGTGCGAGGGGTCCACTGATTTCCCAACTACGCCGTTATCATGCACTTGGGTTGAGCACATTTTAAAAGGGAGCAAGCTAAAATACCATATATACGAGTTTGAAAACGTCCTCCCTAAATCAGGGGTGTTGGCATGTTTGCATGCATTTTCCATTTCATTTGAGTTTTGCGGCAATTCATTCCAAGTGGAGCTGGGGACACCGTTGTGATGGATCTTGACTGTGAGGTCAGTGAGTGAGGCATTTATACAACGAATACTGCAGATCAAACTGCTTATTGGCCAGTCTGCCAGTACAGCTTGTTCTCTCCCTTCTTTTAGCCCCCCGCTCCATTTAAGGCTCGACTGACGTGAATCCTAAATTACCATAAATGAGTAGGCATATTGAATGTTGGTGAAACGCACAACAATAGCTTGTCTGCTCTGTATACCCTGAAATAACAGGTCTTTTTTTGCCAATATAGTTGCCCTCATTTTAAGGACCGCAGAAAAGCTGAAAAGGTTATTTGGGAGGGCCCTCTCGTGTTTGGAGCCTGTCATCTGCAGTCTTTGACATGAAATCTTAACGTTATTACTCCAGTTATTTACAGTTCTTCAAAGCTGCACAGCTTTGGCACTGAGGCCTATTTTACGTATATTGTTATTATTATTAGTAATAGTAGCAGTAGCAATGGTGTTGTAGATCGGTTTCCATTCGGTGCTAACTGTCATTGTCTGCAATGCTAGACTCGTGTTTTTAGGTCAGACCTAGTGACAGCTTTAAGTGTTGGAGAGGCTGCATGGTATCAAAAAAAATAATTAATACAAAAATACATACTTATACACATAGATTCAGGGACGTTGGCTTAGTAATTTTTATCCAGTGCTCTGGTAAAGTGTCATTCATATTTTGTATCTGCCCATCATAGCATCCAGGGTTGAGCAATGGGTAAAGTCCATGTCAGTCAATGACTCGCTTGTACTGTGTGTGTTTTGGGACTTTGTCTGATATAAAAAAGAAGTGCAACATGGAGTTAGGGGTTAAGAAAAGCCCTTAACCCTGATCGCGTGCAGAAGCGGAGGCTCCCGTGCATGCGAGGCGCGCTTAACCTTGCCATAAAATGAAAAAGCAAAATTGCTGTGTGCGTTAAAACAGAAGCGTGAAGAGAGGTTTGGAGAAGAATCATGCCGGTAAATTAATCTTGACTCTAAAAAATGATTTAAAAGGTAAAGGGACAGTAGCCATAATCTCCTTTTACCGTAAGCGCTGGAGCCGGCTGCACACACCACCATAATGACGTTATTTTCTCCTTGTTCATAGGTGCATTTCCCCTCTTTACCCAGTCCTGATGAAGACCCCACCCCCAAGGCTTCAACTACCCTGTATTCTATAGGGGTCAAAACGTTGACTTTTCCTGTTCATATCAAACATGGATGACTGAGATTAGATATCTGCTTTCCATTGCATATGTTATGATTTATCATTTATATGGATGCCAGTCGCCTGGCCGGATAGGTTTCAAACTCAGTGTTTTGATGTATATATGCTCACTACCTTTCCCTTATGTTCATCACCTTCACTAACCCCTCACGCACTCTTATCCCTTGCCAATGCACCTTTTTAATTGTTCAATTGATATTGATACTGTTTTACAGACTGTGTCTTATTCTTGGATTTATTCCTAGACTTGACAAAATAAAATTCATAGCCATCTTTGGCTGTATTCTAAGGTGGTGTATGACTTTGATTTAGGTATATAAGATTAATGCTTATATTTATGTTGCTAGACTCATTTCCACTGTGACGTTCTCTTTATGTACTGCATTTCTCCCGAGTCCAGTGGTCTTACGGGTTACCCCATTGATATATAACTCTATAGAAGGGCCAGGCAATGATCAAGGGACCCAGCACTGGGCAGTTGTTTGGACTAACGTCCCTCCTACATCGTCTACTATGATATGTCTGGGTTGCACCCATAATACAGGTTATAGAATTTACGTTTTTGGCTTCCTATGGTCTGGTGGTGACTTAATATTCCATTGCAGCACAGACTATTATTTGAACAGACACAGAGGCAGTATGTTGCATGAATAATACTGCATTAATATTTAACTGCTTACAGTTGGTTTCGCTGTACCATTCTGATGCAGCCCAGAGCAAAATATGTATTAGACGTGCACTGATGTAAATTGTGTTACTACTCCAATAACCACAATAACTATAATGTACTGGGACAGGTAAATCTGAGCTATCGAAATCTGAAACTGTGATGTAACAGATGAACTGTGAAATATACTACTACAAGCAATACCATGCAAATAGACAGTGGAAAGACAAAAAGGCTATTAAAACCAAGATACCAACCACCCAAGCCCTGGTACTGGTTTCCTGGAAAGCAACTACAGTGCATTATTTTGGATTTAAGTGATCAGAACCGGTTTAATCACTTGGGCATTTATACTCCCAGACCTGCCCAGAGATAGCATATCCCAGTTTAGGATATCTGAATAGCATAGGGCCCAATTTACTAACTTGCATCCTTTGAGAGATAGTTCCTTGAATTTCATTTTGACTCAGATGGATTGCTGCAGCGAAGCTGGGGAATCTTTCTTTCTGGAACACCCCATATTGCTGTTTCCCACCCAAGGTGGGGAACTCGGCAAATAAATGGAGGACCACTATTGTAACTGCAAATCTGGAACAAGAGGAGGTGTATTGCTCTGAAGAGAAAATGAGTTGCCTGGCAAAGAGTTAAACTGGAATTTTGGGGGACAGCAGCTCAAAATAAAGATCCTACTGTGATCCAAGAGATTCCATAGCCCAGCTAACCTTGTTCGAACCCAATAATCACTTGACAGCAACTGCATTGCCTTAGTGTCTGGGACTGTGGGCTCATCAAAGGGCTTAACTTTCTGATGAACCTGCACTACCCCTGCCCCACCAACTCCATGGAAGCCTGTATCATCTTTACTCAGCCTGCAAGCGGCAAAGAAGTTATTCCATTTCATCCTGGAAATTTGAGGTGCTCCCATTGGCTGAGGCTAGTCGTTCTCATTCCAGAACCATATGAAACAGTCGCCTACAACTTAAGTTTCATTGATGTTATGGTTTAAAGTATCGTAATGTAAATGTCGAGGGCAGTTCCCTCTATGCCGGCTTTGTAGAGTCTTTAAATTAGAGTGTCATGGTCAACTGGGTCAAAGGCAGCTGAGAGGTCCAAGAGAAATAGTGCAGCAATCCCGTTGTGGTCTACTGTGTTTTTGAGGTCATCCCAGAAGGCGATGAGGGCAGATCTGTGCCTCTTCTTGGATGAAATCCTGTTTCTAAGTCGGAAAGTATGGAGTTATCTTCCATGAAATGTGACATGTGGGCGAATGCTGCTATTTCTATCAGTTTGCCCAGTAAAGCTCCATTTGTAATTGGTCTGTGGTTGTCGGAATCAAGCGGATCCATGTTAGTTTTCTTTAATAATGGGCGTTAAGTATTCTTTTTTAGGTCTTCTGGAAAGATTCCCGTAGTTAAGGAATTATTGATGAGTCTTCCTGCTGGTGTGGCAGCAGAGGTAGTTAGAAGAATGTTTTTAAATATTTGTGGTGGACAAAGGTCAGAAGGGCTGCCGGCAGGTCTGCTTGCTGTGACCAGACCCATAAATTCACTTTGTGATATTTGTTTCAAGGAATGGAGAGTCTGGGTTAGTCTACCCTTGGTGGCTATTTTGGAAATGGGCTTGTGCTGGTGGTTTTCCTTTGTTTTAAATAGGAGTCCAACGTGTCTGCTTTGGTTGTGTAATGATTTGCCAGTTTGTCTGTAAATTCTTGAGTAACAGGATGAGTTATTTCTCTGCATTTTGGTTTACGAAATTCTGTGAGAATTTTGTAAAATTCTTTATTTGCACTTTTAGTATTTTGAATTCTGTGTGAATAGTACCTTTTGTATTTTTGTTGATAGCTGACTTGCATAATCTGTTACGTTTCTGTAGGTGAAGTTTGTCCAGATTGCTCTTTGTTTTGAGCCAGGTGCGTTGCAGCTTTCTAATTTGCTGTTTTATCTCTTTAAGTTCTGTATTTCTCCAAGGTGCCTGTTATCTTTTGTCCTGAGTGGTATTAGGATATCAAAAAACTTCCTGTAGCCACTTGCATAGTTTTTGAACAAAACTTATTGTGTCTAGATCTGTGTTAGATGTTAGTTGTGTTTCTAAGTGTTCAAAACTGAGTTTGTTTCACGGTCAATAGGTGGATGCATGTAAGGTGGTTTTAGGTGTGTTGCTTTGTGGTGTTTTTTATGTTACCTAGCAAATAAGGGTCTGACCAAGTGACTGGGGTAATCGTTTGAAGGGTAATTATTTTTGAATTTGCAAAAATGACATTTAGGATGTGTCCAGCGATGTGTTTGGGTTTGTGGACGATCTGATGTAGGTTCAGTGTGTCAAGGCCAGTGACGATGTTTTTGGGATGAGCATATTGGGAGTGTCAAACCAAATGTAGAGGTCACCCAGAATGAATAGGTTGGAGTATAGTGTTATCAGGCTTGAAACTGCGTCTATAATGTGTCTGGGAATGTTGCATTGCTTGGTGGATGATTAACAAAAGGGGGGACGAGGGCGGGCTAGTTTAACGAGGTCCAACGTACAAGCCCAGGAAGACTGTATGAAAAAAAGGTATGAAGTTCCTCAGAAGCAAGCGACAAAGAGAGGAGATACTGTGAGGTGTGAGTGGTGAAAGGTAGCTACATGCCTAGTCAAGGATAAAGGCAAGAAAAAGGGGGGGGGGAACCCCTTTACGGAACTAGGGCTCTCACACACCCAGCAAGCTAGGTGTCATGCTTCATCATATGAGCCTGCCCCTCGTCCAGTCGGCGCTGCAATACCGGACGGGCTCCCGAACCGGGGCTCTTTAGCGGGGATCTTCTGTTCCTGCCGGTGGGGGTGAGTGGCCTAGTGTGTGTAGATGTAAAAGGAAAGTGAATTAAAACAGGTCAGTTAGTCCTAACCATTATTTAATTCATAAGGTAAACCGCCTGATTAAAAATATATAGAGAGGGGCAGTGCACTAGATGTAATGTGTCTAGTCATATAGCCCTACTCTCAAATGATCGACATGTTTTGTGCCTCTAATGTCAGGGGGATCTGGGCACTTCCTCAGGATCAGAGTGAAATACTATCTACACTACGTGGTCAAGTGACATCTACGTACCACGTGTTCAGGTCAGTGACCTATCCTGCTGTCTAGAGTTGCTAGCAACAGTACCGGCGGTCATAAAATGGACACCGTTGTGGGTCCCGCGTGTGACCACGCCAAACCTGCGACCTACCCTGCCGCCGGAACCGGGATGGTGGATGTCTCTAAAGGAGAAGGAAGTTACAGAAGGATGTTGGTGTTGGGTTGCATCTGGTGAAGAGGGCCTCACATTCTGGTATGGAAACGTCGCAAGCTTTAGTGAAATGTATTGTTTGCTTGAATATAACAGCTAGTCCACCTCCTCTTTTCCCATACAACTTTGTGTGATAGTTTGATAACCTGGAGGAATGGCTTCATGCAACACTAGAGCCATGTAATCTCCCAATCATGATTCAGTTATGAGGGGTAACTCAGGTTGTGTGCTTGTGAGTAGGTCATAGATGTGATGCTTGTTTTCAGAGAATGATCGAGCATTTATTAGTAGGCAGTTTAGAGATTGTGCTTTGGTGATGGTGTGACTTTGTTTTGTAGAAGAGTGAGCAGATATTTAGTGCTGTTATTAGCAGAATGAGGATAGCAATTGTGTTGCTTTTCTATATCGTATTCCTCGTCCAGCAGGCGTAGAAGGCATTTTGATGGGTCTGCGTGTGTAGGTGGTGGAGATGGTTTTGAGAGTGAGTTGATGAGCTGTGTTGTTTTTGTAGAGTAGCCTTGTTGTTTAACCCCTTGCATGCGCGGCCGATTTTCGCCCTGTGCGGGGCTTTTCATTAAGCGGGCGGGATCATGACGAGCTCAGCTCGTCATGCGCACACGAGCACTGCGCAGCATGACGAGCTGAGCTCGTCATGAGCATGGAAGGGGTTAATAGACATGGAGATGTGAAGTTGTGAAGAGTGCCATGTTGTTTATTGTGTTTGCGTCTGTCTAGGGTGGAAGGTGTATGAGTAAGAAGTGGTGGTGCAGCATGTGGGTCATGTTGTAAGGCTCTGAAATGTGCAATGGATGAGAGGCATTTGAATGAGAATTGTTGTGCTGGTTAATTTGTGTTTGGTGTGGGGGAAGAGAGAAAGGTTGGCTGTAAAGATGGTGTAGGATGTGTATTATTTGTGTAGTCAGGAGGGTGGGAGTGGGTATATGTTTCTAGTTTTTGATTGAAAGTATTATGCAATAGTGTGTGTATGTTATTTTGTTGTGCTGGTGTGTGTGTTATGTATTGTTTTTGTGGAGCAGAGAGAGGAGAGGATGATGTAGTGGTTTTCTGAGAAGGATTTGTATGTGAAGCATTCTTGGGGAGTGGAAGTTGAATGGTAAAGGTGGTGGTTTGTGTTTTGAGTAAGAGTGTATGTTATGAGTGTTTGTGTTAGATTTGACAGCTGGAAGAGGTAATATGTGTAGTGGAGTGGAGTGTGAGGGTTGTTTCATTGTGTATTTTTGAAAAAAGAGGAGCATGGAGTTGGTGGATGAAATGAAGTAGGGCTGAATATACGTTTGGTAGTGACAAAAAGTGGTCTGTTAGGAGCACGTAGAGGGTAGAGCTGGTGCTTTGTATGAACGGGGAGTGTGTGTCTGGATGGATTAAAGTTATGTATAATGTGGCTTTGTGTTGTGTTGGTGATGTGTGGGTTTGTTAGTTGAGTAGGACAGAGTGGTGTTTTGAGGGAGAGTGAAGGTGCCATTGTGTGGCGTAGGGGTGTATATGTGTGGAGTGTTGACGGTGTTTTGTAGTGGTTTTTGACACAATGAAACCATAAAGCAGATGAAGCAGTCTTTTAAACACACTCTGTTTAGCCTCTGAGGGTGTACTTTAACTTTTTAACTTTAAAAATAAAAAAAATGGGGTGTTTTTGCTGGGGGCTTGCCCCTGCACGCCTAAGCACAGTACAGGGGAAACTAGGACACAAATTAAAACAGTCACGGGTAGAAAAAAACATCAGCTTTCACCGTACAAATTGCACAGAAACCAAGAGTTCTATTTAAACAGTCACAAGTAGAAAAACTGTTGTTTTAAAGTTCCAGAAATTCACAGCACAAGTCTGCATTCTTGCCAACTTCTTTGTTGTTTGTTCAGTGGGTGTACTGTTTCTTTTCCCCAGACAGCATCAGTTCCTAGAATTTTAGACATAACACCGTAGTACAGCTGCTGCTTTCCAACACAGTAGTTTTTATCATATAAACTGTGTCTTGTCCCCTTGGTGGCAGAGAGGAGAATTTCGGCAGAGAGACCTGTCCTGGAATGAACGCACAGCTTCACATGCAGCCTAGCATAAACTGAGTTTATACCCATGATGCGGACTACATAACTACATACACCAGGCATGGGGTCTGTTGCCAATCCCAGAGATTACTAATATACCCCTTTGCTCACACAGTAGGGGTAGACCTGGAAAGATAGATAATTTGCCATGGTGGGGATGTTTATTTTATACAGCCTGATAGTAATTCTAATTATGTTGTTTAGTTTTATCTATCTGATAATCGCAGCACATTTGCTTCTTAATAGACTACAATAGTTTTAGAAAAATGCATTGTAAACTTTTTTCGGGGCTTTCTTAGGTTTACTACAGGCATGAGTGAGTGACGAAAGGTGAGGATCTGTTTCCATGGTTCACTTGGGGACTAGAGGGTCATGTTCTAGGTTGCCAAAATCACCTGCAACTCTGAGAAGGTTAGGAGTTCAGGTGAAGCACTGTGAGCTAGACAGGATTTGGGCCGACAGATACTGACATTGTAGAGAGACTCAGTCCCTACATTCTGATGTCCTGTCATCCCAAGGCACAGTTCTGCTTTACCAGCAGAATCCCTGCGACAATCAGATGGGCATGCCCATCTGAAAATGAGTGTGCTTCTGTGCCAGAGCTGCTCGGTCAGTGCTTTAGTTTTCCATTTTTTCCCTTTATTGGTCCCTTTCATCTCTTTTATTCTCTTTTTATTTTCATTTAGAGCATACAACAGCTCCCCAGACAGTGCTAATGGCCTCATGCTGGCCACTCTTTTCATCTGCTGTGCACAGCATCCCAAGCAGCCATTGCCTCTTTAAACCAAGTGATCATCATGGATTGCTGTTGTACATAGTGCATCATTGACTTAACATTTCAAGATGGCTAATGTGCTGCTTCTAAATGGGGTGACCGTGCTGGAATTTAAAAATAATGATACACTGTGTACAACACCATTGCAAGTGCCCCCTCCCCACTGCTATGTCTTTAGTGTATTTATTATTGCAAGCATATACTGACCATGTTTAGGTGTCAGCATGTTCTCTTTTTTCTACTGTTATTCATTTAAGTTACCTTGCATATGTTGTTGGGTTTGTGTTATTTATTATAGTTATGTAAGTGGGTGAATGCATGAGTGAGTGAAATAATGTGTGACAGAGTCCATGTATGACGGCTTAATGAGTGCCTAAAACTGTCAATGACTGAAGAGGCACTGATTTATAAGGCAGACCTATTGCCATTGCCAATGCTTGTTTTATTTTGCATTTTGTATATGTAGTTTTGTGTTTCCTGTTAGAACTTCATGTCCACAACTACCATAATCAAAAGAGAATAAATTGAAATGCTGAGTTACTGAAACCTGACACAAAACAACTTGCTTCCCGGGTGCTGGGAGTGAGCCTTACATTGGAGCACAGTCTCACTCTTAAATAAATACAGCCACCCCCAACCCGATTTGTAATTGCATCTCACACCAGAGAGTCAACATTTGTCTATGAAAACAATACTTATTCTTGTATGTGGTTTTTAGGTCGACACCCACCAGACAGCGCAGCTTTCTGGTTACGAAAAGACATCTTGTGGACATTCTGAAAGCTTCCCCAGCAATGCATTCCGCCCTTCGCTTACCATTGGCTTTGTGGTTTTTAACTCACATTTTCTGGCTTTGTATTTGCTGGCTTTATTTGTTTTAGGCTGTCCAGCATGTCTTGGTCGCTCCCATGGAGCAAACTTTGTTCACCATCGCTCCCTGTATTCTTCCACGAGTTCTCGCTTTCTGTAAACAGCCCTTTAAATTTTGTTCTTATCTTGTCACATTTGCTGTGCTTTCAAAGACAGAGTTCAAAATTCAGGCTCTGTCTCGAGGGAGCTTGCCGTTTACTTTTCTTTCTCTGACTTCAAAGTGAGAGGATTTATGTGACAATCTTGCCAGGTACTGGGAAAGAAAATACTTTTTTCTAGCACACAACACAAAGTCTGTAAGTGAACTGTGGAAATATTTCAGAATATATCAGAATTATGAAAGCACAAATGAAGCACTTTTTTGTAGTTTTGAATTGTAACGGAAACAAATATTTTAATTCGATCAAAACAAATCAGTACTCTAGGTGATGCCATTTTCACATATCTTTTGTGTGCTGTGTAGTTTTAGCAGTAAAACTGTATGTGCAAATGTAATTGTCTTTTCAAATGGAAATGTGTTGTCTTTAATGGCAGTGCGCTATCACACCATGCAAGCTCCACATTTCGCCACTACACCCTACACCACTCCACTCTACAACACTCTATTCCACGACACACCACACCACTCCATCACACTCCACTCCTTTCTACGCCACTCTGTGCCACTTCACACTAAGCCACTCTACTCCACTCTACGCTACTCCTCTCTGCAAGACCCCATGCCACTTTACTCCCCTCTAAGCCACTCTAACACTTTACTCCAGTCTGTGACACTTTACTTCACGCCATGCCACTCTACTCCACTCCACTCTAAGGCACTGCACTCCATTCTACTCCACTCTGACACTTTACTCCACTCTACACCCATCCACAATACGCCCCTCCACTGACACTCTACTTTACTCCTCTCTACCCCACCTTATGAAATTCCACTTTACTCCACTCCATTCTACGCCACTCTACTCTGTTCTACGCCACTCCGTTCCTCGCCACTCTGCTCTACGCCACTACACTCTACTCTACAACTCTTCTTCACTCTACGCCACTTCACTCTATGGCTTTACTCTACGCCACTCCACGGCACTCTACTCCACTCTATGCCCCTCCACTCTATGTCCCTCCGCTCTATGCCCTTCTGCTCTATGCCCCTACTCCGCTCTACGCCTCCACTCTGATCTACGCTCCTACCCTGCTCTGCGCCCCTCCCCGACATGATCCTCCACGCCACTCCACTCCTCTAGCGTTTAGCCATGCTGAACAGCAGCCACATTGGTGTAGAACATGGCTAAAACACATTGGCAAAGTCAATAGCTCTTGCATAGGCAAGAGCTTTTGACTTTACCAATGCTTGTTTAGTTGACGAAATGATAGGACTATGCTGCAAATGCTACCTAAAAGAGACACAGCTGGAAACAAATTATGAGCAAAAAAAAGTGAGTGCATTTTTTTTGTGCAAAAAATGATTTCTGTCTAAAGGTGCCTCCAGCACCACCCTTGCAGATGACAGCATTTCTCCTGGTACCCTTTAAAAACAAGCATTTGCATTGCAAAAGTTCTCGCATTTGCGAGTGTTTAAGCTTTTGGCATTGTAAATGACAATGCCTTTTATTTATCTGTTTTGATAACACATAAATAAAAGGCATTGTCATTTACAATGCCAATAGCTGAAACACTTGTAAATGCGAGACCTATTCCATTTCAAAGAAGCGGCTGGTAATGTCTCCAGCTGCTTGGAAAGTGAAAGCGTGCATGGTGCGATGAATGTTATGGGAAAGCATGTCGTGCCTGCTGTATGAGAAACTCATTAAAGAAAATAGTGCTTACAGACTAAATAAGACATACCCTGTAACAACAGAAGTAAAAGGGCCAGTCTTCATGGGAGGATACAAATGAAGACAAAGCGGTACTAAGGAGGTACTAACAAGCCTATTAACGAATCAGAAGCCAGCATTTACAAATGACAATGACACAAGCCAATGAAAAATATGGGCAGAGAGTGGGTGGAGCTTCAACTCCATACTCCAATACAGCATGCCTCGCAGAGCAGCGCATGCGCTGCCCAGGCTCCACCTAACGACCAGTGGCAAAAGCAATAGGTCTCGCCTTTAAGACCTATTGGCTCTGTCATTGCCTTTTGTTCATGCCGTATGATGACAATGAATGCTAATGATGTATGGCAAAAGCTGAAAAAAGGTGCTATGAGGTGGTTGCGTTATTTTGTATTGGAACGCATGTGTGAGAACGCATGCGTGCATGTGTCATCATGCACATATGCCTAAAAAATTACACGGGTGCCTTCTCTTTTTTAATTTACTAATCCAAATTCGATCTGTACATTAAAAAATATATACTACGAATACCCCTTTTTGATTAGTATAGAAAAGGTAAACATTTCAACAAAAAGAAAATAGGACTTCTAGGTGTGCTTGCAGTGGAGAAACGGTGGGTGCACAAAGCAACGGGGTGTAGGAGAGAGAACTCAACACAGGTAACACTTATGAGACAGGACGGACAGAGAGAGAAGCACCTGAGATAGAGAACATGAAAAACACACGCACTCTCCCGAGGTGCACATAATAAGCTAATAGTATCAGTTATTTAAAAAAATATTCCTCTTAAACATTGGTTTTAACATCACAAACAAAAGTGCAAAGTACACTATCTTGAAGTGGACACCCACATAATTTACAGCTTTTGCTTCTTATTCCTATTTTTATACCATTCTAATTACGGTTCTAATTACTTCAACCAAGATATCAAGTTTGAGTTCCATTGGATCACCTGCACTACACCAGAATGCATTGTGATGCTGAATAAAAATCCAGGACTAGATTACTGTGTCCTTGATGACATGGCCTACTCTGGTAACCTTAGTTACAGCCCATGCTGTGACCTCACACCACTGAAAGGCCTTAATAAATGTTCTGTAACAGTGGGAACTCGCAGCACTTTGCATTCTAATCCTGTTTGGGGTACGGAGTAGCGTGCTACTCGACAAAAAGTACTTTGACGCCTCATCAGGGGTAGCAAGCGCTGTATAAATGCAAACCCTTCCCTCTTCTATCCCTCCACTATCCTTTTTAAATCCAAATAACAAACTCACAATTCCACCGCTCAAATTAATTTCATATTTCCCTATACTAATTCCCCACTAATCCTTTTTGGGTTCCTGAGTAGCGTGCTACTCGCCAAAAAGCACTTTGACGCATTGTCAGGGGTAGTAAGCGCTGTATAAATGCAATTACAATTACATGGTTTGACGCAGTGCACAAGAGGCCATTTTGAACTACAAACAAAGATCCATTCCAGACATCCTGAAAACAGGTCAGGTGTCGCCTATCCTAAAGAAACCAACAGCGGACCCTTCGGACCCAAATAACTATCGTCCGATATCTAACATACCTATGCTAGCCAAACTCTTGGAAAAATGTGTTAACATGCAGCTGAACAGACACATCGAACAATTCAACCTGCTTAACCAATTTTTCCGGGCAGGTCACAGTACCGAATCAGCCATGACGCACATAATTGACGACGCTCTAAAAATCCTGGACCAAAACGAAGCCTGTTTACTAATCTTACTCGACCTGTCATCAGCATTTGACACCGTCAAACATGGCAACTTGCTAGAGCTCCTGAAACACAGAATGGGATTGTCTGGAGCTGTATTTAACTGGTTCGCCTCTTTCCTCCAAAATAGATCTCAAAGATTCAAGGTCAATCAATCCCTGTCCAACCCCATGCCAGTCACGTTAGGAGTTCCATAAGGCTCCTCCCTCTCACCCACTCTTTTCAACCTTTTCATGGAACCACTCACCGAACTTCTCAGTCTCTCCAAGATTCACTTCCATATGTATGCAGACGACACCCAAATCTACATCAAGATCCACTCACTTGAAGACATCAAATCGCTCAACACAACTCTACAAAAAACCCAAACATGGCTGGCCGAAAACCATTTGAAACTAAACTCCCTCAAAACGGAGTTCCTCTTAATCGCTCCCCTAACAAAGCATCCACTATCCTGGACTGGATGAAGCACTTCACAGCTCTCAAAGGACAACCTCTCATTGTCGAATCAGCGAAATCGCTAGGTGTGACTCTGGACAGTAACCTAAAGATGCAAAAGCATATCAGCGCTTCCACAAAAGGAGCTAACTTCCACATGAAGACCCTGTGAAAACTGAAACCCTTCCTGCCAGCTTACGATTTCAAACAAGCAGTTCAAGCCCTAGTAATCCCAAGAGTGGAATATGGGGCTGTAACCTTATGCGGCCTCCCAAGGTCGTCGACAGCCCCGCTAAGAGCCGCTATCAACTCAGCGGCGAGACTCATCACGGGCTCAAAGAGAACCTCTCACATCTCTCCAGACCTTAGAGCTCTCAACTGGCTTCCGTTTTAAGCTAGAATTCATCTGAAAATCGCTTGTATGACGCACAAGGCCCTACACCACAATTCTCCGCACTACCTAGCTCAGAAACTGGTGCTCTCTGCGGGCAATAGAGCCTCCAGGAGTGCCAAGACTCTTCTACTGAAACCACAATGATATGCCAAGAAAAAAACCTATAACCGATCCTTCTCTGGTATGGCTCCCAGGATCAGGAATGCTTTGCCCACTGAAACAAGACTGAACCCTTCCACTGCCTCCTTCAAAAAAGAAGTGAAAGCGATTCTCATGGCTAAATTCACGTGAATTTACTGACTTAGTACTGTATTTTAATTACTAGTTCTGTTTTTTGAGCTCCATATTTTAATCGCTAGTTTTTTACCTTTCTGAATATCGTTTATCTGAATCACTTATAACTGTGTTTGCTATGCCTACTCTTGTTTCCCTCATCTGACATGTAAAGCGCTCTGATACCCGCAAGGGTCTTGTTCGCGCTATATAAAACCTTCAAAAAAAAACAAAAAACTGCGTGGGAGTAATTAGACAATGGTTAAATCTGTAGCTCCAACACCTAACAGGATTTAAATTGGCGCAAAGATGTGGCAAACATTGGGAGAATTTACTCATCAGCATGCCACACCCACGACAGGCGAGTGCAGATGGAGTACGAGTTCACTACTGCCACTACTCAGTTATAAACACCTCTCCGGCAGCACTGGCCCTGTGATGTCTGAGTCCAAAAAAATGCAGAGAATATTGCAGGGTCTCAGGCAGCCACTACATTCTTCAAAAGTATGCATTGCAAGTTAATTCTCAAAATAATAGCAATAAACACGATAAAATTCAGTTAGTGACTCATGAGCATTGTGCAACAATAACACTATATGTGGCAAGATAGCCGAAAATGCAACACAAAAAGATGGACGGAATGTTGAACCTTGTCAAACATTAACCCCCAGTCACAGATCTGGGTTTAATCCATCGTTATTTTGCTCTCCACGCCATTCCAGTTTAGACCCTGTTCCCATGAGTAACAGGGTCAAGACTGATTTGCATATGGCTGGGTCCAAAATTGGGTGGCTTAGTGAGCAGCAGAACGATGATGGATTAAACCCAGATCTGTGTCTGGGGGTGAGTGTCTGAAAAGTTTCAGTACTCCGTCCATCATCTCATTGTGTTTGCTATGTTCGCCCTGTGTCCAGGGTATGCCCAGACGTGGGTCCCTTGCTCACTTAGCCACTGGATTCAAGCTATCCTGGCTGATGAGGGGTGATTCTCCGAAACCGGTCCAAGGATGCTTGTTTCCAGGCCAGGGAGGACCTGGCCTGGCAGTTCGGGCTGGACTGTTCCCAAGAGGAACAGGGTCAAGACTGATTTGCACATAGCTGGGTCCAAAATAGGATGGCTTGGTGAGCAGAAGAACAAAGATGGATTAAACCCAGATCTGTGACTGGGGGTGAGTGTCTGAAAAGTTTCAGTACTCCGTCCATCATCTCATTGTGTTTGCTATGTTCGCCCTGTGTCCAGGGTATGCCCAGACGTGGGTCCCTTGCTCACTTAGCCACTGGATTCAAGCTATCCTGGCTGATGAGGGGTGATTCTCCGAAACCGGTCCAAGGATGCTTGTTTCCAGGCCAGGGAGGACCTGGCCTGGCAGTTCGGGCTGGACTGTTCCCAAGAGGAACAGGGTCAAGACTGATTTGCATATAGCTGGGTCCAAAATAGGATGGCTTGGTGAGCAGAAGAACAAAGATGGATTAAACCCAGATCTGTGACTGGGGGTGAGTGTCTGAAAAGTTTCAGTACTTCGTCCATCATCTTATTGTGTTTGCTATATTCACCCCAAGTGGCCGGGTATACCCAGACGTGGGTCGCTTGCTCACTTTGCCACTGGTTTCAAGCTAGCTTGGCTGTTGAGGGGTGAAACCCCAAAACTGGTCCCAGGATGCTTGTTTCCAGGCCAGGGAGGACCTGTCCTGGCAGTTCAGGCTGGACTGTTCCCATGAGGAACAGGATCAAGACTGATTTGAATATGGCTGTATCCAAACTGGGGTGCTTAGTGAGCAGAAGAACAATGATGGATTTAACCTAGATCTGTGACTGGGGGTGAGTTTCTGAAAAGTTTCAGTACTCCGTCCATCATCTTATTGTGTTTGCTAGGATATCCGAAAATTGCTAGGATATCCGAAAAACATAACTGCAGGCGCTTGGAGTGGGTTCAGCCTTCAAGAAAATGTTCCTCATAAATAAAGGAGGAGTGTGTGTGGGAATGTGGAAGTAGCAGTGGTTAATTTGTAAAAAAATAAGTGCTGGGGCTCTTGTCAGGAGGCAGCTTGCACCAGCCCATTTCTCCTGTTAGCGCCGTCTAAACCAGAACCAACTACTAACCATGAAAGTGGAGAGAGGATGTGGCGTAATGGCTAGAGCTGCCGACTTCGGAGCTGGGGGACCAGGTTTGAGTCTCGGCGTTGGCCCGTGATTCTGGGCAAATCACTTAATCTCCCCGTAAATGAATGTGTCCTTAACTGGTGCTCATGAAAAGCGCGGGTGTTGATGATTAAGTGCTGGTGCTGAGCACCGGAAACCACTGGCTCAAATAAAGCACTGGGAAGTAGGTGGGGTAGGCCCATCCTTCAGTGTCTGGTCTGTCTCACAGCTCAGCAGGCTCTGTGAGGCCAAAGGGCTGGTCTGTGTCTCACCGTATGGGGACACTTGCAGGCAGCAGACCTGTGCCATCAGCCTTTGTTACCCTGCAGAGTCCCGCAGTCAACTGTGCGGACACTTTTTAACTTTGCATAAACATAAGTTTGATCCATGTCTCGAACTGCCCTTTTTAAAACCACTGCACATTATCTCACATGCACAGCATATTATCTAGCTCCTTAGGCTAAATAGTCATTTGCATGTTTATCAGAAAGCACACATTCATTGCCTTTATCGCTTTTGGAGGAGGAGGTCTGGGGTAAGAGGGTGAGGAGATGTCAGAAATCATCTGCACATGTATGTTAATACATCCATGCACACTTACGTAGGTCAGGCACAATGTAAGGGGCAAATAAACTTCATAAAAACAACAGCAATGAAACACCCTTCCAAGAAGCATGAGGGTGGGTAGAAAAAAACAAGCAATAACACCAGGAGTTGGAAGGGGGGATGAAGGATAGGGAGGCAAGTACGCAGGGGTGCAAACAACAACTATGGGAAGGTGGTGGGTCCAATCAGCAGGCAATAAACAATGAAGAAGAAGCAACAACACGCGACAAAAAAAGCACTATAGAGGGAGCAGCAGGAGTTGGGGGCGGAGAAATAGTACCTCAATCATGTAGAGAGCAGCGAACGGACACTGATTACGTTGAATCAATCTGTGCTTGGTCCTTGCTCCACATCAAGCATCGGAAGTGACGTTTCGGCTGGACTAGCCAATTAGGGAAGCTGCAAAGAACAGAAACACTGAAGCGCACAAATGGTAAGCAATGGGAGGGCTAAATCGCTTTTTGTAAACAATAGCGTCCCGCGAGCGAGGCGCATGTGCTAGCACATGCTCACACAGGCTAGACCCCAAAAAGAACAGTCACTCTGCTTGAATAACTGTCTTCAGAAATATATTAAATGTATTGCACGAGCCTAAAGTTGCCACATTGCTCCATGTCACTGCTTTCACTATGGGCCATATTTATTATAATTTAGCGCTTCCTTCGTGCTAAGCAACGCAAACGGAAATGTCAATCAACTTTTTAGGACAAAATATGTTTTACGCTAAAAGGTTGATGAATGCAATGTGGCTTTACAAAGTGCCAACTCTCTCTCCTCATTATACGTGCAAATTGTACATAATGGTACATGAACAGTGTAAACATCCCTAGGTTTTCACGCAAAGCCAGATCCAGTAAATAGTGTGCCCCGCCTTTGCCTAAAATCCCTGTGTCACTGGAAACCAAATTCAAACAAGGGGTGAACAGGATATTGCATAATATTCTTCTGTGTCAGATGTGTAATGACTGCGAAATTACCCATTACCCCCAGGTCCCTTATGTCCTCGTCCCATTCATAACTAATTGGAGATAACTATCTCCCGACAGAAAAAACCAAGAGGAATGCTGGGACCCTAATACTGCCCCTCCCACCGGGAGTACATAAGCAGTACTTACCCAGCATCCCTCCTGTTCTTTTTTCTGTCTGTCGACAGAATGACGTGGTGTGCTGGTGCTGCTCCCGCTGGGCTGAAGTGGCGGCGCTTTTCTTCTCCCCTCGCCCGGCTGCCTGGCTGTGCGGGCGTGGGGTTTCCCTGGGCTTTCTCCTGGTCTGCTGGGCTTGCTGGGAGTCTGTCCCTGTTGATACCGGTGTCCTGCTGATCGCGTGCTCCTCTTCCCGAGCCTGGCCGGGTGGGATGTGCTGCGCTTGCTGGGTTCCTGCAATGTCCTCCCGGTCCTTTGCGGCTGGGGCTTGAACTCCCGGGTTTCTTCCGGGTCGCGTGCTCCTCTTCCCGAGCTTGGCCGGGTGGGATGTGCTGCGCTTCCTGTGTTCCTGCCGGTCTCCTGATGTGCTGGACGTTTGGAGTGGGGTCCCTGTTGCTGGCGTTGGCCCCCGCTCCTGGTGAGTCCCGCTTGCCGGGTTTTTCATTTTCTTCTTCGTGATGGGTTCATATGCAGTACAGAATGTAACTGGATTGAACAGAAGATGCAGTTCTCTTCTCTCCCGCAGGCTGTTGGGCTGTCTGTGCTGGTCGAAGGTTGGGTTTTGTGTTTCCCTTCCTTCGGTGCACGCATCGCTGCCCTGGTGGTGATGGTGCCAGCTGGTTTGTGGTGTCTCTGCCATGGAGCTGGTAGTGGGTTCGAGTCCGGACAGTGTTACTCGGCTGTCTGTTCCTGGTGGCGGTGGGGGCCTTGTTGTACTGGTGGCCCCCGCTCTGGGTGTTTTCGCCCCTTTTTTCTTTCAGGAACCTCCGTGGACACCGCTGACTCTGGGGTCGGCTCTGGGTTCTCCCTCAGGGACTGGGACGCTGTCTTCCTGGTGGGGGTTCCGGGTCCTGTGCTCACTTCCTCTTTTTTGCCTGCGGTTGCTTCTGTTCTGGCTCCCGCCCCCGCCTGCGGTGCGCGGATACGGGGGGAGGGGGGGGAGGCTGACCGCCCTGAGTCGCCGCTGCCTCTTCCCCTGCTGGTGCTGGCCACTCGAGCGCTGTGGTTCTGGGTTCGGTGCTCGTCTTCAGCGCAGGTTCCTGTGATTCCTCACTCTTGGGCTGTGTGGTGGGAGTTCCTGTTGGTGTTGCGGAGCTTCTCTCTTTGGGTAGCTGCCTTCGGGTGGTGCCCTTGCTCCTGGCCGCGCGCGCCTTCTGCCACTTTCTTTTGAGGCGCTGTTGGGGGGGTTCTCCTCTCCGTTGAGTTCGTTTGCTGGTTTTCTGGGCTTTTGGCGTTCGCACTTTCTGTTTGGTGGCCTGTCCCTGGTTGGCGTGGGTTCCTGTCGCTGCTGTGGTGGCAGGTTCCTTTTTCGCTGGCTCTTTCTGTGCTTGCTCCGGGGATTCCCTGTGTTGTTGGGGTCTCCCTGTCTGCTTGCTTGTGCC